>CM062292.1:27321402-27965061 GCA_031216915.1 Pictodentalium vernedei | reverse complement strand
TATGCATGATTGTCAAAATATTTGGCCCCGGGAAAAAAGAGGGGGGGGGGGGGGGCATACATTCCCCAGCTAACCACCCCTGGCGCTACATCCCGTGCAATCTTACCATGCCATCAAAGTTTCCAAAGTTTGTCTTCCCCATCTTATTGTTAACCACACCGTGATCTATCACCCAATCACCCAATCAGTATAGTTCGGCAGATGTGTACAGACCGGTGATGAATCGCCACTGACAAGGTGCACTCCGACGCTATTGTCATGGACGGATTCCACATAATTTTTACATCCCCTCTGGGTATCAATCTAGATTTTGAACACCCTTTTCGTGTACACGTGGTAAACAGACTCGAATTTCAATTAACGTCCAAATGAGCGCAGTTTTCAAGTGAAACAGAATCATGCAACCCAGAATATAAAATTGCGAAATCAATTGGTCGACATCATGTTTTTTTTTATTGTTTCGGAAGAGCCGTATCAAAGTTGAAAATCGATTGGCAAAGCAACGAAAAGCTAGCGATCACGACGTTCTGACTGTGGAGTAATCCTTTGATCGAAAAAAAAATAGAAGACGGTTTACTTCCGACAGCTTCCTTTGAAAAAATAATCGTGAAGGCGCTGAATAATAGTGAAGAGCCGGATTTTTTGTGAAAAATAAATAATCGTGATATCACGATTATTCGGCAGGTGAGAGTACTAAGCATTCATACAAAAATATATTCAAATCAGAACTTTCATACAGAAGTTCTGTACAAAAGACTGATTGCATTAATTTTGGTACAAAATAGCTGCTGGTGGCCATCTTGAATTTTGGACCACACCCCAAAACACTCGTTCTCATCCCACGGTGATAACAAAGGTACCCAAGAAGTTTCGTAAAGATCAGTTCATAAATACGGCCTCTAGCCTGATCCGTATATAGAAGTTGTGTACAAAAAACTGATTAGACCTAATTTCGGTACAAAATGGCCACTGGCAGCCATCTTGAATTTTGGACCGCACCCAGAAACACTTGTTCTTGTCCCAAGGTGATAACAAAGGTACCCAAGATGCTTCGTGAAGATCGGTTCATAAATACAGACTCTAGCCTGAGCCGTATTGACATGTGTACTTACTGTGTGTAAGTAGCACTGAAAAAATCGAAGTTCATCTAATTTGCATAATTTCTGCATGAGAAAAAAACCCGTATTATATGTGATGTATCCCATGGTACTAAACATTCACACAAAAAATTATTCAAATCAGCGCTTTGATATGGAAGTTCTGTGCAAAAATCTGGTTGCACCAAATTTTGTACAAAATGGCTGCCATCGGCCATCTTGAATTTTGGACCGGACCCAAAAACACTTGTTCTCGTCCCACGGTGATAACAAAGGTACCCAAGGAATTTCGTAAAGATCGGTTCATAAATACGGCCTCTAGCCCGAGCCGTATTGGCATTTGCACTTACAGTGCTGAAAGTAACACCAAAAAACATCAAAGTTAGTCTAATTTGCATAATTTACGCACGAGAAAAAAACCCGTATTATATGTGATGTATCCCATGGTACTAAACATTCATACAAAAAATTATTCAAATCATAGCTTTCAAATGGAAGTTCTGTACAAAAAACAGATTTCTGCATCGTCGGTACAAAATGGCGGCTGGCAGCCATCCGGAATTTCGGACCAAACCCCAAAACACTCGTTCTCGTCCCACGGTCATAACAAAGGTACCCAAGAAGTTTCGTAAAGATCGGTTCATAAATACGGCCTCTAGCCTGAGCCATAGCAGCTTGGCACTTACAGCTCTGAAAGTAACACTAAATAAATCAAAGTCAGTCTAATTTGCATAATTTACGCACGAGAAAAAAACCTGTATTATATGTGATGTATCCCATGGTACTAAACATTTATACAAAACTTTATTCAAATCAGAACTTTCATACAGAAGTTCTGTACAAAAAACTGATTTTTGCATCATCGGTACAAAATGGCCGCTGGCAGCCATCTTGAATTTCGGACCACACCTAAAAACACTCGTTCCCGTCCCAGGGTCATAACAAAGGTACACAAGAAGTTTCGTAAAGATCGGTTCATAAATACGACCTCTAGCCCGAGCCATAGCCAAATGTTGACGTACGGACGGACAGACGGACAGACGGACGGACAGACAGACGACGGGCCATGACAATAGCTCAAATTTGACTTCGTCAAAGTTGAGCTAAAAACGCTCGCCCGCATGCAATTTCACAAATAATGGCCTGAGAAACAAAAGATCTACTTTGTGTGGCCTTACTTCCGTTCATTTAATAAAATTCTTCTAAAAAATTTTTCTATCTTTACTTCATAGTTACATGTTCATAAATTTCCCTTCTATATGTACATTCAATCTTTATTCCACCGCATGCACTGCACATCACTACTGATAGTTGTCAACTAGTGCAAAAAATCAAAATACATTTTCTGATTAGTGATTCGTGAAAACTCGATCGGCAAGAAGACCAATCAGAAGTTATCCTATATGGTGGATTCTAGAATTATTGCGGTCTACCCTATAAGCTCATTTTACCTCGCTCAAAAGATAATTTTACTTTAACCCTTTACCTAACGAATCGCCCACATCCGTCTGCGTAATATGCAAATTCAGCAGTTGAAAAAATATATTTAAAAAAAAACTTCAATAAAACCATATCATGTGACCCCTCGTTGGAACGAGCTCAATAAAATGTTGGGAAACGGCAGGTTACGAAATTTTCTCTCTGTATCGGTTTCTACTCTTTTTTTTTTTTCACAAAAAGAGTGGATTCCGGTATCGGTCTCAGTTATTATTCCTGAACCACATTTTTGTCCAAAATATATATTTTACCCTCTATTTTTTGGGACACGCGGGACTAGTGGGGCGAACCCCCCAGAATTTAAATACGACAGGCTTCGAGTGGATTTGAATCAGATATATTAACCAGTTGAGTATCGCTGTTCTGCATTTTTGAAAAAATAGAATATTTAATACAAACTGATTTTGTCGTGTTTTTGTATTGTTGATATCCATACAATTCCCACATGAAAACTGAGAATTTTCAAAGATTGAACAAAAAAAAAATTCTGCAGTTGAAAAAATATATTTCAAAAAAACTTCAATAAAACCATATATGGTTTTGTTGAAGTTTTTTTGAAAAATTAAAAAAAATAATATTTAAAATTATTAATTTTGATATCGTCTGCGTTGGGTAAAGCGTTAAACAACAATAAATTTAAACAATGGTTACAAGAAACTTTCAATGGCAATTGCTAATTGGTCACACACGAAAGAGTATAAACACCGGTGTTCTTTAAAATATACCAGACACCGGTATAAAAACAAGAGGCCCCAGGGGGCCTTAGGTGCTCACCGAATGTTTTGTACTATTAAGACACAAATTTTATCACAAGAGATCCAAGGGGCCTTAATCGCTCACCGGGCAAAGTGATTCAAACAAAGTGGTTCAAAGAAGTATTTGGGGTCACATTCAGTCAGACATGGTTCATCAACACTACAAAGAAATGAAGTTATGAGAGACAAATTTTATGGAACTAGGGACACGGCTTGAACAAACTTGAATCTTACCCCCCAAAGGATGCTGCATGCCAAATATCAAAAGCATTCATCTGCTGGATCTGAAGAAGAAGATTTTTAAAGAAAATTGCTCATTTTGAACTAAGTTATCATTCAGGCTCCCACAATGGGCCCAAATATGACCCCATGGACTTGGCTTGAACAAACTTGAATCTCACCCCCTAAGGATGCTGCATGCCAAATATCAAGACATTCTGACTGCTGAATCTGAAGAAGACTTTTAAAGAAAAATTCCTCATATTGACGAAGTTATAATTCGGGCTCCCACAGGGAGCCCAAATATGGACCCAGGGACTTGGCTTTAACAAACTTGAATCTCACCCCAGTAGGGATGCTACACACCACATTTCAAAACATTCTGACTGCTGGATCTGAAGAAGAAGATTATTAAAGAAAATTTCCTCAATTCAAACTAAGTTACAATTCAAGCTCCCACATTGAGCCCAAATATGGACCTAGGGATATGGCTTGAACAAACTTGAATCTCACCCCCCTAAAGATGCTGTAAGGCTTCCACGTTTACACGTGTAAACGTGAACGTTTCGTTTATGGACATTAAACGTTTACAGTTCTGGTAAACGTGTACACGGAATGAAGTTTTAATAGAGTAATTTCAAAATTGCAGATTAATGCAGAAAGTCAAAGAAACAAAAAAAAAATTCCAACTTTGCAATGCAATATTTTGGTAATGCTTCAGAAAAACTGTGTACTCGTTCCAACTGGCGCCACGGCACAGTAACCGAACAAAATCATCTTCAAAATATGTGATATCATATGTGACACAGTCACGTGAGCCGCATGGCACGTGCTTATCTTTGGTGTTTCCTTCGAAACATGTGTGGGATGTTTTAGTTTATTCGGATTTACATGTATATTTCCAAAGTGATACACAATTGTTCTCGATGATTTCGTTCACCTGACATGGATTATTAATTTATTATTCACACATGGGATGATCTTAGGATCGATTTATGGAGTTTGACAGACAGACTGGCACTTGCGGTGTTTGAAAATTTGGATTCCCCTGCATGGTTTGTAGACTTTGTTTATTTTTGCGACATTGCATTCCACTCTAAAGTCCGGTATTGTCACTTTTGTGTGCCATGGCAACTCGCTCCAACATTACTGTTTGAAAAAACACAAGAAATTTCACGCCGAACCCACCAGAATGAGCTCAGAGAGGCAGAGACCCCCATAAATTTCAAAATTACCTGGGGGAGAATCCCCCCCAGACCGAGCGACTATGCCTTCGGCATCTGCATACTGTGATCGTTCGTCTACGTCGTTTTTGGACGAACTGTAAATCGGCTGTCTCAGTAACATAAATTGTATGCCCTGTTCGCAAAGATATGATGAACTCACTGTGTATTATTACACACTTCTATCAAATATTGACTACTTGCATTGTTAGTACGTGTAAACGTTTCCGTTTCGTTTACAGACAGTCGTTTAAACGTTTACAATTTTGTCTAAACGTGGAAGCCTTAAGATGCTGCATACCAAATATCAAATTATTCCGACTGCTGGATCTGAAGAAGATTTTTAAAGAAAATACCTCATTTTGAACTAAGTTATAATTCGGGCTACCACAGTGAAACCAGGGACTTGGCTTGAACAAACTTGAATCTCACCCCCCTAAGCATGCTGCATACCCAATATCAAAAGATTCTGCCTGCTGGATCTTGAGAAGATTTTTGAATAAATTTGCCTGAAATGCACTAAGTTCGAATTCGGGCCTCTATACTGAGCTCAAATATGAATCCAGGCGGCCGATTTGAACAAACTTGAATGAGATCCACCCCACAATGTTGCATACCAAATATCAAAAGATTCTGCCTGCTGGATCTTAAGAAGAATATTTTTAAAGAAATCTGCCTGAAATGCACTAAGTTCAAAATTGGGCTCTTATACTGAGCCCAAATATGAACCCAGGGGGCCGATTTGTACAAACTTGAATCAGATCCACCCCACAATGTTGCATACCAAATATCCAAAGATTCTGCCTGCTGGATCTGGAGAAGAAGATTTTTGAAGAATTTTGCCTGAAATGCACTAAGTTCAAATTCGAGCTTTTATAGTGCGCCCAAATATGAATCCAGGGGGCCGATTTGAACAAACTTGAATCAGATCCACCCCACAATGTTGCATACCAAATATCAAAAGATTCTGCCTGCTGGATCTGGAGAAGAAGATTTTTTAAGAAATTTGTCTGAAATACACTAAGTTTGAATTTGGGCTTCTATAGTGAGCCCAAATATGAATCCAGGGGGCCGATTTGAACAAACTTGAATCAGACTCATACCAAGATGCTGCATACCAAGTATCAAAAGATTCTGCTCACTGGTTCTGGAGAAGAAGATTTTTTAATAATTTTTCTATAATTCATACGGTGCTATCAAGAGTTATGCCCCATACAGAGCCCCCAAGGGACATCGCCATTTCATTTGAACAAACATGAATTGCCATATAGTAACGAACATGACATGAAGTTTTGTGAAAATCGGACCAGTGGTTTCAGAGGAGAAGTCGTTTGAAAAATGTTCTCGACGACGGACGGCATGTGGTAAGTTGAGCTCCCTTCAGTAAGCTAAAAATGACCACTTCCGGCATATTTTCTATCGATTCAACTTCCTGGTTCCTGTACATCCTTCATAGATCAAACTGCAGTCATTATACAAATAAAATATTATTATTTTGGCCAGATATTTTGGGCACATTTGGGGAATTTGGGCACACCGTTTACCAGCGTGAATTTGGGGGAATCTAAAGGCTTGTATGATCATAGAAACACAAAGAATGCATGGCAATAAAACATAATAGGATAAGGCTGTTATTTCTGGTTTTAATGTGCCCAAATTAGGGCAAAACGGTGTGCCCAAATTAGGGCAAAACGGTGTGCCCAAAATGAATGAATTTAAAGGTTTGCACACAGCATCACAGTTTGGGTCCATATTCAATACTGACCTACATGTATAGCAGCGAAAAGGTTACTAAGTAAGGGTCTAACTCTAGCAAATAAATAAATATGAGATTTGCTTCAAACTATGGAAAATGTACTGGTTACACTCAAAAGGGTATAATGGTATTCTCAGTCCTGGAAATGAGACAGGTGGGAGTGCAATTGCAGAACAGGTGCGAGGGCAATTGCTCCCGCCAGCACCCATGATTTCTATTTTATGGGAGCTAATAAATGCATTCGATGAAAACTATTGTGGTGGGCTAATATACAGTGAGGGCACATAAATCTGTGTTGTTTTGAGAAGCAGGACACTGTGGGCAGTGGCAAGTTAGTGTCATAAAATTCTACACTTCCTTATACATTTAACTCTTTGAACACTTGTGGTATCTACCATGCCAGTTCAATGGCAGCAATCAGAAGAGTCCATATTCATTATTTGAGGTAGAACAATCAATATTTTCAAAGTGCAGCCTCGGGGCTGCACGTTGAAAATTCTGATTGGTCTACCCCATACATTTGCTGAACAGACAACCTATTTAATGACGTTATGATGCATCATGTTCCTGCCTGGAAAAAAGGCCGCTCGAGTTCAATGGGTTAAGGTTTCTGGTGTTTAGTGACAATATTCCCTCGAAAATTCATATACTAACATTTTACGGGTGCAATTTACTCTCGTCTCTGATTTTTGTGGGAGCTTAAAACTGCCCCCGCCAATTTTGTTCCATTTCCAGACCTTATACTCATATTTTATATTACTTAAAAAACTGAAAATTGATCGTTGAGGCAGATCGCTGATTCTCGTGAATGGGGACACATTACAGTTAAAACTAGAAGTCCTGTCATGAAATGCGCACAAACAGCACGTTGATATGCGCGTTAATGTGCGCGTTATGACCCAATTAAAACTATCATATTCTGTACATATGGCCTGTGCACAGGCAATGTTTCAGCCAATGGACCTCCGGGTAACCCGGAGGTCCATTGGCAGAAACATTGCATGTGTTTGCTATGAGTAACCAGGAGAATCTGCCGTGCTTTGGATGCCATTCGATATGGCAATTGTGCGCAATTCCAACGCGCAATTAATCCTAGATAAGCGCACTATTCGTGACAGGACTTCTAGTTTTAACTGTATAAGGCCTAATGAAACCATGCCACAGTGCAACCGCATTATTTAATAACTTAAAAGTAACTTACCAACTGTTACATTGTATCTGACAGCAATGATAGTTCCCGTATTGTTTCTCACAAGACATTCATAGAGATATGATCCATTGTGTTTTCTTCTTGCCTTGAATTTATATGATCCATTTCGTTGCACAAATCGCTCCGGAATGAGTTTTTTCTCTCCAACCTTCCGCCATGAAAACTGTTTCACCTCAGACTTATTCAAGTCAGGCCCCAATGTACAATTCAATATCACATATTTTCTTTTTTCTACACTCACATGTTGGCATCTGTCAAATACTGGACTGACTCCTGAAAGAATGTCAAAATATTACATATTAGTACTCAATATAAAATTCTGCTCCATACAATGTAGATTGCAGGTGCTGACCCTTTACAGTACTGTTGCCATGGAATGGTCAAACTCAACACGTGGGCAGTGTTGTCCACAAGGCTTTTTTCTATCAATAATCAATAGTTTTCAGCAAATATTCGATGAAAGAAACCTCGGGTCAATCCCGGTGCTTCATTTATTGAAAATTTGAGGGCGATTCATATGGCCTGTGCACAAGCAATGTTTCAGCCAATGGACCTCCGGGTAACCCGGAGGTCCATTGGCAGAAACATTGCATGTGTTTGCTATGAGTAACCAAGAGAACCTGCCGTGCTTTGGATGCCGTTTGATATGGCAATTGCACGCAATTCCAACGCGCAATCAAGCCAAGATAAGTGCACTATTCGTGACAGGACTTCTAGTTTTAACTGTAAGTGCGGCCAATGATGAGAGGGCTTCCAATGGCCACCCCCCCCCCCCCCCCCCCAAAAAAATGCTACTAAAACTATTAATGTCAGATTGGTTCCCCCCTCCCCCCCCCATCTTTTTTATTAATACTTCTTCATTACTCGCTGAAAACATTCCAAATAAATAATCTTGTATACCCTTAAACCTTTACCAAATGCAGACGATATAAAAATTTATTATTTTAAATATCATTTAATTTTTTTCCAAAAATTTCAACAAAACCATATCATGTGACCCCTCTTTGGAACGAGCTCGACGAGCTCGTTTCAAAGAGGGGGTCACATGATATGGTTTTGTTGAAATTTTTCGAAAAATATTTTTTCAGCTGCTGAATTTGCATATTACGCGGGCAGATGCGGGCGATTCATTGGGTAAAGGGTTAATAATGAAAGTGTCAATGACACTGTAGCTCAACTTGACAAGACAAAGACATGTACATGTACAGTATGTGACACAGCAATGACAAACATCTAGGTAATGACCTGATAACAAAGGTACATATAAAGTATTGTAACGGTCTGTACATAAATACTGACCGTTTCCTGTAACAAATGTATAGGTAAAGTATTGTAAAGGTGGGTGACAGTCAGATGCTAAACTAGAAAAGAAATCTTTGAGGCCCAGAGTGGGTCTGACTGAACCCCAAAATATTTGTTCTCATAGCACAGTGATAACAAAGGCACCCCAAAACACACTCATTCCTGTCCCAAGGTGAAAACAAAGGTACCCAAGAAGTTTCGTGAAGATCAGTTCATAAATACGAGCTGTGTAGAAGTTGTGACAAAAAACTGATTGGACTTAATTTCAGTACAAAATGGCCACTGGCAGCCATCTTGAATTTTCGACAGCACCCAGAAACACTCGTTCTTGTCCCAAGGTGATAACAAAGGTACCCAAGAAGTTCTGTGAAGATCGGTTCATAAATACAACCTCTAGCCCGAGCCGTATTGACATGTGTACTTACTGTGTGTAAGTAGCACTGAAAAAATCAAAGTTCATCTAATTTGCATAATTTCTGCACGAGATGTATCCCTTGGTACTAAACATTCACACAAAAAATTATTCAAATCAGAGCTTTCATGTGGAAGTTCTGCGCAAAAATCTGATTGCCCCTAATTTTGAACAAAATGGCTGCCAGCGGCCATCTTGAATTTTGGACCTGACCCAAAAACACTCATTCTCGTCCCACGGTGATAACAAAGGTATCCAAGAAGTTTCGTAAAGATCGGTTCATAAATGCGGCCTCTAGTCCGAACCGTATTCGCATTTGCACTGACAGTGCTGAAAGTAACACTAAATAAATCAAAATTAGTCTAATTTGCATAATTTAAGCACAAGAAAAAAACCTGTATGATATGTAATGTATCTCATGGTACTAAACATTCATACAAAAAATTATTCAAATCAGAGCTTTCATATGTTCTGTACAAAAAAACAGATTTCTGCATCGTCGGTACAAAATGGCGGCTGGCAGCCATCTTGAATTTTGGACCGCACCCGAAAACACTCGTTCTCGTCCCAGGGTCATAACAAAGGTACCCAAGAAGTTTCGTAAAGATCGCTTCATAAATACAGCCTCTAGCCCGAGCTGTATCCAATTGTTGACGTACAAACAGACAGACGGACGATGGGCCTCGCCAAAGTTGAGCTAAAAATTAGAAAGCCAGTATGAGAAAAGCATCTTTAGGCCTATAGTTGTTCAACCATGGTCCCTCCCACTATCTCTCAGTCATCGTAAACCCTACTAATATCCCTAAAATGGGGGTTGTATGTCTTAAAAACTGTGTACATGGTGTCAACGCGTCTATGACCCCCCCCCCCCCCCCTCCCCCCTCCCCCCCACACCCTTCGGGCAATCACTTACCAAAAATTAGCAAAGTAAGGCTAGAATTTAAACGCTCAGGTTTTGAACCCCTCATTGTACGGATCTGTGTTTTGTGATATTTTGTATCCTGTTTGCTTTCATTCACTGGAATCAAATTATATTTTCAAACAACAACAAAAAAAAAAAAAACACACCAGCAGAATAAATTTCAATTATTTATTCGCCATAAAATTGTTGAATATGGCAATTGTTTTAACTTTATAATTAAAGTCAAAACACAGCCTACAAGATCTTATGTAACAAAGTCGTTGCTCATCACATGCATTATAGTTTGAAGACAATTTGTCCCTATTAAGTGTGATCAGGGACTGATATAAGCTTCATACACCGTAACCTTAAAATAGGTTATGGTGTGCCTAGTATACCATAACCTGTAGGTTACCGTAGTGTAGATATAAGGTATATTATTAAGGTAATCAGTTTCCTCTCGTAACCTAATAATAGGTCTCGAGTTTATAGAAACACGTAACCTCCCCCATAACCTAACCTATAGGTTACAGCTTATGTCGGACCCTGTGTGATCCAGACAATTGTTGTGCTAACATGAAGAACATCCATATAATTGACCTGTGCCGATGTGTGCTACTGTAATTCAACATGTTGGGAGTTCATATTACGGGAAAAGTAGATTACTATTAAATCACTGTGTGTGTTATTTACAAGTTTAATACAGTTAAAACTAGAAGTCCTGTCATGAAATGCGCGCAAATAGCACGTTGATATACGCGTTATGTCCCAATTAAAGCTATCATATTCTGTACATATGGCCTGTGCACAGGCAATGTTTCAGCCAATGGACCTCCGGGTAACCCGGAGGTCCATTGGCAGAAACATTGCATGTGTTTGCTATGAGTAACCAGGAGAACCTGCCGTGCTTTGGGTGCCATTCGATATGGCAATTGCACGCAATTCCAACATGCAATTAAGCCTAGATAAGCGCACTATTCGTGACAGGACTTCTAGTTTTAACTGTAGGTCAGGGTTCCCACAAGTCAAAATTACTCGCAATCAAGGCCATTTCTTGACAATTTTCAACTTTTTCCAAGGCCACAAAGATTAAAATTCAAAGCTTTTTCAAGTCCAATGATGTTAAATATAGACTATCTTGAAACATATTGAAATGTGAACACACATACAGTTAAAACTAGAAGTCCTGTCATGAATTGTGCGCTTATCTAGGCTTAATTGCGCGTTGGAATTGCGCGCAATTGCCATACAGAATGGCATACAAAGCAAGGCAGGTTCTCCTGGTTACTCATAACAAACACAGGCAATGTTTCTGCCAATGGACCATTGGGTGAAACATTGCTTGTGCACAGGTCATATGTACAGAATTGATAGCCTTAGTATGGTCATAACGCGAAGTTTAACGCGCAGATTGACGTGCTATTTGTGTGCATTTCATGACAGGACTTCTAGTTTTAACTGTATTGTTTGTTTGTTTGTTGGTGGTTAACGTCACATATTTATGCACTATGGCTAATCGTGACACAACATGTAGATGAAGTCAAGTTTAGTCAATCGTTGATCTACATGTTGCCCATTTCAGAGGACTTTCACCCCAAGCATTGGTGACTGGGTCCTATTTTACTAGTAAAGCGGAACTGGTTTACCACAGTAAACAAAAGCTGCTTACTTCCCGGGGTTCCCAGGGGAAGTTTTAACTGTAATTCAAGTTGTAGCACTGTTGGGTCTGTTATAGCCCCCATATTATATTGAGATTGATATATCCTTGGTAGATAATTATATGAGAAAGATATTTTTTTTTTTATTTCTGCATTTTCTGACTGGTCTAACTCATTTGCACTCAGTGACCTTGTTTACATCTTTGTTACACTGATATATTGTACATATAGCTGTTGATTGTTTAATTGTTTAAATAGGTCAGTGACCTTGTTTACTTGAACTTTAACAGAATCCCCTAGAAACTGTTAGAACATTGAAGAATTTTCATCTTCTGGAACATTCTATCTGGTTACTATATAAAGGTTTGTCAACAGAATTCAAAAACTCATTCTTAGAAAGCCTTTCAAAAAGACTCACTTCAGTTATTTCCATTGGAGAATATTATTGTTTCAGAACAGTGCATTTATTATAGAAGCAGTGCTTCTTTGTGAATTTGGAAGATTGATTCCAAAAGAGAATTTTAAAGAGAATTTGTTCGTCTTGGAAAAGAGAATTTATACTTTCTGTGAAACAGAATAATATTTTGTGAAAAGCCAGGATTCTACTGGATTGTTTGGAAATTACCTGTGGCGCCAATACTTCTTGGATTTTTACTCCATTTGAATTTTGCAGAGCATTTTATTATATTTTATTGGAGACTGCTGAAATTTCTAAGTGAAAATTTTATTATAAATCTACGGGATACTGTTTCTGAAGAGACATTCTTGGATTTAATACTACATCTACCAGCTGGCAACTTTCTTCAGAAGATACTTCACCACTGGATTACTGTATTCTGTCAAACTGTACTTTGTCTTTGGACTAATTCAATAATTGATAAGTACCACTGTTTTTATTTTCTGTAAACCAATTAGTGTAAAAGATCTTTGTATCATTTTTTTTATATAAATTAATTCTTTTTAATTAAATTTCATAATAGTTAAATTCATAGTTTTGTTGCTGATTCTCAGATTTCTTTCTGTTACCAATATCATTAATAATTCCACACCGTAACAGGTCTGACAGTGTTCAGACTTCCAATTGAATAAGGCATACAAGGGTAGCCTTTAATGTGCCATTTTTGCTGAATGTGGGCATGCCTGGTGATATTTGTTGACTGATAGCAAATGATAGAGAGCTAGAGATATTGTTATGTTCACCTTTTGGTCAAGAGTAAAACAAAACCTAAGTTATTTTTGCAACAATCATCAAATTGACAATGACGTAATAAATTATACAAGCAATAACACATAATTTACAGCAACCTTCTCCGTGTTAATTCTGTCAAGTTTGTACTTGAGTTTCACTTTCCAATACAAGTGATGTAACAGGTAAAAGTTCAAAATAACTTTCTGTTTATCTAATTAACCCTTTACCCAACGAATCGCCCACATCTGACCACGTAATATGCAAATTCAGCAGTAGAAAAAATATTTTTTTAAAAATTTCAACAAAACCATATCATGTTGAGCTTGTTCCAACGAGGGGTGACATGATATGGTTTTGCTGAAATATTTTGAAAAATTTGAAATGAAAGTGTCAATGACACTGTAGCTCAACTTGACAAACTTGAACTTGGTAAGTTATAAATTAAATGGCAAAATTGAAGATCATTGGTACCAATGTCATTTTTTTGGCCAGTGGCAACATTTCTTGACAGAAACCGAAGAAAATCGATATCTCCCATCTAGAGGCCTCCCCAAACAAGCATGCCAGGTTTCAAAGCAATCCGATCATAAATGTGCCCTGTAGGGTGTACAAAAGGGAAATATTGTGGTCTGACTAGACTAAATTCTAAGAACGTTGGCCGTGGCAACATTTTTTGACTGGAAGAAAATCGATAGCTCCCATCTAGAGGTCACCGTAAATAAGCATACCAGGTTTCAAAGCAATCTAATCATAAATGTGCCCTGTAGAGTGAGCCAAAGGGAAATATTGTGGTCTGACTAAACTAAGTTCTAAGAATGTTGGCTGCGGCAACATTTTTTGATGGAAATTGAAGAAAATCGATAGCTCCCATCTAGAGGTCACCCCAAACAAGTATGCCAGGTTTCAAAGCAATCCGATCATAAATGTGCCCTGTAGGGTGTGCCAAAGGGAAATATTGAGTCTTCTGACTAAACTAAATTCTAAGAACATTGGCCGTGGCAACATTTTTTGACGGAAATTGAAGAAAATCGATAGCTCCCATCTAGAGGTCTCCCCAAACAAGCATACGAGGTTTCAAAGCAATCAAATCATAAATGTGCCCTGTAGGGTGTGCTAAAGGGAAATATTGTGGTCTGACTAAACTGAGTTCTAAAAACGTTGGCCGCGGCAACATTTTTTGACGGAAATTGAAGAAAATCGATAGCTCCCATCTAGAGGTCACCCCAAACTAGCATGCCAGGTTTCAAAGCAATCCGATCATAAATGTACCCTGTAGGGTGTGCCAAAGGGAAATATTGAGTCTTCTGACTAAACTAAGTTCTAAGAACGTTGGCAGCGGCAATGTTTTTTGACAGAAATTGACGAAAGTCGATAGCTCCCATCTAGGGGTCTCCCCAAACAAGCATACTAGGTTTCAAAGCAATCTGATCATAAATGTGCCCTGTAGGGTGTGCCAAAGGGAAATATTGTGGTTTGATTAAACTAAGTTCTAAGAACGTTGGCCGCGGCAACATTTTTTGACGGAAATTGAAGAAAATCGATAGCTCCCATCTAGAGGTCACCCCAAACAAGCATGCCAGGTTTCAAAGCAATCTGATCATAAATGTGCCCTGTAGGGTGTGCCAAAGGGAAATATTGAGGTCTGACTAAACTAAGTTCTAGGAACATTGGCCGTGGCAACATTTTTTGCCGGAAATTGAAGAAAATCGATAGCTCCCATCTAGAGGTCACCCTAAATAAGCATACCAGGTTTCAAAGCAATCAAATCATAAATGTGCCCTGTAGGGTGTGCCAAAGGGAAATATTGTGGTTTGACTAAACTAAGTTCTAAGAACGTTGGCCGCGGCAACATTTTTTGACGGAAATTGAAGAAAATCGATAGCTCCCATCTAGAGGTCTCCCCAAACAAGCATACCAAGTTTCAAAGTAATCTGATCATAAATGCGACCTGTGAGGTGTGCCAAAGGAAATTGTGGACGTACGGTACGTACGTACGCCGACGGACGAGAAGTGATGGCAATAGCTCAGCTTGACTTTGTCAAGTTGAGCTAAAAATGATATTTAAAATAATAAATTTTGATAACGTCTGCATTGGGTAAAGAGTTAACCCATTACCCAACGAATCGGCCGCATCCGCCCACGTAATATGCAAATTCAGCGGTTGAAAAAGCAGTATTTTTCAAAAAAAAATTCAGCAAAACCATATCATGTGACCCCTCGTTGGAACCAGTGATATCCATATTTGTTGTATGCTTTTACTGACAAATACCATTAAAAGTGTTAAAATAAATTATTAAAATGAAATATATAATGCATTTGGGTTGGGAGTGGGGGGGGGGGGGTGCCCGAGTGGGACTGTGGGAGGCATAACAGGGAAAATTTTGATGTATTGGCCATGCACAAAAATCTCACTGACAAGCATCCAAATCTCACTGAGAGCTCATCAACATCTCACTGACAGTCACCTTCAGAAGTTAACAGGTCTGAATACGTCACGTTTTTATAAACAGGCATATAAAAAGGGGCAATCAAAGGCCTCTGTGCACAATGACGTCATAACTCAATAAGACAGAGTGTGTACACATCAAAAGATACAGCACATTTTGTGCTCTGGTTGTTTTGCACCCAAATCAGTAGACAATTCAGACCCAATTGGGTGTTTCCAGTATTTATATTTCTTGATCGCCATAGGCCATTTCGGGACTACCCTTGGATGTTTCGTAACCACCATTTCACTTTTATAATTTATGAGTAAACAAGAGGGATGTTACATCCCAACGCTCACCTACATTCGCGCTTGATAATGTCGTTCCAATGTAACATGCCTAATATTTAGTTAATATAAATCATTAACTAGGCATCAAATGATTAATGTGGTTTATGTGATGGCTTTGGAAAGTCTATACAGTTAAAACTAGAAGTCCTGTCATGAAATGCGCACAAATAGCACGTCTATTTGCACGTTAATCTACGCGTTATAGCCGTAGTAAGGATATCAAATTCTGAACATATGGCCTGTGCACAAGCAATGTTTCATCCAATGGACCTCCGGGTGACCCGGAGGTCCATCGGCAGAAACATTGCCTGTGTTTGCTACGAGTAACCAGGAGCACCTGCCGTGCTTTGGATGCCATCCGGTATGGTGATTGCGCGCAATTCCTACGCGCAAATAAGCCTAGATAAGCGCACAATTCATGACAGAACTTCTACTTTTAACTGTATTTCTGCATTTATTATATATCAATTCAACATAGAATCATTGGATACATCTTTTAGAAATGTTTATGATTAAGAATATGAATCGTGAGGCCAGATATTAAATCATAAATAAGAATTAGGAAAGGCTTTCATAAATCATTGAAATTTTAATTGAAGTACATTCATTGGTTAAAGAGGAGTTGCGGAAAAACATTCGTTCAAGAAAGTGACTATAAGTCCCAACAAAAATACATCACATCAACAACTAAAATAAGCCTATGTTACTAGTAACAAGTATGAGAAAGTATTAAATAATAAAAAAAAAAGTTTAAAAAAATTTTTTTTAAGGAAAGTGAATATAAGTCCCAAAAATCCCCGTTAAATTCCTCAAATATGCATGTAATAAGGGCGCAACGTTACCGCAATGTAGTTCAGTAACCCATGCGTACAATATCAATTGCCTGGAAAGACACATAGAAACAGAACTCACCTTAACACCTCACCTTAACACAAACTTTTAGAACTTAAAATTGAGTAAGTCAGACAAAAACGTGAACATTGTGACTGAAAAAAAGAAAAGAAATCAGTTAAATTTCTGCATACAGTAGGGTTAATACCTACAGTTGTTATTGAAATGAGAAAATAAACAGTAATGAGAGGTGAAGACACCACAATCTGCACAAAAGCTGACTTTAACGCAAATTCTTACAACACCTAAACGCTAATTCTTACAAGTTTTGGCAGAAAATCAGCCTCAAATTCCTCAAATATGCATGTAATGAGGGTTAAATATTACTGCAATGGAGTTCAGTAACCCAAGTGCAGAATATTAATCGCCTGGAAAGACACATAGAAACACAACTCACCTAAACACAAAGTTTACAAAGTTTTACAATTTAAAATTTACTAAGTCCGAGAAAAACATGAAAATTTTGACTGAAAAAAAAGAAAATTTCCGTTAAATTTCTGCATACAGTAGGGTTAATACCTACAGTTGTTATTGAAATATGAAAATCAACAGTAATGAGAAGTTAAAGCAGCACAATCTGCACAAAAGCTGACTTTAACGCAAATTCTTACAACACCTAAACTCAAATTCTTACAACTTTTGGTAGAAAATTTTAGGTGAAATTTGGAAAAAGGTCATAGTATCAGGGTTAAATACTGTTCTGATAGTCCCCTACAACCTACATATGCAATATCAAAGGCCTGAGCCCACTGATCTTTGAGAACTCATCTTAACACCTCACCTTAACACAAACTTTTAGAACTTAAAATTTACTAAGTCCGAGAAAAACATGGAAATTTTGACTGAAAAAAAAGAAAATTTCCGTTAAATTTCTGCATACAGTCGGGTTAATACCTACAGTTGTTATTGAAATATGAAAATCAAGAGTAATGAGAAGTTAAAGCAACACAATCTGCACAAAAGCGTACTTTAACGCAAATTCTTACAACACCTAAACGCTAATTCTTACAAGTTTTGGCAGAAAATCAGCCTCAAATTCCTCAAATATGCATGTAATGAGGGTTAAATATTACTGCAATGGAGTTCAGTAACCCAAGTGTAGAATATTAATCGCTTGGAAAGACACATAGAAACACAACTCACCTAAACACAAAGTTTACAAAGTTTTACAATTTAAAATTTACTAAGTCCGAGAAAAACATGAAAATTTTGAGTGAAAAAAAAGAAAATTTTCATTAAATTTCTGCATACAGTTGGGTTAATACCTACAGTTGTTATTGAAATATGAAAATGAACAGTAATGAGAAGTTAAACCAGCACAATCTGCACAAAAGCTGACTTTAACACAAATTCTTACAACACCTAAACGCAAATTCTTACAACTTTTGGCAGAAAATTTTAGCTGAAATTTGGAAAAAAGTCGTAGTTTCAGGGTTAAATACTGTTCTAATAGTCCCCTACAACCTACATATGCAATATCAAAGGCCTGAGCCCACTGATGTTTGAGAAATTCACCTTAACATTAAATCTTACAATATTGGACACGCCGGACGCCGACGCTGACGCCCGAGGTTATCACAATAGCTCATCACATCTTACAGATGAAGGTGAGCTAAAAACAACTGAAACTGTGAAACAGATAGTGAAATGCAATGTACATTTATTCTGTCAAATTATTCTTTCCAGACAAATTTCAAACAAAACCTGAAAAAATGGCTAATATGCTGTATTTTGGACTAATTCAATAATTGATAAGTTTGACTGTTTTTATTTTCTGCAAACCAATCGGTGCAAAAGATCTTTGTATTATTTTTTTATATTATTATTTTTAATTAAATCTCAGAGCACTTAAATTCCTGGTTATTGTTGCTGATTCTCAGATTTCTGTCTGTTACCATTATCATTATTTCCGTAACAGATTTACACCTGCGATCAATACAAGAGAGAGATATACACAAGTATTCTCCAATCAAAAAGTATTTATAATTTGTTCATTACAGCACCAGAAACACTTGCAATCATCAGCTGATAGGTGTTTGCATCTGCCTGAAGTGTAGCTGCTCTGTTGGCCAATAATTGGCCAACAGAGCAGCTATACTTCAGGCAGATGCAAACACCTATGCCGACGATTGGTTGGTGCTCAACATCATTTTACCTCATCTTAAGATGTAACATAGGTACAAAGTCGGGAAATGGCAATAATTCCTGTCTCAGCCACAAATAAAGCTCTTGGATTGTTATATAGCCCCCATATTATATTGAGATGGATATTTTTTCTGCATTTTCTGACTGGTCTGACTCACTTGCACTGAGTGACCTTTGTTTACATCTTTGTTACACTAATATATTGTACATTTAGCTCTTGATTGTTTAAGTTGGTCAAGGACCTTGCACTTGAATTATGACAGAATCACCTAGAAACTGATAGAAGTAGAACTTTGTAGACATTTCATCTTCTAGGACATTCTATCTCATAATCTGTTAACTTTATAAAGGTTCGTCAACAGAATTCAAAAACTCATTTTTAGAAAGCCATTTCATGAGAACTTATTTTCACAGCAGTTGTTTCCATTGGAGATTATTATTGTTCTAGGACAGTGCATTTATTGTAGAAGCAGTGCTTCTTTGAGAATTTGGAAGACTGATTTCAGAAGAGAATTTTGAAGAGAATGTTTACTTTCTGTGAAACAGAATAAATTTTTGTGAAAAGCCAGGATTCTACTGGATTATTTGAATTTTGCAGAGCATTTTATATTTTATTGGCGACTGCTGAAATTTCTAATTGAAAATTTTATTACAAATCTATGAGATACTGTTCCTGAAGACACATTCTTGGATTTAATACCACCAGCTGGAAAATTTCTTCACGAGATACTTCACCACTGGATTACTGGATTCTGTCAAACTGTATTTCGGACTAATTCAATAATTGATAAGTACCACTGTTTTATTTTCTGTAAACCAATTAGTGTAAAAGATCTTTGTACCATTTTTTTTTATATTAATTTTTTTTAATTAAATTTTAGAATAGTTAAATTCATAGTTATTGTTGCTGATTCTCTTTTTGTTACCAATATCAATAATAATTCCACACCGTAACATGGATGCAGTACTCTTCTGCAGCATGCTAGTCTACATTTAAAACTAGAAGTCCTGTCACGAATAGTGCGCTTTTCTAGGCTTAATTGCGCTTTGGAATTGCGCGCAACTGCCATATCGAATGGCATCCAAAGCACGGCAGGTTCTTCTGGTTACTCAAAGCAAACACAGGCAATGTTTCTGCCAATGGAGTGAATGGACCTCCGGGTTACTCGGAGGTCCATTGGCTGAAACATTGCTTGTGCACAGGCCATATGTACAGAATTTTGATAGCTTTACTTAGGCCATAACGCATACATTAATACGCATATCAACGTGCTATTTGTGTGCATTTCATGACAGGACTTCTAGTTTTAACTGTAGCCAAGATTAGGCTATAATTGCAAGTAATTTGTATCTGAATGGCTTCAATACAGCCTTATTATTATTCCTTAGGATTCATCTCTATTCATTAGGATATTGCCCACAGGAGCAAGAACTTGGCTATGGTACAAAAGTTCATACATGTATATCAGCATAGTAATTAGTTGCGATATACATCACATGTATAGGATATTCAGGCCCTAGTATAAATTGTTTTATGGAGAACACCCTTGTCATTCTGTTTAGGGCACACCTGTAATTTCAGCCTGTTTCCGGCTGCAGCTTTCAAGCCAATGACCTCAAGCTGACCTGCTGCAATATCATTCGCATGCACTATTTCTAAAACCATACTCTTGATAATTTCTTAGTAATTTTCATCAACCCTTACGTAATCTGGCACTTCTCAAGAACAGACTACAGTTAAAATTAGAAGTCCTGTCACGAAAAGTGCGCTTATCTAGGCATAATTGCATGTTGGGATTGCGCGCAATTGCCATATCGAATGGCATCCAAAGCACGCCAGTTTCTCTTGGTTACTCAAGGCAAACACATGCAATGTTTCTGCCAATGGACCTCCGGGTTACCCAGAGGTCCATTGGCTGAAACATTGCTTGTGCACAGGCCATATGTATAGAATTTGATAGCTTTACTTGGGCCATAACGCGTATATTAACGCGCATATCAACGTGCTATTTGTGCGCATTTCATGACAGGACTTCTAGTTTTAACTGTATATTCTCTTCATATCAAAACATGCAATAATACTTGCAGAACTTTCCATTGGTGGAACCAACTTTCGTGCAACAGATTAGCGTCACTTCGGGACAGTTCAACTCTTCCATTGGAAGCAACAAGTGGTATAATCTTTTAGTTTTGCATTGTGTATTCCAGGATTTCCGTAAGCGTATCGTTTTTAATTCTCTTATTTATTCTACTTTTTTTATGAGGATCCTCCTCTTGGGGCACAGTTTCGTTAGGCACTTTCGAGACCACATGGACTGCAAATTTCCACAATATCAGTCATCATTGGGGGTCCTCAAAAGCGATGTTCGCTATTTAGGCTTCGATGGTCTGACCAGTCCCAGGGCTTATGAATGCAGTCCCACAGTCATCGACTTGTTTAAATCCGACATGGTTTTGGTCCAACTGGGGGGTAATGACCTCGCCTTGTCTGAGGAGGATCTTGCCGAGATAGCCCGGCAAGTTTTTGAATTTGCTTCGATTTTGCACGGTGCAGACAAGGTGAAGTTCATCGTTCTGTTTTCAGAATTGTGGCGTAATGACTCCCATTACGTCACAAAATTTGACGAATTCAATGCCTGTTTTGAGAATTTGTGCATATGTTCGGAGTACGCCATGTTTTGGAAGCACCGCAGATTCAACAACAGTAGTAGAAGAAGGATGAAACGGGCCTTATTGGCAGGACCCCGGAAGTGACGTCATGTCACGTGACCTGGTGACATCATGTTGTGTTGTCATGGTAACCCGCGTGAGCGGCCATCTTGTGACGTCATCTCCATAGTGATACGTGGTGTGAGTGCGCATGCGCAGCGCGTGTTGTTAGGGTGACACGTGTTTCCGTCGGCCATTTTGTATACTGGAGGCTGCCATCTTGGTTTCTATGGTAGCACGTGGTTGCTATGTTACCCAATTGTTCTGCAATGGGATGAGGGTATGTTCGGAGGGTATGTTCGATTGAATCGAAGTAAATCTAATCACCACAAACAACCCGACAATCCCTCCAAATCACCAAAATCCACCCAAAATCACCGAAATTGACTTTATTCCCCAATTTATCGGTGTAGCACGTAGTGCTACAGTACCAAGGGCCCCCTGGGGGGTGTGTTTGATTGAACTAGAGTATACCTAATTACCCAAATAGACCCGACCACCCTTAAAAACCACCAAAATCTCCACCAAACCACCCAAACGGACCAGTGAAGCCCATTTTGGGCATATAAAAATAACACGTTATGCTATAGTACCAAGGGGTACAGGGGTATGCTCTATTGAATAGGAGTGCAGGGCCTGATGTTCCAAGAATCCCATTTTTAATGCCTATTGCATATATTTCTCTATCACTGACAGTCTATCCAGTCCAAACTATCTCTGGTTCCAAGTCTTATAATTACCAGTGCTCGATTTCCCATAATGCAGTTATCTCCCTTGTGTATATCAAAAGCATTCCCAAACCCAATAAGCAATCAAGCAGTTACTGATAAAGCATTGCTCGAATGACTCGAATCCCATCAAACAAATGAGCTTTAGAGTAATTGCTTGATTGAGTGACTCGGCATATTGCTCGAACGACTCGAATCCCATCAAACAAATGAGCTTTAGAGTAATTGCTTGATTGAGTGACTCGGCATATTGCTCGAACGACTCGAATCCCATCAAACAAATGAGCTTTAGAGTAATTGCTCGATCGAGTGACTCGGCATATTGCTCGAACGACTCGAATCCCATCAAACAAATGAGCTTTAGAGTAATTGCTCGATCGAGTGACTCGGCATATTGCTCGAACGACTCGAATCCCATCAAACAAATGAGCTTTAGAGTAATTGCTCGATCGAGTGACTCGGCATATTGCTCGAACGACTCGAATCCCATCAAACAAATGAGCTTTAGAGTAATTGCTTGA
Source organism: Pictodentalium vernedei (assembly GCA_031216915.1). Classification (NCBI taxonomy): domain Eukaryota; kingdom Metazoa; phylum Mollusca; class Scaphopoda; order Dentaliida; family Dentaliidae; genus Pictodentalium; species Pictodentalium vernedei. The sequence goes on along the minus strand of CM062292.1, from coordinate 27,942,072 downwards.
TCGAGTGACTCGGCATATTGCTCGAACGACTCGAATCCCATCGAGCAAATGAGCTTTAGAGTAATTCCTCGATCGAGTGACTCGGCATTTTGCTCGAACGACTCGAATCCCATCGAGCAAATGAGCTTTAGAGTAATTGCTCGATCGAGTGACTCGGCATATTGCTCGAACGACTCGAATCCCATCAAACAAATGAGCTTTAGAGTAATTGCTCGATCGAGTGACTCGGCATATTGCTCGAACGACTCGAATCCCATCAAACAAATGAGCTTTAGAGTAATTGCTCGATCGAGTGACTCGGCATATTGCTCGAACGACTCGAATCCCATCAAACAAATGAGCTTTAGAGTAATTGCTCGATCGAGTGACTCGGCATATTGCTCGAACGACTCGAATCCCATCAAACAAATGAGCTTTAGAGTAATTGCTCGATCGAGTGACTCGGCATATTGCTCGAACGACTCGAATCCCATCGAGCAAATGAGCTTTAGAGTAATTGCTCGATCGAGTGACTCTGCATATTGCTCGAACGACTCGAATCCCATCCAACAAATGAGCTTTAGAGTAATTGCTCGATCGAGTGACTCGGCATATTGCTCGAACGACTCGAATCCCATCAAACAAATGAGCTTTAGAGTAATTGCTCGATCGAGTGACTCGGCATATTGCTCGAACGACTCGAATCCCATCAAACAAATGAGCTTTAGAGTAATTGCTCGATCGAGTGACTCGGCATATTGCTCGAACGACTCGAATCCCATCAAACAAATGAGCTTTAGAGTAATTGCTCGATCGAGTGACTCGGCATATTGCTCGAACGACTCGAATCCCATCAAACAAATGAGCTTTAGAGTAATTGCTCGATCGAGTGACTCGGCATATTGCTCGAACGACTCGAATCCCATCAAACAAATGAGCTTTAGAGTAATTGCTCGATCGAGTGACTCGGCATATTGCTCAACGACTCGAATCCCATCAAACAAATGAGCTTTAGAGTAATTGCTCGATCGAGTGACTCGGCATATTGCTCGAACGACTCGAATCCCATCGAGCAAATGAGCTTCAGAGTAATTGCTCGATCGAGTGACTCGGCATATTGCTCGAACGACTCGAATCCCATCAAACAAATGAGCTTTAGAGTAATTGCTCGATCGAGTGACTCGGCATATTGCTCGAACGACTCGAATCCCATCGAGCAAATGAGCTTTAGAGTAATTGCTCGATCGAGTGACTCGGCATATTGCTCGAACGACTCGAATCCCATCAAACAAATGAGCTTTAGAGTAATTGCTCGATCGAGTGACTCGGCATATTGCTCGAACGACTCGAATCCCATCGAGCAAATGAGCCAACGAGCATTTGCTCGTTCGAGTGACTCCTCGAACGACTCTTAGACTCATTTCAGAAAAAAGGGATTCCATAGCCATAGGCGTTTTCAAAAAAGGGATTCCACAAATGGGATTCCAAAAAGGGACTCCAAAAGTGGGATTCCGTCTTATGTCGAGTGACTCGCAACTATTGCTCGAATGACTCGAATCCCATCGAGCAAATGAGCCAACGAGCAATTGCTCGATCAAGTGACTCCTCGAACGACTCTCAGACTCATTTCAGAAAAAGGGATTCCATAGCCACAGGAGTTATCGAAAAAGGGATTCCACAAATGGGATTTCAAAAAAGGGATTCCACAAATGGGATTCCGTTTTCATCTTGTCGCCAAAGCTCCAAGTCCACTACAGGTCTATGGTCTATCTGTCCTATCATTAGCTTCTACAACAGTCTTGTTCCATTGCGGCCTTGTACCAGTACTATCGGCTTGTTATTCTGCCCCATATCTCATCCATTACTTCCTAGCTATACATGTACCTATCTCAGTCTCGACTATAACATTGATCAAGGTTGAATCAGATTTTCCATGTATACATATAAGGCATTCTGTTATTGAGATTCCTAGTCGAGTCCATAAAATTTGGATTCCGTTTTAACATCGACACTCGAAGGTATTCCCCTTCCCTATTGGAAGAATTTAGTTTAATGGGTTGTAGTTTAAAAATTCAGATCACCTTCGTTATATTTTCATTAAGTTTAAAACTTTATTCAGTTCAAAGGGTGTTAATACTTTCATTACGGTTATAGTGCAGAAATATAGTTCATTCAGTTCAAAAGGTGTTAATTATATATACCTTCATTAGGGTTAAAAAATAAAGTTCACTCAGACAGTTCAAAGGGTGTCAATACCTTCATTGGGGTTAGAGTTCATTCAAACAGTTCAAGAGGGTTATATTCGATCAGATCAGTTCGATTTTCGTCAACTTGTTTTGTTCACTTCCATCTTGATTGTATTTGATCAGATCTGTTCAGTCTGTCCAACTAGTTCGATCAATCCGACAAGTTTGACCTTCTTTCATTTTGTTATGTTTACATCTTGGTTCTGTTGGATCTGTACCTTTGTTGTTTTGTAGTGGTTGGTTGACTCTAATGAGGTTCTTGTAGTCATTGTTGAATTGAGGGTTATTAATCCTTTCCATACCCTCGAGTGTCCATGTTAAAACACGGAATCCAAATTTTACGGACTCGGCTAGGAATCTCAATAACGGAATGCCTTATATGTATACAGGGGAAATCTGATTCAACCTTGATCAATGTTATAGTCGAGACTGAGATAGGTACATGTATAGCTAGGAAGTAATGGATGAGATATGGGGCAGAATAACAGAAGGCAATAGTACTGGTACAAGGCCGCAACGGAGCAAGACTGTTGTAGAAGCTAATGATAGGACAGATAGACCATAGACCTGTAGAGGACTTGGAGCTTTGGCGACAAGATGAAAACGGAATCCCATTTGTGGAATCCCTTTTTTGAAATCCCATTTGTGGAATCCCTTTTTCGAAAACGCCTGTGGCTATGGAATCCCTTTTTCTGAAATGAGTCGAAGAGTCATTCGAGGAGTCACTTGATCGAGCAATTGCTAGTTGGCTCAATTGCTCGATGGGATTCGAGTCGTTCGAGCAATAGTTGCAAGTCACTCAACATAAGGCGGAATCCCACTTTTGGAATCCCTTTTTAGAATCCCATTTGTGGAATCCCTTTTTTGAAAACGCCTGTGGCTATGGAATCCCTTTTTCTGAAATGAGTCTAAGAGTCGTTTGAGGAGTCACTCGAACGAGCAAATGCTCGTTGGCTCATTTGCTCGATGGGGTTCGAGTCGTTCGAGCAATATGCCGAGTCACTCAATCAAGCAATTACTCTAAAGCTCATTTGTTTGATGGGATTCGAGTCATTCGAGCAATGCTTTATCAGTAACTGCTCGATTGCTTATTGGGTTTGGGAATGCTTTTGATATACACAAGGGAGATAACTGCATTATGGGAAATCGAGCACTGGTAATTATAAGACTTGGACGAGAGAACCAGAGATAGTTTGGACTGGATAGACTGTTTGTGATAGAGAAATATATGCAATAGGCATTAAAAATTGGATTCTTGGAAAATCAGGCCCTGTACTCCTATTCAATAGAGCATACCCCTGTACCCCTTGGTACTATAGCATAACGTGTTATTTTTATATGCCCAAAATGGGCTTCACAAGTCCGTTTGGGTGGTATGGTGGAGATTTTGGAGGTTTTTAAGGGTGGTCGGGTCTATTTGGGTAATTAGGTATACTCTAGTTCAATCAAACACACCCCCAGGGGACCCTTGGTACTGTAGCACTACATGCTACACCGATAAATTGGGGAATAAAGTCAATTTCGGTGATTTTGGGTGGATTTTGGTGATTTGGAGGGATTGTCGGGTTGTTTGTGGTGATTAGATTTACTTCCATTCAATCGAACATACCCTCCGAACATACCCCCGTCCCATTGCAGAACAATTGGGTAACATAGCAACCACATGCTGCCATAGAAACCAAGATGGCGGCCTCCAGTATACAAAATGGCCGACGGAAACACGTGTCACCCTAACAACACGCGCTGCGCATGCGCACTCACACCACGTATCACTATGGAGATGACGTCACAAGATGGCCGCTCACGCGGGTTACCAAGACAACACAACATGACGTCACCAGGTCACGTGACATGACGTCACTTCCGGGGTCCTGCCAATAAGGCCTGTTTCATCCCTCTCCAACTACTAACAACTCTCCGGCTCCAGTATTTCTCAGGGATGGGGTGCACTTGACCCCTCAGGGCAACGTCCATCTTTATTACAGCATACGCGCTCCATTAATGCATGCAATTTGTAAGTTTTGCCACGTCTGAACGGTTTTGTTTCTTCCTGGGATCGGCTTCAAATTTCAATTCATGTATATATTTTCGAAATACTTGTAGTTGTTGGCAAAAAAAAAAGTCAATAAAAAATCGAAGGCTCTGTTTGGGTGGGCTTCGTGTCCGTTTGTTGTTAATCTAATTTTAGTTTCCCATGTTACCATATCTTGCTTTAATGTTTCGGTGGGGCTCCGTGCCCGGTTTATCTGGCTATATGCAGCTCAAACCAGTTTAAAAGAAAACAAAACAAATTTTATTCACTTTTGGGTCTATCCAGAAACTGAGAATCCAATCAGTGATTCGGCCGTAATTATTAATTTTGCACTCATGTGAGCTTCGTGCCCGTTTGTTGTCAGTCTTGTTTTACCTACATTTTTCTGTGTCCCCATGTTTGTTTTTACTGTTTTAGTTGAGCTTTGTGCCCGGTTTTATTATAGCTGCATACAGTTCACAACAACAACAAAAAAGGGGGGGGGGGGGGGGGGGAGCACTGTTGTTTACTAAAGTATGGGGATGTGCAGAACCCCTATCTCCAGTGTCATTACGTTAATTTCCCTGTGTATGCTACTGAATGTGACTTTCTGCCTTATTTAATGGTCTCACTTGGGTTCCGGACATGACCTCTTTGTGCTGGTGCATTATGTCCAGGTACTACTTTGGGGCTGCGTGCCCGGTTATTTTGTCTTGCAAGTTGTTCCCCCATCGTATTCTACCATTGTAAACGAATCAGCACATGCTTTTGGGTCCACTTTGGGGATGCCCAGCTATGATCACTCTCTTCTAAGGTGGGAGGGAGGGGGTGGGGGCACTAAGCTTGTAAATCACCCTTCCCTGCATGCCTTTAATTGTTGCACATTCCATTCCTTTGATTTTATCTGCAACTCTTTCCTATCATTCCACATGGCTCCCAAACAGCTCAAGTTTACATGGCACTCAAGGTGGGGTGCCTTCTAAGCAGAGCCTCTGTCATGCTCTGGCTTCTCTGATGCCCAGATTCGGCAAATTGAGCACTGGTCATTGGATGCTTTTCGGTTATACTTACAGAATGTTCCCAGCATGTAAGGGTAAGGGCTCCTTTTTTCCTGGGGATTCGAGTGGTGCAGGCAGTCAGGTTTCTTCCTGGCAGACGATGGCATAAAATGCGCCCCTTTTGGCAAAATTCATCCAAACTTTGTTGCATTTCTAACGGTTTTCTTGAGTTCTGTGGCATCACATGGCCTTCAGAACTCATTATTAAATCATCTGTGATATTTCTTTCAATAAACCGGCCACCTTGAGGGTGGCCCATTATCCCACTATCAACATCAAACAATTTGTTTGCTGTTGTTTTTTGCCAAACACAGCTTCTCCCCAGGTAGGAAGGGTAAGAGTTATTTCGTCAGATGGGGGGAGGGGGGGGGGGGGGGGGGTTGGCAACAATAAATATTTAGGTTGACTAACAGGTTACCTGAATGAAGCACAGGGGAACAAACGATAAGTTACCAATGCTCAGACCAGGTTAACGATAAAAGGGTTACATAAAATTCTGAAAACAGCTAGCCTGTATGTTCTGTTTTCTACTGGGAGCAGTTGCTTGATGTTCCGGTTCAAAATTCTAAAGTGCACATATACAGGCCTGGAAATAATTTTTTTTGGTGCATCGGTCATAATGACCGGCTCCATAATGATCGGATCGGTCATACAGTAATCCGGGTCGGTCATATTTTGGGGCTTCCAAATCAAATATTAACTAGGGCATACTGACCTGTGTCTTAGCCCAGGGGGTGCTTGCAGTGCGTTGAGAACAAATCGAGGGATGGGCTTAAACAAGGAGACTTGAGTCTGTGAGTGTGACTGGGTTTTTTCTTGATAAACGATACTGATAAAATGATGATCCCACATCATTCACTTTATGAACGAAATACAAAATCAACATTGGTTTTCAGTATCATTTGTCAAATCACCAATGAGTATATAACATGTTTTACTTTCAGTGTTCAATTATTTTAATATATTTACTCATATTTCAGCTGCTCTGTGAATAAAATTTTATTAAATCCACGTGTGTTGTTTGTATTTTTTTCAGTAAACATTGTTTCTGGTAATTGCATCACATGCAAACAAGGACGAAAACCAGCAAATTAAACGCCCAAACAAGCCAACTATACAATCTTCTCAGAGGGAATCCATTTGAAGTGACAAAATAACAATACAACAAACCCAGTTTTATCTTTTTTATTACTCAATAACACTAATTACTCAATAAAACATCAAATGAATAATGCAAATATAAAATAAAACATGTGATTAAAAAAAACGCCCAAAATAGCACAAACTACAAAGATGTACGTGCGTGAACTCGCCCCTCAGGTGACATACAAAGAAAAAAAAAAATTCTCATTTTATCCGAATTCACACCGGGTGCAAATTCAGTTCGTTCACAGGAATTGAGATTTTTTTCTTCTTTCCATGTCACCTGAGGGACTCGCTCATTTCATATTCATTACAATACTTATTCTCCCCAAGTTACACCCACTCTTGACTCAATATTAATCCCCCCCCCCCCCCCCCCCCCCCCCCGGCCCCATCATCTTGAACGTCCCAGTTGGAAATTTCAAGTAGATATGTGACTTTCACAACATTTTAGAGCGGCAGTGATCTAATAGCCAGGTGGAATATATTTGCACTTGAATTTTGTGAAAATCACATCAACAGATCAAGCTTCTGCTTGGACCGCTGTACCCCTCCCCCCCCCCCCCCTCCTCCTCTTGTCAGGTTGCACCGAGTCTCCTGGCTTCGGACCGACCAGGGATACTTTGGTAAACTACTATAGAGAATGTATTGATATTGAGAACAAAACACTTTTAATAGTAGTTTCTTGTAGTACTCCAGGGTCCCATCCTTATAGTATGCTTATGGGATATACTGAAGTGAATACACTTTTCATGATAGTTTCTCTTAATACTCAAGGGTTCCATCACTGTGGCACACTTACAGTTAAAACTAGAAGTCCTGTCATGAAATGCGCACAAATAGCACGTTGATATGCGCGTTAATATACGTGTTATGGCCCAAGTAAAGCTATCAAATTCTGTACATATGGCCTGTGCACAAGAAGTGTTTCAGCCAATGGACCTCCGGGTAACCCGGAGGTCCATTGGCAGAAACATTGCATGTGTTTGCTTTGAGTAACCAAGAGAAACTGCCGTGCTTTGGATGCCATTCGATATGGCAATTGCGCGCAATCCCAACGCGCAATTAAGCATAGATAAGCGCACTATTCGTGACAGGACTTCTAGTTTTAACTGTATGGGGATTGACTTTTGGGGGAAAGTTAAAAAATTTATAGTAATTTATATATTTTTTATACTTACCAATGACCCAGACATAGTTGCTGGTGCTAACTCTTAAAATATAGGGCCAAACACAAATTTTGCCCCCCAATCCCCAAAATTTGCATCTAAAACCAAAGAAAACATGTCCTGAATGGCCCTCCACACTTCACCTCTACTGCGCATGCGCAGTGTCAAGGACGTTCCGAAATTGGCGCCATTAATCATTCTAATACCAGAGCCTGGTAAGCGCTATGTACTCAGCGGGGAGGTAAGAGTTCCCAACTCCTGGGAGGGCCATCCCCATCTGGGTCATTGGTAAGTATAAAAAATATATAAATTACTATAAATTTTTTAACATTTTTATACTGTACCAATGACCCAGACATAGCTGAATAGTAAAAAGGCTGGAGGGCCAAGGACATAGAGCAAGATGGAATACGCTCAATTATATAAAATAGAGTCATCCCCTCTAGGGAAAAAAAAGTATTAGGCCTTACATGTATCTTTCTTATTTATGATAAATTAGAAAGATACAACACCTTCCAAAATTGAGCATCATACATCCATGTACTCTATTAATATCTAGTATAATCCTTATACTAATAATTTTTAAAGTAAGCCAATAAATAAAGTAAGTCTAGAGAACAGAGACTCTTTATACTCCTTAAAAGTGTCTGAGGATTGTATAATAATGTCCGTTGACTCGTGCTATATTCAAAAGCTATACTTTAAAAACTGAATGAATTTTTAGAACATAAACTTCTCACTAAACAACCATCCCAATAACAGCTCAGAATTACTAACTCCGGAGGAGGTATCCCCTTGTTTTCATAGTAAAACAGGAGACCCAAGGGAACACCCTCCCCCCCCCCCCCCTTTTTCTTGCCCTGGGTCAAATAGCCCAGAGCGAAGAGGGCAGCAGAACGGAGTCACTGCCGAAACAGACAGCCTACCTAGCTATAGTAGCAACTGTTAAGTGAATGACATTCTGAGCAGTAGATAATAGACCTAACAATAGAGGCCTCCAGAAATGGACTCAATATTACTGAGATAAAAATTCATGAATGTAGATGGCTGAGCGCAATGAGCAGCCTTCAAAAGTCTACAATAGCGACACTATTAATGTAAGCCCAAGATGTAGAAGAACTCTCACTTCATGAGCCGAAATCTCAAACACAACTGCTGAGTCAATGATATACCATAAGCAGTATCGATAGTTAATTGAATCCATTAGCAATAGAATGGAGTGTAACGTCCTTCTATTAGGCATCAAAGACAGAAGAAGCTTACGCCCGTAGTAATAAACAGATATCTGTTTATAAATACATAAACTCTAACCGGACAGAGTAAAGGCCTATGCCCGTACGAAGACGGAAGGACCTTAATAACAATAGGTTCCGGATATTAATTAGGAGCCTGACTCTTATGCAAAAATCCAACCTAAATAGTAAAGAAAGTAGTGATTCCAAAACTACGAAAGTGAAAATCACCCACCGATAGTGCATGAAACTCACTGACTCTTCAGAAAAGAGAAGCCAACAGAATTACTGTCTAAAAGGTCAGAATCTGAAAACTACTGTTTCCAGAGGCTCAAATGATTACTTAGCTAAATAAGAACCGAAGTTAAATTCCATATAGGAATTTAATCTAATGATTCTAAGTCTATTTATCGAAAAGTTACTGACTTAGATAAAGAGACATAAGACTCAATTGTAAACTATCATAGAGTGCATAGGTATGAGGTAACATAAACCTATAACCTTAATAATAACAGGCTGCAGTAGATCTTGTCAAACAAGTATACTAAAAAGTTGCAATGACTAGTATGGAGGGATCAACAATATCAACATAGTGATCCCTACACCAACGACGGAAGAGCCTCCACTTTAGCCGCATAGTACAGCGAAGAAGAGGTTCTCCTATAGTAAGAAATCGCATCCAAAGCTCGTCCAGTACAATGCTTACAATGCAATAAGGACCACACAACTGAATATGTGAAGGTTGAGACCTTGCGGGTTGTGATAAAGATGACACGATTTTACCCAGCGAAAAAACATCCTCTCATGGAGGAAGATTTCGCGTTAAGTCCCACAGTAGACATCAGAGTAAAATTACCCACGGTCTCTGTGAAGACAGAGATGCTATCAACAGAAATGTATTGTGGTTGTTTATCTTAGCAATACTTGCTGAAACAACAGCGCAGGAGGATACGCATATCCTATCATTCCGTCCTATTTGATCAATAGAGCGTTAACAACATAAGCTCAGAGATCCGGACAAGCAAACACATACGTCTGCAATTGACAAGCAAGTTGTGTCGTAAATAAATTATCATTGGGCGCTCCCATTGATAGCAAATCTGATTGAATACTTGTTTGTTGAGAGTCCATTCTGACGGCAACAAGCGACCCATAAGTGAACGGGAGTCCGGTAATACAATCAGACGACCCGGAATATGACGGACCGAAGCAGAACTTGGTGTACTATAACAAACAGAAGGATTCTTTCCATTAAATTGAATAACGGAAACGAATGAGTGCCTCCCTGGTTCCGGAGATCCGCCACTACTGTCGAATTAACGGACAGGATTTGGACATGCGTTTCTGAATAATGTTCATCCAATGACATAAAGCAAGCCCAAAAAAACATTATTCCGTGGAAGATAAGTGCTTGCTTAGAGACTGCGGAACCCAAAGACCCTGGCACTTTGAATCCGTTGGGATCAATATTATATCCCAACCTGTTTGACTGGCAACCGTCATAATTATAAAACTCGGATCCGGCAACTGCAGTGGCACTCTCTGAGTTAACCACCGAATGTTTGCCCCAGTCTGAATCTCTTGCTACACTAGATAGACAAGAGAACGTGTAAATCAAGCAATTCATGGATTGCTGAAAAGTTGCCGTCTGAGAACGAAGCGACTCTGAGAGAGTTCTTCACCTTACTATCCACGCGCGTGGATGTAGCTAGGGCTGCGTCACGTCTAACCAACTCCAAGCAGCCACTGAAGGGCGGAGTTATACGTGAACAAATTACTGCCCTCACAAGAAATGTCATTGAGGATTATATCCCGGAATTCTTTCTCTTGAAGACGTAATGATAACGCCTCAGTAAGGTGGATTACGTATGATAAAGCGTCTAAGTTAAGTCTATTAGACATCATTGTCGTTTCCAACATTGTGGTTGGAAAAGACATAGATGGCGAAAAAGATTATTTCCAGTCTTTAACCACGCCGTCTAGACGCATATGAACTCTCGGTGTGCCCTGTTCTGCCAAAATAAATTAATCGTATAAATGATAAAAGGCAGAAATGAGCATTGCGGACAAGAAACTAAACTATCATGCTTGGTAGCAGGCTTATATATATATATAGCGTCGATAAATAATACACATGTTCTAATGACATTATTGGACTGTGTCGGTAAGTCAGGGACAATGTCCCTGAACCGATCCAAAATTCCGTGTCCAATGACGCTATTAGTCTCTTATCCAACATCGCAGCAATGTAGTCCGAATAACAATCACTGGAAGATAATGCCGGAAGATATGTATGGCAGCTTCCGATGCTACGAAAGGGAAAACTCGAAATCTTTCGAATCCCTTTCGCCATCTTGTCGGACCCTATAAAGCGTTCGGTCGTCCGTACCTGATGCAAGTATCATGCAACCGCAGACCGCACCGACCCAGCGCCGTCAGATAATTCCTGACTCGATCAAGAAACTGTCGATTGCTGGGATGCTGCGAAAAAACTGTGCTAACTCGGATAGCACGTCCGTCACTGAGGCCTGTGGAGAAGCGGTCCTACGATGCATTGCCGCTGGAAGCTCCGTGATCGTTACCCCGTGCATACTACTAATATGCGAGCGAACTGAGTGTATAGGCCTTGTGTCCCTTGGCTACCGGATGGCGTGACCTGTTCGCCGTGGAATCACTATATGGCGAAACTGATCGGATACTCGAGGTCACGTAGCCAATGTGCGGTCGTGTGCACTGCTGTGAGGATGAGGAAGCATTATCGACAGTCTCTCGGACTGTCAATATAACGGAGCACCCCGAGTGACAGACATATGCTCCAAATGTAAAATATCTGAACCACAACATGCGGTCCCCTATGTTGTTGGAGAGAGGGACCTCTCTCGCTCACAGCCCGGACGGACCTGGACAAGCCAGGAACCGGACTAACAGGCTTCCTCCGATCTGTCCTCAATCCGCCGTCACTGGGTGAGTACTAAAGTAATTATAGTGCTCGCATCACCCAAATCTCCTTCCTAGACCGCAACGGACGAACCCGGCAGCCGAACCATTCGATGAATGTACGCTACACCGGGTGAGCTAGCGAATGTCACTCCGTCGATCCTACAAGGGACCTCATAGGCGATAGACATAATCCATGAGCACTTATTGCCGCTAGCTCTTCATTAACTATGACGACAGAGGCACACTTTTGAAAGACATCTCCGTAACTTTGCGAACAAGAAACCAGAAATGCTTGGTAATAGCAAGCATATAATAATAAATATATAGCGTCGTTCAATAATTCGAAAGTTTGTGTGACATTATTGGACTATGTCGAAACTGAGGGACGAAGTCCCTGAACCGAACCAAAAATTAATTTCTAAGTCCACCGACACTATCAGTTTCTTATCCGGCATCGCAGCATTCTGGTCCGACAAAAGAACCTGTAGAAGATCAAGTCATATGACATACACAACAGCATGTGTTGTTCCGAAAGGGAAAGCTCAAAATCCTCCGAATCCCTTTCGGTATCCCGTCGGACCGGATGAAATTTTCGGACGTCCGTACCCGCTTCCGCGGAGCGTCCCGACCCAGCATCGTCGGATAAAACATTATGCGATCAATTCAGTTGTTGCTGGGATGCTGCGATAAGCTGTGCTATTTAGGATAGCACGTCCGTCCCCGAGGCCTGTGCAGTAGCGGTCTTACGATGCATTGCCGCCGGAAGCTCCGTGTACGTTGACTCCCGCACACTTTCCTATGCGAACGTCCGGAGTCTGCAGGCCTTGTGTCCCTGGCTACCGGATGGTGTGACCTGGTCGCCGATGATTCTCTGACTGGCGAAGCTGACTGGATATCCGAGGTCACATAGCCAAGAGCGGTCGTGTGCGATACCATGAGAATGAGGAAGCCTTATTGACAGTCTCTCCGGACTGACGATATGTCGGAGCGTCCCGAGCGGCGGACGTATGCTCCAAATGCGAAACATTTTGTACCACAACATCTGGGGCCAGATGTTGTTGTACGAGAGAGGGGCCTCTCTCGTTCGCTGTCCGGATGGACCAGAACGAGCTATGAACCGGACTAAAGGGCTTCCTCCGTTCTCCCTCTAATCCGCCGTCACTGGGTGTGCATTTGGTTGATTTATAGTGCTCGCATCACCCCAAAACTCCTTCTAGACCGCAACGGACGAACCCGGCTGCCGAACCATTCGATGAATGGACGCTACACCGGACGAGCTAGCGGACGTCAAAGGCCGTCGAACCTACTAGGGTCCTCTTAGGCAATTGGCGTATTTACATGAGCACTTTTCCGCTAGCCCTTCATTAATTGTGACGACGGAGGCACACTGTTGGAAGACATCACAGATACATCACCCTAATCTTGATCGTCTGAAATAGAAATTGATAAAGTAGAGTGACCCTGCGGGGAAAGGACCGGAATGTCCAATTCCCCACTAACATACCGTGACATACGCTTCCCATGTTGTCATCGAAATCATCAGATACAGAACAGGAGTTAATGCGAGTACACTGACCACATATAGAATGATTATAAAAGTCAGGAAGACTTCCTCTTATTACAATTGATCAAAATCCTTTCAATGTGAAAAGAAAACAAAGTCCTGGTACTCGCACCAACCCCTGACAATCAAAATACATAATAATAATATGATCCATTAACATAGAAAAAATAATTGAAATCAAAATATTTTGAAAAAATATTTTTTCAGAACAGCCCAAGTTTCTGAAAAGTAACGTTGATCCCCAATGGATCCCAAGCCTAAGTGTGGACAAAAAATTTAAAAATATTTTAAACAATTTATGCAACACTTACGAACAATAATAATGTATCTAGTTATGATTAAATTATCAAGATATTATTTTCAAGAAATCCCCCCCTCACACAGAGGGCTGTTGTAAATGTAAACAATGAGTGTAAAAACACTAAAATAAGACTCCAGGCACCCAGGCCCGAAATCAGTTACCAAAAATACACTATCTGATGCAAAACAGAGACTTCCAGGGAAGAAACTGCAGAACATCAGATGGTAGATGCAGAACACAACGCCTAACCACCCATAGGTGAAGACGTAAACATGGGGAAAAGAACAGAATTCATTCTGTTATTCAGCTAAAACTCCCAAGAAATTTTAGTAATAATAATTACAGAAACTATGCCAAAAGCATGGGAGAATAGCAAGAGGGGACTTAAAGGAAAGGGAGAGAGGAAAACACTATAAATCAGTGTAACTAAATAACAAGAATGACAACAAAATGGCTGCTGCCTCGAAAATAGGTAACTTAACATAATTTCATTAAAAAATTTTAAGTTACAGCCCTGATAATATTCTGTCACACATTTTTCCTCTCCTCCTTCTCTATCCTCCTTAGAATCACCATTTCACTAATATTTATGTGTCTGGCATCATTCAAACTGAGATTTACAAGCACAAAGATCAGTCAGATGTTAACTGATGAAGGGCCAAACTTAGAATGATTAATGGCGCCAATTTCAGAACGTCCTTGACACTGCGCTTGCGCAGTAGAGGTGAAGTGTGGAGGGCCATTCAGGACATGTTTTCTTTGGTTTTAGATGCAAATTTTGGGGATTGGGGGGCAAAATTTGTGTTTGGCCCTATATTTTAAGAGTTAGCACCAGCAACTATGTCTGGGTCATTGGTACAGTATAAAAATATTCACATAATGTCTACCCCTATGGTGGTACCCTTGAGTACTCAGGACATTTACTATAGAAAATGTATTGACGCTAATACATATAAAGGAAATTACCAATTAACGAGTTCAAATGCCTTATTTATTATTAGCTTCCATTGCGATGACTGTTTTATTCAGTCACTGCCTGGCCCAAGTTTTATACATATTGTGGGAAAAGCCATACAAATATCCTTGGCAGACTTTAAAGACATTTATTTTGTGTGTGACTGTGTTGTCAACACAGCCACGTGCGATTATTATACGAGTGGTTGTTTCTGAATGTGTACATAATAATTTGTAGTTTTTGCATCTTGTATAGATTCTTGTATGGATTCAACCCCAAGCTGTCTTCAAAAATAACCAGACACAATAGGAAGCAATTACAATTCAGTTGGTAAAAATATACATTTAACACTCCGTTGTTCATGTGTAAATTATTCAGTCTGTTATAGGCGTGTTTTTGGAATAATTGACAAGTAAGGTGCATGCTGTCAAGTTTGTGGATATTATTCAGCAAAGTGAATTCATGAAAATAAAAACAACATCATTTTTGCTTCGGAATGAATTTTATTTTAATAAAATAAAATCATTTACCTCTTTTTGACATATCAAGGCACACAACAATCAATTTCTTGAATGTTAGATGGAAAAGGAAATCTGCACTGTTTTCCAGCCTCCAGGTGTTGACAACACATTGTAACTCACCTAATTTCGTTTCAAATTCACCTGCGAACTGAGACTTTTACAGTTTTCGAAATTGGGGGAGTGGGCTTAAACACGGAGAGGGCACCTTGTTTTCGAAATGCAGAAAGTTGGGGTGGGAGCTTAATCACGAATATGGGCTGCGACACGGGTCAGTACAGTACTTGGGAGAAATATGCGTCGGTCATTCATGACCGGTTGGATATAGTTAGCGCCGGTCACGTCGACATTTCGTGGCGGTCACTGTCCGTGACCGACCACTTATTTCCAGGCCTGACATATATTGGCGATGCTCCTCCGAAATGTACAAAAACTCTGCATGCGTGGACTTCACTTCCCACATGTGAATTACGATCAGAACGTGGGTGTTCTATATAGAGCATAGAAGTTTTTCGCTTTCGGTTTTTGCCTTAAACCGAAAAACCAAACCAACAGGCGCCAAAAAAACAGCCACATGGTTTTTGGATACTTTGACGTTAAAACTTCGAAGTTGACAAAAACCTCCTCGTAATCTCATTTTGAAAATTGCAGCGAACATCAGCAGAATGGGCAAATCCAAAAGCAATAGTTTCCATATACATGTACATGTATGTCACACCCAAAATTTTCAGCTAAAATGCCTCCCGTGCGATTATTACCTTTGTATAAGTCGCACCCCGATTGCCAGAATAGCTGGTAGGGCCTACACAAGAATGACTATGGCCAGTGAGTGTGAGTTTTACTGCATGAAAATACATGTAGGTGAGTGTCGGAACACGTGAACATTTTTGGGCTTTTTTTTTTATTTCAATCATATATATCTCATTTTAAATGCACAAAATAAAATAATAAAAATTATATAGTGTTATTTACTTTGACCATTTATTCCCCCTTGACAGAGACCAGCCGACCAGGCGACTGGGGCGAAAAAGTCGCCTTGGATTGTATACATGTAACTTCCCTCTGACTTCACTAAAAAGCGAAATCGCGTCGCCCTGTAATTTGCAATTGACCTACCTTGAAATTAGGTGAATTCACGTAGAATTTACAAAGTAATTTCCATCTGAAAAGAGTATTATTGCTAGGGTTAATTGTTATTGTGATTAATTTTCATAGTAACTAAAAAATAAAATCATATAATGGATTTACGACATCAACGAATATCAAGGGGCCCTTGATATTCGCTGATGTTGTAAATCCATTATATTTTGCACATAACAACCTGAGGGAGAGATCATACT
The DNA here is from genome assembly GCA_031216915.1 of Pictodentalium vernedei. Taxonomy (NCBI): domain Eukaryota; kingdom Metazoa; phylum Mollusca; class Scaphopoda; order Dentaliida; family Dentaliidae; genus Pictodentalium; species Pictodentalium vernedei. Next base: position 27,925,616 of record CM062292.1, on the reverse strand, counting down.
CAGTACTTCAAAAGGAGACGAGAGGTCCAGTGAGGGATCGAGGAACAGAACAGTAAATGAAGTCACTGTATTATGGCATTGTTAAACATAACAGAAAAGTCTAAATATCAACCCAGGGAATTGATCTGAACAAGTTGCATGCCCCTCTTAAGAAAAGCTTATACCAAATATCCAATGATTCTGACCAGTGGAACTGAAAAAAAAGAAGATTTTTAAAGAATATTCCTCATATTGAACTAAGTTATAATTCGAGCTCCCACAGGGAGCCCATATGCAGTACGTGGAGAGTGTATTATCACTAAATCACCCGCAGAGTGGAGAATCCACCCAAGCAATAATTGCAAATTTGTTGCAAAGCATAACCAGCACAAGCAAAGTTTCAGCCAATGGACCTCCGGGTTTCACCCGGAGGTCCATTGGCTGAAACATTGCTTGTTTTTTGTCGATATGTACAAAATTTGAAAGTTATAGCATGGGTGATAATTCCACTCTGCGGGTGATTTAGTTACAATCCACTCTCCACGTACTGTATGAACCGAGGGACTTGGTTTTAACAAGCTTGAATCTCAACCCCCTATGGATGCTGCACACCAAATATCAAAACATTCCGACTGCTGGATCTGAAGAAGATTTTTGAATATTCCTCATATTGAAAAGTGTAATAATTCGGGCTCCCACAGGGATCCCATCAAATATGAACCCAAAGACTTGGCTTGAACAAACTTGAATCTCACCCCCCCCCCCCCCCCCCCCCCCAAGGATGCTGCTTACCGAATATCAAAACATTCCGACTGCTGAATCCAAGATTTTTAAAGACAAATTCCTCATATTGAACAAAGTTACAATTCGAGCTCCCACAGTGAGCCCAAATATGAACCTAGGGACTTGTCTTGAACAAACTTGAATCTCACCCCCCAAAGGATGCTGCATACCAAATAACAAAACATTCCGACAGCTGGATCTGAAGAAGAAGATTTTTAAAGAAAATTCCTAATTTTGAACTAAGCTATAATTAGGTCTCCCACAGTGAGCCCAAATATGAACCCAGGGACTTCGCTTGAACAAACTTGAATCTCGCCCCCCCCCCCCCCCCCCCCCTAAGGATTCTGCATATCAAATATCAAAAGATTCTGATTGGTACATCTGAAGAAAAAGATTTTTAAAGAATATTCCTCATACTGCACTAATTTAAACATCTGGGCTCCTAAAGAGAGCCCAAATATGGACCCAGGGATCTGATTTCAATAAACATGTGAAACAATCTTCCAAAGATGTTATCTGTGAAATTTGAAAGCTTTTGGAGCAGTAGTTTGGGAGAAAAGTAGTCTTAAATGTTTTTCCCACTACCCACAGTGTTAAAAAATGCTGACTTTTTACTTTTTAGCTCAGGACTGCGGTTCCCATGGGGTGACAGGAAATTGTTTTTGGCATAAATTAAGTACTTATGACCCAATAAGCCCTCATATCAAATTTGGTTCAAATCAGCCTCTCGGTTTGGAAAATAGAAATTTGGGGCGAGGAGAAAATTCTCCCCCCATCCCCCAACGAAGGGAAATTTTGCTCCTCGAACTTCTCTTGAACAAACCTGAATCTACACCTCAAAAGGAAGCTGCACACCAAATATAAAGTCTCTGCTACTGCTGATTCATGAGAAGATTTTTTAAGCACACTTTTTGGGCGTGGCCCTACCGAGGGGCGAGACAACTTGATTTGAGCAAAATCAAAATGCGATGTCATAAACTACATGTATTATCTCAAATTTCAATTAAATTGGTTCAGCGGTTTTGGAGAAGACACAAACACTATGTTCACGGACGACAGACGATGGACGGCAAGTGATCACTGTACATGTACATGTAACTCCCCTGATTGAAAGTCAGGCAAGCTAAAAACAGGTATATAATGTATGGCCATGGCGGCACCAGGATTTCGATTCAGGGGTGGGGCTGTTGCACTAAGCAAGATGTGGGGGTCCATGACCTGAGCTAGGGGTGGGTATGGGAGGGCGTGTCCTCCACCTGTTGGTTTGGGATCTGGGGGCCTTGCCCCAGGAAAAAATTTTCATATTTGGTTAATTTGGATGCCATGTGAGCGATATCCGAGCTGGACAAAGGCGCCCAGATTGTGTCCGATAGCAATTGAAAGTTTGGTTCAGGAGGCCCCTGAGTAAAAAAGTGGGAGAGGGGGCAGGGGTATGTGTGTGTGTGTGTGTGGGTGGGGGGGAGGGGGGGGATATACCGCATTTACTAAATAGAACATAAACAACAAGAACATAAACAAGAACATAAACAGACATACACGTGTAATCTACCCAGGCCTGGCGTTTTCAGGAGAGCGATTTATTCGCTTGTCCACTGCTCGCCTTAAAAAAATTGAGGAGGGCAAAAAATAGCCCTCCTAGCCTTAGAAAATAATGGTTACCACAACAGCTTATTCCTAAAACCCACAGGTTTTCAGATCTCTATGTTAGTGGTCTCTGCAATACGGCCACACTGCCCCTCCCACACCTCCGGGCCTTACCAAGGCCCAGAGGTGTGGGAGGGCCAGTGTAGCCGTCTCACAGAGACTACCTGGTTGACAGCACAAAATAAAATGCACAAAGCCCACGAATAGTACAACTTCATTTTGCCACTTTTAGCTTTTGTAAGCTTGAGGAGAGCTAATCGCTCACCTGGGCCATGTGAGGAGAGCAATTTTTAGCCCTCCTCCATTTTTAAGAATGCCAGGCCTGTCTACCCCAAATTCATATTGACACTTCGTCGACTGAGTGATAGTGAAGTGTGCTACATGTATGTCCCAGTACTGCCAGTAGGACACAGCACACTTTAAATATCGCTCAGATGACATTTCTATGGTCTTTTTATAGTAAATCACTCTTGAAAATGATAGTGATTTAGATTAATTGAAGGGCCTGGAAATAATACCGAAAAACTGACCCGAAACCAGGGTTTTAAAAAAAAATAAACCTAAAACCAAACCTGGAAAAAACAAAACCTCCATGCACTTGTACTATATGTGGGAAGACACATATTTTATTCCCCTGATGATGTGCAACCTTTTCGCTATCACAGGTTTATCGTGAATAAAAAGATTATCAGGTTTCCAGAGACAGTCAGTGTGATATCTGAATTCTAATCTATCTGTGTACAGTGAAAACCTCCACAGCAATCAATAAAACACCTACATACTTCAAAAGCATGTCAAATAAAACTGTATGCTTTGCAGGCCTCAACCCTTTACCTACAAGTAACACTGTATTTTTAAAAAATAAATTAAACTTCACTTTCATTGAAAGGTTTCACAATTTTCCAATCAAACCATACAAATATGGATATCATTGGAACCAGCTCGACGAGCCGGTTCTAATGATATCTATATTTGTATGGATTTATGAAGAAAATTCTGAGATATTTTAGGCAGTGTTAGGCTTATTCTGGTTAATTTTCTGGCCGTTTTTGGATGCTATGTTAGGAAAAGGGTTGAGACTTTACCCAATGCACACATTAAAATTTGCTATTTTAATTGCACAAGTACAAATGAGGGTGTCGCATGATGTGGTTTGTTGAAATTTTTGGAAAAATAATTTTTTTTTCAACTGCTCAAACTGTAAACTAAGTATACAAGCTCGATCCAATGGGGAGGAGGGAGGGCACATACATGTAATACAGTTCTGTCGAAATGTTTTTTTTTTTAAATTTACTTTTTTCAACTGCTTAATTTGTAATTTACGTAGGGCAAGCTCTGTCCAATTCATCGCTGAGCTCATTCCATCGAGTGGGTCACATGCTATCAGTCTTTCGATTTTGTAAAATGCAGGTGCACCAAGTGTGGCATGGGCTATTTCTAATTCGCAAGCGCCATTTTCCCGACTTACGAAATGCTCTGCTGTTGTGAAAAGGTTACGGAAATGTTGATGTTTTAATAGAATACATCGCAGTCCTTTGTGTGAGTAAATTTTACGGGTGCAAAAAAGTACACTCGCAAATTGTGTTGCGAGTGCAAATCGAAATCGCAAAATTCCCCAAAGGTTCACAACTATGCATGTTTGAGACAGACGTGTTAAAAAAACAGCTAATCATGATATTTAGTTTGCTACTTGCTGACTACTCTGAATACTTCACGGTTGGCATCTGGAAAACGTAACCAATTCAGAAAAGACAAACAGCAAAAACACCGACGATAAAATTTCTCGCTTGTACACAAATCTTTTGAAGAAAGGGAAACAAGGTGAAATTATTTGGTACATGTACAAGCGATTTGGTTGGCCGTAGCAAACAATTTCACTACTGACTGGCCAATCACAGTTGGTCTGTTTGTTCTGATTAAATTAGCATTGTACTTTCGGTTTCGTTTGCTGGATGAATTGGGATTTAGAATGACATGTGCATTGAATAAAGGAAACTGGAAATGTTTCAGTTTTCACTGACAATTTGGACCTCTTGCGGAGCAGATGGTGATAAGGAGGTGGGGGGGGGGGGGGGAGGGGGAGCCAGCATTTTACAGCAGTTTTGTTTTCGTTTTCGTTTTACCATTAACCAATGGACAATAACGAAATAGATGTCCATTCTGACTTGAAGCTTGGCAATGCTAGTGAGTTGAGTGCAGTTTAATTGAAGTTAAACTGTTTGATGACTGGCGCGATTTTTTACGCTCGTCTTTTTTAAATTACGGGCGCTTTCGAGCGCAATAGCGCCCGTCTCACGCGAAGGACTGAAATTAAAAGAATGTTTGAAATAATGAACATGTATTCTTGAGTATGTAATCTTTATTTTATTGTTATGACCCAATAAACATGACTTAATGTCACTATGAAAACTGGGATGTTTTTTAATAGAATACAGCGTGTGTATGATAGACGGTCTGTCACTATCATACACACGATCATACTGGCAGTTTTCCTGAAAGATAGACCGGCAGTTTTTCATCTGTTTCGGACCAGATCCTGCTTTACAGGCAGTTTTCCCTTTGTCAAGGACATGCAGCTTTCAGTTAACCCTTTACCCAACGTAACGGCCAAAACCGGCCAGCGCTGTTCTCAAAAATCGTCAATTAATTTTCTTCATTTTTTAATTTTTTGTCTCAAAAACAGGTTATGACCCCTCGTTGGAACGAGCTCATCGAGCTCGTTCCAACGAGGGGTCATAACCTATGTTTTTAAGGCAAAAAATGAAAAAAACTAAGTTATTCGAGAATTTTTTGGCAAGTGTCATCTGCTTTTCATGTTTGGTAAAGGGTTAACCATTTACATTACTTTCTAAGCCTAGTTTTCTAGGTAAGGTCTTTAATTAATTACTACGTTATCCCCAATATCTTTTGGCAAAATTCTTCAAAAGTGCGCCCCTTTTGGCAAAATTCTTCAAAACTTACATGTAGTTTCATTAGTCTGTGTGAACACACAGACTATTGTTTTTGTACGGTTTCTTTTTCTCTTTTTTTTCTTCTTCTTCTTCTTCTTCTCTTGTCTTCTGTCTTCTATGCACTTCCTTGTCCTCACGATAACTCGAAAACGAATTGTCCTATCTCATTCATAAGTTCTCGGCCACCCATGTTTTTCAGCTCGCTAGAGCCATGGAATATGGCCCAGTAGGCCACAGGGTTTTCACAGCCTCCAATTTCCTGATACAGTAAAATTCTCCCCCAAGCAATACGATGTTATGTTCACACTGGAGACTATGTAAACACCAGTGGAGTAAGCTGTCAAAATGAAATCCGACCTTGTCATCATTATGGGATTAAGTTCCTGAAACTAAGTTGAGAGAAACCCTTTGCCTTGCAAGGAAATAAATAATAAATTATTCAGTTCACTGCTTTTAACCCTCTCCAGACTTCTATGTGGATTGCACATATTTTATTTCAGGCAGAATAAAGTTAACCCTTTCCATAAAACTGCACTGAATAATTGTTGAAACCTATCACAAAACTGTCAGGGTGCTGGTAACAATGCAATACTGATATGGAATAGTCATGGAATATTTTATTTCAGGCAGAATAAAGTTAACCCTTTCCATAAAACTGCGCTGAATAATTGTTGAAACCTATCAATACTGACATGACTGACTGTACTGTTAACTGGTAGAGTGCTGGAAGCCCATATTTGGGCATTATTCTGAAGAGCAGGTACCGCTATTTAAAGGCTTCATATTCTGTGGATGTGCTTCATATTAGCTCGGTAGTGATATTATGTTATCTGTAATGGTTTGCCTTGTTACAATTATTGTTGCCTGCTGGCACCCTCACATTAATTGTACCAAGGCAAAGATGTACAAAGAAATTTTAAGGACCAAAAATAATTTAGCACTCTACCAGTTAACTGGTTAGTGCTATGACTGTTTAAAACCCATCTTGTTAGAGGAGTTCTACAGTTAAAACTAGAAGTCCTGTCACGAATAGTGCGCTTATCTAGGCTTAATTGCGCGTTGGAATTGCGCGTAATTGCCATATTGAATGGCATCCAAAGCACAGCAGGTTCTCCTGGTTACTCATAGCGAACACATGCAATGTTTCTGCCAATGGACCTCCGGCTTACCCGGAGGTCCATTGGCTGAAACATTGCCTGTGCACAGGCCATATGTACAGAATATGATAGCTTTAAATAGGCCATAACGCGCACATTAACGCGCATATCAACGTGCTATTTGTGCGCATTTCATGACAGGACTTCTAGTTTTAACTGTATAGTCTTTCACTGTGCTCGGCTCGGTCTCACTGAGAGAAACCCTTTGTCATGCAAGGAAAAAAATTATAAATTATTCAGTTCAATGCTTTTAACCCTGTCAAGACTTCAATGTGGATTGCACATATTTTATTTCAGGCAGAATAAAGTTAACCCTTTCCATAAAACTGCACTGAATAATTGTAAAATTTGTTGAAACCTATCTTATTCAGTTCAATGTTTTTAACCCTCTCAAGACTTCAATGTGGATTGCACATATTTTATTTCAGGGAGAATAAAGTTAACCCTTTCCATAAAACTGCACTGAATAATTGTAAAATTTGTTGAAACCTATCTTATTCAGTTCAATGTTTTTAACCCTTTCAAGACTTCAATGTGGATTGCACATATTTTATTTCAGGCAGAAAAAAGTTAACCCTTTCCATAAAACTGCACTGAATAATTGTAAAATTTGTTGAAACCTATCTTATTCAGTTCAATGCTTTTAACCCTCTCAAGACTTCAATGTGGATTGCACATATTTTATTTCAGGCAGAATAAAGTTAACCCTTTCCATAAAACTGCACTGAATAATTGTTGAAACTCATCCCAAAACTGTCAGGGTGCCGGTAAAAATGCAATGCTGACATGGTCGACTGTACTGTTAACTGTGTTAGTGCTATGACTGTTTAAAACTCAATTGTTAGAGGAGTTCTATAGTCTTTCAGTGCGCTCGGCATGGTCTCGCCAAGAGTGCAGAAACCTTTGGTGCCAAAGTCCCATTAAGAGAATGTCTCTGATTTGTGCTGTTCCATCCCTCTGGAGTGCAAAAGCAGGTACTGTCAGCTGAGAAACTTAATGTTTTTCGCTTTATTTTCTTAACATTTAATTCTATGTGGAATGGGACACCTTTTCAGTGTGCCTTCCAAAGTAAGGGATTCTTAATCCTTTAGCCAACATAACGTTAAAAACCGGTCAACATTATTCACAGAAATGTCTATTCAGTTTTAATTACCTTTCCATTTTTGCTTGAAAAACATAGCTTATGACCCTTTATTGGATTGAGCTCATTTTTTAAAGGATTATTTATTTATTGGTGTTTAATGTCACATATTTCTGCACAGTGGCTAATCATGACCATGACAGTTTTTCGGGTGGAGGAAGTCTGAGTTCCCAGGAAGAACCACCTGAAAACAACTAACAACTGTCAAATCCCCCACATACTAACTCCACACAAGCAGGGTTAGCATTGGTTGAAGATGGGAGCACCATCGATGTGCAGTACGCTTTAGTACACAGTGCCACCATGCATCCGCGTGGGCAATGGGGTGAAGTGTATTGCCCAAGGACAGAGTGAGGACATCTCGCCTTGCAAGCCTGCACCCCAGCCAACTGAGCCATTGCGCCCCCATTTAAAGGATTAAAATGGAGTATTTAAAGGGAATATTTTAACCCTCTGAAGATCTTAATATGGGGGCATTATTCAGAAAGACTGGGAAATGCATTTTATTACACCTTAATGCATTTCTAAAGTTTATGAATGTATTTCATCACTCAAATTCGTGGGCAGAGCCAAAAATTTCCATTTCTGATTCGTGTATCAAACCCTTTGAATGCTGGTTACATATATGCCATTTCTGGTTTCTTATAAAAATGTTCTGATTCCTGTATGAATATCTGTAAATAATGCTAACGAAAACCCATTTCTGATTTGTTCAAAAATATTTTACTCCCGAACAAAAATAAGCCTCCATGAATTCTCTTTCTTTATAGTTTATTCCTGATACTTTAACCTTTTCACACAGACTTGAATTTACTGGTGGCAGTAAATTCTGTTTCTCTAATTTCTAATTGTTTTCTTAAGTTCTGTGGCATCACTTGGCTGCAGAAGATCATGTTGGATTCAGTTTATTTGAATGAGTTGATATGCATAGGAGCGAAATTTTGAGAAATGAGAAGAGAACATCAGACTTGAGACTTCCCATGCACATGTTTGAAATTTTTAAAAACTTTTCCCTCGTGAAAAACACACATGCTTCCTGGTGTGTTGTTTCAAACGATATTGTGGAATGAATAGTTGAAATACACTCTCATTGTTTTCTGTTATTTGAGCACACTTTCGGAGTTTCCTTCAAGCATTTAACACAGTAAGTGCAGAATATCAAATCACGCAAATGACCGCCTTTCTGAAGAATGCATGCACAAACCACAATATTGCCTTTAAAGTGTTCCACAGATAAATAGCCTATGATTGGTATGCCCATGGTTAAACAGAGGTACAACACAGGTGGAGAATGCTCAATTATATATATATTTCCTCGCATCTCCTGATTGATTACTTCAGGATCAAAACCATTCATTTTTATTCATCACTGACAGTTACATGGGAATGGTGGGGGCCACATCATTGGATCCAAAACCCAACCCCCTACCTCCACACCCACTTCTGAAAATGATGTTTTATCAATATTTAATTATTCCCCCACACACACTTCCGAAAATAATGTTTGGGGGGGGGGGGGGGGGGAGGAATATTTATTTTAACTCCACAACCAGTGGAAGACTGCACTTGCCTGTATGTAAATTCTGTTGTTTGAACAAGTTATTCAATTCCAGGGATGTCAAATGGATGTCAATATACCACAATCTGGGACCCATTAATGACTGAGTCCAAGCTATTAAATTTAAGCCTTTATTCGAGTGATAGTCAGTACAGCGGGAAGGGGGGCATCATAGACCTGGGCTCACACCTTTATTCAGTGGTAAATGACACCTTACATAACAGTGTGATATGGCAGGGGAATTGCACGTGCTGTACTACGTTCATATAGCAAGACTTTTAGTTCAAAAATCTCTCTCCAAATTTATGGTGAAGTGAATTTTTTTCTGTGATTGTGATGCAAGAACAGGGGGATAGATGACACATGTTTATTATTCCGGGGCATATGGTTGTGGAGATATCGACAGCATTGGTGGGAGGGACCCATTTTGGATAACTTTTGGTAGACAGACGATTTTTTCATCTTATCTTAGGAATTTGGGGGGGGTGGGGGTGGGGGGGGAGGCGATTCGCTAACTGCTAAGAAATACTCGAAACGTATCAAACTAATTTATTAACGGACCTTCCCTGTTTATGTAATGCCAATTAATAAGGGCTACCAATAGGGGTCTTCTAGTTTATAACCGTTTACAAGACCATTTGGGTCTATAAACAGGATTAGAAACGAACTGGTGAACAATTTTCCAGCAGAGTGGTGCTCGAACGATAAGTTGACATTTTTTTCGCCTATAGTCGATTCTGGGTTTTTTCCGTCGACTAGTTCGAAACACAATAGGAAGACTCACAAGCCAACAAAATCTCAGTAGAAAGATCAATGAATTCACATCTTCGGGGAAACAGGGTTACAAAATGCTTGGAAAAAAATGTGCTGCCCATCGCTGACTTCAGATAGTGGATGCCACAAGCGACTGGAAACTCAATAAACTTATAGACAGTTTGTCCGCAGCATGTGTTGTGTCACGCTCCCTGACTCACATGCAGTGTCTCAGTGTGTTGGTTTGACTCTTCCAGTGCTGATGCGCCAACATCAAAATATAAATCGTTGAATGTTTCTCGTAATATAACTGGCCCTCAATGTTCATTTTTTCCCTCTTTTGTTTATGTGGTAATCCGGATGTGCCGGAACCGACATTTTCGGTCTTTTCCAAAATTACTCTGTTCCATTTTCTGTACTTTAACAGCGCAGAGCACCGACTACTTTTTCTGTGGACCGAACAGCTCTACACTAAAATAGGGAGGTTTATGTGTTTGACATGTTTGTTTTACCACGACGCATAGCTCATGGTTCGTCCTTGTTACAAAGCAGGGGGTAGCCTGTAGGAACTAAAAAAAAAGTCTTTTTCTCATGTAATGCTGTGTTGTTGCCCGGTTACAAGGGCGAATTCTGAAGTTAGTCTGGCTTGCCTATTAGTCGATGTCGACTCGACTTTGGGGTGTCGACTAGTCGACTTTGAAATTCCATAGTCGTTTGAGCACTACAGTGCACGCGTTTTTTTAATATTTACTTACGCGTTTCGATTCCCGACGAGACCACGGTTGCTACTACAATTACTTCAGACTTGTAGTTTACCTCAATACTTCAATTGCGTGGGCTATGTGATCTATGCTTAGGTACGCTCTAAGCTATATTACAAGCATCAGGGAAACCTGACCAAACTTTTTATTGACGAAACACTGCAAAACTTTGGAAAAAGTTTCAAACTCCACATAATTTGGGCGCAATTATCTTATTTGGGCACAGCATTTACCGTCATTTGTTGGAAAGAATTTAAAGGGCTGAATAAACGCCAAGCCATTTAGTATCCCTTCAGCACAAATTAGACCTGTTATAATTGCATATAGGTTATCAAGTAAACTGACAAATGAATAAAAAAATCTTATCTTTCGAACAATTACTCTGACATTAACTGAATTCTCCACATACATGTATTTATTTATTTATTGGGGTTTAACAACACTTCAACAGAATCAACAGCCAGGGTCACCTCGCGTCGGACAGTATTACAGTTAGAGAAAGTCAGAGTACCCAGAGAGAACACCAAGCAACTGTTAGGCTCCAACACGAGCAGGGTTAGTGCCTTATTAAACAGCACCGCTGTGCCCCCATGTTGGCAATCTGGGTGAAGTGCATTGCCCAAGTACACAATGCAGGTACCCCTGTCAGTCAGGGATTCAAGTCCAATGCCGTAACCACTGAGCCACCACGCTCCTGCACATATACATGTACATAGACTGTTTTGGCCCCAATATCTATTATATCTTGTTTGACAGAGCAAACAAGCTAGACTAAATGCTCAGTGGAAAAGCTAGAAGATACAGAGATTTTTTTTTAAAATTCCAAAAAATCGATATTTATTTAAATTAGATTTTTTTTTTATTTAAATCGATTTATTCACCAGAGGCTACTTTTTCTCACATGATTTCTTTAGATAGAAGAAACTGAGTGTATTGGCAGCAGTTTGTATCAATGTCTGCCCAAAGAATGGACACAAATAACTGATACTAAAACATTAACCTGTGTTAACCATTTCAGTCTTTACAGTTAAAAGTAGAAGTCCTGCCATGAAATGCGCACAAATAGCATGTTGATCTGCGCGTTAATCTACGCGTTATGACCATAGTAAGGCTATCAAATTCTGTAAATATGGCCTGTGCACAAGCAATGTTTCAGCCAATGGACCTCCAGGTAACCCGGAGGTCCATTGGCCGAAACATTGCCTGTGTTTGCTATGAGTAACCAGGAGAACCTGCCATGCTTCGGATGCCATTTGACATGGCATGTGCGCGCAATTCCAAATAAAATGTACAAAGCCCACTAGGCAGAATTCATTAATAGTACAACTTTATTTTGCCACTTTTAGCGTTTGTAAGCTCGAGGAGAGCTAATCGCTCCCCTAGGCCACATAAAGAGAGCGATTTTTAGCCCTCCTGCATTTTTATGAATGCCAGGCCTGATTCCAGAATATATTTGGCACAGAATAGACATTTGGCATAGATGGAAATAGAGAGGAATCATTGAAACTTGTGTTTTCTCACTGTTATAGCATTGCTGGATGGAAGAGGACTTCTTGAAAATCATTTTTGATTCTTTTGATACTTAAATTACTGATCGTTGTTCTCAGATTTGATCTCGTACTTTTGACGGGTTCATTGAAAGATTATCATACAGTTAAAATTAGAAGTCCTGTCATGAAATGCGCACAAATAGCATGTTGAAATGCGCGTTAATATGCGCGTTATGACCCAAATAAAGCTATCAAATTCTGTACATATGACCTGTGCACAAACAATGTTTCAGCCAATGGACCTCCGGGTAACCCGGAGGTCCATTGGCAGAAACATTGCATGTGTTTGCTATGGGTAACCAGGAGAACCTGCCATGGTTAGGATGTCATTCGATATGGCAATTGCGCGCAATTCCAACGCGCAATTAAGCCTAGATAAGTGCACTATTCGTGACAGGACTTCTAGTTTTAACTGTATATATGGTTTAAAATATATGTTCACTAAAATATAGTTTTATTCATGTCGGCTGAAAATTATATAAACTTATATAAGATTCGGGAACATTTAACTTCCCTACAGTATGTTCCAGCTGTCAAGACACAGTGGGATGTATATTCCAACTCCATAGATTACAGTTAAAACTAGAAGTCCTGTCACGAACTGTGTGCTTATCTAGGCTTAATTGCCCGTAGGAATTGCGCGCTATTACTATATCGAATGGCATCCAAAGCATGGCAGGTTCTCCTGGTTACTCATAGCAAACACCAGCAATATTTCTGCCAATGGACCTCCCAGTTACCCGGAGGTCCATTGGCTGAAACATTGCTTGTGCACAGGCCATATGTACAGAATGTGATAGCCTTACCATGGTCATAACGCGAAGATTGATGCGCAGATCAACGTGCTATTCGTGTGCATTTCATGACAGGACTTCTAGTTTTCACTGTAGTTCTGTCACAAACAAGGGCGGAATAACTGTATTACAACAGTTAATATGCATTCCATCTTGTTTCAGCTCATTTCCAAGTTGTTTTGAAAATATTTCTGAACATTAGTAATTTTTTTATTAGAATCAATGATTTTTTTCAAAAAAATCATTGATTTTAATCAATTGATTTAAATCAGCAACCAGGCCTGGACTTTTGAAAAATCTAGGGGAGCTACTATGGCTCCCCTAAACTAGTGCCAGGAGAGCTATTCTATACTTAAGTCCATTATTAATAAGGGAATTGAAGGTTTTAGGACAGCTATTACAGCTCTTAAGGAGAGTAATTATGGCCCTCCTTAAATTGATTTTGCAGCAGCCATGGAGGGCAGAAGCTATAGCTCTCCACAAAAGACAAGGCCTGAGCAACCCTGGAAGATACAAAAATGAAACAATGCTTGCTTCATTAATTAAAAGTTTGATGATTATTCCTATAAAATATTGTTTGGAATCTAACATTATTGCATCCGTGGAAAGTAGGGGTGCGACGATATGCTTGCCTAACAATATGATATGTATCATGATACACATGATCTCTCTTGTCATGCAACTACAGATGTCACCTACATTGGGGACTGCATGTATTCATTTCAGGGTTACTTGTATTACTAATTAAGTTGCACTCTTTAAACAAAAGGTAACTTCTCAATTTGATAACCCATGACATTAAATAATTTAAGTGTTTGATTTATGACCCATTTTCCAATGCTTTTTCCCTGTTAGAAAAAAATGTTCTGCACATTTAAGCCCTTATATCTTATTTGACAGAGCTCATTTAGCTCTGTCAAATAAGATATAATAGATTAATCAAAAAAAGATTTAGTACAACCAGAGGAAATTAACCAAATTTTGGTTAACCCTTTACCCAACGAATCGCCCGCATCCACCCGCATAATATCCAAATTCAGCAGTCGAAAAAAATATTATTTTTCAAAAAATTTTAACGAAATCATATCATGTGACCCCTCGTTGGAACGAGCTCGTTCCAACGAGGGGTCACATGATGTGGTTTTTCTTGAAATTTTTTGAAAAATTTAAAAAAATGATATTTAAAATAATAAATTTTGGTAGCGTCTGTGTTGGGTAGAGGGTTAACTGAATAATCCCTTTAATGGCATATTTATCACTGTCAATGTTGGTATGCAAAAACAAGGACGAGCTCGTTCCAACGAGGGGTCACATGATATGGTTTGTCTTGAAATTTTTTGAAAAATTTTAAAAAAATGATATTTAAAATAATAAATTTTGGTAGCGTCTGTGTTGGGTAAAGGGTTAACTGAATAATCCCTTTAATGGCATATTTATCACTGTCAATGTTGGTATGCAAAAACAAGGTTTCTCTGAACTATTTTTCAAAATTGAAGTTGTATTGCCTGAAATAATTTATATTTATTGTATCACGATACATAGTGAACAATGATACGCATTGAATCGTGTACAGTGTATTGCAGTTCAAGTGTATCACGATTAATCATTGCAGCCCTAATGTGACCACACCACAGCAGCTGTTCTGCAGTCCCAATCCTTTCAGTGGAACCAGAAAACAATGTTTCTTCAAAAAAAAAGATGACATAACAGAAATATTACTTTATGGACCATTTATTTTATTTCTATAAATTTACATGAAAATGGTCTTGAAGATAATTTTCATGTAAATTTATACGAAAAAGAAAATTCAGCATTTTGATAATAAATCGGCTATTTACTACCACAGTACATGGAGAGTATATTATAACTAAATCACCCGCAGAGTGGAGATTCCACACAAGCAATAATTGCAAATTTGTTGCAAAGCACAGCAAACACAAGCAAAGTTCCAGCCAGTGGACCTCCGGGTTAAACCCGGAGGTCCATTGGCTGAAACATTGCTTGTGTTTTTAGTCGATATATACAAAATTTGAAAGTTACAGTTTGGGTAATAACTCCACTCCACAGGTGATCTAGTTACAACCCACTCGCCACGTACTGTATTTCGTGGTGCTTGAGTCATCATAAGCATCTATGGCTATATCATGAATGTAATATACAGTTAAAACTAGAAGTCCTGTGATGAAATGCGCACAAATAGCACGTTGATCTGTGCGTTAATCTGCGCGTTATGGCCACAGTAAGGCTATCAAATTCTGTACATATGGCCTGTGCACAAGCAATGTTTCAGCCAATGGACCTCCGGGTAACCCGGAGGTCCATTGGCAGAAACATTGCATGTGCTTGCCATGAGTAACCAGGAGAACCTGCCGTGCTTTGGGTGCCATTCGATATGGCAATTGCGCGCAATTCCTACGCGCAATTAAGCCTCGATAAGCGCACATTTCGTGACAGGACTTCTAGTTTTAACTGTAGGTACTATGATCTAAGTTATTTATGTATTGGTGTTTACAGTCACATGTTTCTGCACAATGGCTAATCATGACCACAACATGAGTACAGTTAAAAGTAGAAGTCCTGTTCCGAACTGTGCGCTTATCTAGGCTTAATTGCGCGTAGGAATTTTGCGCAATTGCCATATCGGATGGCATCCAAAGCACGGCAGGTTCTTGTGGTTACTCTTAGCAAACACAGGCAATGTTTCTGCCAATGGACCTCCGGGTTACCCAGAGGTCCATTGGCTGAAACATTGCTTGTGCACAGGCCATATGCACCGAATTTGATAGCCTTACTATGGTCAAAACGCGTAGATTAACGCGCAGATCGACGTGCTACATGTATTTGTGCGCATTTCAGGACAGGACTTCCAGTCTTAACTGTACATATATCAACTCAAGACCAGGGGTGAGCGTTAATAAGCCATGTTGCCTATTTTAGAGAGGGATTTGCACCTCTCAAGCATTGGTGACTGGGTCCTTATTTTACCAATAAAACAGAGCCTGTTTACCGCAGTTAAAAGGCACTGCTTCAATTCCTGGGGTTCACACTGGGATATGATCTAAGTTAGTATGAAGTCATCTTATATATATATGCAGCCAACTTCAGAGGTCCTCTACCCCAAACGTTTGTTAACAGGACCCATTTTAGCAATAAAGCAGAACTTGTTTACTGCAGTAAACAATCACCTTTTTCCTGGGTTGCCATGAGGAAATAAATTACCAGAAATCAGTTAATTTGCTGAACTTGGGCACCCCTTGAAATACAAAAAAAAAAGATGTATGTGTAGTGTGTGTTACATTGCATTGTGGATTACTAATATTCAAATACGCCATCAATTTTTATTATACATCACATAGGCGAGCAATACACTTTTAGAAATCCACGACTTCCCCAAATATCAACTAAATTTTGTCCATTTGCCTGACTTTAGTTTTTACGGCCTGAGAACAATTTATATGCCATGAACCAGGACTGGAAATGAACAAAATTGACAGGTGCAGTTTGAAGCTCCTGTGAATTCAGAGGCGATAGTAAATTGCACCCATAAAATGTTAGTGCATGAATTTTCGAGGGAATACTGTCACCAAACACCAGAAACTCTAGAGGTATATTCCATGCCAGTTCAATGGCAGCAATTAGAAGAATCCATATTCAGTATTTGGGGTAGAGCAATCAATATTTTCAATGTGCAGTCTCAGGGCTGCACGTTGAAAATATTGATTGCTCTAACCCACACATTTACTGAACAGCCATACTATTTAATCACGTTATGACACACATGGATCATGTTCCTGGCCAGAAAAGTGGCAGATCGGGTTCAAGGGGTTAAATGTATAGGGTGCAAGACACTTCCCCCCTCCTAACAATTCCCCCCCCCCCGAAATTGGTCATTTTCCCCCCAAAAAGTAGTCCTCTCCCCTGTTGTTCATTCCTAGTCTTTGTAAGACTGTGACCTAGTGCCCTCTCCTGTGGATGGATGGGGAGGAGGCCCTAGGTCACAATCTTACAAAGACTTGGTCACCACCCCCCCCCCCCCCCCCACACACACACACCAAAATTGTCCATCCCTGAACACTTTTCCATACTACTTTCTGTGCAGTAATTGAATTAAATAACATTTAATCATTTGACCCTTCTATAATTTACATACTGCAACCAAACTTTGCAGACCTGTTTTTGCAAGAAAAAATGAAAAAAAAAACATGAAAAGCGGCACAAAAGCTCCAAGTGATGTGCATTCTCTCATTCATACTCCGGTCTCTTCATGTTTTTTTTTTCATTCTTTCTTGCAAAAATATGTCTGCAATGTTTGGTTGCGGCATGTTAATTCTAGAAGGGTTAAATGATTAAACATTATTTAATTAAATTACTGCACAGAAAGCAGAGTGGAAAAGTGTTTGGGAATGGACAAATTGGTGGGGGGGATGACCCAAGTCTTTGTAAGACTGTGACCTAGGCCTCCCCTTGCCCTCCTATTGGCTCCCAACCCAGGAGGGGGCCCAAGGTCAGTCTTACAAAGACAAGGAAAGACCAACAGGGGAGGACTACTTTTTGTGGGGGCAATGTCTACTTTTAAGGGAAATAACAAATTGGAGGGGGGGGGGGGAAATGACCAATTTGGTGGGGAGGGGGAAGTGACAGGGAGGAAATTGTTAGGGGGGGGGGGGGGAAGTGTCTGACATTCAATGTATAAGGAACTGCTGAATTATGACAGTAACTTGCCACTGGCCACAAAGTGCTGCTTTTTCAAAACAACACACATTTATATGCCCTATCAGTATCTCAGTGCTCCATAATATTTTTCAATTTTTTGATGAGTGCATTTTTTAGCTCCCGTAAAATAGAAAACATGGGTGCTGACGGGAGATATTGCACTCGCACCCGTCTCATTTCCAGGACTGTGAACCATTTGAACTCTAATGATGAACTAGGAGTACTACAAAATATTAACAACAAACAGTATATCATATCATCCTGTCAATCACTCTCAAAAGTACTCCACATCCATTGTGACAATAAAAACGAAACAGCCACAATCTTATCGGTGATCACACAATAAAATCAAATTCACGTGCTGTCAGCAATGAAATCGACAATCACCCAATTAAACAAAGTGGGTCACCCGGTCACACGATTCTATATTGTTTTGGGTTTTTTTATCGATTCATTCAGTCCAACTTAACTCTTGTGTCAGTGCTTGTCATTTTTATTGTTTCTTAAATACCATTCAAGTAGGTCAATGAAACCACAGTCAAACAGTGCGGCTCCACCAATTATGGGGGATCAATGATTAGCAGGAACGATCGACCACTTGCGAGCGACCTATTTTTTATATCACATTTTTTTCACGACAGAAAATAGGACGTAATTATTAACCGGACAATTGGCACAAATTCTGACAAAACATCGCAACAAAAATGTCGTTCATCTATTTTTTGTTTGAAGTTGGCATACGTCCAATGATGGGTGCATTACAGCTCATAAAAAACACATTTTTGAACAACTACATATGGGTAATTTTAACATGACGGAGGAAAACATTAAATGGGGGAAAAATTATGCATTGGCAATGGCGTTGCAGCCTCCCATGAAACGGTGCCGCATGGAGAACAAAAACCCACGGATTCTCTCATCTCGAACAATACATCCCTTTGTAGTTCATGTCTACGTGGGTAACAAGAGAATTCTATCCACCGCTTGGCGATAATAAGTTGATACAGGTCAAATAAAGATCGTCTTCTTATTTCTTTTACAGCCAGAGGGGCACATATTTATAAACACAAGAAAATATTGCGGTTGCGAGTGCAGCCTGAAGTTGGCATCATGAGCGAGGACTATATTCGACTGGTGACAGCGACGGGGACTTTGATTCCGCCTTCTACAAAGTACCAGCCACGACAGCTGTGTACCAGGGGTCAGTTTCGGGGCACAAATTAACAATTCCGAGTCCACTCGAGTGCACGCCATCTTGTTTTCGTGTTAACTCAGAGGTCAACCTTATGAGAACACAAAACACGAGCTGGGGGACTTCATAAAATGAATAAAAAAACTTACCTCGTGAGGAATCTAATAAAGAAACTATCGCACACAGAACGCTAAATATGTAAGGCCAGGACGCCATATATAAGCGTACATGGATGACATTAGCGCTATATAAAACATAAAGAGTACATAACACAATTTTGGCCAAGGTAGGTACTGAGTATGAATACACAGTAGTCACTGATCCGTGCTACAACCCCCGAGGTCTTCAGGCTTACGCAGACTGTTCAAGTTCTTCAGCTTAATGACAGATTCGAAAGGATGAAATTGGGCTTCTGCTGACCACCCCTTCACTAATTATACACAGATATTTGAAGTGAATGGGATTATTTAATATGACTCGAAATACAGCACTGACTGAAAACCGTGCCATCGATATTAAAGAAACGTTTGGAATTGTTGCCACTTAACGAGGGGAGAGAATCAATTAAAGAAATGCTCAGTACGTCAGGTCATCAACACGGCCAGCTTTCCCGCTAAAATGGCTCCTGTTTTGGAACCATTCATGTTGTTTTGGGGAATTACGACGGCGAGATTCTAAACTTATTACAAAGACAGCAAGCTTGAATGTCTGAAGTGTTCGTACACAGTTCTCGCAGTGGTATTTGAATTTTTAAGCAGTCTGTTAGCCTTCAAGGTGACCGGAGTAAACAACTTTATGATAATGATTTTTGTTGGAAATTCGCCTACAGTTTGAATAAAATTAGGTTGCACAACACAGTTCGAGGTTAATCCGATGTACAACATCTTGGTATTGGTAACAGTGTTTCAGAGTCGCCTTCATTCTTCATATTATTGGAGCAACCCATCGATTTCTCACATCCATGCTTGATCGAAAGGAGAGAGCGACTCCTTGTTTTAATTAACCCATTCGAAAGTGTGAGGGGGGGGGGGGGGGGGGGAGTTGCAAATTTATAACCAGACAAGGCCGGGATGTGTGGGTGGTACAGTCTGGTTAAACGCATAAATTTGTACCCTAAAAACGTTTTTCTTTTAACCCTTTACCCGAAAAATCGGCCACATCCGCTCGCGTAATATACAAATTCAGCAGCTAAAAAAAACAGTTCTAAAAAATTTTCAACAAAACCATATATGTGACCCCCTCTTTGGAAAGAGCTAGTACCAATGAGGAGTCACATGTTATGGTTTTGTTGAAATGTTTGGAAATTTGTTTAAAAATGATATATAAAATAATAAATTTTGATATCGTCTGCGTTGGGTAAAGGGTTAAACCGTTCACAAACGAGATCGCTTTGTTGTTCGGCAGTCGATCAAAATTCCAGTTCAAAGCTCACAAGAAAAAAGACGGAACTGTCCGTAGGCCTACAGTTTTTGTGAAGGCTGGATTGCACACGAATGAGTATAACTGCCTCAAGAAAATGTTCTTTAACCCTTTACCCAACGAATCGGCTTTATCTCCGAACGTCAACTTTTAGAAAATTAATCTCGATGTTCAGCTTCACTGAAGTTAATTATGGGGCACACAAAGGGGAGCTTTCACTAATAAGAACTTCGCGAAAATCAATGTGTGAATAGCATTGTTAGGTACAGATAACAAGAGAGTTTTAACACTATAAATATTTTATTACAAAGGGTTTTCAATATAATTATCATATATTTTTCACAAAAGAAGAATTGAAAAAAATAAAAAAAATAAATACAAAAAAATGAAAAAAAATAAAATAATTTTGTATTTAAAAAAATGAAAATAAAATAATAATAAAGTTTTGTATTGAAGAAAATTGGAAAAAAAGAAATTAATAAACATATAATTATACAGCAACAATAAAGATACAACAACAATAAATTACAAAAAATATCAATACATTTTTAACCCAAGTGGAGTAATTCCGATGCTGAATCTACATATTCCATGGTTGTGATGGTTCCTCCCTACAGTCTTTCTTTGAGCGTACGAATGCGACAGTCGATAGTCATGTACCTTTTTGCCCTTGGGCGGACGGTTCCCCCTGCTTCTCTCTGGAGTCGATTGATGTCAATTGCATTCTGTTTGTCCTGGAAGGTCTTGATGATTGTCAAGATATTTGGGTGTGCGTGTTGAACCTTTCTTTTAAGTTTACCATGCCAAGCTTCTAGGTTATTTGTTGTTCGTGGTCCATCTGTGTTGAAGTGGTTCCATGTAGCTCTGCCGCCAGCATCAACCCACTGTTCTGTAACATAATCAGTGAAAGGCAGGGTATCATGAGGAATTTCTGTTTCTTCCAAGGCTTCTAGTGTGTTGAACCACACTTCTTCTATGCTTTCTAGGGGTACTAATGGAAGAGCGGCTGCTCGGCGAATTAGTGTTCTAACATCTTTGTTGTCTCTATACAAAGTTTGAAGTCCGGTAGTTTGTGCCTTTTTCCATATACATTGGATAAAATGGAAGAAACAACCTTTTATGGTGACGTTTGGAAGAACCTGGCGTATGGCATTGTGGGCGGCTACTTCGAAGTCGGCAAATGCTGTTGTGGCGTTGAATGGTAGGTTCAGTGTCGTCATGTGTTCTTTGAGTAGAGTGAACATTCTGGCGTATATGCTCTGACTTTTGGAAGGAAGTAAGGCATAGACAACTGGAGTCATTGTACCATTTATCTGTGTATGGATAGAATATATCTGACGAAACATACGTGGACAGGTGTAAAAGGTTCCATCGCAGAAGAAGGTGTTGGCAGCTGAGAGATGTGTCAGGCTTTCTGTGGTGGCAAATGCGATGATACGGTCTGTTTGTTGGCTGTCGTCGAAAAGAAGAAATCGGTCACCAGTGGCTGTTTGTGTCCATCTTCCTTCTAGGCTGATGTCAGCAAGAGTCTCTGGAAGTTTAGGAGTTTGCTTGCGGCGTGCTCTGTATAAAGCTGATCTTCTGGAGTTGAAGGTAGAGAGTCTCTGTACAATTATTTGGGTGTCGTCATCCCATTCTTGGTCTCGTAGCTTATTTAGTTCTTCTTCATAGATAGATGGTATTGGCCTTACGTCTTCCATGCAGCGTCGGTCGATTTGATTAAGTATCTGTTTTGTGACGACTCCAGTGTGGTCAGCGGGGTGATTGTGCTGTTGTCTTCCGAAACTTACTGGTATGTTGTCTAATGTAGTTAGAGAACCTGAACAACCGGATGTGGTGCATCTCCAGTATATTTTGTCGCCACCTTTCCGGATGTGCTGTAGAATGTAGATATAGCCATCATAAGCTATGTTCTTCCCTCCTTTTCTGTTGGTTATGAAGTTAACATTCAGCTGTGCATTTGCCATGTTGAGATGAACAATGATGAACAATGATATGATTATTTCATATTCTGACACAATATTTATAGTGAACGATAGTTTTGACAAAATCTTGCAAATGAAAAATTTTCTGTAAACAACAAACATGTAAAATGTGTTAACACCAGCTTTAATACCTGTTAGTAATGTGATTTTAAGAAAGTTGGCGTTCGGAGAATGCTTAATACATGATTAATTATTACTTTACCCCTTAGGGACCTCACTGTAACTGCTAAAACAACAATACTGCAGAATGTGATTTTAAGAACGTTGACGTTCGGAGAACACACCAACGAATCGGCCGCATCCGCCCGCGTAATATGCAAATTCAGCAGTTGAAAAAATATTATTTTTCAAAAGATTTCAACAAAACCATATCATGTGACCCCTCGTTGGAACGAGCTCGTTCCAACGAGGGGTCACATGATATGGTTTTGTTGAAATTTTTTGAAAAATTTGAAAAAAATGCTATTTAAAATAATAAATTTTGATATCGTCTGCGTTGGGTAAAGGGTTAAAGGTGAGATTATCAGATATTTAAATTATAAAAACTTTTGAAAGGTCTGTTCAGTCTGGGGGGGGGGGGGGGCGCAAACCAGCAGATGCCAACGGCGCGAGGTAATTGGGGGGGGGGGGGGGGGGGGTTCTCTCCCCAGAAAATTTTAAAAACATTTATGTCAGTGGTGCATTCTACATGGTGGCTTTTGGGCTGAAAATCCCGTTGTTCTCTTTTATGGAAAAAAATTTTTCAGCAGCATGCGGGGGGGGGGGGGGGGGGGGGGGGGGTCAGGAAAAAAATTTTGGACGTCAGTTTTTTCAGCTCATCAGGTACTCACCCACCCTTTTTTGACAGGAAAAAAAATTTCTTCCGTTTTCAAATGGAGGACCTCCCCCCACCCCCCCCCCCCACCCCCCCACCCCCCCACACTTCCTGAAATTGGAGTAATCGGCTTGTGAAGTGCTACTGTGGTGGTTTCCAAAGTGAGTAATGTTACAACTTGATTTGTATCGTTCCAATGACCATTCTTAACTTTTTATCTGTCCATAACAGAGTGGAAAGTTGTAGGTGTTCAGACTCTTCAGCAATATTATGTAGAGGAGCCAAATAGCTCCTCTAATCATGAATTGAGAGGGTTGATATCTCTTCTAAAATGGGTCCTTTTTTAAAAAAAAGATTGTTTGCACAGCTGGTTTGTGACAATTTATTGGAGAGTGCCTATTGGCACTATCCAATAAATTGTCACAAGCTGGGTTCTATGAACAAGTATCAGCAAGTATGCTTTTTTCTACCCAACACTGTCCAATATATTTATAAAAACAGCCAGACACAGCTAGAAACAACAGGTAAAACTCTTGGTTATGGAAGTTTAGAGGAGTGGAATAGCTCTGTTCAATTCATATTTAGAGGAGTGATTAGGTGAGTGTGTGGTAGCTTCTCTTCCCCAGCAAAGCACTAGGTATCGGATGTTAAGAATACAGCTTTTAATATTTTCAGGACAAACCAGGACTGACGCAATAGATCAAAATGAGTGATTCGGGGGCTATTTCATGCACAGTGAAGACGCAGTTGAAATTATGTCCACATTGCCGAATATCAATAAGCTTCCCTGTCCGAAAGACTTTTGTGAGCGGAGACAGGTTCTCTCTTTTCGTTTTTGTGGATCGGCCACCATTGGCATTTTCTTTCTTTTAATGAAACTTACATATATGAATTGGTCAGTGACAACAATACAGAACCAAACCTATCACAACCTGAGTTCCATATTGTCCAAAGCGACATGCTTTTAGCATGTTGCTTTGGGTAATATGGAACTCAGATAGCAATATGGTCATATCTCTTGTAGCACACATACCAATTATAAGCTTCCTTGCAGTTACTTGCCCAAAAGACTTTTGTGAGCGGACACAGGTTGTCTAAGATTTTTCGTTTTTGTGTCAAGTATTTGTTAAAGTTATTGAAATAGTTAATATATATTTTATTTTAAAAGAGACCTGAACAGATCTGAAGCGGTTATATTTTATTAAATGAAGAACTGTATTTGGTCATTTGCACATTTCGCGAATTATCATTTGATATGCCAGGTATCCCCTTGAGGTGTCAGATATGCAGCGATGCTGAGAAATGTAAACTTTGTTTAACAGGGCTCCCTGCATGGGCTCCGTTAAACAAAATATAAACTGTTGAATTTTTGACAATTTTCGACAACAAAACACTGAACAAAACGGCAGCTAACTCCAAATTGAAACTGCGTATAGTGTTGCGTACAGACGATTTTGTCATCAGAGTGCAAAGGGTTAAAGATCCAGTGAGCTCAACTGTCGTGGTCTGTTAATTTTTAATCAGATACACAGCTAGATGCAATCCTAATTCATTTTAACTCAGTTTAACAGCTTTAACTTATTACCCAAAACCACAAGACATATTGACGGGATCATACTCTTTGTGATATGTCAACATTCTATTGCTATTTGACCACAAATAATACAATTCCCAGACCTGTACCCATCTCATGCCTACCCCTAGAAGGCCTTGGATATTGCGAAACTGCTTAATAAGGATTACTGATGAGTCTGGATGACGTTACTTCAAGCGAAATCAGGCTAAATGCAGACGGGAAAAAAATTTTGGAGGGTGGAAAAAAATTGCTTTTCGGCTACCAGACACACCCACCCACCTCCGCCTGACGTCCGGAAAAAAAATTGTGACCCCCCCCCCCCCCCCCCCCCCCCACCCCCCCCCCCCCTGCAGCATGTTTCATTTTTTTAAAAAGCTGCTCGAATTTCCTCCCGTGATTTATGCAATAAATATATCGGTGGATAAAATTTATTGAAGCAAATTCCTGTCTCTCTGCATGCTGTGAGTGCGGAAGGCTGGAAGCTGACATTCTTCAACAAATACCATATACATGACATGATATTTTTACAATGTCAAGGCCTCGACACACCAACATAACTCCCAATATGATCAGCCTGGAAAAAAAACTGCAGTAAACTGAATTGACAGTTGATTTTTTTTTTAATTTACCTGCATACTGTGCAGGAGAATTCATCTGCGAAGCCTATTATGTTAACCTATACACGGAAAAAAAGTTGAGGGGGGGGGGGGGGCACATGTCCCCTGTAAACCCCCCCCCCCCCCCGCCCTCCGGTTCCTACGCCCCTGGTCTGAGCATATCTTATTTATGATAGGCTATAGAATGCATGTGCACAAGAGTGCGTCCTAAAGAAGGAATAAAAAAAAATCCACACGACAGTGCAGCTTCCGTGGAATGGTCAAAGTCCACGCGTGGGCAGTGCATGATGCCCAAAGGCGCTTTTCTCAATCAATACCGTTAAACAGAACTTTTCAGCAAATATTCAATGAATGAAACACTGCCCTTATAAAAAAGTACCATGGTAAACCATGGTAAATCCCAAAATACCCTGGTAATACCATGGTATTTTGGGATTTACCATGGTTTACCATGGTACTTTTTTATAAGGGTGGGTCGAACCCGGTGCTTCACTGAAAATTTGATGGTGATTCAATTGTTTTATGTCGGAAATTCATTGTTAACATATGCGTGGATTTTGATCTTTCCACGACGACCTTACTGCTGCTTTCGCCAAAATGTTTCTGTTTTCATGTACATTCTCATTAAGCGACCACCGGACTTAATAAGGAGCTTGAACCTTCTCAAAGCAAATTCAGACATGGTTCAGATACATGTATTCGTATAAACAAAACACCTCAACAAACTCAAAAAATTATATATATATATATTGATGAACTTATAAAGAACTGATCTATTTTGTTTATTTATTGGGGTTTAATAACACTTTCGACAGGCAGGGTTACCCGGTGTGGACAGTTTTACGGGTGGGGGGGGGGCGGAGTATCTGTAGAGAACCGCCGAGCAACGGGAGCAACTGTCAGACTCCCCAGCATACTAACTCCACACAAGCAGGGTTAGCATTGCAGGGACCGATCAGGACTATTTAAAATACGCTCTAGCCTCGGAGCCTATTTTTTCAATTCATGCGCCAGATTTCAATTTACGGAGTCACACTGCTGTTTGTAACACACACTGCAAGTATGTAATAGCTCTCATCATTTTCATTTAGTACACTATAGCAAACATTAATCTTCACTGTGGTTTCTGATCAAGTCTTGGCTGCCTATTTAGGCAGCCAAGACTTGATCAGAAACCACAGTGAAGATTAATGCTTGTTAATTAAGACTTGAAGTATTAACTTAAGCACTCTACAACAATGATAAATGATAATCATATATATAATACATGTAAGAGTGTCTCTCTCGGTTATTCATCGAAAGAATATCAAAATATGATCTGAGAAGTTACGCGCCAACTGAGAAGCCTATTTCTGAGATTTAAGAGCCAGGTCCTGATGTTTCAGAACCAAATACGCACTGGCGCATGCCCAGGTCGGTCCCTGCCGGTGTGGACAGTTTTACGGGTGGGGTGGGGGAGCCGGAGTATCCGCAGAGAACCACCGAGCAACGGGAGCAACTGTCAGACTCCCCAGCATACTAACTCCACACAAGCAGGGTTGGCATTAATTGGTTTAAGACAAGTGCACCATCGACGCGCAGTACGCCTTAGTACACAGCGCCACCCTACCCCCAAGTAGACAAACGGGATGAAGTGCCATGCCCAAGGACACAACGCAGTTACCCCTGGTGCGGATTGAACCGTCGACCTTTCCGTTTGAAGTCCAATGCCTTAACCCTTTACCTAACCTGAAAAGCAGACGACACTTGCAAAAATAATTCTTGAATAACTGATTTTTTTCATTTTTTGTCTCAAAAACATAGGTTATGACCCCTCGTTGGAACGAGCTCGATGAGCTCGTTCCAACGAGGGGTCATAACCTATGTTTTTGAGACAAAAAATGAAAAAAATAATAAAAATTAATTAGCGATTTTTGAGAATAGCGCTGGCCGGTTTTAGGTAAAGGGTTAACCTCTGAGCCACCGCGCTCACAATATAAATAACGGATAACAAAACAAATACATAATTCAAATCTGGAGGACAGTGGAGGTAACCAATGCCATTGGTGTAAATTATTTATTTATTGATGTTTAAGGTCACATATTTATGCACAATGGCTAATCATGACCGTGACAGTTTTACGGGTGGAGGAAGCCGGAGGAAGCCGGAGAGAAACACCGAACAACGACGAGCAGCTGCCAGCTCCCCAACATCGTAACTCCGCACTGCAGCACAGGCAGGGTTAGATTGGTTGAAGACATGCGTACCATCGACGCGCAGTACGCCTTAGTACACGGCGTCATCGTGCCCCCTTTTGGTGTGAAAACCGAAAAAGATGCAATTCACACAACACAGATTCAGCATGGTCTCTTTTGTTCAATTTGGGAAATACTGAATCCTTTCCAGCACATAATTTTATATTCTTAACCCTTTACCCAACGTAACAGCCAAAACGGTCAGCCCTATTCTCAAACATCGCTAATTAATTTTCATTATATTTTCATTTTTTGTCTCAAGAACATAGGTTATGACCCCTCTTTGGAACGAGCTCGTTCCCATGAGGGGTCATAACCCATGTTTTTGAGACAAAAATGAAAAAAATTAGTTATTCAAGAATTTTGTCTGCAAGTGTCGTCTGCTTTTTATGTTAGATAAAGGGTTAATATGGTTAGGAATAGTGCTGTGCAGAATACTAGAGTTTCATGTCATATAATTAAGGACTCTGCAATAGGATCAAGGCATATCAACCGGTACCTGTACTGGTACCACCGGTTCCCTCATGCTCCAACCGGTACCGGCACTGAAGCTTTTGTCCCGCCGATACCGGTACAAAATTATTTTATCGGGAAATTCCTAATCGAACGAGGATAAACAGGCTAATAATCGTGTATGGCGCTCTTGCATGACATATGTTAATTCACAAATAAGTGAAAAGTATCAAAACACTCTACAGGTGCATGTTCTGTCTGCACCACGACCTTTTGGACTTTTAAACGTCGCATTAACCCTTTACCCAA
Source organism: Pictodentalium vernedei (assembly GCA_031216915.1). Classification (NCBI taxonomy): domain Eukaryota; kingdom Metazoa; phylum Mollusca; class Scaphopoda; order Dentaliida; family Dentaliidae; genus Pictodentalium; species Pictodentalium vernedei. The sequence goes on along the minus strand of CM062292.1, from coordinate 27,897,232 downwards.
CGTAACGGCCAAAACCGGCCAGCGCTATTCTCAAAAATCGCCAGTTAATTTTCACTATTTTTTTCATTTTTTGTCTCAAAAACATAGGTTATGACCCCTCGTTGGAACGAGCTCGTCGAGCTCGTTCCAACGAGGGGTCATAACCTATGTTTTTGAGACAAAAAATGAAAAAAATTAGTTATTCAAGAATTATTTTTGCAAGTGTCGTCTGCTTTTCATGTTAGGTAAAGGGTTAAAGGCAAGTTAGGCAACGAAAGCGCCGTCATCAGCGACTTCAAAGAAAGTGTTCTGAAGTGACATCAAAGTAATCATAAAGCTCGATTATCGTGCTTTAAGATTACTTTGATGTCGCCGCAGATTAATTGGCACGGTGCCATGTTTGTCGTGCGATCTTCGGGACTGGGGAGGTTTAAGTGCGAATTTCTCCCATCTGATCGCGATATGTCATCCAACTGTTCAGTTGTACCAGTACCGGTTTCGGCGGGACAGGCTCTGTCCCGTCCAGATACCCGTTATGTTGGTACCGGCTGTACTTTGGCTTGCCTGATTGGATTCCGGAGAATTATTATGAAGGGAACTTCAAATTTAGTTGCCACATGTACAAGATTTCCAATTCCGTTCACTCATCTCGGTAAAATACAACTGTACAGTACTATTGCTTTGTCTACACTGGTCTGCACTGACCACAAAACATTGCAACTGTACCATATCAGCCATCCCATTATAGCATAATTTATGTACCCCTCTCCCAACATAATACATTTAGGAGGCCCCGTACACATGGTGGTCCCGTGATGGTGATGTCCAAAGGTGCTGTGAAAAGATGGGCATGGCACCGGAATAGGCGACATGAAACCAGGGATGGCGAAGAACTAAAGTGCAGTGGGGGGAGCATTATCAGGGCACCCCAATGTTTATTTTGCACGCGTAAAATGAAGTTTTGAAGGCAGTTTTTTCTAATAGAAGAGCCAATAGTTATAATTCACCGTAGAAAAACATATGTGCAACATTTTGAACACCAGAGGCCGCTTTACCGGCCCAGGGACACGGTACGTCATACTTTCATTAAGTAAGATGTCGGCTAAGTTGAGGGTGGGGCAGACTAATCAATATTTTCAACGTGCAGCCCTAAGGCTGCACGTTGAAAATATTGATTGGTCTATCCCCAAATAATGAATATGGACTCTTCTAATTGCTGCATATGAACTGACATGGAAGATACCACCAGGGTTCAAAGGGTTAATACAAAATTCATCTTAAAGATGAAGAATTGTCCAAACGTTTTAGCTATCACTTGGCACTTTGCCCTGAGTCGGGCTGGCCGTATAGTCTACCTGGGAAAATTTCCTGTGGAGCCTCTATTGGGTGGCCCCTGGGGCCCCAAAAAATTGATGCAGCCCAACACCTATCGGTGCCTGAAATTTCGTGAAAACGCCCAACAGGCGAAATGGATCTCATTGCATAGAATGCCGGTATATTGAAATGTTCTCAAAATGAGAATTGTCAATGGCAGTCCGGTTCATTCCCACAAGACCAATTCCCTTTAGACCAATTCCCCTTAGACCAACTGATGTGTTCCACTTTTAAAATAATTCTATATCAATAATTTGATATATTTATGAATATTTATAAATGTAATTAATGTTACTGATATTCAAGCCTGAAAATAATCAGTCTGTCATTTGCAGAATGAGGTCACCAGAGGGTGAATTTCCAGATGCTATCCCATACAGTGGGTCAGTTTATCCTCTGGGTACCTTTTTCTGTTTAGGTTTGACACCTTCATTCAGATTGAGGTTCACAGAGGGTAAATTTAGTGATGCTACCCTGCTATGCAGGGTAGCATCACCAAATTCATCCTCTGGGGACCTCATTTTTCAGATGATAGTCTGCTTATTTTCTGGCTTATATTCTTTTCATAACAATTGTTATAGTAATTACACACTTTCAAAGGCTGTGGTTCTTTTTATTTTTTTTAGCAAATAATGTGTTTTTTGTTTTCTTAATTATCCTTAATCAACTCTTAATCAATAACAGTATGCAGTTGGTCTAAGAGGAATTGGTCTTTTGGGAATTGGCCTAAAGGGAATTGGTCTAAAGGGAATTGGTCTAGTGGGAAGACACCGTCCACATAGAGAACATTTCGATATACCATCAATCTAGTCTGCCACTAATCTTTCAGATGCAAGGAAACATCGTTCTTTTGATTTGAAAAATCAAAATTTTTCCCATTGGGCCGAACTAAGGTCCACCATGACGGACCCGCCACCCCCCCCCCCCCCACGCTCTGTTGATCCCATTCTTGCTGGATGAGTGATGAAGAAAAAATGCCATCGAAATGTCCTCTACGTTAACTGCCATTGATCGTTCAGATGCAAGGAAGCAGCGTTCGTTCAGTTCTAAATATCAGAATTGTCTTCGGGGCCTGCCTTGATGCATTTCCCGGTTACCTTTCTTGGCCCAATTCTCCCCCTCCCCCAGCTCCCGCCCCTCTCCGCGCAAAGGATTCTGGAGTCCCCTGTATACCACTCTGCTGCGTTGCGCAGCACCTGCACGAAACCTTACTCTGTGCATATAAAGGTTTCAAAATATGGGACTAACGTTTTTATACCTCCCCCCCCCCCCCCGCAAAGAGTTGTGGGGTTGGGGGTTGGATTTACTAGAATCACCTTGTCAGTCCGTAGACATAATTCGGCCCGGCGCTTTTCTCAGACGTTTATGGACCAATCTGCTCGAAACTTGGTATGAATGTTCATCACAATGGAAAGCAGTGCACCTGCGATTATAGTTCCAGATCGGATTAGTTTTGCCAGAATTATGTCCATTTTCGACTTGAAAAAGCAGGCTTATAATTTTGTCCGGATATTTTCCGGATATTTTCTCATACGTTTATAGGTCAGTTCCTTTGAAACTTGGTATGGATGTTTACTACCATCTTGGACAATCATGCCTCTAGTTATCACCCAGAGATACATTGCATTTGATAACATAACAGTTATGGTCATTTCAGTGGTACTTTATGTCCTTTTTTCCAATAAATTTTGTTGAATGATACAGAGAATAATCGCTTGACTGGATTGGTTACGTGAAATAATTCACGAGAGGTGAGTGACGTTGTACAAACACGAGTGCGCGAATGCGCACGAGTGTTTTACAATATAGTCCCTCGCCTCGAATAAATTATTTCACATAACCAGTCCAGGCAAGCGAAACCCCCATGTAAAAACCAATACAGAAACTCCATATAAAACAAGAGTGTGTCATGCACCCTGAACCCTTCTAGCAATACAGATACTTCATGTAAAACAAGAGAGAGTCATGCACTCCACCCCTTCTAACAATACAGAAAACCCACGTAAAACAAGATAGTGGCACGTACCATGACCCATTCTAACAATGCAGCAACTCCATATAAAACAAGAGCGTGCCATGCACTATGACCCCTTCTAACAATACAGCAACTCCATATAAAACAAGAGAGTGTCATGCACTATGGCCCCTTCTAACAATACAGAAAGTCCATATAAAACAAGAGAGTGTCATGCACTATGGCCCCTTCTAACAATACAGAAACTCCATATAAAACAAAGCGTGTCATGCACTATGGCCCCTTCTAACAATACAGCAACTCCATATAAAACAAGAGAGTGTCATGCACCCTGGCCCCTTCTAACAATACAACAACTCCATATAAAACAAGAGAGTGTCATGCAATATGGCCCCTTCCAACAATACAGAAACTCCATATAAAACAAGAGAGTGTCATGCACTATGACCCCTTCTAACAATACAGAAACTCCATATAAAACAAGAGAGTGTCATGCACTATGGCCCCTTCTAACAATACAGCAACTCCATATAAAACAAGAGTGTCATGCACCCTGGCCCCTTCTAACAATACAGCAACTCCATATAAAACAAGAGAGTGTCATGCACTATGACCCCTTCTAACAATACAGAAACTCCATATAAAACAGGAGCGTGTCATGCACTATGGCCCCTTCTAACAATACAGCAACTCCATATAAAACAAGAGTGTCATGCACCCTGGCCCCTTCTATCAATACAGCAACTCCATATAAAACAAGAGAGTGTCATGCAATATGGCCCCTTCCAACAATACAGAAACTCCATATAAAACAAGAGAGTGTCATGCACTATGACCCCTTCTAACAATACAGAAACTCCATATAAAACAAGAGAGTGTCATGCACTATGGCCCCTTCTAACAATACAGAAACTCCATATAAAACAAGAGCGTGTCATGCACTATGGCCCCTTCTAACAATACAGAAACACCATATAAAACAAGAGAGTGTCATGCACTATGGCCCCATCTAACAATACAACAACTCCATATAAAACAAGAGCGTGTCATGCAATATGGCCCCTTCTAACAATACAGAAACTCCATATAAAACAAGAGCGTGTCATGCACTATGGCCCCTTCTAACAATACAGAAACTCCATATAAAACAAGAGAGTGTCATGCACCCTGGCCCCATCTAACAATACAACAACTCCATATAAAACAAGAGCGTGTCATGCACTATGGCCCCTTCTAACAATACAGAAACTCCATATAAAACAAGAGAGTGTCATGCACTATGACCCCTTCTAACAATACAGAAACTCCATATAAAACAAGAGCGTGTCATGCACTATGGCCCCTTCTAACAATACAGAAACTCCATATAAAACAAGAGAGTGTCATGCACTATGGCCCCTTCTAACAATACAACAACTCCATATAAAACAAGAGCGTGTCATGCACTATGGCCCCTTCTAACAATACAGCAACTCCATATAAAACAAGAGTGTGTCATGCACTATGGCCCCTTCTAACAATACAGAAACTCCATATGAAACAAGAGAGTGTCATGCACTATGGCCCCCCATCTAACAATACAGAAACTCCATATAAAACAAGAGAGTGTCATGCACTATGACCCCTTCTAACAATACAACAACTCCATATAAAACAAGATCGTGTCATGCACTATGGCCCCTTCTAACAATACAGAAACTCCATATAAAACAAGAGAGTGTCATGCACTATGGCCCCATCTAACAATACAGAAACTCCATATGAAACAAGAGAGTGTCATGCACTATGGCCCCATCTAACAATACAACAACTCCATATAAAACAAGAGCGTGTCATGCACTATGGCCCCTTCTAACAATACAGAAACTCCATATAAAACAAGAGAGTGTCATGCACTATGGCCCCTTCTAACAATACAGAAACTCCATATGAAACAAGAGAGTGTCATGCACTATGGCCCCTTCTAACAATACAGAAACTCCATATGAAACAAGAGCGTGTCATGCACTATGGCCCCTTCTAACAATACAGAAACTCCATATGAAACAAGAGAGTGTCATGCACTATGGCCCCATCTAACAATACAACAACTCCATATAAAACAAGAGCGTGTCATGCACTATGGCCCCTTCTAACAATACAGAAACTCCATATAAAACAAGAGAGTGTCATGCACTATGACCCCTTCTAACAATACAGAAACTCCATATAAAACAAGAGCGTGTCATGCACTATGGCCCCTTCTAACAATACAGAAACTCCATATAAAACAAGAGAGTGTCATGCACTATGGCCCCTTCTAACAATACAACAACTCCATATAAAACAAGAGCGTGTCATGCACTATGGCCCCTTCTAACAATACAGCAACTCCATATAAAACAAGAGTGTGTCATGCACTATGGCCCCTTCTAACAATACAGAAACTCCATATGAAACAAGAGAGTGTCATGCACTATGGCCCCCCATCTAACAATACAGAAACTCCATATAAAACAAGAGAGTGTCATGCACTATGACCCCTTCTAACAATACAACAACTCCATATAAAACAAGATCGTGTCATGCACTATGGCCCCTTCTAACAATACAGAAACTCCATATAAAACAAGAGAGTGTCATGCACTATGGCCCCATCTAACAATACAGAAACTCCATATGAAACAAGAGAGTGTCATGCACTATGGCCCCATCTAACAATACAACAACTCCATATAAAACAAGAGCGTGTCATGCACTATGGCCCCTTCTAACAATACAGAAACTCCATATAAAACAAGAGAGTGTCATGCACTATGGCCCCTTCTAACAATACAGAAACTCCATATGAAACAAGAGAGTGTCATGCACTATGGCCCCTTCTAACAATACAGAAACTCCATATGAAACAAGAGCGTGTCATGCACTATGGCCCCTTCTAACAATACAGAAACTCCATATGAAACAAGAGAGTGTCATGCACTATGGCCCCATCTAACAATACAACAACTCCATATAAAACAAGAGCGTGTCATGCACTATGGCCCCTTCTAACAATACAGAAACTCCATATAAAACAAGAGAGTGTCATGCACCATAGCCCCCTTCTAACAATACAGAAACTCCATATAAAACAAGAGTGTCATGCATCCTGGCCCCTTCTAACAATACAGCAACTCCATATAAAACAAGAGAGTTTCATGCACTATGGCCCCTTCTAACAATACAGAAACTCCATATAAAACAAGAGAGTTTCATGCACTATGGCCCCTTCTAACAATACAGAAACTCCATATAAAACAAGAGTGTCATGCACCCTGGCCCCTTCTAACAATACAGAAACTCCATATAAAACAAGACAGTGCCATGCACCCTGACCCCTTCTAACAATACAGAAAATCGATGTAAAACAAGATTGTCATGTACACTGATCCTTCTTACAATACAGAAACTCCATGTAAAACAAGAGAGAGTCATGCACCCCACCCCTTCTAACAATAGAGAAACTCCATTAAACCTCCAAATATTTTTGACTTAATGTAACTTAGGCGCCGAACTCGGTGTCTTCCCACTAGGCCAATTCCCTTTAGGCCAATTCCCCTTAGACCAACTACATGCTGTTATTGATTAAGGGTTGATTAAGGGTAATTAAGAAAACATTTATTTACTGATAAGCACTTTAGTTGATAAAAAAATATTTATACGCATAACATACAAAAAATATAGGTTTATAACATTTCAGTTTATAAAATATCAACAAGCCAGAAAATAAGCAGACTATCATCTGAAAAATGAGGTCCCCAGAGGGAGAATTTGGTGATGCTACCCTGCACAGCAGGGTAGCATCACTAAATTTACCCTCTGTGAACCTCAATCTGAATTAAGGTCTCAAACAAAAACAGAAAGAGGTACCCAGAGGATAAACTGACCCACTGTATGGGATAGCAACAGCAAATTCCCCCTCTGGGGACCTCATTCTGCAAATGACAGACTGCTTATTTTCAGACTTGAATATCAATAACATTAAATACATTTATAAATATTTATAAATATATCAAATTGTGGATACAGAATTATTTTAAAAGTAGAACGCATGAGTTGGTCTAAAGGGAATTGGTCTAGTGGGAATGAACCCCGAACTCTACCACTCACCTCATCTGATCCAAAATCTACCTTATTGTGACGAGGAGGGGGAATTCTTTGATACCATTGATACATCAATCACATCAGCAGGATCCAAATAACGACCTTCGTTCAGAGTGAGCCGATAATTTTTTTTGGGAGACCAGAACACTGCAAAGTAAGCTTCTTCCCCACGAATACTGAACGAAGTGTTTGGATACTGACTGGATCTATGCCAGACGCACTCCCCATTCCGTTGTGGGTGGTGTATGTAGTCAGCATGTTCTCGGGAAATACATTCATGGAACTCTTACTGGGTACGGTCAAGTAAAACATCATGTTTTCTTGATGGTAGGATTAGGTAAGAAAGATGCTATGCTTTACTAGAGGGAGCAGTCCACAAGTTGCTGTCTGTGTTCTCGGTGGTGGGTTTAACGACACAAGTGCTGATGATGTACACAATGATTATTTTCAAAAAGTAAGTTCTCTCTTCAAGGGTTTCTCTTTCCAAACAAAGGTTAAGGTCATTAGGTCTTTCTTCCATTTTCGAGAAACCCGACCAGGTTCACTTTTAGAGGCGAGCTGACTCTGCTTGATCCATGATTTGAAGGAAGCAGTATATCCCAACCACTTCATCAACAGTTCTCTGTTCTTACCTTTTTGCATTCGATTTTGTAAATAGTTTTGCGTGCGACTCACTGAAGCTCTTCAGCGGAGTACGACCCTTTCAGCAATTCCCCACTCTCGTCCTTCAGCGCGTATGTGACTGAATGACCCTTCATAATGACGAATCTAGGAAAAAAAGTCATAGGAAAAAAGTCAAGTAAAAAAAGCCTGGGAAAAAAAGTCCTAGGAAAAAAAGTCAAGGAAAAAAGGTCATATAGCATTTAGTTGAAATTATAGATATTGTTTTTCATTTATTTTATAATAATATTGGCTACCTCTGTGTGTCTCGGTAAAAGTGAAATATTCTTGACTGGGATGTTACACCCCATTAATCAATCAACTATAACTATATATAGTATGGTAAAAATCTTCAAAGACTTGCTTGTCTTCATGGGCCCAAATGTTAAAGCATAAGACTTTATATATAATGTCTACACATTGTATTTTTTTTATTATTAAAATCACTGTGCAGCAGATAACTAAAAAAAATAATTTTTTGCTTCCAAAACATAGGTTGTGACCCCTCATTCCAATGAAGGGGGCCATAAACAATGTTTTGGAAGCAAAAAATGAAATTATAAAATTTAATATCATGGGTTAATGTCCGCCATGTATGAGTTGTTGTCCGCATGGGTTATTGTCCCATGGGTTATTGTCCGCATGGGTTATTGTCCCATGGGTTATTGTCTGCGCACCGTTTTACAGTACTGGAATTTCAAAGAAAGCGGACAAACATATTGATCAGAAATAATCACAACACTGCAACTCAAGTAGTTTTTAGGAAGATTAATTTATTTATTTTTTTACTGGTGTTTAAGGACACTTTTAAGTAGTTATGGCTAAGATCCATTCACACTAGTGTAATATATCCGTTGCGTCTGACCTCTTGAGCTGAAAAATAGTAATGTTTGTAAAGAAGCATTTCACACTACTGTTAGATGAGACCAATGCGTTCGTCGCAGACAGTGCCGTAAATATATTTTTTTTTTTGATGGGGGTACCAAGCCGACACCTTCTGACAGGGGGTACCAGGCTGAGACTTTTCCGACAGGCCGTACCAACCGAAGCCGACGTTTAACCTTTTACCCAACACTAGTAGCAGACGACACTTGTAAGAATATTCTTATATAGCCGGCTATAGCTAAAAAATTTCATTTTTTGCTTCCAAAACATAGGTTGTGTTCCCTTATTAGAATGAGCATGACATGAATAAGGGGTCACATCCTATGTTTTGGAAGCAAAAATTGAACATATTTATTTATTATTTATATTTCATATAAAATATATATATTTTTTGACTTTCTTTCCTTGACTTTTTTTCCTATGACTTTTTTCCTTTACTTTTTTTCCTTTACTTTTTTTCCTATGATTTTTTTTCCTGTTACCCATAATGACTACTACTGAAAATAACTCTTCACAAATCAATGACCGGACAATTTAGCAGATTTAGGAGTTTTTTTAATGCGATGTTAGACTTTTTTGTGAGTGTGGACTTATGAAATTTCTGCCCTGTTATGTTATACATGTGTGGGAGTGGAGCAGGCATGCCAAAGTACCGCCGGTACCAACATAACCGGTACCGAGACGGGACAGAGCCTGTCCTGACGAAACCGGTACAGGGACAAATTAACAATTGGATGACAAATCGCAATCAGATGGGAGAAAATCGTATTTAAACCTCTCCAGTCCCGAAGATCGCACGACAAACATTGGCACCGTGCCAATTAATCTGCGGCGACATCAAAGTCATCATAAAGCACGACATTCATGCTCTATGACTACTTTGATGTCACCTCAGGACAAATTCTTAGAAGTAGCCAATGACGGCGCTTTCGTTGCCATTAAAGCGACGATTGAAAAGTCAAAATGGTCGTGGTGCAAACTGAACATGCACCTGTAGAGTGCAGGGCTCAAAATAGGCGGTGTCGCGTCGCTTTTTGCTTTGCAAAACTTGCAAAAAGCTACACAATTTTCAATTATGTATAGCATTTTGCGATACAAGATAATCAACTGCAGCCTATTAGGCTGCAGTTGATTATCTTGTATTGCGAAATGTAAATGAACATTTGCAAACAAATTTGAAAACTAGTTCACTGATGCTTTACTTCTGATTGGGGAACATTCCAGGCATAACTCAGATTAACTCTCCATCAAGCATCATTGGCAACTTCGTAGGTAAGATGAATTCTATTGGTTTAAATTCTCCCTCTTTACAACATTTTGCATAAAATGTCCATTAAAAATAACTTCAAGCCTATCAAATTAAAAATCCCAACTTCCATTTTGAGAACTCTATTAACCAAGACGCCAAATGAAAATATCCAAGTCCATACAACCCTTAAAGGCAGTTCAGTTTAAAAAAAAAACATAGTAAATGTTTCATGTGTTGCAGATCATTTGGAAATGCCCAGAAAAAAAATGGATGGAAATATACTATCTACTTAGAAGAATTCAATACAAAACAGCATAACATAACTCTGGTATACAAAAATAGTTATGTAATTTTTACAAAATGCCCTTCATTTTTGGAGAAAGAAAAAAAGTTATTTTGAGCACTGGTAGAGTGTTTTGATATGTTAATTCACAAATGAGTTAAAAGTATGCCATGCATGCAAGTGAGCCATACACGATTATTAGCCTGTTTACCCTCGTTCAATTCGGAATTTCTCGATAAAATAATTTTGTACCGGTACCGGCGGGACAAAAGCTTCAGTACCGGTATTGGTATCGGTTGGAGCATGAGGGAATCGGCGGTACAGGTACCGGTTGACATGCCTGGAGTGGAGGCTATCACCGATATGCTGTGGCTTTTATATTTTATGTTAAATGCATAAATTAGGAGGCGAGGTGGCTCTGTAGGCATAGGTGCGATCTACAAGCCAAGAGATCCTAGGTCCGAATCCCACCTGCAGCAACCACGTTGTGTCCATGGGCAAGACACTTCACCCCCAACCCAGTGATATTTGTTTTTAACTTTTAGAGTGTTTTTGCAATGTTAAACTTTTTTGTAAGTATGGACGTATGCTCTACATGTACATAAATGGAGGCCACCACCGGTATGCTGTAGCTTTTATATTTTATATATGTGTTAAATGCATCAATATAAGTCAACATTAACCCTTTACCTAACGTAACGGTCAAAAAACGGCCAGCGCTATTCTCAAAAATCGCCTATTAATTTTCATTATTTTTTTCATTTTTTGTTTCAAAAACATAGTTTATGACCCCTCGTTGGAACGAGCTCGTTCCAACGAGGGGTCATAACCTATGTTTTTGAGACAAAAAATGAAAAAAAATAGTTATTCAAGAATTATTTTTGCAAGTGTCGTCTGCTTTTCATGTTAGGTAAAGGGTTAACCCTTGACCGGACATTTTTTGCAGATTTGTAATTTGCCTAGGTTTATTGCATGGCATGCGTTGGTGCGCTAATGGGGCTGGACACCCCCTTCTTGTTTATTTGTGTTTTTGGCGACATATTTCTGCACAATGGCTGATCATGAATGCAACAGAGGTATGAAGTCAAGTTCAACCAATCGTTTATACCCATTTTGCCCACTTTAGCCCTTTACCCAACGTAACGGCCAAAACCGGCCAGCGCTATTCTCAAAAATCGCCAATTAATTTTCAAAATATTTTCATTTTTTGTCTCAAAAACATAGGTTATGACCCCTCGTTGGAACGAGCTCGTCTAGCTCGTTCCAACGAGGGGTCATAACCTATGTTTTTGAGACAAAAAATGAAAAAATTTAGTTATTCAAGAATTTTTTTTGCAAGTGTCGTCTGCTTTTCATGTTAGGTAAAGGCTTAGAGGACTTTCAGCAACGCATTGGTTACATCTCCTATTTTACATGAAAACATCGGAGTTGTAATAAGGCAGCAATAAGATCGAAAAAAGTTGTTATAACAAGATATCTAAGTTGTTTTTACAAGATGGCTATGGATGCCAACCGGTAAAGGTGCAGGCTGCAAGCCGAGAGGTTCTCGGTTCGAATTCCACCTGCGCCAACTGCGTTGTGACATTGGGCAAGACACTTCACCTCCCATTGCCCACGCAGGACCACGGTGGCGTTGTGTACTAAGTCGTACAGCACGTCAATGGTGCACCTGTCTTCAAACCAATGCGAACCCTGCTTGTGTGGAGTTAGTATGCTGGGGAGCTGACAGTTGCTCGACGTTGGCGGTGGTTCTCTCCGGCTTCCTCCACCTGTAAAATTGTCATGGTCATGATTAACCATTGTGCAGAAATATGTGACTGTAAACAACAATAAATAAATAAATAAATAAATAAATAAATAAATGGACACCAACCTAGTGATTGAATATCCCAGTGATTACCAACCGGGTTTTCATATCAGAGTGGTTACATATAGCAGTTACCCATAATGGTGGCAGCATGTACTCCTTACGTTAACTGGTCGTTTTTAACCTAGGACGTTTTGTGCCAGGACGTTTAGTACCCGCTTGGACATTTTGACCCAAACTGATGATCGTTTTGTACCCATGATTCGACGTTTTGTGCCCAAACTGTTGGACATTTTGTCCCCAAACCGTTGGACGTTTTGTACCCACCCGGGTATGTTGGAGAAATAAATAAGAGGATATCGGTGTATAAATATGGTAAAAAAAATACAAATACATCATTTTGCACTGTTTATACATTTATACCAGAGACACGTGCAGTTACATTAAAGAGCAATTTCCAGGTAATCCTTGATATGCTCAATATGGAATGCTACAACAAAACGTGCAATATCACTTGAAAGTACATCTATAGCTTTGTGATGGCTCCGAATCTTATCTTGCTGTATATCATACGCGAATGCCGGAAAAAAAAAACAGGAAAAAAACCCTCAAGAAAAAAAAAGCCTACCAAAAAATGACAGGGGTAGGAAAAAACCCTACCTTTTTGTGAAGGTAATGGTATAAAAATATACCTATAGTTAAAACAACAGAAAAGATCTTTCCACATATCAAAAATGTATTCCTTGCATATGGAACCAAAGCATACATCACACAGAAGTAAATATATATGCTTTTTCACCTTAATTCCAACACAATGTATTACATAATAAATGTGATTAAAATGTGGTCAAAATGTCTATCATTCGGAGAAAAATATAGCTGAATAAAGCCATATTAATATGGATGCATTTGGGATCAGGTCACTGACATGGTTCCAGTGACATCCATACTTGCATGGACCTAGCGGGGGACCTAGGACGTAACGTCATAGTCACGCGACTTTGCAAAACGTGAGGGTCATGAAAAAATCCTTCAATGAGGTCTAATCTACTATCTCTCATAGCAAAGTGTTACCATAGAAACCAAGATGGCGGCCTCCAGTATACAAAATGGCCGACGAAAACACGTATCACCCTAACACGCGCTGCGCATACGCACTAGAACAACGTATCAATATGGGGATGACGTCATAGGATGGCCGCTCACGCGGGTTACCATGACAACCAAACATGACGCCACTGGGTCACGTGACTATGACGTCACGTCCTAGGTCACCCAATCGGGTACGATCGGGTACATACTAGACTTATGGTTAATACAAAATTCCGTGTGTAAATATCTATATCTGTTAATACAAATTATGTTGGGTAAATGTTTTTACAGTACGTGGAGAGTGGATTGCAACTAAACCACCCGCGAAGTGGAGTTATCACCCAAGCTATAACTTCCAAATATTGTACATATCGACAAAAAACACAAGCAATGTTTCAGCCAATGGACCTCCGGGTTTAACCCGGAGGTCCGTTGGCTGAAACTTTGTTTGTGCTGGTCAGGCTTTGCGACAAATTTGCAATTATTGCTTGGGTGGAATCTCCACTCTGCGGGTGATTTAGTGATAATACACTCTCCACGTACTGTATATTCCTAAAATCGGATATTATTATAAACCCACACCTTTCAAAAATAAAATTGTAGAATATATAAAAAAAAATCAGTTCAAAAGTTTAAAATAGTTGTATTGTTATAACATAAACATATACAATATATAACAACAGCACTGCCTAGCGGGGCAACATACGCCAGTCAAAATTGGAACATACACAAGTTTCTCTAGGGTAAAGTTTGAAATTTTTGTTGACTCGACTATGTCTGCCCCCCCCCCCCCCCCCCCGCCCCCTCCAATCATTGCCCATTCTCCTGCCCTGCCTGGGGTGAAGGGTAATTCACCTGTTTTCACATTTTCATATTAATCGATCTGAGGTCTTCACAAAATAAAAACAAGGCTGCTGTAGAAGATTCTCCTCGCCGTTTACAATGGCAGCGTCCATTCATTGACAGGTTAACTTCATTGATAACGATTGACGATAGGTGGCGCCAAGGAAAAGGACATTTGGAGGCATAATAGCTATAAACGGCGAGGATTCTCGTCATTTAAAAATGAAATGGTGTTATCTGCTCCTGTCACATGCACAGCGACAATCGATGATCAACATGGGTGCAAAGTTTGAACAATAAAGCAAGTAAAATGTTGGAGTAGGCGACAGAATTGTGTAATATTTCAAGTACAAAAAGGGGCATAACTCTGGAAATACAAAATGGAGTTACCTGCACTCGTCACATGCACAACGGCAATTACTGATCAACATGTGTGCAAAGTTTGAACAATGTAGCATGTAAACTTTCGGAGGAGTAGGCGACACAAAAATTGTTTACGGACAGGCAGACGGACAACGCCATAACATAATACGTCCGTCAAATGACGGGCGTATAAAAAAGTAAGGGTTTATAACATAAAAATATACTTGACTTTATCCCCATGTTGTGGTCATGATTAGCCGGTGTACATAAATGTGACCTTAAAACCAATAAATAAATAAATAAATAAATAATGAAATAAATAAATAAATATCATCTCCCCTTCTGCCATACACATAGCAATTTTACTAGTAATAAAATAAAATAAAAAAACGTTTTCGTGAATTGCTGCACATTATATCGAATTATATAGGAATACGCGGAGGGGGGTGGTGGGGGGGCATATATTTGCCATAATGGAATCTTCGTAGAAACTGTAGCAAATGTAAGACCAAAATAAAATAAACAAACTATTTATTCATGGGTTGAGAATATTCCCCCAAAATGGAGTAGCGCTAAATGCTATTTTACAGTCGGTTAATTGGCGTGTATTCCTACAAAACCACCTGGATTCAGTGGATTGGAAGAGTCTTATGAGTGTACGGTGTGGGGGCGGTTTTTACGAGAGAACTGCATTCATTCAGCTATCACCTATGAAGATGTACTGGTTTTATAATAATTAGAAACCTGACATTGAGTAATTGTTGAAAAACAACACCCACATCAGGGGGGGGGGGGGGGGGGGCACCAAAAATTTGCAAGACACAGGGTGGGGGTGGGTGTGCCTCTTGCGTGCGCCAAAAATGTGCTTTGCAAATTTTTGAATATTTAGAGAATATGTCAAAAATGAACTGTCATTTGGGTCCCAAACCTCAAAGATTATATCATACATTCCCTTCTTAACATAAATACAACCTCAAGTCGTCTTGTAGGTGATAACACTGTAATTAACCCTGTTTTTTCTGGGGATATCGCATTTGTTAGTAGGAGTCGGTGTCATGTCTGAGATCTAAAAAATGTGAAGGCAATATGTTTGGAAGATTCTCTTTGAATCACTAAGTTAAACCCAGATTAGTTGATCATTAATGCAATTTCTCGTATAATGTAGTTGTATGTTAATTCAATCTTTTTTAACGACACCTCAACAACGAAGGTCATATCGTGTCAGCAAAAGGTTTATAACCTAGTTCAGGCAGGTTCAGATGCAACAATTCCGAGTTTTCGGACAAAACAATTCCGAGTTTTCGGACATTACACTGGAAATTCCAGATGAGAAACATGAAGATATTAAGGAAAGTGAAAGTAAAAGTATGATTTCTTGGAACTGCTTTGGACAAAATCCTAGAAATTTGCAAAACTGAAAGTGATTCCAGTTGCTGAAACAAACAATACCTAGAATAGCATTGGGAGTTCCAAGTAAAAGACAATAAGATACTAGGAAACTGAAAATAAAACCAACAATTCTGGGAATTTTTTGAAAATGAAAGTAGAACACTCAAAACAAATCAGCATATTGACAAACTGTGAATGACGACCACAGTAACCTAATCAGCAGTGTAATGAGTAATTGAATTTGTGGTATCAGCCACTGTATCAGCCGGTACCGATACTGCTCGGCATTAGACAAATAAGAAAAACACCATAGCAAATTATCTCACTGAGTTTATAAACTTATTTTGGCTTTGAATGGGGATGGGTGGGGGTGGGTGTCTTAGAACAGTTGTAGAAAATTTGCATGTTGAGGTGGGTGGGTCTAAAAAGTGGCCGACACAAAAATAGCACCTAGTGTCTTGCAAATTTTTAGTGCCCCCCCCCCCCCCCCCCCTGCCCACATCAAAGTTTTTTCCAATTAGCTGTCAACTTCAAGTTAACCTAATTGTTCTAAACCTGTTCACCGTCAGCAAAGTTATTAATTCTAAATTGTTAAAATCACATACATTGTGTTCAATGCAAAATTAAACACTTATATTAACGAGTCAATAGAAATGATGGAGCTTTCAAGTCCTTTCATTAACGTCAGTGAAGACAATATTAGCCGTGGAGAATCGTCTGTTGAAATCGCATAAATATAAAAATCACTATTTTCAAAGTGAAATGGAAACATTAAAACAAAACCATAATTGAAATATTTTTATAGAATCAAATAATTTAAAGTTTACTTTATTCCCAATGATGTACGCGGAATGCATGCTACTGATGGTTAATATATATTTTTAACTTTAAAGCTACCGCAGTCAACCTTTTTTCATAAATTCATAAGGAAATGCACATAGATAAAATAAGATATTTAAAACAAAAATGGAAACATGAAGAATTTTGTCTAGCAATAAGTATTAAACATCACTTTAAAGAGGATGCCCTAAACTATTTGACCATATGTACGCGAATTTTATTGAAAAGCAAATATGGATGAAAAATGAAGTTTTATTGCTTTCTCCCATTGACCTCTATAGTAAATTGGATAATGAAGATAGCTCTGTTTTTCACGCATGCGCAACTAGGGGGATAGAAATAGTTGTACATGAATATATAAAAAAGGCAGGGTTTTTTTCCTGTCCCTGTCATTTTTGGTAGGGTTTTTTTCTTGAGGGTTTTTTTTCCTTGAGTTTTTTTCCGTGAGGGTTTTTTCCGGATACCATCATACGCAAGGCAGATACAATAGTAACACTGTTGCGACGTAGACCGATTTTGTGTATAAGATAAGATAAGATAATATTTATTGCAAGAACACCAAAAACAAGGCAGATTGCATGTCATTGAAACTAGTAACAATAATACCAAGAAATAGCAAAATATGTTTGAAACCATAAACACTAATGTTCAGTTGGTGCATGTTATAGCTAATGATTTCATTTTAATTGGTATTATGCCGCAAGCAAGCATTCTCTGTATTCAAACATTTGTCGGATCATATCACAGATTATGGAAGCGTATTGGTGCCAACAAGTACAAAAAAATTGGATGTCATAAGTCCTAATGATGAGATATTATCTCATCATTAGGAGATATTTTCTCATCATTAGGACTTATTATCTCATCATTAGGACTTTTTATCTCATCATTATGAGATATTATCTCATCATTATGACTTTTTATCTCATCATTATGAGATATTATCTCATCATTAGGAGATATTATCTCATCATTAGGACTTTTTATCTCATCATTAGGGGATAATATCTCATCATTACGAGATATTATCTCATCATTAGGACTTTTTTATCTCATCATTAGAAGATATTATCTCATCATTACGAGATATTATCTCATCATTACGAGATATTATCTCATCATTAGGAGATATTATCTCATCATTAGGACTTATTATCTCATCATTAGGACTTTTTATCTCATCATTAGGAGATATCTCATCATTAGGAGATATTATCTCATCATTAGGAGATATTATCTCATCATTAGGACTTATCTCATCCTTAGGACCTTTTATCTCATCATTAGGAGATAATATCTCATCATTACGAGATATTATCTCATCATTTATTAGGACTTTTCATCTCATCATTAGGAGATATTATCTCATCATTAGGACTTATTATCTCATCCTTAGGAGATAATATCTCATCATTACGAGATATTATCTCATCATTAGGAGATATTATCTCATCATTAGGAGATATTATCTCATCATTAGGACTTATTATCTCATCATTAGGACTTATTATCTCATCATTAGGAGATATTATCTCATCATTAGGAGATAATATCTCATCATTACGAGATATTATCTCATCATTAGGAGATATTATCTCATCATTAGGACTTTTTATCTCATTATTAGGAGATATTATCTCATCATTAGGAGATATTATCTCATCATTAGGACTTTTTATCTCATTATTAGGAGATAATATCTCATCATTACGAGATATTATCTCATCATTAGGAGTTATTATCTCATCATTAGGACTTTTTATCTCATCATTATGAGATATTATCTCATCATTATGAGATATTATCTCATCATTAGGAGATATTATCTCATCATTAGGACTTTTTATCTCATCATTAGGAGATAATATCTCATCATTACGAGATATTATCTCATCATTAGGAGATATTATCTCATCATTAGGACTTTTTATCTCATCATTAGGAGATATTATCTCATCATTAGGAGATAATATCTCATCATTACGAGATATTATCTCATCATTAGGACTTATTATCTCATCATTAGGAGATAATATCTAATCGTTACGAGATATTATCACATCATTAGGAGATATTATGTCATCATTAGGACTTATTATCTCATCATTAGGAGATAATATCTCATCATTACGAGATATTATCACATCATTAGGAGATATGTCATCATTATGACTTATTATCTAATCATTAGGACTTATTATCTCATCATTAGGAGATATCTTCTATTCCTAGTTTATGGCTATGACGTTTGTTCCATGTCTACGGAAGCGTATTAGGGACTTGAGAAAAAATAGTTCTCAGACCCAGAAAGTCGAAATTTCGACTTTTTATCTCGAAATTTTGACATAAAATCTCGAAATTTCGACTTGATATCTCGAAATTTCGACTTAAAATCTCGAAATTTCGACTTTTTATCTCGAATTTTCAACTTAAAATCTCGAAATTTCGACTTAATATCCCGAAATTTCGTCTTTTTATCTCGAAATTTCGACTTACAATTTCGAAATTTCGACTTTTTATCTCGAAATTTCAACTTAAAATCTCTAAATTTCGACTTAATATCCCGAAATTTCGTCTTTTTATCTCGAAATTTCGACTTAAAATTTCGAAATTTCGACTTAAAATTTCGAAATTTCGACTTTTTATCTCGAAATTTCTACTTTTTATCTCGAGATTTCATCTCGCTTGGTATGCACGTGGTCTTTTGCTCATTAGCAGTGTTCGATAGATTCAGATACACCAGGTTCTGAGTTCTAGCAAATTCTCACCGAACCGACAGGACAAGAATGCTGCCCACCCCACCTCCGACCTTTAAGAGTACCGTTAACTCACTTTTCAATAAAATCCAATAAATGAGGTTCATTGAGACTTCCCACATGTCCTTGGAAATCTTCTCTATCGCGCCATTATAAACCACAGAGGTTCACTGAAGACTACCACATGACATGCCCCTGAGTGTCTTCCCCATCCCGCCATTATACGTCACAAAAAGAGCGATACATCCAAATAATATCAATGCACACATGCGTCTCCCACCCTCTGATAAGTAATTCTGCATCAGCCCTACTCCCCTCCACCCCCCCCCCCCACCCCCACCCCAGTCCCTGAAAGTGCTGTCCAGTAAATGTCACCGGAGTATTTATTTATTGGTGTTTAAGGTCACATATTTTTACACAATGGGTAATCGTGACCACAACATGGAGATAAAGTCAAGTTTAGTCAATCGTTTATACTCATTTTAGAGAACTTCCACCCAAGCATTGATGAATGGCTCCTATATTTTAACAGTAAAACAGAGCTTGTTTACAACAGTAAACGAGCACTAAGCACCACTTCACGTCCCGGGGTACCCTCGGTGAATCACAGGAGTAGTAGTCTACCCTTACGAAGATATGCTGCCCAGTAAATATCACTGGAGTATTTTCCCTTACGAAGAGGTGCTACTTTTTACCCAGGACACTACCGAAATATTACAGAGGAAAAAAAAAAACGAGAATCAAAACGAGACACATGTCACCCAAGTGAAGCGTCATTGTGTGGATAAACAGCAAATACGCCCCCCCCCCCCCACCCCCTTCCGAACCACCATCAACAAGTTAAATTATAGGGGATGCACTGCCAGAAGTGTATGCTGTAAGTTTTTGAGCAGCGCACTGGGTAAAACTGATATTTATTGGGCAGCACTGTGGGAGAAACATGTGCGCGCTGAGATCATTTGGATGTATTTTGCCGAAAACTTTAGGAAGCTGTGTGGTCGGGTGTATTACATTCTTATTTACCGTTAGTGAAATGACTAACAAATTCGATTGATAAAACTGGACATTTTATGGGGGTGGACTGTTGTACTCTTTCGGAAAAAACAATGTACCTCGCGGAGGGCCATGCGAATCGACACATTGTGGTGGTGACCGCGCGCGCAGACGTGTGTGTGTGCGGGGGAGGGGGTGCACATGTATTCATTTCTGGACAAGACAGGTATAGGGAAGGTATATAGCCAAAAATTTACATACTTGAAAGGGTATATGTATGTAGATATTGATAAGGAGGTTACAGTTTTCAAAATTATGAGTGTTTCCCCCTGGGTGCCCCTGGCATATCCGGTTGGATATCGATGTTTGTGTTTGGGAGAAGTTTGTTTGTATTTAACCACATTTTCAACAGCTAGGGTGACATCGTGTTGTTGGGCAGTTTAACGGTGGGCGGAAGCCAGAGAGAACAACCATGCAGCGGCGAGCAACCGACATACTGTCGAACTTTGCACAAGCAGAGTTAGCTGCGGTTGAAAGCAAGTGAATCATCGATGTGCCGCACGCCTTTGTACACAACGTCTTCGTGCCCCGCATGATGGGATGAAGAGTTTTTACCCAAAGCAGTCACCTCTGATCAGGATCGAACTGCCGATCTTTCGGTTTAAAGTGCAATGCTCTAAACACTTCGTCACCGCTCTCCTCATCGGGGAGGAGTGGCGTCGGGATGGCCTGTTATATTACATGTTGTAAGGGATTAAGATAATGGATTTTTTACTCTTCGAAATATATCATACACTTATTTTAATCTCGGCAAATGGAATTGTACTCGTATCGAGTGGAAATAACTTTATTTCTGGGTTTAATGTGCAGGGTGGGGGAGAAATGGGGTTAATGTTGATGGCAATGTGTTAAGTGAACAAGTGTTCTTTTCAAACATTTCGATGGCCCTGATAAGGGTCGTCTTATGGACGAACCGAGCGGTCCATTCAAGATTGCCAGTGGTTGGGGCTTTGAACTTTAAACCGAGATGTTCACCGATTGATCATGACTAGCGGTAACGGAATTGTGCCCTTGGGTAAGGCACTTAATCCCGATTGCCCACATGGTGGCACGGTGTAGCTGTGTACTAAGGCGCACTGTGTTTACGTCCATGGAGCACTTGCCTTCTTCAACCAACGATGAATCTCTACAGAGTTAGTACGTTGGGGAGTATGACAGTTGCTCGCCGCCGCTGGTTTTCTCCGGCTTCCACCACCCGTAAAACTGCCAGACACGAGGTGACCCTGGCTGACCGTAAATAACGGTAAACCGCAATACAAAATTCAAGCTTGCAGTTATTCCCCAAAACCAGGCACAGAGATAGTATCTCAAAATCCCCCCCCCCCCCCCCCCCCCCCCCACTCCCGACGTGGTGGGTCGAGAGGTAAATATTCCGACAGTGTTCCCGGATCGCTAACTGTTGATACGAACTTGAATCCTAACTCAATATTTTTTCGTAAAACAATAATTAACGAAACCCCAAATGTTCGTTTATTATTATTATTATTTTCAAGAATTACTTTCGTTTCACAAAAGTAATTATTTATTATAATAATAATAAACGAACAAGCGTTTGCACACAAGGGTAAATGAAACCTAAAGATAGTTTTGTACAATGAAAAATGTGGTATCGATGTCGTGAGGGCGGCCATAAGTTTTCCGACAGACAACTTGAAAAATTCCAACACGGACAGGGTCATGGGTCGCACCCCCCCCCACCCCCCTCCCCACCTCTCCACCATTTTAGCTGAAGGACATACCATTCTAGCGTTAGTTTCATTAAAACCTTGGACGGCAGTGTAAATAAACTATTGAGGAGTAATGGTGCTACCAACACAAGTTATGGTTAGCATGCAGCTGTGTCAGTCATAGTGACCGAAACTCTGCTGAAACAACCAGCAATTATCTAAGTTATCTTTCTATACCTACCCTATACCTGTCTTATCCAGAATTGAATATAGGTGAGCCCCCCCCCCCCCCTCACCCCCACCCCCGCCATCACCACAATGTTATCCCCAAGAATAAAATAATTTTCCAATGCATTAGGATGTACGACAATACACTGGCTTCTGATTTCTAACAAACTCTCGCCCTACCGACCGGACACGAATACCCCCCCCCCCCCCACCCACACACACACCCGAACCTTGACATTTCTGCCAACTTGGGGTAGGCCTCCTTTTCATTCATTAACATTAACGACCACTCCTAGTGGAATATTGTTTTCCGGACGAGTACAACAGACCTCACCCATACAAATGCCCAAGTTTGTCCATCGACTTCGCTATCCGTTACCTAACTGTAAATAAGAATTTAGTCCAACCCCACCCAGCATCCTAAAGTTGATGGTCAAATAAACTGACGCTCTATTCCAAACCGTATTTACAAAGGATGCAGCTTAACAAATGCTGTTCCACGTGAAATTTACCAATCGCCCCCACCCCCCCCCCACCCCCCCCCTCCACACACGCACAGAGTTATATTCGTCCAATAAACATTCTAATAAAATACCAAACAACACACGTTATTGACAAGTACCGTTAAATCACGTTGCAATAACAGTCCACAGAGCGCGTCTATAATATATACATGAGGCTCCGTGAAGACGTCCCACAACTTCGGATGCCTTCCCCATCCCGTCATTATAATCCACAAAAAGAGCGATACACCCAAATAATATCAGTCCACGCATGTTTCTCCCACCCGCCAATGAGCAATGCTGTGGAAGTTGCCTCCCCATCTCCCCACACATACTACTCGAAAAGTGCTGCCGGTAAATATCACTGGACTGGCTCAACCTTACGAAGATATGCGACTTTCACCCAGTTCAGTGCCCCCAAATTACAGCAGAAAATAAAAAAATCGTGGAAATAATTGCCTTCCACCTCTAATTCAATTTCCACCCACCTAGCATATTCCCCATTTCAAATCCTGGCGCACCAACACCCATAATAGACGAAGATCAAAATGGAGCACATCCCACAAGAGCAAAGTGAAGCGTCATAGTGTGCATAAACAGTAAATACGCAACACCGTCGCAGCTGATAAGGCTACCACGTGTACAACAAAAAGTCGAAATTTCGAGATAAAAAGTCGAAATTTCGAGATAAAAAGTCGATATTTCGAGATTGTATGTCAAATTTTCGAGATTTAAGTCAAAATTCCGAGATAAAAAGTCGAAATTTCGAGATTTTAAGTCAAAATTTGGAGATAAAAAGTCGAAATTTCGAGATAAAAAGTCAAAATTTCGAGATAAAAAGTCGAAATTTCGACTTTCTGGGTCTGGAAATTTTTTTTTATCATGTCCCTAATACGCTTCCGTACAGGTCAAATACAAGGAGTATTTTGATGGGAAAAATTGAGCTCTTTTACAAGGAAGCCATAGGAGAGCCTCAGTGACTTTCCATTTTCCAAAATTTTCCCCAGGAAAACTGGCCCCACCAACGAAAATGGGATACCCCCTCTCGTGATCGGTCTCAGCTCGCCACTACGTGCGTTCAATCATGCGCATCACGACTAACAGGCCTAATTGAGATATTTAACAGTTGGTGTTTCTTGGAATGAGGTCTAGTTAAATTTTGTTGTGCTGGTTCAGTTCCATTCCAGTCACTGGAAAGGAGTTTCGAGGGAGTTTGGTGGACAACTGGATTCAAAGTTCAGCTAAAATGTCTGCTAGTCCTGTTCGGTGAACAGTTAAATTTCCACCACTCTGTGGCGTTGTTGAGGGGGAATCACCCCAACACCCCACCTTCCTGAAAAATTGGAACACTATTCAACCTGAAACCCCCTAGAACTGGTTCATGTACTTTCACTCTGATATTTGTCGGGTTATCTTTCTATGCTTACTCTTACACTCTCTAGCCTTCAAAAAGTACCTCAAAGTTACTATCGTCCCCTAGGCGTTCATCTATGGGGAATAGACAATTTTAACCCTTTAACCTAACACGAAAGGCTGATGGCACTTGTAAACAAAATTCTTGACTAAATATTTTCTTTCATTTTTTGCGTCACAAACATAGCCTATGAACGAGCTCTTCCCCTGATGGGTCATAAGCTATGTTTTTGAGACAAAAAATGAAAAAAAAAATAATGCATATTGAATGGTTGTTTTGCGAATAGCACTGGTATGTTTTGTGCATTATGTTAGGTAAAGGGTTAACCCAGCAAGTAGGGGTGAGGGAATAAATCATTTATCTGCTGCTGTAAAATATTTTCCCCTCCGCACTTCATTTTGGCCTACCATGCCCCTCCACAACCTTCTAGTCATTACGAGGAGAATGTGAAGACATTTTTAACTCTTCACTGAATAGGAGGAGCAGATCTCGTAATGATGAGATAATAAGTCCTAATGATGAGATATTATCTCCTAATGATGAGATAAAAAGTCCTGATGATGAGATAATATCTCCTAATGATGAGATAAAAAGTCCTAATGATGAGATAATATCTCGTAATGATGAGATAATATGTCCTAATGATGAGATAATATCTCATAATGATGAGATAATATCTCCTAATGATGAGATAAAAAGTCGTAATGATGAGATATTATCTCCTAATGATGAGATAATATTTCGTAATGATGAGATATTATCTCCTAATGATGAGATAATATCTCCTAATGATGAGATAAAAAGTCATAATGATGAGATATTATCTCCTAATGATGAGATAATATCCCGTAATGATGAGATATTATCTCCTAATGATGAGATAAAAAGTCCTAATGATGAGATAATATCTCCTAATGATGAGATAAAAAGTTCTAATGATGAGATATTATCTCCTAATGATGAGATATTTTCTCCTAATGATGAGATAAGTCCTAATGATGAGATAATATCTCCTAATGATGAGATAAAAAGTCGTAATGATGAGATAATATCTCCTAATGATGAGATAAAAAGTCCTAATGATGAGATAATATCTCCTAACGATGAGATAAAAAGTCCTAATGATGAGATAATATCTCGTAATGATGAGATAATATGTCCTAATGATGAGATAATAAGTCCTAATGATGAGATAATATCTCCTAATGATGAGATAAAAAGTCGTAATGATGAGATATTATCTCCTAATGATGAGATAATATCTCGTAATGATGAGATATTATCTCCTAATGATGAGATAAAAAAGTCCTAATGATGAGAAAATATCTCCTAATGATGAGATAAAAAGTCCTAATGATGAGATAATAAGTCCTAATGATGAGATAATATCTCCTAATGATGAGATAAAAAGTCGTAATGATGAGATATTATCTCCTAATGATGAGATAATATCTCGTAATGATGAGATAATATCTCCTAATGATGAGATAATATCTCCTAATGATGAGATAATATCTCCTAATGATGAGATAATAAGTCCTAATGATGAGATAATATCTCATAATGATGAGATAATATCTCATCATTAGGACTTAAGACGTCCAATATTTTTTGTAGTTGTTGGCACCAATACGCTTCCATAACAGATGATACCACACAGTGCGGGGATTTCATTTTTCATAAGAAATACGAATCTCTCAGAGCTACTCATACAAACAAAATCTGGATATTCTCTCTCGATTTTGCGATAGGAGTCAGCACGTATAGAGTCATATCTCTTACAATCCATAACAAAGTGGAATTCATTTTCTATATTACCATTGTTACAGACCTTACATAACCTTTTATGTACAGGTAATGGGGGCTGCATATGTCTACCCTTTTCAATCATTAAGTTATATATATGTATTTCCTCAGAACAATGATCTGGAGCCATTTGATCTTGAATTTTTGAGCGATGAAAACGATTCTGTGTCAGTTTTTTTTATTAGGGTTTAACGACACATTAACAACCAGGGTCATAACATGTCGGAGATAGTTTTACGGGTGGAGGAAGCCGGAGTACCCGAAGAGAACCACCGAGCAACGACGAGCAGCTGTCAGCTCTCCAACATCGTAACTCTGAACTCTGCACCGCGGCACAGGCAGGGTTAGATTGGTTGAAGACATGCGCACCATCGACGTGCAGTACGCCTCAGTACACAGCGTCATCATGCCCCCATGTAGGCAATCGGGGTTAAGTGCCTTGCCCAAGGACACAACGCGGGAGTGCGAATCAGTCGCTGAAATTGTCACCCATCCAACTGCAAACCGCGCTCGACGTTGCTTAACTTCGGTGATCTGACGAGAACAGGTTACCGCGACGCCACCGCGCCTCTTCTGTGTCAGTTAACGAGATGACTGACGCTGAAAAGACCTTCTTGGCGATTAGAGACATTATGCGCATATTGCTTGTTTTCCAACTGTGATCATGCTTGGCACTCGCTCAGCTAGACAGCACGACACACCTTCAGTAATTGTTTCAAATTGAACCCTGTGAACCCTGATGGTATCTTCCATGTCAGTTCAATGGAAGCAACTGCAAGAGTCCAGCAGCCATCCTACTAAATAAAAGTAAGACATATCTTGTTTCTGGGCCAGAAAAGCGGCCGCTGGGGTTTAAAGGGTTAAAGTACCTCTCAGATCTCCACGACGAAGACTGTTTGGTGTACAGGTTAAAATAATATCAGAAACCAATTCTTTATTAGTATTTTGCAAACTCACGCGTTCTCGCTACCTGTCGCAACTGGTGTGGTGAATACCCAACAATTCGCCTTGATTTTTTGTACTTTGGCGAAAATTGTAGATTCCACATGAAGTATTCACTTTGAGTAGAGGGAGGATACGCATTCAACTTCGTGACTGCCGATTCATACCCCTCCTCACCACCCGTCTCTTCAAAAGTGTCAAAGATTTCGTCGACTTCAGTACCAGCGTTTTCTTTTTATTGCCATCCCCGACCATTGCAATAAGTCTTTTTAAAACGAGTAAACCACTTTTTCCATCACGGGTCAGCATTATTATACTCATGAACACGAAAGTTATCAAAGTATGGTAGACTTGACATGGTAACTGAACTTAAAGTTATGGGGAAAAGAGATTATTACCATCATGTGGATGAACAAAATATGTATCCGCGAGTCGAGCTCCGGTTTCTAAGGGCAGATCACGACGAGTCGAAGACTCGTCGTGATCTACCCATAGAACCCGGAGCGAGACACGGGTACACATTTTGTACATCCACATAATGGTAATAATCATTTTATCTTACAAAATATTGGGGATAAGTCAAGAATGTAGACGAATATACAACGAACTATTTATTCATACGGATGAACAAAAAGAAAAATGAAAGTGTCAATGACACTGTTGCTCAACTTATGTAAGACATGTACATGTATAGTATGTGACACAGCAATGACACACATCTCGGTAATGACCTGATAACAAAGGTACACATAAAGTATTGTAACGGTCTGTACATAAATGCTGACCGTAGCCTGTAACAAATGTATAGGTAAAGGTGGGCGACAGTCAGATGCTAAACTAGAAAAGAAATCTTCGAGTCCCAGAGTGGTTCTGACTGAACCCAAAATATTTGTTCTCATAGCACAGTAATTACAAAGGCACCCACAAACACTCGCCCCTGCCCCAAGGTGATTACAAAGGTATCCAAGAAGTTTCGTGAAGATCGGTTCATAAATACAGACTCTACACTGAGCCGTATAGAAGTTGTGTTCAAAAAACTGATTGGACCTAATTTCGGTACAAAATGGCCACTGGCAGCCATCCTGAATTTTGGACCGCGCCCAGAAACACTCGTTGTCGTCCCAAGGTGATAACAAAGGTACCCACGAAGTTTCGTGAAGATCGGTTCATAAATACATCCTCTAGCCCGAGCCGTATTGACATGTGCACTTACTGTGTATAAGTAGCACTCAATAAATCAAAGTTCATCTAATTTGCACAATTTCTGCACGAGAAAAACACCCATATTATATGTGATGTATTTCATGTTACTAAACATTCATTCAAAAATGTATTCAAATCAGAACCTTCATATAGAAGTTTTGTACCAAAAACTGATTGTACCTAATTTTGGTACAAAATTGCCGCCGGCAGCCATCTTGAATTTCAGACCGCACCCAAAAAACACTCGTTCTCGTCCCAAGGTGATAACAAAGGTATCCAAGAAGTTTCATGAAGATCGGTTCATAAATACAGCCCCTAGCCCGAGCCGTATTGACATGTGTACTAACTGTGTGTATATAAGTAGCACTGAAAAAATCTAAAATTCATCTAATTTGCAATATTTCTGCACGAGAAAAAACCCGTATTATATGTGATGTGTTCCATGTTATTAAACATTCAAACATTTATTCGAATCAGAACTTTCATACAGAAGTTCTGTACAAAAAAACTGATTGCACTAACTAAAGTACAAAATGGCTGCTGGTGGCCATTTTGAATTTCGCACTGCGCCCGAGCCGTATAGAATTGTTGACGGACAGACGGACGACGGGCCATGGCGTAACCTCAAATTTGACTTACGTCAAAGTTGAGCTAAAAATGAAACTCGCGCGAAAGGAACGTGATTGTATCCGCCCGCCCCCCCCCCCCCTCCCCGATACAAACATCTGGATCGGGGGGTCGGATAAACGACAGTTGTGGAGTTAATTCAGACAAAATACATGTTGACTGTAAGATAAATATAAATATGGGTCAAATTCAATAGCGTCGATCTGGTTGGTCTGGTATCCATATGCGCAAATAAGTCTTTTTCGAAACTGCCATTCTGGCTTTTAATCTATGCAAGGTCACAGGTCGCGAGGTGTAAACATTTCAAGAATATTTATTTAGTGGTGTTTAAGGTCATATACTTATGCACAATGGCTAATCGTGACCGTGACAGTTTTACGGGTGGAGGAAGCCGGAGAAAACCACCGAGCAACGACGCGCAGCTGTCAGCTCTCCAACATCGAAACTCTGAACTCTGCACCGCAGCACATGCAGGGTTAGATTGGTTGAAGACATGCGCAGCATCGACGTGCAGTACGCCTCAGTACACAGCGTCATCGTGCCCCCCGTGTAGGCAATCGGGGTGAAGTGTCTTGCCCAAGGACACAACGCGGTTGCCGCAGGTGGGATTCGAACCGAGGACCTCTCGGCTTGCTGCCTGCACCTCTACCAACTGAGCCACCGCGCCCCAAACCTTTCAAGAAAACACGTTGTAAGCAGTGGGAGAAAAGAGCAGACGGAGTGCTTCGGACCCCATTAGTTCATTAGTGCGAATTCAAAAAACATTTAGCTAAGGTTACCATTTGGTTAACCCTTTACCTAACGTGAAAAGCAGACGACACTTGCAAAAAAAAAATCTTGAACTATTTTTTTTTCATTTTTTGTCTCAAAAACATATGTTATGACCCCTCACTGGAACGAGCTCGACGAGCTCGTTCCCATGCGGGGTCATAACCTATGTTTTTGAGACAAAAAATGAAAAAATAAGGAAAATTCTCTGACGATTTTTGAGAATAGCGCTGACCGGTTTTGGCCGTTACGTTGGGTAAAGTGTTAAGACAGTGGTAATATTGTAGGAGAACTTTCATTATTTTGAATTGAGTTCCTATCGACTTAAATGGTGTTTGAATGCACGCTGGGTCATGGCTCTGTGGTCGTCGGCACTGTTTCGACAACTTTCGGGGGATTCCCTAAGCCGAGAAACTGCGTGCAACGAGTGTTCCCTTGTTGCCATTCAAAAGTCGTCGCCTCCGCAGGGGAGGGGGGGGGGGGGGGGGCTGCCAAAACATTCCAGACACTGGGTACGGGTGGGTGGGTCCATTGGCCCGGAAAAAAACTCGGAAATGATCCAAATTGCAATTTTTTATCTGCACTTGAAATCATTCAAAGCATGATGTTATTATACCTTGAAGATGATTCAGAGTGGCGAACAGAGTATTTTAAACATGCTTTGGAGAGAATGTGGGGTATAGACAAGCTCAGAAGAGTCACAATGTTCTCAGTGAGGATTCGCAAATTCGACAACTGAAGTGGACATTACAAACATTAACATACACTGATCAAATTTGAATAATCTGCAATTGAGTTTTGTTATGAACACTTTTTTTCAATTCAACCAAACTGACTCATGTAGAATTACCCAACTGAATTCAGCTATTAATATACTTTAATAAACTATGTCTTTGCTATATAGTCTTTAGAACCAACACATTTGTGTTTGCCTAATCCCACAGCTCATCTCTCCACATGTATTATTGTTCAGAAATGTGTCAACCAATAAGTACCACTTCATCTCAGCCAAGCTTGACTCAAATCTATTTACCGGTAACGATTTCAGAGACCCCGGGAATGCGTAGATCAATCAGAGCCCAGTGGGGACATGTTTGCCGGGACAAATGGCATAATTAAATTTAGCGAGGACCACCCAAGAAGTAAAATTGAAATGTCCCAGACTGGTGAATATTAGAAGTTATTCTGTTTGTTGACAGGGGACATGGCCTCACGTTCCCTGCATGAAACTTATATTCAACCGAGGCGTCAGCCGAGGTTGAATATATACTCTCCCAAAACAAGAAAGTGTGCATGCTAAAAAATAACACTGAAAAAAGATATATATCATTTTCATTCATGGAAATTTTATTCAATCACAGATGAATCAATTTGTGATCAACACGAGAAATTTCATTACGCTACGACGAATACTCTTGGTGCCAGGGAGAGTCAAAGACACTAAGGGTCAAACACAAAAGTCACACACTCAATATCTGGTATGACCTCCGTCTGCATCGACTACTGCTGTGCATCTACGCCTCATGGAAGCAAACAAGTTAGCATGGAAGTGTTGTGGGATGTTGTTCCATATTCTGATAAGCTGTCTTTGAAGTTCCACAAGCGTTGACGGTGCATGGGGAAGCCGGCGTAGCTGACGTTTCATTTCGTCCCATACGTGCTCAATGGGTGAGATATCGGGCGAATTTGCGGGCCAGGGAAGAACATCCACTTGTTGTTGCTGCAGATACTGTTGAACAACACGAAATGCGTGGGGTCGGGCGTTGTCCTGCTATAGAATGACACCGGGGCCGTGACGTAACGTCAAAATCGGACGAATTGCAGGTCTTCGAGGACGTAAGCCGTATTCTCTCAGCCGGTTGATTACTGTTTGAGGATGTATCCGTCTCAGGTTAGGGATGTTCCTGGCTGTCGTCGTTGTCGTTTGTTGCCGGTTCCGGAGATGGACGACACGGATATACCGATCTTGTGCAGGGGTGGTAACTCGGGGTCTCCCGGAGCGGGGTCGGACTCGAACGTCATCATGTTGTGCATGTCGATGGACTAGCCTGTCTACAATGTTACGGTGGCAGTTCAAATGCTGGGCAACCTCTCTGTGTGTTCTGCCAGCTCTAATCATACCCAGGGCAAGGAGACGTTGATTCATTGTCAATCTTGGCATGCTAATGTGGAGTCGTTTTAACAGCTGCGCAAGTTTGAATGTGAACGATAGGAAGGCCTTACTTTAGTGTTTAAATACCCACGGATTCACACTGCTGCATGAATTTTCAGCCTCTCCACGTGCAAAACATGCCTTTTCACAAACGTGCAGCACGTCATTTAACGTTAATGCAATTTTAACGGGGAAAGCTGTTTTTGTGTTCAATATAACTTATTCATGAACAGGTTAACACTCTTTACACCTACGAAATTATTTTTGTGGAGTTTGATCAATTTCTGCAATGCACACTTTCTTTTTTGGGCGAGTATATGTTTCATGCAGGGAACGCGAGACCATGTCCCCTGTCAACAAACAGAATAACGTATATGTCCCGTTCTTACACAAGTAAAATTGAATTGGAAAAAAAATGATAAAAGTTAACACCTTACCGAAACAACGCCTGCTTTATAATATTCGCTGTACAACAACAAATTTTAAAATGATTCGAATGAAGCGATTTCAGTTTATGTTACAGTAAATTAATGAAAAGAGACCTTATAATCTAATCGGTTTCATAAATAATTACCCATGTTTACATAACTAATCTTTTTGTACGTAATAACGGTACTTTTGTGTGTATTTTACTTCAGTTAAATGTATTTGTCTCAGTTGATTTCAAGTGAAAAAAGACATTGCGATAAACCGTTACGCGGCAACGAGACGCTTTCCATGACAGTGGACATAAGAATCGCTGACAGTAGACATATGCGCGTGCCCGGCGACATACAATAAAATCAACGAGGCATTGACCAATCACTGCAAGGTATTGCGGTTGGTATCGGGACATAAGATTAAGTTCTGAATATGTTAGATATGTCATGATTCAAACTGATTGCTTTATTTTACATTTTATTTGACATTCTGCATTGCATCACTGATTTCAGCCCTCACTCAGCTTCAGGTATCACAACTCACATGTAGTGATGTCAACATTGCCTCAGAAATAAGATACATTAACTTTGAGCATCAAATTATATTATGTAACAAAGGTATATGGTGCTAATAAAGAATTGCAGGGTGTAGAATGTGTCTCATAAAATATTTCACCTTAACACAATTTATATGACAAATCTCTGTTTTGATAACTTTGTTAAATCATTTTACATGGATTTATAACATGAGGTTGAATTTAAATTTAGAATTACTTCCCTTGTATTAGTTTATGCAGATCAAACTAAAATTTGGGAATGCACAATAGCATACAACACTGTAAAGCTTATTCATTCCCCTTTCCACTGACACTGGGTAGTGCTGGATACGTTATGTGAATCAAATTTGAGAGGGGTATAACGAAGATGAGTGCTATCGTTTTCGAAAAGCGAGTTGTAAATCTTGTTAATATTTAAATAACATTATGGGGCACGTCAGCATCGATTCAAAAATGCTATAAAATATCATTTTTCTTTCGATTTCACAGCTTGCGTCGAGTACCTGTGGTTTGGATGGGACACAAAATACCCATTGTTTGCTTCTTGACACAATCACAAAAACTTTCCCAACTCGTCGCCAGATATTATGGATTCTGTTGTATGGTGGCAATGTTCAAACAGCATAAAAAATGATGACAAATTGTATTCGAATTCACTTGTAATTATTTCTCTGCCTTAAAGCGAGAATTTACAAACAAATCAAGGGAGTTTATTCAAACAGTTTCATGGAGACAAGTCGAATTCCCCGTGCTTTATTCACCTCAGCAAGTTTGCTCAAAATATTAGAGGATTTGGTGAGCCGGTATTACTTCGCAGACAGAAAGCAAGAAGACTTGATGGATGCTCAGGTGGTGATGTTAGAGTAGCCGGAGAACCCGGAGAGTGAGGATGGTCATTTCATAAGAATTTAATACCTCACAATAATGACAATGAAAGACCGTTTTGAACAGCTAGACTTGGAAATGTACGTTCAGTGCGAAAACCTCTTGTCGGCAATATAAAAGGGAGAAAATGATGAAACAATGCTTCACGCAGTTTGGGACTTTATCGGTGACAGTTTCTCCGAGGCAACTCTTTGCACTTCATCGCTAACTATGACACCAGTTCGATTATAAGGCAAAGTGAGAACAATATTAGGCGAGGCCGAAGGCCGAGCCTAATATTGATCTTGCGGAGCCATATATCACACCATATCCGCCCACTGAAAGCCCCATAACGTATTTATTATGCCAGTCCTTTGAAAGAGACACAACCATAAGTGTACCCAGATTCCTAGCGCAAATGTTCTGTTATCACTGTCAGGGAATTTCCCGGTTTTACGTCATGTGAAGGTCACGCTAGTAGCAGGCGCTGAAACAACGGAGTTTTCTTCTCAATAAACAGGGATTTATATTAACAATTCACAACTTTAATTCCGTGTTAAGTACTGGAAAAATAAAACAACTGCAGCAAATGGATTAACAATTCTTTCATTATTTGTTGTTAATGGTGATATTAATGTTTCCGACTCGGCAGTTCGCAAACACAGGCATATTTCCAGTAAGTTTACGCATGTCATTTCTTTTGGTTAACCACACGAGTTGCAGAATCTTCATAGGGTATGAATAACTGTTCAGTGTCAAAATCCCCGTCATCTTTCTCCAAATCATTCGAAAATATTTGCATGAACTGAGAAGGGCAGATTATTCGGGTAAGGATTCTCGCTTGAGTTCGCCTCAGGCAGTGCCAGTTGGCTTCTGTACATGTCGTTTTAGTGGTTTATTTATTGTATTTATTTACATTTGTTTATTAAAATTTCTCAAAGGCTGGAAGAAAATTTCAAGAAACGTATTGTAGTTGTACGTTCCTCAACAGACACACACGCGAAATTATTTGTTGTTCATTGAACACGCGAAATTAGGAAAAACATCGAAGCGAGCGTTGGATGTCAAAAACAAAATGTCGGAACGGACCGTATATAAGCTCTATCTATATAGGCACTTAACCCCGATTATCCACATGGGGGCACGATGACGCCGTGTACAAAGGCGTACTGCACGTCGATGGTGCACATGTCTTCAACCAATCTAACCCTGCCTGTACTGCAGTGCGGAGTTACGATGTTAGGGAGCTGGCAGCTGCTCGTCGTTGCTCGGTGGTTCTCTCCGGGTACTCCGGCTTCCTCCACCCGTAAAACTGACACGGTCATGATTAGCCATTGTGCATAAGTATGTGACCTTAAACACCACTGAATAAATAAATAAATAAATAATTATTTTTATAAAAGTTCTCAAAATAGTGCTCGTTCCAGTGAGGGGTCACATGATGTGGTTTTGTTGAACTTTTTTTTAAAAATATATTTTTTTAAACGTTAGTCTACATGATATGCGACAACGGCAATTTTTCAGGCAACTCCATATGAAATTGCCTGGTTCTTGATCGCATGAAAACTCAATTGTTTTGGTTCTTTGGTGGGTTTTGGTTCTACTTGGAAACAAACTTCTCTGAGAGGAATATGTTCATGCTTGACGTGAATACATTGTCGTGCAGCAGTTAGTATTTGGTTGTACATATCGTTCACCCTTTACACAACGTAACGGCCAAAATCGGTCAGCGCTATTCTCAAAAATCGCCAATTAATTTTCACTATTTTTAAAGTTTTTCTCTAAAGCATAGGTTATGACCCCTCATTGGAACGAGCTCGTCGAGCTCGTTCCAATGAGGGGTCATAACCTATGTTTTTGAGACAAAAAATGAAATTAATAGTTATTCAAGAATTTTTTTTTGCAAGTGTCGTCTGCTTTTCATGTTAGGTAAAGGGTTAATGCTAATAAAACAAAGTACATTTTGCTACATCCTAACAATGACACACATAATATCGGCAAAAGGCGCGTAGTTCTGAATGGAGCGAATATTGAACCAACTGGTAAGCGACAAGAAGACTCTTCAGTGAAATTTTTAGGTATTTACATGGACGAAAATCTAGGTTTCAGACACCATACGTCGACAGTTTGTTCCAAAATGGTAAGGGCCATCTACGCAATAAATTGAGCTAAAAATACTCTCTCACAAAAAGAGAGGGGTCATAACCTATGTTTTTTTTTAGAAAAAAATGATAAAAATTAGTTATTGAAGAATTTCTTTTGCAAGTGTCGTCTGCTTTTCAAGTTAGGTAAAGGGTTAACTGCATGACATGTGTTGATATCAAACACGAATAGTATCTTTTAGGGTAACGCTTGTTTTACAACAAGCTTGACCAAACTGATGTTTTCCGTTTTTCAAGATGATATTCTGATCACAGTACTGAAACTAATTCACTGTAGTTTTTGTTAGGGTGCCATTTTAGTAAGGAAAATTAGTTTAGTTTGAAATTCCGAAGTCTGACATTCCATAAACATAACTTAAATACACACAAATTATGCATCAAAATGAAGGGCATGGTGTATAGAACACGCACAGAGTGGATATCTGACACGAATGGTTCCAGGAAGTCTGCCACCGTATTCGCACCAGAACTAATGATAAAATAATGTTTCGGGAGATCAACGTGGTCAAATGTGCTTCAGATATCCAAGAACAAAGCTAGGCATTTAAAACACTTTTCGATGCAGCGACAGCGCTGCGTTGGGGTTAATTCCAAAACTATCGGCTTTGTTTTGTTTTCCGTTTGTTTACATTTCGGTCAAGGTCATCGGAGCGGGAAAAAAACTACGAAAGTCCGAATTTTACCTAGGGCAATATGAGGAATATTCTTTAAAATCTTCTTATCCACCCATCAGAATCTTCTGATAGTTGGAATGCAGCTTCCTAAAAGGGGCTATATTCAAGTAAATTTAAACCAAGTTCTTTAGTTCATATTTTGGGGGCCCTGTGAAGAAAATGCTTTACAAATCTTCTTTGAGCCACCTAGCAGAAACTTTTCATATTTGGTATACATCATACTCGTGGGGGGCAGATTCATGTTTGTAAATCAAGTCCTTGGGTTCACATTTCGGCTTCCTGTGGAGCCTAAATTTTAAATTGGAGCAATATGAGGAATATTCATCATAAGTAGTAGGAGAGCGATGAACCGGAGACCATTGGCAGGACCCCGGAAGTGACGCCATGTCACGTGTCCCAGTGGCGCCATGTTTAGTTGTCATGGTAACCCGCGTGAGCGGCCATCTTGTGACGTCATCCCCATAGTGATACGCGGTGTTAGTGCGCATGCGCAGCGCGTGTTAGGGTGATACGTGTTTCCGTCGTCTATTATGTATACTGGAGGCCGCCATCTTGGTTTCTATCGTAGCGCGTGGTTACTATGTGACATAGAGAACCTTCTCTTTGCACATGGGTATGTTCGGAGGGTGTGTTCGATTGAATAGGAGTAATTTCCCGATTCGTAGAATTACTACAAACAACGCGGCAAGTTGCACTATTTCGAATTCTTCATAATTCAATGCTTCATTCTATCTGTGCAATAGTTTTCGTCTACCTGACCATGTCCCTTTGTCCTGGAGTATACTCCAGTAGAGTAGAAGAGCCTATCAGCTGGATCAGCTTTGCTTATTATTACTATATTTAGCTTTTCGGGTCTCTC
Organism: Pictodentalium vernedei; assembly: GCA_031216915.1. Taxonomy (NCBI): domain Eukaryota; kingdom Metazoa; phylum Mollusca; class Scaphopoda; order Dentaliida; family Dentaliidae; genus Pictodentalium; species Pictodentalium vernedei. The sequence goes on along the minus strand of CM062292.1, from coordinate 27,859,714 downwards.
CTTATTAGTTCTGACCCTATTCCGAGTACGCTTGTTGTTTCATTTATCTGGATCACCCAATCAGTTCACTTTACTGGCGCTAACTGACCAATGGGGTTGCTTGCTTTCCCTTAATCTGTATGCAGAGCTATCTCCCTTCTGTGTAATAAAAGCCTATATCATTCCCAAAGCCAATAAGCTATCGAGCAGTTACTGAAAAGTCATTGCTCGAACGACTCGAAGTCCATCGATCAAATGAGCTTTAGAGTAATTGCTCGTTGGAGTGACTCGCACATACGACTCTTCGACTCATTTCAGAAAAAGGGGTGCCGAAGGCCAGAGGTTGTTTTTTTAAAAATGGGATTCTGTAAGCAGGATACCCAGAAACGGGTGATTTTCCTTAATAAGCTAAAGAGCCAAGAGAGTAATTGCTCCATGAGCAATTGCTCGAACGACTCAAAGCCCATCGAGCAAATGAGCAAAAGAGCAATTGCTCGATCAAGTGACTCCACATACTGCTCGAACGACTCGAAGTCCATCAAGCAAATGAGCTTTAGAGTAATTGCTCGTTCGAGTGACTCGCACGTACAACCCTTCGACTCATTTCAGGAAAAAAGCGATGCCGAAGGCCAGACATTTTTTAAAAAAAAAGGGATTCCGTAAGTAGGATAATAATACGGGTTTTTTTTTTCGTGCAGACATTATGCAAATTAGATGAACTTTGATTTATTCAGTGCTGCTTATACACAGTAAGTACACATGTCAATACGGCTCAGGCTAGGGGCTGTATTTATGAACCGATCTTCACGAAACTTCTTGGGTACATTTGTTATCACCTTGGGACAGGAACCGGTGTTTTTTGGTGCGATCAGAAATTCAAGATGGCTGCCGACGACCATTTTATACTGGAATTGGGTGCAATCAGTTTTTTGAACAGAACTTCTAGGACCACGTTGGTTATCATCATGGGATGGTAATGAGTGCTTTGGGGCTCGGCCAAAAATTCAAAATGTCTGTTGGCTGTCATATTTACGTAAATTCTGTGTATTACATTTTTTGTACAGAACCTGTAAAGAAGATTTTATAAATTTATTGGGTGCCTTTGTTATCACTGTGCTATGAAAACAAATGTTTTTGGGTTCAGTCAGACCCTCTCTGGGACTCAAAAAGGGAGATAATTAAAAATCTTTTCCAAAAACACCAGACAAAATAATTGAAACTGAAATTGAAATCTTTATTTGCAGTATAATTATTGTACAAAAATAACACTACACTAATATGTGTACTGCTGGAAACAGCATAGCCTTGATGGCTGTCTTCCGGCTATTTCCCGTAAAAATAGAGAGAGAGAAAATAGAAAAACGGTCAAGACAGCAGAGTTTCAAGCCGTTCAGTGAACCATTCAATAGTGAAATATTCAGATGAGAATGATGAGAAGTGATAAGATACCAGAACAGAAGGGATATGACAAATCTTAATATTTCGGGCGAGACTCCGTCAACTGCATGTCCTGTCTATCAGGGCTCAAGGAGCTCTGTCAGGCAAAACATGAACTTGAGTGAGGTTCCAAAGCGAAATATTCAGATCAGGACGATGAAATGTGATAAGATACCAGAATGGAGGGGATTTGACAAATCATAATATTTTTGGCGGGACTCAGTCAAGTGCATGTCATGTCTATCAGGGCTCAAGGAGTTCTGCCAGACAAAACAAGCACTTGAGTCAGGTCCCAAAGGGAGCGCACTTGCATTCTAAGTGCACTATAATTTGGGTATCTTTGGTCAAGAGCACTCCACACCGGGCTCACACCGAGCCCGATGTAAATGACATGTACACGTATAAAAGCAGAGATACGCCGTGAATGGAAACCACTAAACAGTGACTGAGTACGTCAATCACATGCATCATGCCCAGCGTGCACTAACGTATCAGAGGGCTACAGTCAGTACACCGACAGCGCCCACAATCAACATGCGTAGAGTATTTTTTCTGAAGATTGTCAGTTATGGTTTTCTTAAACTGTTGTCTACTATAACGTTGTATAACTTGCGGGATTTCATTCCAATATCGAGGAAAAGTGTGAATAGGGAGATCAGATGAAAATTTAGTTCTTGGTTTGGATGTTCGAATTTTGTCTGGTATCCATACCAGAGGGATTATTGTATACTGTGAAGACATTTTCGACGGACATCTGGTCATCTTTCATTCCACCAGTCATGCATGAATAGCTGCACACGGAGTTTATAAAGGTCACTACATTTTAGAATGCCGTTCTTACGAAAAAGAGGATCTGTGTGCGAAGTATATTTTTTCCTACTAATAATATGGATAATCTTTTTTTTTGCAAGAGAAAGATTCTGTTGGCAGAAGGAGCGTGGCCCCGGACGTGGATACCATAAAGTAAGTGAGGATGGACCAACGAAAAATATGAAGTTTTTAATGATTTTTCTGAGAGAGCATTTTTAGCTCAATTTATTGCGTAGATTGCCCTTACCATTTTGGAACAAACTGTCGACGTATGGTGTCTGAAACCTAGATTTTCGTCCATATAAATACCAACAAATTTCACTGAAGAGTCTTGTCGCTTATCAGTTGGTTCAATATTCGCTCCAGTTAGAACTACGCGCCTGTTGTCGATATTATGTGTGTCATTGTTAGGATGTAGCAAAATGTACTTTGTTTTATTAGCATTAACCCTTTACCTAACATGAAAAGCAGACAACACTTGCAAAAAAAATTCTTGAATAACTATTAATTTCATTTTTCGTCTCAAAAACATAGGTTATGACCCCTCATTGGAACGAGCTCGACGAGCTCGTTCCAATGAGGGGTCATAACCTATGCTTTAGAGAACAAATTAAAAAATAATGGAAATTAATTGGCGATTTTTGAGAATAGCGCTGGGCGATTTTGGCCGTTACGTTAGGTAAAGGGTTAAGCATTAATTTGTTTGCAGCACACAACTCGGTGATATGTTGAAGTCCAGTGTTTGTCTTATTGAATAAGTCTTCTATATTGTGACATGACGTATAGGCTGTTGTATCATCAGCTAATAATAAAACGGTCAAGTTAGTTGATTTTGAAATATCGTTTATATAGATTAAAAATAAAATAGGCCCCAAAATGGAACCCTGGGGGACGCCAGTTGTAATCGCTTTGGGTTCGGAAGTTCTGTTAATAACCTGAACATACTGGTTTCTACCCGATAAGTAGTCAGTAGACCACTTTTTTGCCAGGCCCCCAATTCCGTAGTGATCGAGTTTACTAATGAATGTCGGATGATCAATGGTTTCAAAAGCTTTTGAAAAATCTAGAAACAAAGACAAAGTGAAAGCCTTCGTTGGCTGGTCATTATTTTCAGCCACGCTGTTAACAAGGTGCAGTATTGGGTGAATCGTCGAGTGTCCTTTTCTAAAAACCAATTTGGTAATCGTGTAATATGTCGTGCGTATTAAGATAGTTTGCAAGCCTTGTGTACATCACTTTTTCTAAAACTTTAGAGGAGACCGGTAGAAGACCAATAGGTCTATAGTTATTAAACAGTTGTGGATTCCCCAACTTAAAAATCGGGATTACTTTAGCAATTTTCATTTTTTCGGGTATAATGTCGGTACTAAAGGATAGATTGATAATATGAGTTAAAGGAGTCGATACCTCGAATGCAACTTCTTTCAATAATTTAATTGAAATATTATTAGAATCCGTACTTGTTTTTGGAGAGAAGCTGTTTATACAAAGTACCACCTCCTGGACATTAAAGGGTGATAGGCCTATGAAGAAAGATTCTGTTCTGTAAAAGTTGCCCAGGTATTCTGAAAATGATCTGTTTGAATGGGGTACTTGACTGTTTAACGTTTTGTCAATATCAATAAAAAGGGAATTAAATTTATCAGCAATTTCCTTTGGATCGCTGATCTCAGTTTCGTTATCAATGAAGCTAGATGGTAAAGCATACGAACTCTTTGATTTATTAATAGCTTTCTTCAAAATTTCCCATGTTTTTTTAATATTATTTTTGTTTTCAAGTAAAATGTTGTCATAATATTCAGCCTTGCATTTACGTTTCAATCGGTTTTAAAACTCTTTACAATAATTTTTATATTCAAGGATATTAGTATCGGAGGGCTTTTTCAACTTTTTTTTTTTTAGATATAACCGCTTTTTATTTAATGAGGATTGCAGAAGTGCTGATGTCATCCATGGTTCATATCTCACGTATTTTTTGAGGATGGTCACCGGTTTTAGAGGAAAGGCTTGATCAAATGCTTTTTGAAAACAACAGAGAAAGGCATTATACGCAGTGTTCGGGCAAGTACTATTCAGTACATTGGTGAAGTCATTATCAGAAAGAAGCCTCTTAAAACAATCAATACTCTCTCGTTTGAATTCCGTTTATGATACTGAGTGGGTGCATACTGCCGTGTGGACATTTCTCCAATACAGAACGTCGCAAAATGGTCTCTTACATCCGTGATAATAATTCCAGCTCTGTACTTACTAACTCTGTTACAAAATATATTGTCCAAAAAAGTTAAGCCCCCCCCCCCCCCCCCCCCCCCTCCCTATAATACCAGTGGGTATACAGTAAATGGGTAAATTCTCCCGAGAAAACCTGCTATTTACAGTAGGGGGAATATGCCTTATTAGTGGAGCAAGGGTTTCTTGAGCTTTCTTTTTTATTGAATGAATATTATATTAGGCACCGCGGACGTCATCACAAGGTTAAAAAAACGTCACGTTGTTCAGTACCTGGTGGAACAGCCTCGAGAATATCTAACACATCTTAACCCTTTGCCTAACGTGAAAAGCAGACGACACTTGCAAAAAAAATTCTTGAATAACTAATTTTTTTCATTTTTTGTCTCAAAAACATAGGTTATGACCCCCTCGTTGGAACGCGCCCGACGAGCTCGTTCCAACGAGGGGTCATAACCTATGTTTTTGAGACAAAAAATGAAAAAATAATGAAAATTAATCGGAGATTTTTGAGAATAGCGCTGGCCGGTTTTGACCGTTACATTGGGTAAAGGGTTAATCGGCGTGGCATGCTGTCCATTACCTTCCGAATTTCTCTCACTGTGATGTTTTTCTCATTTCTCTCTAAGCACACGGCAGTGAAGTGGTCAATAGCCAGCAAACATTCACCTGTTTTAAGGATGTATGCACGACCCGATAGAGGAATGCAGAATGTCACAATATGAGCTATTCGTATACCCACCCACAGGTATTATGGGGAGGGGGGGGGGGGGGCTTAACTTGTTTTGGACAGTATATATGGTCTATAAGAGTGGCCGAGAAGTCTGTGACCCTTGTGGACCGGGTAATAACAGGCCTGCACCGAACACAGAATCCACATAAATATTAGTTTTTGAATGGCTACCAAAATTTAATAAGTCTATATTGAAATCTCTCGTGAGATAAATTGTTCTATTCTCCCTATTCAATTTATCGAGAATCTCAGATAATGTAGTCAAAAACTGAACAATGTCAGCCTTTGGAGCAGTGTTTGGTCGATAGATGATCCCAATAACATATTTCGTAATGGAAGATATTTCTGTAAACAACGACTCAAAGACGTGGGGAATAAAAACAGACAAGTCATTTCGTATTTTAAAAGGCATATTTTCATTAACAAATAATCCCACACCACCCCTGCCGTCATCGTTTACAGGTCGGGAACGAGAGACCAGTGGACGGTAGCCTTCCAGTTCATAAGTTATATAGAGAGTAATCGCTTGACTGGACTGGTTACGTGAAATAATTCATGAAAGGTGAGGGACGTTGTACAAACACGAGTGCGCGAATGCGCACGAGTGTTTTACAATACAGCCCCTCGCCTCGAATTTATTTTTTCACGTAACCAGTCCAGACGAGCGATTACTCTGTGTATTACTTTTCATTATTAACGATAATATTATTTAACCCTTTACCTAACGTAACTGCCAAAAACGGCCAGCACTTTTCTCAAAAATCGCCAGTTAATTTTCATTATTTTTTCATTTTTTGTCTCTAAAACATAGGTTATGGCCCCTCAATTGAATGAGCTCGTCGAGCTTGTTCCCATGAGGGGTCATAACCTATGCTTTTGAGACAAAAAATGAAAAAAAAATAGTTATTCAAGAATTTTTTTTGCAAGTGTCGTCTGCTTTTCATGTTAGGTAAAGGGTAAAAAAAACAAAAAAAAAACAATGAAGTCCCCATTACACCCACGGCAAAGCGTCTTCGTTTGCGCGCACGGATACATGACCCAATTGTTGATTGCATAATTCACTTGTGAAGTTACAGTTTATAATCAAACCCGGAAATCCCAGTAAATCACACTTTGGAAAGCAATAAATTTTCCTTTATTTCAAAAGTGTCAGTTGGACCAATAATATCAAAAACGTTACGGTTAGATTGTAAGTCACACAGAAAATTATGGAGATGATTCCAATTTGCATTAAGGCTGCGACAGTTAATGTTTAAAAGGGATAGTATTTTGTTGGTGGTTGAAATCGAGCATTTAAAATCGTCTGTCGTGTAATACTTGCAAGTTTGAGTTTCTAAGGTGAATGAGGAACTAGCGTAATCCTCTCTATCATTTGTTACAGTCTCATTAAAGTTGGAAACAAAAACATTATTATAATCATTCTGGATCTTATCAAACGTGATTACATTAGCCATGATAAAACATATCTATGCAAAAAATAATAAGTTCTTCTATAAAAGTAAACGACAACCTGTCTTTTATAATGAATGGCTCAGACTTCAGTTAAGAAACTATCAAAAGGTGGCGGGAACATTTTACACGCCATGACTGCCTAATCGGGAATTATCCTTCAATTGCCATAAATTAACGTCTGGTTGACTAAAAAATTACTCAATATGAACTTACAGACGACCCCTACATTGTATGTTCATTTGTGACTAAAGTTTTCTTCCGAACTTGGTTATGAGGTCATCGTGTTACTACAATCGGATGTTACAAAATTGTTCGAAAACCAAGATAAAGGTGACACATAGTGTACTTAGTGAAAACCAAGATAAAGGTGACACGCAGTGTACTTATTTGTGAAAACCAAGATAAAGGTGACACGTAGTGTACTTATTTGTGAAAACCAAGATAAAGGTGACACGTAGTGTACTTATTAGTGAAAACCAATATAAATGTGACACGTAGTGTACTTTTTAGTGAAAACCAAGATAAAGGTGACACGCAGCGTACTTATTGGTGAAAACCAAGGTAAAGGTGACGCGAAGTGTACTTATTAGTGAAAACTAAGATAAAGGTGACACGTAGTGTACTTATTAGTGAAAACTAAGATAAAGGTGACACGTAGTGTACTTATTAGTGAAAACCAAGATACAGTAAGTGGAGAGTGGATTGTAACTAAATCACCTGCGGAGTGGAGGCATCAATCAAGTTTTTACTTTCAAATTTTGTACATATCGACAAAAAAAAACAAGCAATGTTTCAGCCAATGGACCTCCGGATTTAACCCGGAGGTCCATTGGCTGAAACTTTGCTGGTGCTGGTTATGCTTTGTAACAAATTTGCAATTATTGCTTGGGTGGAATCTCCACTCTGCGTGTGATTTAGTGATAATACACTCTCCACGTACTGTAAAGGTGACACGTAGTGTACTTATTAGTGAACACCAAGATAAAGGTGACACATAGTGTACTTATTAGTGTACTCATCCCAATGGGTCCCATTTCGGAAAGGAAAGTCAGCCAAAGCCTGTAATGTGTCGTCTATTTTGACCTTAATTCCCCACCTCGTCACCTTGATAAGTCACGACAAATTTACTTGATAAAAAAAACCTGCGGATAAATGAGTCGTCCAAATAAATCGTGCAATAGCCTGCTGGTCCATCTACGTGCTTAGCTGGCGTGAGGAAATTAGTAAGTTGACTCGTCCGTGCATTGTGCCAGATATTACAAAGGATATAGCATATTGCAAGGGATATATCATTCATTGTTTAGTTCACCATCAGTTGAGTGGCACTTTGGATAAATTGATTGATCACACACTTCATTTGTGTTATTCGGTTTCACTTACGTTTGATTCCAAATCGTCGCCTGAGTGCTAGAATGTTCTATTTCTCCCCCCCCCCCCCCCCCCCCACTGTATGTGTAACATACGTGTGTCCCGGGTGAGATAGCAGGAAGAGACAGATGTATCCCACCCCACCCACGTGACGTTATACATTTATAACGTTATTATGACGTTATGTATATCGTATCAGTTTCTTGCTACCAACTAATTCATTTTGACGTCATGAGAATGCCGTGTGTTCAAAGTTTGATGCTCTAAAACTCTTTAAACCCCAAGATGCCACCGTTCCTAATTGATTTCGTGATATATACCTTTGATATATACATAACTATTGCTTGGTCTTTCCGATGGTGTCATTAGTTTTTCAAAACAACGAATACCAAATGAGTTGATTATATCAGCACGTGACCGCCGATTACCTCTGGCTAACGTAACCGCTGTATGGTGATGGGAGAAAAATAATCCCTGATGGGTACGGGTGTGGGATGGGAAAATCTCACTCTCGGGACAAGATATTTGGTCCAGACACTCGGCAAGCCTCGTGTCTGGCCCAAATATCTTGCCCTCGGGTGAGATTTTCCCATCCCACACCCGTACCCATCAGGGATTATAATAGTCCCCTATTGGACATAGAACATTCTAGCACTCAGGCGACGAAATGGTATAATTAACAGGATATGTCAAGAAATTGCATGCAGTTTGCTAATCAATTTGCCAACATTGATATTTTCATATTACAAGGAAATAGCTGCAATCATTCCACTACATAATGGTGTAATGAAAAATTATTTTCTAAATTTTCTGACATTGGAGGCACAACAACTGAGGGATTAAGTTGGGGGAGGGGGTTGGACATTATTAGGTAATGTGATTTATTACTTAAGATGATACCATTACAGCTGTTTCCAGACGATAGAGTAAGCAGAGATAATTTTCTGACATTAGAGGCTAAGGGGTTAGATTGGTGAGAGATGTCTTATACATTCTTGGGTATTGTTACTTACTACTTGTTGGGTCTATATAGATGGCACATGACTGGGGTCAATGATTTTCTGTGTTTTTAGTTATTTTAAGGATACATTCCGATTTATTTGATTTATTGGTGTTTAAGGTCTCATATGTTTGCACAATGGTTAATCATGACCACAACATGAGTATCAACTCAAGACCGGGGGTGAGCGTTAATAAGCCATGTTGGCCATTTTAGTCAGGGTTAGCATCTCCCAAGCATTGGTGACTGGGTCCTGTTTTCCCAGTAAACAGAGCCTGTTTATCGCAGTGAACAGGCACTGCTTCCCTTCCCGCGGTTCTCGCGGGGATGAAGGATACCTATTTCCTGGACACCGTTGCAATGATTTAATTACAACTGTATCCAAACAATGGTGTAAGCAATAATAATTTACTTTGTTTTCTGATGTTACACATGCTAAAAACTAAAGTGTTAAAAACTACACTTGAAGTGCTGTATTTAACACATACTGAGTGCTGAACTAGCACTTTGTTCAAGTGTAGATGTCCCAGAACTTGACAGGTGTTACAATAATACCATTTGACAAGTGTAATGTCGCGACACTTGAAAGGAAACAACGCAGATGACGCGGATCAGGCTCGAACTCTCGAGCCTGATCCGCGTCATCTGAGTTGTGTCCTTTTAATTATGCACCCACCAAGTGCAAATCAAATTATGGACGATTCTGGAATTTAAGAACCACCAATGCTAGACACATGGGAAGTGCCATCCATTCAAGTTTCAGATGTCTGACGATTGTAATGTCTAAGTGCTTAGAGCATTGCACTTTGAGTGTTAAAATCAAACCCTAAGAGTTATAATGGGTTTAACACCTTGAAAGTGTCAGTTTTAACACTTCAGTTTTTAGTGTGCAGGCACATCGGCTAAGGGATTATGTTGGGGAAGGAGCCTTGCACATGAATCTGTAATGCTACTTGTTTACTTGACCCCAAAATTAATTTCTTTATTTTCTGGCACTAGAGGCTAAGGAGTTAGATTGGTGAGGGAGGTCCTACACAGTTTTGTGTATTGATACCTGTTGCTTGGCCTAACTATGTCATGGGGGTTGGGGTTGTCTTATACAGTACATGGAGAGTGGATTGTAATTAAATCACCCGCGGAGTGGAGTTATCACCCGAGCTATACCTTTCAAATTTTGTACATATCGACAAAAACACAAGCAATGTTTCAGCCAATGGTCCTCCGGGTTTAACCCGGAGGTCCATTGGCTGAAACTTTGCTTGTGCTGGTTAGGCTTTACGACAAATTTGCAATTAATGCATGGGTGGAATCTCCACTCTGTGGGTGATTTAGTGATAATACACTCTCCATGTACTGTATATTATTGAGTAATGATACTTGTCACTTGGCATAAGTTGGGAACATGAAGATTAATATCAAGATCAATTAATTCCTGTGTTCTCATTTTTATGGGTGCACTCAGTTACATAAGTATATATATATTTCCTGTGCACAGAGGCAATGGGTCCCCTAAAGCTGAATCTAAATGACCAAATAATGATGTGTGCAAAGGTAAATTCCTGCATTTACTGAAATTAAGATACATGAGCTAAAAGATGTGAGTCTTATTCACAGTTGGATAGATTCATTGTAAGGGGTTATCAACCATCTATTGTGTAGTAAGTTAGGACTACATGGAGACTTTCGCTGTTGGCTAATTCATCGTTAGGTCATCTCAGCCACTTTAAGGTACTCATAGTGAGTCAGATATACATAATACATGAATACAGACGCAATGATTTCACTACACCTGTAGCCAAATATTGAAAGCCAAAATAATTATCTGTATATTCTGACATTAAAGGCATATCAACTATGGTGAATTTGATATACATAATTATCTAGACACAAATACAATGGTTCCATTACAGATATTCAAACAATAGTGTGGGCAAAACTAATAATCTGTGAGTTCTGACATTAGAAGCCCATCAGCTATGGGGGAGATTGGGGTGGGGAGAGGGTTCTTATACATGTACATTATTGTTAGACATAATAATTTTGTGTATATTCTGACTTTAGAGGGACATCAGCCATATTGAATTGGATATACATATTGCAAGGTTACAAATGTAATGGTTCCATTACAGATTTTCAAACAACAGTGTGAGCGAAGATAATGTTGCTTATGTTCTGATATTAGAGGCCCATCAGCTGTGGGGAAAATTGGGGGGGGGGGGGGGTTCTTATACATGTACATTACTGGGAATGATATTTGTTACTTGGAAAAGTTTGGAATATAAGGATTAATACCAGGATCAATGATCAGTTGGGGGGGGGGGGGGCAGGCCTGAAAATAAGCAGTCTGACATTAGCAGAACGAGGTCCCCAGAAGGTGAATTTGATGATGCTATCCCATACAGTGGGCCAATTTATCCTATGGGAACATCTTTCTGTTTAGTGTTGATACCCCGATTCAGATTTAGGTTCACAATGGGTAAATTTAGTGATGCTAGGGGTAGCATCACTAAATTCACCCCCTGGGGACCTAATTTTGCAGATGATTGTCTGCTTATTTTCTGGCTTGGGGGGGGGGGGGGGGGTCTCATATATTTTGACTAATGCTACTTCATACTGAGCATAAGTTGGCCATGAATAGATGTATGCCAGGGTCAGTGACTTCCTGCGTTCTCATGGTGCACTCAGTTTTTATAAAAGTACATATTACCCGAGCACAGCTACACCGAATCCATTACAGCCAATTCCAAACGATGATGTATCAAAGATAACTTCCTGTATTATCTAACCTTGGGGCACAGTATCTAAGATATGGGAGGGGGGGGGGGGCTTATTCATTATTGGGCTTATTCATTGGTAAGTATTCCCAGTCATCCACTTATACAATTAGTTAGTAAAGTGCTATTGCACTGATACAGCTGCAATGGTTCCACTACAACTTTATCCATACAATTATTATTTTTTTATTATTATTTATTGGTGTTTAAGGTCACATATTTCTGCACAATGGCTAATCATGACCACGACAGTCTTACGGGTGAAGTACCCGGAGAGAACCACCTAGCAACGGCGAGCAGCTGTCAGCTCCCCAACATACTAACTCCACACAAGCAGGATTAGCATTGGTTGAAGACAGGTGCACCATCGACGTGCTCGTCCTAACGAGGGGTCACATAAGGTTTTGTTGAAATTTTTTGAAAAATAATATTTTTTTCAACTGCTGAATTTGCAAATTACGCGGGCGGATGCGGCCGATTCGTTGGGTAAAGGGTTAATTGTTGTTGGAGATCTACTAATATTTCACTGTATCTTACCTCCTACATGTATCTGGGTCCTGGGAATTTCATTGGTTCAAAGACGTCACATGCAGACTGCATATAAAACCATATACTGCCTGTCAACATCAATATACGCTGACAGCTATTGGTAATCTCCCCTTTGTTCATTGATTTTTCAAAATGGCGGCAGCCGATAAACGCTTCAAGTTGAAAGACTGAGTGTTGGAAGCCCATATTTGGTCAGAAGTGCAGGTTAGGCAACTTGAAAGGCTTCATATTCTGTGGATGTGTGCCATGTTACCTTCGAAATGAAACTGTTTGGTATGTATGAATTTGCCTTGTTACAATTTATGGGAGAGTGCACTCTCCCATAAATTGTAACAAGGCAAAGACACGTGAACACATTGTGAGAATTCTCTCATTTAATTTTGATCGCTGTTATTAGTTCTGTGCATCGATGCAGCAGTCGGTAAGATATATTAGTTACACAGTTTGAAGCTCGAGTCCAATATGGAATTAACGGAGACGATATATACCATATTAGACCACCAACAAACTGTGTAAGTAATAATATCTCTGGTATTAGATATTGCTACTTGTGAATTCAATGCCAGATTCCAACTCAGTTAAGACCATATGGGGGTATTCCATATTGGCTAATTCATTATTAGGTCTTCTCCGCCACTCAAAGGTACTCATAATGAGTTAGATATGCATATTATATGGACACAGGTGCAATTAATCCATTACAGCTGCTGCATTCAAACAATAGTGTAAGCCAAAATAACTTTCTGTATATTCTGACGTTAGAGACACATCAGACATGGTGAATTCAATATACATATTACATGGATACAGCGATGTGTGTGGGGGTGGGGGGCTCTAATTCATTGTTGGCTAGATTCATTTCTGAGGGTTATCGGACATCTACTGTGCAGTCGGTTCATTCCCACTAGACCAATTCCCTTTAGACCAATTCCCTTTAGACCAATTCCCACGAGTCCAATTCCCAAAAGACCAATTCCCCTCAGACCAACTGATGTGTTCTACTTTTAAAATAATCCTATATCAGTAATTTGATATATTTATAAATATTGATAAATGTATTTACTGTTATTGACATTCAAGCTTGAAAATAAGCAGTCTGTCATTTGCAGAATGAGGGCCTCAGAGGGTGAATTTGCTGATGCTATCCCAAACAGTGGGCCAGTTTATCCTCTGGGTACCTCTTTCTGTTTACGTTTGAGACCTTAATTCAGATTGAGGTTCACAGAGGGTAAATTTAGTGATGCTACCCTGCTGTGCAGGGTAGCATCACCAAATTCACCCTCTGGGGACCTAATTTTTCAGATGTTTATCTGCTCATTTTCTGGCTTGTTGATATTTTATAAACTGAAATGTTATATTAACCTATATTTTTGTATGTTATGCGTATAAATATTTTTTTATCAAATAATTGCTTACCAGTAAATAAATGTTTTCTTAATTATCCTTAATCAACCCTTAATCAATAACAGTGTGTAGTTGGTCTAAGGGGAATTGGCCTAAAGGGAATTGGTTTAGTGGGAAGACACCGTGCAGTCAGTGAGGATTATATGGGTGTGTTCGATATTGATTAATTCCTTGTAGAGTTCTTTCAGCCACTTAAACGAATTAGATATGCATTTTACATGGATACGGCTGCAATGATTCCATTACAACTGTACTCAAACAATAGTGTAGGCCAAAATAATTCTCTATAAATTCTACCATTAGAGGCACATCATTTATGGTGAACTGGATGTACATGGATACAGGTGCAGTGATCACACTACAGCCGTCTTCAAACAACATAGTAACCCAAAATGAGTTTTTGTATATTCTGACACAGAGGCACATCAGTTATGTTGAATTAGATATGCATACTTCATGGATACAAATGCAATGATTCCAACACAGACCTACTCAAATAGTGTGAGTGAAAATAAATGTCTGTATATTCTGACATTTAATGCACATCAGCTATGGGGGAGAAGGGGAGGAGGGGGGGTCTTATACATTATTGGGTAATGATATTTGTCACTTGGCACATGTTGGGAACATAAGGAGTTTTTGTATATTCTGACATCAGAGGCACATCAGCTATGTTGAATTAGATATACACTATTCAAGATTCAAGGTTTGCTAAGCACCAAGTATATCCAACTACCTGTTTTACGTTTTTGTTGAAATATTGTAATGGAAAGTGTATATATTTTTTATTTAATTATATCTTTAATGATTAAAGTACAGAAATTAAGATTTTATTTGTGTTTGACATTATTTTTTAGCTTTTGAATACGATACCCATGGAAAATGGATTTTATTGGTAAAAGAGGAAATTTTTCAATTTGCCAAAAAGTTGACGGAGCGAACTGGTATGGGCTCAATATCGAGTATGAGGCCCATTACTGTTAATTACAGCTTGACAACGCCTTCTCATGCTCCCAATCAGGTTCCTGGTGCTCTTTTGTGGGATGTTGTTCCATTCTTGGACCAGCATGGCACCAAGCTCCTGGACAATTCTTGGCTGGACTGGACCGGCTAAAATTGCAAGCTGCAGCTCGTTCCAGACATGTTCGATTGGATTGGATTGAGGTCAGGGGATCTTCCTGGCCAGTCCATACGCTCCCTCAGTCGGTATTCCCCGATAGCAAGGGCAACATGAGGACGGGCATTATCGTTCATCAGAATGAATCTATCACCTACTGCACCTGCATACAATCTGACGTGGACATCCAGGATCTCATCAATATACCACTGTGCAGTCAATGTACCACGTTCAAGGACACAGAGCTCTGTACGTCCATCCCTGCTGATGACGCCCCAGACCGTGATTGACCCTCCACCACAGTGGTCATCCTCAGCAATGTTGGCTGGACTTCTCCATACCACGGAACGCCTATCTGTGTGGTCCAGGCAGTACCTTGACTTATCTGTAAGAAGGACAGGTCGCCAATCTTCTCTGGTCCATCCAATGTGGTCCATGACCCATTCATATCATGCCAGGCGGGGGTTCTGAGACAGCGGAATGCGAATACATGATCTTCTCGATCGGAGACCACCTCCGAGCAACCTTGCCCGGATAGTCTGCTCGAAACATTTACCCCGGATGCATTCTGAAGGTCACTGCGAAGCTGGGTTGCTGTGACAAAGCGGTTCCTACGGACCTGAATGATCAAAAACCGGTCTTCAGCTGCAGATGTTGCCCTGTCTCTGCCACCACCATGTCGCCTTACTGGTGTGCCATACTGCTGAAATCTTGCCCAGGCTCTGGTGATCACCGTATGGTGCATACCAAGGGCTTCACCAACCTGACGATGGGTAGCCCCTTGCTCCACCATCCCAACAGCCAGCCACATTTCTGTTTCAGAGATATTAAGATTGAATACCCTACACATGCCATGTACATGTAGACAGTACACGAAAACATCATTAAAATCAAGGGGTACATGCTTTCCATGACTGTTACGAAAAGTCTGCCTGTCAAGAGAGCTAATGTAAACACTGGGGACCATCTCAATACATTCCTCAATCATGTCCAAAAGTATCGCAAATATGTCACAAGTAAATTTCACTATGATCTGTCAAATATTTGGTTCTCAGCAAACTTTGAGTAGTATACATACTTCATGGATACAAGTGCAATGATTCCAACACATCCCTACTCAAACAACAGTGTGAGCGAAAATAAATTTCGGTATATTCTGACATTTAAGGCAGTTGATAGCTTTGGGGATATTAGAGGCGCGGGGGTGGGGGGTGGGGTCTTATACATTATTGGGTAATGATATTTGTTGCTTGGCAAAAGTTTGGGAATATAAAGATTAAAATCTGGATCAGTGATCAATTGGGGAGGGAGCAAGGTTAAATCCATGTAATTTCTAATATTGGGGGCACAGTAGCTAGGAGATGGGACCGTGGGGTCTTATTGGTTATTGGGCTTATTCATTGGTAAGTGGTTTTAGTCCCATATTATTCGTCATTGGACTTGATCATTGTTGAGTATTCTCAGCCATCTACTTATATAATCAGTTAACAAGTATGCCCTTGCCTGGACACAGCTGCAAAAATTCCACTACAACTTCATCCATACAATGACACATCAGCTAAAGGGAGATTGGGAGGGGGTTCTTGTACATTATTGGGTAATGATACTTGGTACTGGGAGTAAGTTGGGAATGTAAGGGCTGATACCAGGATCAATGATCAATGGGGGGGGGGGGGAGGGGGGGAGGTCCTATATATTTTTCAGTGATGTTACTGTTTGCTCGGCATAAGATGGGCATATATAAATGCATACCAGGATCAATCCTTTCCTGAGTTCTCAGGATACACCCATTTTCATAATTAAATAAATAAACATTTTACCTGGACACAGCCTACAATGAATCCATTACAGCCGCTTCCAAACAATGGTGTAGGCAATGATAAATTCATGTATTTTCTACGTTTAGGGCACAGCAGCTAGGATATGGTAAAAGGGGTGGGGGGGGGGGGTCTTAATCATTATTGGCCTTATTCATTGGTAAGTAAGCTTATCAGTCAATTAATAAGTATGCCCTAGTGCCCAGATCGAGCTGATAGAGCTGCATGATTCCCCTACAACTCCATCCATACAATGCTACATACAAGCATTGTTATAAGCAATAATAAATCCCGGTATTTTCTGAAATGTCTAGCATGAGAAATATGCCTGCTAGGAAATTGGAATGGGTGGGGTTATTCTCTAAATCGTAATGATCATTTTTAATCTCATTTATAATGCTATTTATTCTAGACATTTCAGACTTAATCTCTTTCAGTTCACTTCGAAGATCATCAAAATTCACAGTAAACTGCTTTCTCGGACCCTCAATCAGTTGTTTCAATTCTTTGTTCGAAACTGCCTCAACATCAGTTTTTGAACCTCTAGATGGTATAACTGAACCTCTGTGTGATGACATTTTAAGTTAGTTTTCAATTTCTGCAAACTGAACTAAGACAGATCTAGATCGAAGACAAATGAAAGACCAATGTTTTCACCTGAGACACGTTAATAGATATTCATCAGAAAAGTAATGACACGAAAATAGGTGATAAGAATGCCTTCACACAGCAAACATCATAATACATCAAATGTCAAATCAATCGGCACCACAGGTTATCACGAAATATTCCTCAACATCCCCCCTGTACTTGTCACACAGTAAGTAATGAGATATTAAATCAGAAAAAGGTTAACTGAAGGATTTTCCCGTTGGAGACCTTTTACTCTTCTCCGTCCTCCATCATGGCGAAAAATTATTCCAAATACTGTTTCTTGAATTCAGCATCCCTAGGATGTGTATATTCAAATGTGTTGAAGCCAAGTTCCTGTGTTAATATTTGTTGTTGTTGTTTGGGAAGGTAAACATTATTAGCACAAACCGATTTTCTATTTACAATGAGAAAAATAAAACCTCCTCAATCGTGGGAACCCTATGAGGTAAAATATGTGTGTCATTGCTGTGTCACATACTATACATGTACACGTCTTACGCAAGTTGAGCTACAGTGTCAATGACACTTTCATTTATTCCAGTTTACAATTGAGTTTCTCTCGGCGCTTATCAACCCAGTCCTAGCTCTGGAAAGGGTATAAAAGGGATGTACGAACACTAAATGTTCATTTGTTCTACGACCACGAAATAGTAAAGACATATACGATAATACCATAGTGTGTTTTGATATGTTTGATATCTCAACGAGTTGAAAGTGAGTTTTTTTCGCGAGGCTTGCCGAGCGAAAAAAACTCACTTTCAACGAGTTGAGATATCAAACATATCAAAACACACTATGGTATTGTTGTATTTATCTTATACCGACCATTTTTGTTCTTTTCTGCATTTTTAAAAGGGTTTTGGGATGATTTCGTGTCAAAATGTCGACTCATCTGGAGTCTCCAATCTATATGACATAGGGGTATGTGTTATAGATAATCTATAACACATGGGCTATATCTTCAACAGGTATAAGATAAATGGCAATTCATAACTGTGAGTACTGTAGAAAAACATTATCCCGAAAGTTTAACATGAAGAGGCACAAAGAAGAAGTTTGCCGAAACCGACAAACGGAAAAATCGAACAACACTACAAAACTAGAGAGAAATTCAAAAACAGTGCGAATCCTATCTGAAGCGGATCGACATGAAGCCAAGACTATGATCAAGACGGCTAATGATGATATGATACAATGTATATGTGATTGTGCCTCGAATATCTTGAAGGGGGCAGTACCTATGGCCAAATCTGAGAGAGCTCAGCGAATTCCACACAAACACCAGATTAGGAGATTTGCCTTACCAAAGAGAGAACTATCTTATCGGAAAAGACGACGGATCACACAGAAAGGAAGATTTTTAGGAACGTTACTCAAACCCATCATCAATGTTCTGTCCGATATCCTTTAAAAGGGTCATGCTAGTAAGAAATTTGTCATTTGTAATCTGACCTTCGAAGAGAGCAGACGCAATGCAATCCATCCAGCTGTGCATCAAAAAAATTGGTCAAGATATTCGGACACCGATGAGTCGTCGGAACTATCAGAAGATATGGAAGAAGAAGAAGAAGAAGAAGAAGAAGAAGATGACGTTTCTATGATGGGAAACTATCGTCCAAAGTGCCTATGATAAATACCAAGACGATTTTGACAACCTCATAAACAAGTATATCGAGGATGGAATGAACAGAGAAGATGCATTTGAAACAGCAGAAAGAGCACTTCAAAATATTGTCGGAGAAGCCATTAGTGGGAAATGCATTAATAGCCTAGGGCATATTAGAAATTTTTGCAACGACTCAATACACAAGAAAATTCAAGAAACAGCCAAACGTCTTCGTGATGAGGATTTTGAGTTTGAAGAATACCAGAAAAATGCCTTGGAAAAGCAAAAATTTCTGTTCGACAACCTTATGACAAACTACTCATTCAGAGTGGATGATGAAGAAGACGATAAGAGAAAAAAGTATAAAAGGAGTGTTGGTATGAAAATAAACTCATTTCCGTTTTGAAAGTCGAAGAGTGAAGATGTCTGTGTCAACAGCAGTGTTCAGATTCAAACATGACTTACAAATACATATCTTCAAGAATGATGCTTGATTGAAGCTGACTTCCCAAGAACTGGCCCAAGTCAATCGCGTGGTAAATGGAGCCAAGATACAAAAAAAATTACACATGGTTGCTGGTGGATAGAAACAAAGATGTATGGATACTGGCCGATTATTAACCACCGAAGTTGCCACTACAACCAGGAGAAAAAAGACAGAAGAACTGACTGATGCTTCCATTACAACAAGAATGAAGTTACTACTCAAACTACGAATCAGTCTGAAGACAAGAGAATGATGCCAGCTCCCATAAAGAACGAAGTTACCACTACGAAGAAGCTTGAAGTTTCTACTGAAACTAAGAATGAAGTTACTACTCAAACTACGAATCAGCCTGAAGACAAGAGAATGATGCCAGCTCCCATAAAGAACGAAGTTACCACTACGAAGAAGCCTGAAGTTTCTACTGAAACTAAGAATGAAGTTACTACTCAAACTACGAATCAGCCTGAAGACAAGAAAATGATGCCAGATTCCACCAAGAACGATGTTTCCACTCAAACCACAAATGAAGTTACTAATGAAACTAAGAATGATGTTCAGACGACTGAAGTTACTACTCAAACTCTGAAACATCAAAAAGACAAGAAAGAGGAACCCAAAAAGAAAATAGATGCCAGACCGGAAATTAAAGCAACCAACAAAGCCAAGTTACAAGCTATCAATGAGAGAACGTGTTTTATCAAGAACCTAGCGAGACAATGGGAAGAAGCTCCAATTCACAAGAAGTTGAGATGGTTAGCCCATGAGAGAAGACCGAAGAACTACAAAGACAAAAATGCTGCCTTGAGAAATTGAATTGTAAACTGGAATAAAAAATGAATGAAATGTTATATACTGTTGTTTGTTTTTATCTACTATCCCAACAGAAGAAACCGGATGTACCATGAAGTACCCGGATGTAAGGTTTCTACAACAAGTTAGTGTCCTCCAATAGTCCAATATCATAGGTATCCTAAAATACCCAGATGAGTCGTAGAGCAGTTTGTGGAGTCACTCGATCGAGCAATTACTATATAGCTCATTTGCTCGATGGGCTTCGAGTCGTTCGAGTCGTTCGAGTAATTGCTCATGGAGAAATTACTCTTTTGACTCTTTAGCTTATTAGGGAAAATGAACTGTTTCTAGGTATCCTACTTACAGAATCCCATTTTTGTTAAAAAAAACGTCTGGCCTTCGGCACCCCTTTTTCTGAAATAAGTCGAAGAGTCGTATGTGTGAGTCACTCGAACGAGCAATTACTCTGCAACTCATTTGATCGAAGGACTTCGAGTCGTTCGAGCAGTGTATGGAGTCACTCGATCAAGCAATTGCTCTACAGCTCATTTGCACGATGGATGGGCTTCGAGTCGTTCGGGCAATGACTTTTCAGTGACTGCTCGATAGCACATACTGGCTTTGGGAATGATATAGGCATTTGTTATACAGAAGGGAGATAGCTCTGCATACAGTTTATGGGAAATCAAGCAATCTGATTGGCTAGTTAGTGCCAGTGAAGTGAACTGGTTGGGTGATCTAGATAAATAAAACAACAAGGGTACTCGGAATAGGGTCAGGACTAACAAGGAGACCAGAAAAAGCTGATAGGCTCTTCTACTCTACTGGAGTATACTCCATGATAAAGGGACATGGTCAGGTAGACGAAAATTATTGCATAGATAGAAGAGAATTCTGAAAGAATTCGTAATAGTACAACTTGTCGGGTTGTTTGTGGTAATTCTATGAATCGGGAAATTACTCCTATTCAATCGAACACACCCTCCGAACATACCTGTCCTATAAGGTTTTAGATCACATATCAACCACGTGCTACCATAGAAACCAAGATGGCGGCCTCCAGTATACAAAATGGGCGACGGAAACACGTATAACCCTAACACGCGCTGCGCATGCGCACTAACACCATGTATCACTATGGGGATGGCGTCACAAGATGGCCGCTCACGCGGGTAACCATGACAACCAAACATGGCGCCACTGTGTCACGTGACATGACGTCACTTCCGGGGTCTATTTTAGATCCGAGCTGACAATCTTAATATTTGGCAAGAAATCAAATTTTATTTCAATCAAATGTTCTGTTTACCTTGATGATTATACATTTGAGTGTGTTTGGACACATATCCAGATACCACTAATTTGTCAAAAAACTGTTTCAACTATCCCCTTGTACTTTTTCGCACAAATGATGGCTCTTTGGAACACTAAATATTTCACTGAATTTCAACCTCAAATTTTTACCAACCCAGGTGGTCGTTTCATATTGAAGACATTTTTAACAATCTCAAGCCTAACGTAGGATGTGTGCTGGGAGTGGGGAGTAGGGGGTGAGAAACTGACATTTTTCAGAGCCTTTTTGTGGCAGTCATTGCAGTATGAACACATGCACGTGGTGGCACTTCCTACTGCCTCGTCTTTCTGATCCCTCATCAATAATACCCTTACTCCCTGTAGACAACTAATCCAAGTGAGCGGTTTAGGCTCACTTGAGCCTTTGGTTCTCTCCAAGTGGCAATTTTTCACGCTCTTATGTTGCACATTAAGTTACTAATTAAGATGAGTATATTTTAAACGGAGTCTAGGGTAACAGATACTATTAAAATTAATGGTACGGTAAGGCGGGAGGTGGGTGGAAGCAATGCAGGCTCCAACAGAAATGTGCTATGCTTTGCACCTCCAATTTCTGTAGACAAGAATTTGTTCCTTTCTAAGAGATCCTCTTTTCCATTAAGATTTTTTTCTCTAGAAGGTGCAACTTCCCCAACTCCAGTTGAAAATTGAATATCAGTTTTGCGTAAATCGGCGGCGTAAGCATGGAAGTTGGGAGAGTGGGTTACTCGTGCCCTCCCACCCCCACCCAGAACACTTTTCCTGAAAAAGTTGCTATTTATGTTGGAGGAAATTCTTTTAAAATGGAAAGAGCATGTCAATCTTTTCATTTGTGCATGCAATACTCCACCTTTGAGTTCAGATAGTTCCCAACAGATTGTCATGTGTTTCTGGTAAAACAGAGTAGCAATTAAATAAAGTTATGTTGTATTTCTTTGTCTTAATCTGTAGTTTTTAGGCTTTCCCAAACCCAGACCAAAACCTTCAAAATTTCACCATTTTTCGAATGTCTCAAAATTGTTTACAGTTATTTAGCTCAAATTTTCCACACATTTAGAGCATAATATGATACACCACAATCACCACTCAGATCTTTCAACTTTAACCCCCACTGGCCAAAAATGACATGAATATAGAATTTTTCTTCAAAATTGACCAACTTCAAGGGCAAATTTCTCTAATAACAAGGTTGTTGTAACAATTATTTTGGTTTGGATAGATGCAACAATGATTGCGGAAGAAAGTTACTGTTTACTTTTTAATCTCAGATTTAACCGTCAAGCACAATGAGGGTGAGAATAAGAGTACCGTTTGAAAATGCCAAAATTAGCCAACTTTGGTTGCTTTTTCCATCATTTTGGAAACGGGTCAGTTTCAAACACTTTTCGTGTACGTATTCACAATTGACTACCGAGGATATATGCTGTTGTAAGTTTGGTTGTAAAGTTTAACCCTATCCCATTCTGGTTGCATAAAAGTAGGTACCGTCCAAAAAAACTCCATTTTTTCAGAATTTGGTAAGTTTAGGTGACGATTTACTCCATTTTTAATTGCTTGAGCTCTGAATGTTTTCTTTCTTGCAGCAGTCAAAGTATGACAAATTTTGTTCTATATGTTATTATTAAAAGTTTAACCCTTGGCAGATTTGAGACTTCCTATAAGGGTACTGTCGGAATATTTGTTATTTTCGCCAACTTCAAGAGCAATTTTTTTCTAATTACAAGGTAGTTGTAATAATTATTTTGGTATGGCTAGATGCAACAATGATTGTGGAAGAAAGTTACTGTTTACTTCTTAATCTCAGATTTAACCCTCTAGCATAATCAGGGCGAGAATAAGAGTACCGTTTGAAAATGCCAAAATTGGCCATTTTTGGTTGCCTTTTCTATCATTTTGGAAAGGGTTAATTTCAAACACTTTTCATGTACGTATTCACAATTGACTATCGAGCATATTTGCTGTTGTTAGTTTGGTTGTAAAGTTTAACGCTATCCCATTCTAGTTGCATAAAAGTAGGTACCGTCCAAAAAATTCCCAATTTTTACAGAATTTGGTAAATTTAGGTGGCGATTTACTCCATTTCTAATTGCTTGAGCTCTGAATGTTTTCTATAGCTGCTTGCAGCAGTCAAAGTATGACAAATTTTGTTCTACATGTTATTATTAAAAGTTTAACCCTTGGCAGATTTGAGACTTCCCATAAGGGTA
The DNA here is from genome assembly GCA_031216915.1 of Pictodentalium vernedei. Classification (NCBI taxonomy): domain Eukaryota; kingdom Metazoa; phylum Mollusca; class Scaphopoda; order Dentaliida; family Dentaliidae; genus Pictodentalium; species Pictodentalium vernedei. The sequence goes on along the minus strand of CM062292.1, from coordinate 27,835,967 downwards.
CTGTCAGAATAATTGTTATTTTCGCCAACGTTCACATGCACTTTCTCAGCACTGGAGCCATATTGTCTCAAAACCTTTTCCATGAGAGGATTCGGCCTTCATCCAAAAACAATTTTGCTGTTATATATTTTATTCAAAGTTTTAACCTTCACCCAGTTTTCGGGCCTTGGATTTGAGTGCCCTAAAATTCTTCATAAAATTGGCTAATTTGGAGCTCACTTTTCTTCCATTTTTGAAAGGAATATCGAAAAATGATTTACATGTTCGTATTTACAATTGCCTACCGAGCATATTTGCTGTTGTAAGTTTGGTTGTAAAGTTTAACCCTATCCCATTCTGGTTGCATAAAAGTAGGTACCGTCCAAAAAAACTCCATTTTTTCAGAATTTGGTAAGTTTAGGTGACGATTTACTCCATTTTTAATTGCTTGAGCTCTGAATGTTTTCTTTCTTGCAGCAGTCAAAGTATGACAAATTTTGTTCTATATGTTATTATTAAAAGTTTAACCCTTGGCAGATTTGAGACTTCCCATAAGGGTACTGTCAGAATAATTGTTATTTTCGCCAACGTTCACATGCACTTTCTCAGCACTGGAGCCATATTGTCTCAAAACCTTTTCCATGTTTTCAGAATTTGGTAAGTTTAAGTGATTATTTACTCCATTCCTAATTGATTGAGCGCTGAACGTTTTCTATGGCTGTATGCAGCAGTCATAGTATGACAACTTTTGTTTTATATGTCATTATTAAAAGTTTAACCTTTGGCAGATTCGAGACTGCCCATATGGGTATGGTCGGAATAATTTTAATTTTCATAAAATCACTGAATATTGATAAGCGTGCAGTGGTAGTTTGGAATAGAATATCCGAAAATGCTTTCGAAATTCGGATTCACAGTTCAATTCCAAGAATATTTTCTATTATAAGGTTGCTGTAAAGTTTAACGCAATCCCTGTCTCAGATGCATAATGGTAGATGCCGTCGAAAAAAACTCATTTTTTCAGAATTTCGTTGGTTTAAGTGACAATTTACTCCATTCCTAATTCAATGAGCGCTGAATGTTTTCTATGCCTGCATGCAGCAAGCATAGCATGACAACTTCTGTTTTATACGTCATTATCAAAAGTTTAACCCTTGGCATATTTAGGAGTTCCCATGTGGGTATAGTCGGAATAATTGTTATTTTCGTAAAATCAATCCCTGAATATATTGGTAACCGTGCAGTGGCCTTTCAGTGGTGCTACATGAAGCCGCAAATAGTTAAGGTTGAAAAGTTCATCAAATAGACAAATATAATACCTAACTCAGCCGGTGACAGGTAAAAACTGAATGGAAAAGTCGTTGAATTGAGAATAAAGTAGGGACGAATCGTGCCCTCGGTTTCCACCTGATCCACGGTATTTCCACGTGGTCTCAGCACTTGACAAAGATACTAAACTGTCGGGCAGGGACAGTAGGAAACATACTGAGAATTTCAAGTTGCTGCCCTGCATGATCGGGACATAACTGGAATATATCAGACATTGTATCTGTCGGATATATTCCAATTATGTCCCGATCACTTCACCCCGACTGTCCGCATGGGGGCACCATGACGCCGTGTACTAAGGCATACTGCACGTCGATGGTGCGCATGTCTTCAACTAATCTAACCCTGCCTGTGCTACAGTGCGGAGGCACTATGTTGGGGAGCTGGCAGCTGCTCGTCATTGCTCAGTGGTTCTCTCTGGGCACTCCGGCTTGCGCCACCCATGCAACTGTCACCGACAGAATATGACCTTAGCTGTTAATGTGTCGTTAAAACTTAATAAATAAATAAATAAATAAAAACAGTACCAGTTTTGCTCGTACAAATATTAGTACCGTCAGACAAAATTCATTTTCTGATTAATTTCGTACTTTTCTGAACTCGCTTTCCCTGAGTAAGATTGGTATACCTTCTCAATCTCAGATTTAACCCTCAAGCACAATGAGAGTGAGAATAAGTGTACCATTTGGAAATACCCAAATTATCCAACTTTGGTTACTCTCTACTGTCATTTTGAAATGGGTTAATTTGAGACACTTTGCTTTGCTATATGCAGAGATATTTAATCAATAAATCCGGCTTTAGTTATGTTCTGGGACTTAATGAAACATGTGCTTTGGCCACTTAAAAATAGCACTGTCTGCAAAAAATGACTTTGAGTGAATACTCACTTGTCCAAGAACAAACAGGAAAGAGCTCTTTGAGCTTTTCATAACTGCTTTCAAAAATCAATGGGGAACAAATTTTGTGTTATATGTTTTGGTGTTCCGTGTTATACATTTTATCAGTGGTAGACTGTTTGACTTCTATGATAGAGGTCCCGAGTTTGATCCCTATCTGGGATGACCCACGTAATGTCCTTGGGCAAGGCACTTTATCCCGGTTGCCAACATGGGGGCACGATGATGCCATGTACTAAGGCGTACTGCGTGTCAATGGTGCACATGTCTTCAACCGCTGGTACCCTGCTTCAGCGGAGATTGAACCTAATTAGAATGTTGAGCTGACAGTTGCTTGGTGGTTCTCTCTGGGCCCACCGACTTCCCCCACCCGTAAAACTGTCACGTTTACGATTAGCCATTGTGGGTAAGTGTGTGACCGTAAACACCAATAAATAAATACCGTCAGGGAAACTCTCTGTGAAATCCTTCTGTTAATAAATAGCAAAGTAGTAATGTAATGCAAGAAATATTAACAAGCTGTTCAACATCCCTTTAATCAACTCATTTTGACTTGAACTGTACTCATCACTGTGTATACTAGCTCCCTAGATTGTTTAAACCATATCAAATAAACAACTAATTTGTGTGTGACAGTAACTCATATTACATGTATTTCATTGTATCTGAAACAGATATGTTGGACAAATTGTGACATCATGGAGTAGGAAGCTTACCCTCGTTTGTTGACAAATCCCACACATTCACAAACAGACAAAATGATAGAGAATAAATTAATTATTGATATTTAAGGTCACTTTCAGCATCTACAGCTATATCATGACCTAATATAGCTATTTATTCAAGTCCAGGTATTCATTGCATAGGCGTACAGGGCTATTTTTCAGGGGGGGGGGGATGAACCCTTTTAGCCCGCAAAAGTTGAATCTCAGGAGGAAATGCCAAATGTGGGTATGGGAGGGAGGGCGGGGCTCCCTCCCATCGAGTACCTGGAGAGGACCACCGAGCAACGGCAAGCGACTCAGACTCCCCAACATACTAACTCCACAAAAGCAGGGTTAGCATTGGTTGAAGACAAGTGCACCCTCAAAGTACCGTTAGTACACATCGCCATCATGCCCCCCCCCCCCCCCCCCCCCACGCGGGAAATTAAATTGGGATGAAGTGTCTTGCTCAAGGACACAATATGGTTGCCACAGGCGGGATTCGAACAGAGGACTTCTTGGATTGCAACAATCATCTTTACCTTCTGAGCCACCGTGCTCCCGTAATATGCAGTAATAGAGCTGTTTATGTGTACTTGTGTGATTATAAATGAATAATATTAACGTGGATACGGTTCCACTGAATCAACTTGTACAGTATAATGGTCAGTTTACTTGCAACTTCTAAGTGATGAGATAGGAAAACAACATTTTGTGTGGAAAACCAAAATGTTTTGTGGTCATTTCTGGCAACTAAATTGTCCGAACGTTTTTGGCATATTGGCCGAAAAATCGGCTCCTTCCTGACTCAGGGGTGGGTTGGGGCACAGTCCTTCATGAAACCCCGGCCCGTACGCCCATAATTCATATGTAATAATTTTTTTCCAAAGCACAAAGGACATCACTTGTTTTACTTTCTATGAAAATATTCTGTAATTATTGAAGAGCAAATTTTGTTTTAAATGTTTTGGCGTCCTGCTGTATCTCAAATATCTGTTTTGGCTGCAGAAAAACAAGAAGCATCACAAAAACTTTGATTTCCACTAAATTTTCTGTTTTCAAAACTGATCGACAGTTTTGTGTACAATACAGTTTGCCTTTTCACATTAAAAAGTTGGCTAAGCCCGTAATTTGTCCAACAAATTACAATTCTCTAGTTTTGTTTTTGTTTTTGTTTTATTAGGGTTTAACGACACAGCCAGGGTCATATCATGTCGGTGACAGTTTTACGGGTGGAGGAAGCCGGAGTACCCAGAGAGAACCACCAGCAACGACGAGCAGCTGTCAGCTCTCCAACATCGTAACTCTGAACTCTGCACCGCGGCACAGGCAGGGTTAGATTGTTTGAAAAGCGTCATCGTGCCCCCATGCAGGCAATCGGGGTTAAGTGCCTTGCCCAAGGACACAACGCGGGAGTGCGAATCAGTCGAACCTGTAGTTTGTCCGCGTATCTTACCATTCACGTAACCCACACGTAACCGAAACGAGTGTTCGCGGGTTATTACCAGGCCTGATTCATGTCTGAAATCCATGTACTCTCACCTTGATAATTCAACTCCTGAGTTCCAAAGTGTTCTATGTGCCAGTAGTCACATAGAACACATTGGAACTCAGGCAGGGTTGGGGTATTCGTATTTGAATTCGCTATTCATGAGAGGTGAGGGACGTTGTACAAACACGAGTGCGCGAATGCGCACGAGTGTTTTACAACATAGTCCCTCGCCTCGAATGAATTATTTCACGTAACCAGTCCAATCAAGCGATTACTCTGTTTATTACTTTTATTGACGATAATTATATTATTTAAGCCTTTACCTAACGTATCGGCAAAAAAGACCAGCGCTATTCTCAAAACTCTCCAATTAATTTTCATTAGTTTTTCATTTTTTGTCTCTAAAACATAGGTTATGACCCCTCATTGGAACAAGCTCGTCGAGCTCGTTCCAATGAGGGGTCATAACCTATGTTTTTGAGACAAAAATGAAAATAATAGTTATTCAAGACTTTTTTTGCAAGTGTCGTGTGCTTTTCATGTCAGGTAAAGGGTTAAAAAAAAAACAAAAAAAACAATGAAGTTCCCATTACACCCACGGCAAAGAGTCTTCGTTTGCGCGCACGTATACATGACACAATTGTTGATTGCATAGTTCACTTGTGAAGTTATCGTTTATAGTCAAACCCGGAAATCTCAGTAAATCACACTTTGGAAAGTAATAAGTATTCGTATTCAAATACATCTGGAATTTGTATATTTAGTCTGTGTGAAACACACAGACTATTGTTTTTGCACGGTTCATTTTTTTTTTTTTCTTCTTCTTCTTCTGTCTTCTGTCTTGTGTAGTATGACCTACAGACTTGGGACCAACACCAAATGAGTCGACACTCGATGGAGGTTCAAAATATGGGTCAAGGTAACGGAGGTCATCTAGGGGTCCTTGAGTGCATTTTTCAGAATTGCTGGAAATCACATTTTTTGACCCCCTAAAGTATTCCTGACGTACAAACATGCATTTTGACGTAAAAAAAGAGGGCCAGGCCAAAATTTTTGAAAGTGGGTAACGCCCATATCTCAGGCATGGTATGACGTATGGACCAGGGACCAACACCAAATGAGTCGACACTTGATGGAGATTCAAAATATGGGTCAAGGTCACGGAGGTCACCTAGGGGGCATTGAGTGCAGTTTTTAGAATTGCTGGAAATCACATTTTTTGACCTCCCTAAAGTATTCCTGACGTACACACATGCATTTTGACGTAAAAAAGTGGGCGTGGCCAATTTTTTTGAAAGTTGGTCACGCCCATATCTCAACATGGTATGACCTACGGACCTGGGACCAACTCGATGGAGGTTCAAAATATGGGTCAAGGTCACGGAGGTCAACTAGGGGTCATTGAGTGCATTTTTCAGAATTGCTGGAAATCGCATTTTTTGACCCCCTAAACTATTTCTGACGTACACACATGCATTTTGACGTAAAAAAAATTGGGCATGGCCAAAATTTTTGAAAGTGGGTCACGCCCATATCTCAGGCTTGGTATGACGTATGGACCTGGGACCAACACCAAATGAGTCGACACTTGATGGAGATTCAAAATATAGGTCAAGGTCACGGAGGTCACCTAGGGGTCATTGAGTGCATTTTTCAGAATTGCTGGAAATCACATTTTTAGACCCCCTAAATTATTCCTGACGTACACACACATGCATTTTTATGTAAATAAAAGTGGGCGTGGCCTAATTTTTAGAAAGTAGGTCACGCCGATATCTCAGGCGTGGTATGACCTACAGACCTGGGACCAACACCAAATGAGTCGATACTCGATGGAGGTTCAAAATATGGGTCAAGATCACAGAGGTCACCTAGGGGTCATTGAGTGCATTTTTTCAGAATTGCTGGAAATCACATTTTTTTTACCCCTAAAGTATTCCTGACGTACACACATGCATTTTGACGTAAAAAAGTGGGCGTGGCCAAAAATTTTTTGAAACTGGGTCATGCCCATATCTCAGGCATGGTATGACGTATGGACCTAGGACCAACACCAAATGAGTCGACACTTGGAGATTCAAAATATAGGTCAAGGTCACGGAGGTCACCTAGGGGTCATTGAGTGCATTTTTCAGAATTCCTGGAAATCACATTTTTTGACCCCCTAAATTATTCCTGACGTCCACACATGCATTTTTACGTAAAAAAAGTGGGCGTGGCCAAATTTTTTGTAAGTGGGTCACGCCCATATCTCAGGCGTGGTATGACCGACAGACCTGGGACGAACACCAAACGAGTCGATACTCGATGGAGGTTCAAAATATGGGTCAAGGTCACGGAGGTCAACTAGGGGGTCATTCAGTGCATTTTTCAGAATTGCTGGAAATCACATTTTTTTGATCCCCTAAAGTATTCATGACGTACACACATGCATTTTGACGTAAAAAAGTGGGCGTGGCCAAAATTTTTGAAATTTTTGGTGGGTCACGCCAATATCTCAGGCATGCTATGACATATCGACCTGGGACCAACACGAAATGAGTCGACACTTGATGGAGACTCAAAATATGGGTCAAGGTCACGGAGGTCACCTAGGGGTCATTGAGTGCATTTTTCATAATTGCTGGAAATCACATTTTTGCCCCCCCCCCCCCCCCCCCACACAGCATTCCTGAGATTCATACATGCATTTTTACGTTAAAAAAGTGGGCATGGCCAACATTTTTGAAAAGTGGGTCATGCTCATATCTCAATCGTGGTATGATGAATGGACCTGGAACTAACACCAAATGAGTCGACTCTTGATGGAAATTCAAAATATGGGTCAAGGTCACGGAGGTCACCTTGGGGTCCTCCTGAAAGAGGTCACCAAAGTCATCAAGTGCGTATTATTCAGAAATACTGGGAAATGAATTTTATTACACCTTAATGCATTTCTAAAGTTTATGAACGTATTTCATCACTCAAATTAGTGGGCAGAGCCAAAAATGTCCATTTCTGATTCGAGTATCGAACCCTTTGAATGCTGGTCACATATATGTCTTTTCTGTTTCTTAAAAATAATTGTTCTGATTCCAGTATGAATATCTGTAAATACTGTTAGAAAATCCATTTCTGATTTGTTTAAAAATATTTTACTCCTGAAAATAAGCCTCCATAAATTCTCTTTCTGTATTCTGTATAGTTTATTCCTGATATTTTAACCCTTTTCACACAGACTTGAATTTACTGACACAGATCTGAATTTACTGGGTGCAGTAAATTCTGTTTCTCTAGTCGTATTTGTATTCATAACATTTTAAGTATTTGTATTCGTATTTCAGTACATTTGTAATGTATTCGCCCCAAACCTGAACTTAGGGGACGAATTGTTGTGTTATTTATTTATTTAATGATGTTCAAGGTTAAGGTCATATTCAATGCACCAATGGCTAATCATGACCGTGACAGTTTTAGTGGTGGAGGAAGCCGGAGTACCCGGAGAGAACCACCGAGCAACGACGAGCTGCTGCCAGCTCCCCAACATCGTAACTCCGCATTGATGCACAGGCAGGGTTAGATTGGTTGAAGACATGCGTCCCATCGACGTGCAGTACGTCTTAGTACATGGCGTCATCGTGCCCCCACATGGGCAATGGAGATGAAGTATCTTGCCCAAGGACACAACGCGGTTGCCGCAGGTGGGATTCGAACCGAGGACCTCTCGGCTTGCAGCCTGCACCTCTACCTACTGAGCCACCGCGCTCCCGAATTGTTGTGTAATTTCGTTGTAGTTATTCCTTCACTTTTTGGGGTACTTTAGGGGTAGCCCAACATAACTTTGGCCATTTTTGGAAAACTTTCCACAATGCCATAAATACGAATTAAAGCGGTGAATAACGACATATAATATACCAAAATAATGACAAAAGTACAGAAAACCTGAATTTATCCACTTTTTTCATTTTTTTTTTTATTTATTTTTTTTTTTGCTTTTGATGACAAAAAAAATACCAGCCGCATAAGTAACCGACAGGAATAACAAGTAATGGATCGGTATTTCGAATGTCTGCGTTGTAGAGTTGTTATTATTTATTGGCGTTTAAGGTCACATATTTCTGCATCTGCACAATGGCTAATCATGACCACGACAGTTGTACGGGTGGCGGAAGCCGGAGAGAATCACCGAGCAACGACGAGCAACTGCAAGCGCATCAACATACTAACTCCACGTAAGCAGGGGTGAAGACAGGTGCACCATCAACGTCACAGTGCACAACGTCACCGTGCCCCAAGTGGGCAACGGGGGTGATGTGTCTTGCCCAAGGACACAATGCGGTTGCCGCAGGTGGGGTTTGAAACCGAGGACCTCTCGGCTTGCAGTCTGCGCCTCTACCTACTGAGCAACCGCGCCCCCTGAGTTGTAAATAGAAGACTCCACACTCCATACTCGGAGAAAGCGTATTGATCATTTCATCACCAACGTGGTGAGAACGCTCAGAGGAAAATGGATGACCATAAACTATATTGTGTTCAGATGACGTTTATGATCACGTGGTTTTCGGGCAAAGTTGGGAAACGATTTGATTTCCCAAGATCTGAAATCTTCAGACATTTCACTGCTGTTGTCGAATTTGAGAGGCGATGTAATGTACGACACACGATACATTATTGGGAAAATATTCAGCTGACAAGGTGATAATTGAGAGATACAGTCCTTAGCAGCAGTGTTGAGTTCGGAAACTGTAGAATGTGACGCAAGTCACATCAAGGGATTAATACGCCACCGATTCGAACAACTATCATTTGGTTGGTGACGATGATCAAAATACATAAGTGGGAAAATATATTTGAAAACAAAAATATGTTCACATCAACATACATTGCAGTCCTTACCTTTGTATATTTACGAAAAAATAATATTACTGTCGCCGAACTGTATTGGTGCCGCAAAGAAGGCTTGATGAAGTCTGCTTGGAAAAAAGAAGACCCATGTCAAGGAGCATATTCAGATAGGTTTTTTCCTGTACACCAAATATAGCGAAATTTAGGACCATCGTAAATTTAAAGTCTTCCTTGCACAACCGCATTGTGTGTAAGATGGATCAACATCGATTTTGATCGCTATTGGCACCAAAGGGTTGCATAAATCGTTGTGTATTGACAATCTGTTGACAGAAATAGCTGAAGCCGTCTGGCGGACAAAAAAGTCACACGAATTATCGAAATGAAACCACAACGTCTCCTAAGTGTTTAAATAAATGAATTTAATAACCAACATAATTCCGATATTGTTCAGGGCAGTAACCCACTGCCTACAAAATTAGTATTGTTAAGCAGATCCGTTATTAACCCTTTACCTAACATGAAAAGCAGACGACACTTACAAAAAAAATTCTTGAATGACTATTTTTTTTCATTTCTTGTCTCAAAAACATAGGTTATGACCCCTCATTGGAACGAGCTCAACGAGCTCGTTCCAAAGAGGGGTCATAACCTATGTTTTTGAGACAAAAAATGAAAAAAATAATGAAAATTAATTGGTGATTTTTGAGAATAGCGCTGGTCGGTTTTGGCCGTTACGTTAGGTAAAGGGTTAATGTTCTTAAATCTGAGGGGTAAGCAACAGTCAAGCCTCCCCAAACATCAACTACAGAAGGCCGGTAGTTCCAAATCAAATGAAGCATACGGGGGTCGAACTCGGGACCTCCAGCATAGAAGTCCAACAGTTTACCACTGAGCCACCATTTTATTGTATACAATCTGGTCTCTTACTTATGCCACAGCAGACTTTCAGGCTCCATTGCAAATATTCGTTTCCACAAAATCTATGTTTAATTCCAATAAAATAGACATATAATTTATTGGGGTTATTCTTTCCTGGACTTTGGAGAAACTTACATGGAATTTCATCAAAGTTAGGTTGGACGTCCATTTAAGGTGCTATATGAGGGAAATTTGAAATTTACTTTAAATTTTCACCTCTGATATTCCATGAATTCAAATTAGATGTACACAAATTATACATCAAAATGAAGGTTGAGATATATAGAACACGAAAAATATATGAAATCAACTAATAGAGTTGACAGCACGCCCCAATGGTTCCTGGAAGTCAGCTACCGTATTTGTACCAGAACTGATAACAAAATAATATCTCAGGCAAACTATTCGTGACCAAATGTGTTTCAGATAGCCAAGAACAAAGGTAGGACATCAAAATTCTCCACAACGCAGCGACAGAGCTGCATGCGGGTGAATTCCAAAATAGTCGGCTTTGTTTACACAGATGGTTTATTTAGATTTTCGGTCAAGGTCATCGGACCGAAAAAAGCATCGATATACAATGTCGCCTAAAATCAAATAATGAGAAAGATCGCCTTAATACTACATAATATTATTATATGGAGACTGCACAGTTGTCGTATTACTTGCAAGGTATCGTGACACCTGTTGGGATTTCTTAGAATTGCGATTTTCGATGTCAGTTCGTGGTATCCAGTGATTTACACATATCCGCCTAATATTTCCTTATTTATTGTTTAACGACAATTTAACAGCCAAGGTCATATCGTGTCGGTGACAGTTTTACGGGTGGAGGGAGTTGGAGTACCCGGAGAGAACCACCGAGCAACGATAGGCATCTGCCAGCTCCCTAACATCGTAACTCCACACTGCAGCACAGGCAGGGTTAGATTGGTTGAAGACATGCGCACCATCGACGTGCAGTACGCTTTAGTACATGGCGTCATCGTGCTCCCATGTGGACAACCGGGGTTAAGTGCCTTGCCCAAAGACACAACGCGGGAATCCGAATCGATCGCTCAGACGGTCACCCATCCAAGGACTAACCGGGGTCGACGTTGCTTAACGTCGGTGAACTGACGAGAACGGTTACCGCAATGCCACCGCGCCCCCATGTCCGCCGAATAAATAATACATTTGGCCACGAGTTGTTCTCCGGAAATATTATTTTATTATCAGTTCTGGTACGAATACGGTAGCAGACTTCCAGGAACCTTTGGTGCCTGCTGTCAACTCTATGAGTTGATTATATATATTTTGCGTGTTCTATACATCCCAACCTTCATTTTTGATGTATAATTTGTGTATATTTAATTTGAAATTATGGAATATCAGAGGTGGAAGTTATTTATATAGCTCCTTAATTCTTCACAAAGTACTCAGGGCGCTTTAATTAGCATGCCATGTTACACCCCTTCCCCCATCCCCCGGGGGTGGGGGGGCATGAATTTTCACCTATGGGAGTACACACTCTTAAGGTGTTATGGAAGTAAGAGAATTTTGTTTATTTTGAAATACCCACCTGTGATATTCCTTAAACAAGTTCATCGGAAATATTATTTTATTATCAGTTCTGGTACGAATACGGTAGCAGACTTCCAGGAACCAGTGGTGCCTACATTCGACTCCATGAGGTGATTACATATGTGTTTCGTGTTTAATACATCTCAACCTTCATTTTGATGTATAATTTGTGTGTATTTAATTTGAATTTAAGGGGACGTCCAACTTAACTTTGGGAATTTTTTTTAAATTTTAACTGGTGCCGAAAATATTAATAAAACAAGAGAGTGGGGGGCACGCCCCGGGGTATACCCGCACGGAGCATAACGCCAAACAATGACAACAGAAGAAATGGACCATGATACTATGAAATTTATTCCCATACACAATCGTCATTCCAAATTTCAATGAGAGCCACTAAACCCAAACCAGTGATATGAGATGAACAGACAAAAAAATGGCTATTTTGCCAGGCAAACAGAAACATCATTGTCTTTGTTTTACAGCGAGGTCATTGTGAGGGCCAGAAACACCTGTTACTGAAGTCTAGTGACAATCGAGCCATGCACATAACAGATGTAGTACAAAGACATAATGCCACATGTGGGGAGGCGATTTGCGTGTATTTTCTTTGTTTTACTGCAGAGACATAACTCACTTGAAAGCCTTTCCCACAAACAATCTTCATTTCAAATTTCATTGAAATCTGATAACTCAATCCTTACAGAACAAAGACATTATGCCACATGTGGGGAGGTGATATGCCACTTGTGGGGATGTGATTTGCTATTTTCTTTGTCTTACGGCAGGAACATGACTCATTTGAAAGTCTTTCCCGCAAACAATCTTGATTCCAAATTTTATTGAAATCTGATAACCCAAACCTGAAATATAAGGCGAACAGACAAAAAAAACTGCTATTTTACGAGGCAAATAGCGAATTTTCAAAGTTAAAAAGGGGGAAAAGTCTAAAAACGTAAAAGAAAGAAATATTAGAGACTCATCTGAAAGCCTTTCCCATAAACAATTTTCATTCCAAATTTCATTGTGATCCAATAACCCAAACCTGAGATACGAGGCGAACAGACAAAAAATAGCCTATTTTTGTATATTTAAAGGGCCATAACTCACAGAAAAAAATATTTCAACAGCAAAACGACTGATGCTGCTTAAAGATCTCATAATAATGAACATACTTATCGAAATCTGAGCAGTATTGTTGAAGTTATAAAGCGAACAGACATTTGAGTCCGGACGGACAGACGTATGCACGGACTCTCGCACGGACTCACGTACAGACTCTCGCACGGACTCACGTACAGACTCACGCACGGACTCACGCACGGACTCTCGGACGGACTCACGGACCCACGGACAGGCGCAATCCAGTATACCCCACATTTTTAAAAAAAGTGGGGGTATAATAATGAAACAAAGTCATATTATATATCAAAATAAGGACTCGAGTACAAGGAAATGGAATATATTCATGTTTTCACGAAAAAAATATGATTTTGACGACAGACAAGCTTCCAATGGCATAAGTAACGAATTGCAAATATCACGAATAGTTTAGCAATTCCAATAAGGCTTCAAATAAATGACTAACTCCAGACTCGGAGAAAGCATATTTTATCATTCCGTCTCCATTGTGTTACAAACGCCCCAAATAAAGATGCACGAAAAATAAACTAGCAGAGCACACTATAGTATATCACCACATTTGCATTCTTGATTATTGGTTAATGCTTGATACAGACAGAAATGAAAAGGTATTATATAAAATTTGAGACCTTTATGCACATCTACAGACCCTGCCTCAACATATGAATACACTTTCAATGTTTTGAATTAACTCTCCTAGAAGCCTTTCGTAGGAAACTGATTCTCCAATGACAAATGTGTGGCTTGAGTGCCACATGGTGCCGAATAAAAAAATTGAAACCTTTCTGTACATCTAGAGACCCTACCTGAACGTATGAACACACTTTCAACATTTAAAATTAAAACCCCTAGGAGCCTTTTGCCCCAAACCGATTGTCTAACGACAAAGGGAAGGGGCACGTCGGGAGCCATATGGGTGTCCGATAATAAAAAAAATCCAAACCCTTTATGCACATCTAGAGACCCTACCTGCACCTATGAACACACTTTAAGCATTTTGATTTTAAACCCCTAGGAGTCTTTTTGCCAGAAACTGATTCTAATAACTAAAGTGGCGCAATGGGTACCCCACGGAGCCGAATAAAAAATCGGAAACCTTCATTCACATCCAGAGACCCTACTGGAACATATGAACACACTTTCAACATTCCGAATTAGAACCCCCAGGAGCCTTTCATCGGAATCTGATTCTCTAATGATAAAAGTGGCGCCATGGCCGCCACACGAGACAGAACCAAAATTCCGCAGCCTTTGTGCACATCTAGAGACCCTACCGGAACATATGAACACACTTTCAACGTTTCGAATTGTAACACATAGGATCTTTGCCGGAAAACAGATTCTCTGGCGACAAAAGTGGCGCTACGGGAACCACTTGGGCCTAAATTAAAAATCCAAAACCTTTATGCACATCTAGACATCTCACTGGAACGCATGAACACACTTTCAAAATTTCGAATTAAAACCCCCAGGAGCTTTTCGGCACAGACCGATTCTCTGACGACAAAAGTGGCGCTACAGGTGCCCCACGGGGTAGAATCAAAAATCGAAAACCTTTATGCATATCTAGAGACCCCACCGAAAGAGATTAACATACTTTCAACGTTTCAAATTGAAACCCCTAGGAGCCTTCCATCGGAAACTGATTCTCTAATGACATTAAGTGGCGCTACAGGTGCCACACGGTGGCGAATTAAAAATCCGAAACCTTTATGCACATCTGGAGACCCTACTGAAACATATGAACACACATTCAATGTTTCGAAAAACCCCTCATAGCATTTTGCCACAAAACGATTCTCATTTTTTTTTTTAAATGACTGGGATAATAAGCTTTCATTTCACAAACATGTGATCAAATCGATCACCTGTGACTGCTTGTAATCATACAAGGCAAATCGTAAACTTGGGAAAAAATGTTCTTTTCAAAGATCTGAGAATGACAGACGGCCACATTCTTCTCAAGCCAGCAAGGTGATTGAATGGAAAAGGCTCAATACATTCACGTAGGAAAGTTACAATGACAATGTCATTAACCATTTCGCTGTTGTGCAATTTGGTAATATCCTGTGCTGAACCACATATTAGAGGGCATGGAGTTAAAGTGAAAAAAATGGAAGCGCCAATAAAGTTCATGTATTTGTAAATTTAAAACTGTTACTATACAGTACGTGGATAGTGTATTATCACTAAATCACCCCCTAGAGTGGCGATTCCACCGAAGCAAAAATTGCAGATTTGTTGCAAACCATAACAAGCACAAGCAAAGTTTCAGCCAATGGACATCTGGGTTAAAGCCGGAGGTCCATTGGCTGAAACATTGTTTGTGATTTTTGTCCATATGTGCAGAATTTGAAAGTGAAACTTTGGGGGGTACCTCCACTCTACGAGTGATTTTGTTACAATCCATTCTCCACGTACTGTATATTGGAACAACATTGACAGAGTTCAACAATGTTTCCAAAACTACTCACAGCCACACTCCATAAATCTCAAAAGAAAAGACGTCTAGTCCACTTGAATTTAGTTCCTATTTAATAGACAGACCATGTAGTCCAAACTTTGCCCCACAGGCCGTTATATAATTTTTGTTTTGTTTTGTCGCCGTGTGGCACAGGACAACAAAAAACAATTATATTTGTTGGGGCAAGTTTGGACTATTGAGTTCGTTGTTGCCTCGGGTATTTCAGAATTTACATAGACGCGAAAAGTGGTTGAGATGAAATGGATAATGCCATATCGTCTGTCGCTTGCATTTCGTATAACATGCGTTCTATAGAGAATAACAACGAGCTATGATATCCATTCCCCTGTACATGTATGTGGTATCTCCGTACTGAGCTGAGTACGGACTTATCGCACAGGCCCTCAACAGTTGGTTCCGTACTCAATATGCACCTGTAGCAGCGAAAGGGTTAATGCGAGATAAAATCGGAATTGCAGGACAAACTTTTCAGTTTCCTTATCTATGGATGCCATTTTTAGAAATGGATCTCCATGTCCCTGTTTCACTTACTTATTTACTTATTGGTGTTTAAGGTCACATACTTATGCACAATGGCTAATCATGACCGTGACAGTTTTTCGGGTGGAGGAACTCTGTTCAAGCTTCGCTCAAGCAGGGTTACAGCGGTTGAAGACATATGCACCATCGACGTGTAGTACGCCTTAGTACGCGGCGTCATCGTTCCCCCATATCGGCAACCGGGATAAAGTGCCTTGCCCAAAGACAACGCGGGTCGTACTTCGTCCCGGACGAGGATCGAAGTCGGGACCTCTAGCATAGAAATCCAACAGTCTATCACTGAGCCACCGCGCTCCCACGCCCATGTTTCATACTATTTTAATTTGGTTGTTATCGACACGTAAAATATTAAACTGGATAAATAGGTTTCAAAACAAAAATATATCCGAACAAACATTAATATTAATCGTCAAACTTTTCTTTGTTCGAAAATATCATTTGCTTGGAGGCCGAATTATATTTACCACAACTTCCTGTTTCCAGTTTCCATGTTTGTCTGCTATCCAAATGATTTCAAAGTAAAGAGAAAAAAAAACGCTTTTAGCTGTTCATCTGCACAGAAATTTGTGAATATAGCAATGTTAAGGTGCTATATAAGAAATAGAATTTTGTTTATTTTGAAATTCCCACCTCTGATATTCCTTAAATTCAAATTAAATATACACAAATTATACATCAAAATGAAGGTTGAGATGTACAGAACACGAAACACATGTAATCAACCCATAGAGTTGACAGCAGGCACCACTGGTTCCTGGAAGTCTGCTACCGTAATCGTACCAGAACTGACAATACAATAATATTTTCTGATAACAACTTGTGGCCAAATGTGCTTCACATATCCAAGAACAAAGCTAGAGAATCAAAATTCTTTTTTAAAAAACGGCGATAAAGCAGTATGGGGGTAAATTCCAAACCTGTTGCCTTTGTTTACATTGTAAATTACTTTCTATATACAAAGCTTATTCCTTATTCGACATTCGAAAAAAAAAATTAACTGATTTTGGTCAAATAAACGGCATTATAGGCTGGTCGTTTACTATTAATTAAGATTCGACCAATGAGGGGTGGACACTCAACCCCCAGCCGTCGAATTTCGACCCCAAAAAGAGTGAGTTGAAAGAAATGTCATTTATGGACTCATTTAGGTCAATTAAACAGCATTGTTGGGTGGCCGTTGGGGATTCATTAAGATTCGACCATAAAGGATGGACCCTCTCAAGCCCCAGCCTTCGAATTTCGAACCTAAAAACGGTGAGTTGGGAAAAACTGTCATTTATGGATCGGTTTTGGTCAACTGAACGGCATATGGTTGGTGGCCGTTGACGATTCATTAAGATTCGACCCACATGGGGAGAACCCTCTCAACCCCCAGCCGTCAAATTTCATTAAGGTTTGACCCATAAGGGGTCACCCTCTCAACCCCTCAGCCTTCGAATATTTCATCCCAAAAGTGTAAGTTTTTTAAACAAAACCGTTATTTATGGACCAATTTTGGTCAAATAAACGTCATTGTAGGGTGGCCATTGACGATACATTAAAACTCGACCCATAGGGGATGGATTCATCAAACCCAGCCCTCCAATGTCTACCCAGAAAAGAGTGAGTTTGGAAAAAATGTCAATTATGAACAGATTATAATCAAATAAACTGCAACAGAGGGTGGCCGTTGAGGATTCCTTCCGATTTGATCAATAGGAGTTGGACCCTCTCAACCACCAGCCGTCGAATTTCGACCCCAAAAGGGTGAGTTGTTAAAAACGTCATTAATGGACCAATTTTGGTCAAATAAACTGCACTGTAGGCAGGGACAGGGACGCGGCTAGAGGTTTTTGATTGGGGGGGGGGGGGGTAGGGTAGTAAATTTCCGAGGGACCGGGAGGAGGGAAATACGGAGAATTTTTTTAAAAATGAAGCAATGAAAGGGGTCATAAAATTGATTCTAGTAACTGAAATGCCAACACCTTCTTTCTGATAAAATTATCAGGTTATTTAGCGCGCATGCGCGCGAAATATCTGGGGCGATTCTCGACACATTTCATGGGGAATTCAATGCTCAGGAGGATTCAATTTACGGAAGATAAAATGAACATCTGCAAAATCCGATACGAATATTTGTAATTCTCCTGTGTTTTATTTTCTCTTTATTTTCATTTCTGTGCATTGTCTTTAACCCTTTACCCAACGTAACGGCCCAAACCGACCAGCGCGATTGTCAAAAATCGCCAATTAATTTGCTTTATTTTTTCATTTTTTGTTTCAAAAACATAGGTTATGACCCCTCGTTCGAACGAGCTCGACGAGCTCGTTCCAACGAGGGTTCATAACCTATGTTTTTGAGACAAAAAATGAAAAAAATTAGTTGTTAAAGAATTTGTTTTTTGCAAGTGTCGTCTGCTTTTCAGGTTAGGTAAAGGGTTAAACTTTACAAGAAAACCAATCCGTAATACATATATATGCTTTTATGCCGTCTGCTAAAGTGTTTTTGGCAACAGCGAAATGAAAACAATCGACAAGAAAGACTGACACAATTTTTTTGACAGGTGACATTGAACAGCGTTGATCGTGTTCCATTTGTTTTCACCACGGTGCATAAGTGTTCCGGGAACAGAAATAAGTTTCCTAGATGCTTCCTAAATACTCGCCGTCATTAACTCTGCTTGATGAGTCGTTTATGGATTATTTAAATTACGAAGGCATCTCATTTGTTGCTTTTTTGGCTTTTTCTGTCTTCTGATTTTCAAGGATACGCACATATCGTATGCAAGCCATTCGGCCACTGACAATTTTAGTCAGTTGGTCGTCAAGTCAGTACGTTTCGGCCGGTTTCATTTTTGGTCGATTCAGCTATTGGAAGAAATATTCATTTGGGAGTATATTAATTGAAGGCTGGATGATGAATAACATTATTCGCACGATTTTTGTGATAAAAACTGTATGCATATATAACTTTGAGGCATAAATTTAATTTACAAACTGGCACGAAAGGGCGCACGTTTTGTGCTGAAAAAATCAATATTATATCTTCATAATCTTTTCCCCTAACCAATAACGTAATGGAATGAAGCACAAAAAAACACAAACAAACAAAAACCCAAACGAAAAACGAACTAAATATTACTATTCTCCTGTTATTGGACCAAGCTAGATTGTCAAGTCGAATGATAAAGTGGATTGTTATGAAAATAAATTACAAAATTGGTTAATATTCTCCTCTTATTTTCTTATAAGTAAGCGTTTTGAAATTCATGCTTACTTTATACCCGAAATCAATTTTCAGAAAATGAAAGATTCTATATTTGAAGAAAATAGAAAATGTTTTTTTAATTAGAAATCCTAGTGTGTTGAGAAGAGATGTTTACTCACAATCCATTCGCTAAAAAAAAATCCCGCCCGTTTCTTGCTCTTTCCAACAATTTGTTCCACTTACATGAACGTCGTCGCAGTTCGAGTCTACCATGACACTATCTTTGGTTGATTTTTGATCGAACGAGATTGTTATTAATCCGTAACCCAATTTTTAACAAAAATATAAAACACTTTCGTGTTCTTCCCTCCAATACGTTCCAATACCGCCTCGCCGCCCAAGCCTTTCCATTCCTTTATATGATCAGGCGAGATTGCTTTAGGGTGTTCTATCCGATATCTCTGGTTTTCACTTGTTATGTCTTCACGGCAATTATTGGGTCACTGCAATGACAGCACTCGCTTCGAGTAATATATTTTCTTTTGAGAAACATCACATTTGTTTTTACAATACACACGATTTGTATTAATTATTAGTGTGTTAAATCTTTTTGTCTGAAAAATGCAACTATTTTAAAGGCCACGTTCGAAGGAGATATGCGAGTGCTATTTTGTCTCGGTTTTTAAAAGCCTTTGTGCATAACTCGAATCATTGTCAAGTTTGTCATGTATGGCGGGTTATTAGCGCCACGTAATTTTTAGTTATCAAATTACAGTTGCAATTTAGTAAATTGTGCCTGCAATTTAGCTCTCCTGTACTTTCCGTTCTGTGCATTGTCTTTAACTCTTTACCCAACGCAGACGATATCAAAATTTATTATTTTAAATATAATTTTTTGAAATTTTTCAAAAAAATTCAACAAAACCATATCATGTGACCCCCTCGTTGGAACGAGCTCGTCGAGCTAGTTTCAACGAGGGGGTCACATGATATGGTTTTGTTGAATTTTTTTTTAAAAATAATATTTTTTCAACTGCTGAATTTGCATATTACGCGGACGGATGCGGCCGATTCGTTGGGTAAAGAGTTAAACTATACACAAGCAAAACAATCCGCAATACATATACTACTCAAAGTTTGCTAAGCACCAAATATTTGACACATCATTGTGAAATTTGCTTGTGACATATTTGCAATATTTTTGGTGGATATGATTGAGGAATGTATTGAGATGGTCCCCAGTGTTTACATTAGCTCTCTTGACAGGCAGACTTTTCGTGACAGTCATGGAAAGCATGTACCCCTTGATTTTCATGATGTTTTCGTGTACTGTCTATATGTACATGACATGTGTAGGGTACTCAGTCTTCATTTCAACATAAACCCTTGAGATTTAATGATTGAATATGGCAAATGCAAATGTAAGAAGACATATGTCTGAAGCAGAAATGTGGCGGGCTGTAGGGATGGTGGAGCAAGGAGCTACCCATCGTCGGGTTGGTGAAGCCCTTGGTGGGGACCATACGGTGATCACCAGAGCCTGGGCAAGATTTCAGCAGTATGGCACACCAGTAAGACGGCATGGTGGTGGCAGAGACGGGGCAACATCTGCAGCTGAAGACCGGTTTTTGATCATGCAGGCCCATAGGAACCGATTTGCCACAGCAACCCGGCTTCGCATTGACCTTCAGAATGCATCCGGGGTAAATGTTGCGACGCCGACTATCCCGGCAAGGTTGCACGAATGTGGTCTCCGATCGAGAAGACCATGTATTCGCATTCAGTTGTCCCAGAACCACCGCCAGACACGATATGAATGGGCCATGGATCACGTTGAATGGACCAGAGAAGATTGACGACCTGTCCTTTTTACAGATGAGTCAAGGTACTGCCTAGACAACACAGATAGGCGTTCTAGGGTATGGAGAAGACCAGGAAAGTGATTCCATGCAGCCAATATTGCTGAGCATGACCTCTATGGTGGAGGGTCAATCATGGTCTGGGGCGGTATCAGCTGGGATGGACGGACAGAGCTCTGTCTCCGTGAACGTGTTACATTGACTGCACAACGGTATATTGATGAGGTTCTGGATGTCCACGTCAGATCGCAGGCAGGTGCAGTGGGTGATAGATTCATTCTGATGGACGATAATGCCCGTCCTCATGTTACCCATGCTGTCGGGGAGTACCGACAGAGGGAGTAGATTGAGCATATGGACTGGCCAGCAAGATCCCCCGACCTCAATCCAA
Source organism: Pictodentalium vernedei (assembly GCA_031216915.1). NCBI lineage: Eukaryota > Metazoa > Mollusca > Scaphopoda > Dentaliida > Dentaliidae > Pictodentalium > Pictodentalium vernedei. The sequence goes on along the minus strand of CM062292.1, from coordinate 27,814,651 downwards.
TCGAGCATGTCTGGAATGAGTTGCAGCTTGCAATTTCAACCCGTCCAGTCCAGCCAAGAAGTATCCAGGAGTTTGGTGCATGCTGGTCCAAGAATGGAACAACATCTCACAAAGGACTACCAGGAACTTGAATGTGAGAATTAGAAGGCGTTGTCAAGGTATAATTAACAGTTGTGGGTCTCATACTCGATACTGAAGCCATACCAGTTCGCTCCGTCAACTTTTTGGTATATTGAAAAAATTCCTCTTTTCCATGGTTATCGTATTCAAAAGCTAAAATAATGTCAAACACAAATAAAATACTAATTTCTGTACTTAAATCATATTTATATTTATTGATGTTTAAGGTCACATATTTATGCACAATGGCTAATCATGACCGTGACAGTTTTACGGGTGGAGAAAGCCGGAGTACCCGGAGAGAACCACCGAGCAACGACGAGCAGCTGCCAGCTCCCCAACATCGTAACTCCGCACTGCAGCACAGGCAGGGTTAGATTGGTTGAAGACATGCGTACCATCGACGTGCAGTACGCCTTAGTACACGGCGTCATCGTGCCCCCACGCGGGCAATGGAGATGAAGTGTCTTGCCCAAGGACACAACGCGGTTGCCGCAGGTGGGATTCGAACCGAGGACCTCTCGGCTTGCAGCCTGCACCTCTACCTACTGAGCCACCGCGCTCCCGTACTTAAATCATTAAAGATATAATTAAATAAAAAAAAAATTACACTTTTCATTACAATATTTCAACTAAAAGGTGAAACAGGTAGTTGGATGTACTTGGTGCTTAGCAAACTTTGAGTAGTATGTATATATGCTTTTATGCAGTCTGCTAAAGTGTTTTTGCAAGGGTGACATGAAAACCATCCAACAAGAAAGTCTGACCCATTTTTTTGACAGGACTGGTGACATTGAATACCGTTGATCGTGTTCCATTTGTTTTCACCGCGGTGCATAAGTGTTCCGGGAAAAGAAATAAGTTTCCTGGGTGCTTCCTAAATACTCGCCGTCATTAACTCGGCTTGATGCGTCGTTTTTGAAATATTTAAATTACGAAGGCATCTCATTTGTTCCTTTTTGGCTTTTTCTCTCTTCTGATTTTCAAGGATACGCACATATCGGATGCAAGCCATTCGACCACTGACAATTTTAGTTGGTCGTCAAGACAGTTCGTTTCGGCCGGTTGCATTTTTGGTCGATTCAGCTACTGAAGAAATATTCATTTTGGGAGTATATTAATTGAAGGCTGGATGATGAATAACATTATTCAAGTGATTTTTTTGTGATAAAAACAGTATGAGTAGTATGTCTCGCACGTTTCGAGGGTAGTCTGGGGGATCTCATCGGGGGATCTCATGTGACGTCATAGTCACGTAACCCAGTGGCGCCATGTTGTGTTGTCATGGTAACCCACGTGAGCGGCCATGTTGTGACGTCATCCCCATGGTAATACGTGGTGTTGAGTGCGCATGCGCAGCACGTGTTGTTAGGGTGATACGTGTTTCCGTCGTCCATTTTGTATACTGGAGGCCGCCATCTTGGGTTCTATGGTAGCACGTGATTGCTATGTTACTCAATTTTTCTGCAATGGGACGGGGTATGTTTGGAGGGTGTGTTCGATTGAATCGGAGTAAATCTAATTACTCAAATAAACCTGACAATCCCTCCAAATTACCCCAAATCCACCCAAATCACTGAAATTGACTTTATTTTATACGGATTTCCCATTTTATCTGCTTAGTACGTAGTGCTATACCGATGGGGTGCCCGGAGGTGTGTTCGATTTAATCGGAGTATCACGAATTACCACAAACAACCCGACAAGGTGTACTATTTCGAATTCTTTCAGAATTCTCTTCTTCTATCTATATATGTAATAGTTTACGTCTACCTAGGCATGTTCCTTTCCCCTGGAGAATACTCCAGTAGCGTAGAAGAGCCTATTAAGTGGAACAGTTTTGCTTATTTTTACTAAATTTAGCTATTCTAGTCTATTCTTGTAACTTCTTACCCTATTCCGTGTACTCTTGTTGTTTCATTTATCTAGATCATTTATATAGATTATTGCTAACCAATCAGATTGCTTGATTTCACATAATCTGTATGCAGAGTTAACTCCCCCTTATTACAACGAAGTCGTATCCAATTCTCATCACCTTTATATCCAATGGCCATATCCCATGGAATCCCATTTTTGGGAAACACCCATGGCTATGGAATCCCTTTTTAGTCGTATGAGGCCATGAGGGCTATGTAAAAGCCCTCAATGAGACCTCATATATTATGCCTCATAGCCTCATTGAATTTTGCGGTTATGAGGACCATTAAAAATCCCTCAATGAGGTATAATGTACTACGACTCTTAGCCTCATTTCAGTATTTAACAGGTATATCCCATGGAATCCCATTTTGGAAAACGCCTGTGACTGTGGAATCCCTTTTTTGTCATATGAGGCCATGAGGGCTATGTAAAAACCCTCAATGAGTCCTCATATATTATACCTCATAGCCTCATTGAATTTTGAGGTTATGAGGACCATTAAAAATCCCTCAATGAGGTATAATTTACTACGACTCTTAGCCTCATTTCCGTATTTAACAGGTATATCCTATGGAATCCCATTTTGGAAAACGCCTGTGATTCTGGAATCCCTTTTTTGTCGTATGAGGCCACGAGGGCTATGTAAAAGCCCTCATTGAGTCCTCATATATTATACGACATAGCCTCATTGAATTTTGAGGTTATGGGGACCATTACAAATCCATCAATGAGGCATAATTTACTACGACTCTTAGCCTCATATCGGTATTCGAGAATACCTGACATTATATTATTTGAGGATACTAGTTCGACTTTACATCCGGGTACTTCATGCTACATCCGGGTGTACTTCTGCTGGGTAGCTGATAAAAAACAAACAACAATATATATATATAACATTTCATTTTTATTCAAGTATACAATTCAATTTCTCAAGGCATTTCTCTTTGTAGTTCTTCTTGCATGGGCTAACCATTTCATCTTCTTGTGGGTTGGAGCTTCTTCCCATTGCATGGCTAGGTTCTTGATAGAACACTTTCTCTCATTTGATAAGTTGGCTTTGTTGGTTGCTTTAATTTCCTGTCTGGCATCTTTTGGTTCCTCTTTCTCTAGCTGTTTCTTAGTAGTAACTTCAGTCTTCTCATTCTTAGTAGTAACCTCATTTGTGGTTTGAGTGGAAACATCTTTCTTGATTTGGGTTCTCTTTGAATCTTCAGTCGTAGTGGTAACTTCATTCTTTATGGGAGCTGGCATCTTTTTCTTGTCTTCAGTAGTAACTTCGTTCTTAATGGAAACACCTTTCTTTGTTTCTGTAGAAACTTTGTTCGCAGTAGTAACTTCATTCTTGTTTGTATTGGAAGCATCAGTCAATTCTGTCTTTATTCTTTTGTTTACTGATCGGTCAGTATCCACACATAATTGTTTCTTTCCACCAGCATCCAAGTCTAGATTTTTTCTCTTGGCTGCATTTACCACACGATTCACTTGGATCAGTTCCTAGGAAGTTAGCTTTAATCCAGCATCATTCTTGAAGATCTGTATATGTAAGTCATCTTTTAATCTGAGCACTGTTGTTGACACAGACATCTTCACTCTTCGACGTTCAAAACGGAAATGAATTTATTTTTATGCCAACACTCCTTTTATACTTTTTTCTAATCGTCTGCTTCTTCTTCATCATCATCTACTCGGAATGAGTAATTTCTCGTAAGGTTGTCGAACAGAAATCTTCGCTTTTCCAAGGCATATTTCTGGGATTCTTCAAAGTCAAAATCCTCTTCTTCACGAAGACGCTTGGCAGTTTCTTGAATTTTCTTGTGAATTGAGTCGTTGCAAAAATTTCTAATGTATACAAGGGTATTAATGTATTTCTCACTAATGGCTTCTTTGACACACTTTTGAAGAGCTCTATACACTGTTTCAACTTCATCTTCACTGTCCATTCCATCCTCGATATATTTGTTCATGAGGTTGTCAAAATCGTTTTGGTATTTGTCTAAGGCACTTTGAACGATAGTTCCCACCATAGAAACGTCGTCTTCTTCCTCTTCTTCGTCTTCATATTCCATATCTTCTGATAGTTCCGACGATTCATCGGAGTCCGAATCTCTGGACCAATTTTTTGGTGCACAACAGGATTGCATTGCGTCCACTCTCTTCGAAGGTCAGATTACAAATAACAAGTTTCTTGCGAGCACGACCCTTTTATAGGATATCGGACAGAGCATTTATGATGGGTTTGATCAACTTTCCTAAAAATCCTCCTTTCTGTATGAGCCGTCTTCTTTTCCGATAAGATAGTCCTGTCTTTGGTGAGGCAATTCTCCTAATCTGGTGTTTGTATGGAATCAGCTTAGCTCTCTCAGATTTGGTTATAGGTACTGCTCCCTTCAAGATATTCGAGGCACAATCACATATATAGTGTATCAAATCATCATTGGCCGTCTTGAATATAGTCTTGGCTTCATGTCGATCCGCATCAGATAGGATTCGCAGTGTATCTAAATTTCTTTCTAATCTTGTAGTGTTGCCCGATTTTCCGATTTCCTCATAGGGCAGTAAATATTCTCGTGTCTGTGCATGTTGTCCGATGATGACTCCGATCTGGAAAAGGCCTTTTCGCAATATCTGCAGCAATGGACTTTCATGACTTCACTCTTTCGCGGTCGTAGAATAAATGAGTTTATTTTCACACCAACACTCCTTTTATACCTTTTTCAGAGCAAGGACTGGGTTGATAAGCGCCGTGAGAAAGCAACTCTTTCGTAGTATACTTTTTATATCTGGAGAAATTCCATCATCTGTTAGCAGCTTCAATACATGTTCGTATTTTCGCAGGTCATCAAATTCAGCGGTATCTTATCTTTGAGGATGTTGGTAACACATTTGCATAAACAGGTAATCAAATCTTCATCAGCAGCGCGTAGAACGGCATCGATTCCCACCTTGTCAGCATCCCGTAAAAGTTCTAAAAGTGCTTTATTCTGGTCAGTCATGGAATCTCCAGTATCTCTCTCCTCTTCTGTTCTTCTTGGACAGCTGTGTTCTTCATGCCTACGAGCACTGAATGATCTAGTAAACATCTTCGTACAATATCTGCAGTGGAGCCGATGATGGTTCTTCTGGCGTCTTCTGGCAATATCCGATCTCGAAAATAACTTGGAACAGTATCTGCAACGAATTGGTAACATGTCTTCACTCGACGACGGTCAGGACACAAATGAATTTATTTTCGAACCAACGCCGTTTTTATAGCTTTCCCAACAGAAGTACCCGGATGTAGCATGAAGTACCCGGATGTAAAGTCCAACTAGTATCCTCAAATAATATAATGTCAGGTATTCTCGAATACCGAGATGAGGCTAAGAGTCGTAGTAAATTATGCCTCATTGAGGGATTTTTAATGGTCCTCATAACCTCAACATTCAATGACGCTATGAGGTATAATATATGAGGACTCATTGAGGGCTTTTACATAACCCTCATGGCCACATACGACAAAAAAAAGGATTCCACAGTCACAGGCGTTTTCCAAAATGGGATTCCATAGGATATACCTGTACTAATACTGAAATGAGGCTAAGTAAGAGTCGTAGTAAATTATACCTCATTGAGGGATTTTTAATGGTCGTCAAAACCTCAAAATTCAATGAGGCTATGAGGCATAATATATGAGGACTCATTGAGGGCTTTTACATAGCCCTCATGGCCTCATACGACTAAAAAGGGATTCCATAGCCATGGGTGTTTCCCAAAAATGGGATTCCATGGGATATGGCCATTGGATATAAAGGTGATGAGAATCGGATATGACTTCGTTGTAATAAGGGGAGATAACTCTGCATATAGATTATGTGAAATCACGCAATCTGATTGGTTAGTTATAATCTATATAAATGATCTAGATAAACGAAACAACAAGAGTACACAGAATGGGGTAAGAAGTTACAAGAATAGACTAGAATAGCTAAATTTAGTAATAATAAGCAAAACTGTTCCAGTTAATAGGCTCTTCTACGCTACTGGAGTATTCTCCAGGGCAAAGGAACATGCCTAGGCAGACGTAAACTATTACATATTAGAGAGGCGCATGCGCGAAGAAAAGACGTGTTTTTTCAAACAAGAAAGAAAATCTCGACAAAATCTATCCAAAATCTACTCAAATCCTTGACATCAACTTCAAAAATCGTATCCTTTGATATTTTAGTACATTTGAAACATATATATGGGCAAATTTTTGCAATTTTTCAACCGGGTATTTACTAAAATCTGACCCTCAATATGCTACTTTGTAACGTAAACAAATTCCGCCATCTTAATTTTCCTTACCAACTCTGAAGCAAATGTCAACTACCATCACCAACAAACTAAACAAGTACTTGACACAGCACAGTACACCATCAGTAACGACGAAAGTCAGAACACCAGTCGTCCTCACTACCAGCAAGGGCCGTTATCTTCAGGAAGTCATCACAGACCCAGTCGATCAGCAAATAATCTGGTGGGCAAAAAGTGGAGACAAAATCAACAACAGGTATAAATGGCTACAAGAGAACATCGAAGATAAAATCAAAGACATCGGAGACTGCTGGGTATATGTATGGCTAGGTACATGTGATCTGACAGATATTCGAAGCCGGACAACAAGATACGTAACCATCCGTTCTCACGACAACCGATCAGTAGATTACACCACTCGATACCTCAAAAAAATAATTAACTTGCTACAAGAACACCACTGTAAAGTCACGATACTCGAAATTCCAGTATATTCGATAAAAGCTTGGAACCAGAAAAAACATCACCCAAACATCGAAATTTTCAACGACGACCAAAAAGAACTAGAAGACCAAGTATACCATCTAAACGGCGAAATCAGAAAACTCAACAGCGACCTCAATACTCATTCACCACAATTTAGTAGGGACATCAACATAAACCCAAAACAGAAAAAAGGCAAGAAGCAGAAAAAATCGTACATATACGATCTATACAGGGACGGCATTCACCCAGATCGACTACTATCCAAAGTCTGGCTGAGAAAGATATCGGAGAGAATAAGGAAGGACTGTTGGCTTTAACCAGTTGTGTGGCTTTTCCACGCTCCTGGCTAACACTTGGGAAGTGTGGCTCTTCCACGCTGACCGACTGTCTCAAGCGACTGGCAAGTAACCGGGAAGTGTGGCTACTCCACGCTGACTGGAAACCCCACCGAGTTCACGTCAACCTCTACCATCAACCGACTCCATCATGTTTACCTTCCTACTATACTCAGCACTTCTTCTCGTTCTCTTTAAGAACACCTGTACGCAGCAAAGTAAATCATGGCAGAACCAACAGTACACTACAGCACTGTTAAACCCAAAATTCTCAGTAGTAAGGTACCGATCAATCACATTGCCTTGCAAACAGAGCAAAAATAGAAACATCATTCTACTTATCCTTATCTTATCAGGAGACATCGAACTTAACCCTGGGCCTGCAAAAAAACAGGCAACCATCTTTCCATGTGGATTATGTGAACTACCAGTGTCATGGTCTGATCAGGGTGTATGCTGCGACTGCTGCAGCCTATGGCACCACAAATCATGCATCGAACTCTGTTCCGCAGACTACGAGCTACTCCAGAAACCTAATGTATCATGGCTATGCTGCAAATGCAACAGCGTGAACGTCAGCTCGTTCACTTTCCATCACTATGAAATCTCATCAACAAACTATTATGAACCCTTATCGGAAAACGAAATATCGATCAACTCAATCAATTCGGAAAACCCATTCAGCCCATTGCGAAGCAGCAGCCCAAAAAGCTTTCGTGGAAGCCACTCGTCAAGCAGCAAACCAGCTGGGTTAAACAACAGAAGCATGAACGTATCAGGCGACATAAGTGACCCATTTAAATTGAACAAGAAAACAAACCTGCGAATACTAACAGTCATCTGCAGGAGCATTAAAGAAAAAGCTGCAGAGTTCAAAACCACGGTCAACTATGTAAAGCCAGATATAGTGTGTGGCTGCGAGTCATGGCTGAAAGGGGTGAAGCCTGGAAAAACAACAGAAAAAGACGCAATAAAGAGCTGCGAAATTTTCCCAGACGGCTACAACATCTACAGAAACGATAGAAATACAAATGGCGGTGGTGTCTTTATCATGGTAAAAAAAGAAATAACTTCAACAGAAAATCCTGAATACGTAATATCCTGTGAAATTGACTGGGTGAAAATAAAACTCCAAAACAACAAAGACCTGGCGATAAGGTCCTTCTATATGCCACACCGCAACCCAAAAACCATCGAAGAACTCGGAAAATCTTTGGCATTGGTTCAACAGAAAAATAACAACATAATACTTGCAGGAGATTTCAACTGCCCAGACATTGACTGGGATAGTTCACAGCCTAAACCACAAGCACCGGACAGAGAAACCCAAACTGCATTGATAGACCTCGCAGTAGAATACCACCTCACGCAAATCCACGAGGAAGCCACGAGAGAAAACAACTTACTAGATCTGGTCATGACAACAAACCCATCACTTGTAAAAAACTCAACAAACATTCCAGGAATTTCAGATCACGCCATGGTGGTCACTGATATCGACACGAAACCGCACTACCAAAAAACGCAGCCAAGAAAGTGCTACACCTATAGTAGAGCAAACTGGGATTCAATCAGATCGGAAGCACAACATCTATCGGAAATGGTCACAGAAAAACTAGGAGAAGGCAAAAATGTCCAAAACCTTTGGGAGACATTCAAAATCGGAATCCACGATTGCATGGAAAAGAACATCCCATCCAAACTGATAAAATTCAACAACAAACTACCGTGGATGACCTACCAGCTTAAAAAAATGCTGAAGAGGAAGCAACGCCAGTACAACAAGGCTAAGAAAACTGGAAATTGGCAAAATTATAAACAGACCCAAAAAGAATGTAAAAAACTCTTCAAGCAAACAGAATGGAATTATATAAACGAAACAATAAAAGAAGGCCTGGAAAATAGAAACTGCAAACCATTCTGGAAATACATAAAATCAAAAAAACAAGACAGCATCGGAGTAGCACCACTCAAGGATGGCAATCAACTCGTAAGTACAAGTAGGGAAAAAGCAGAAATACTGGTACAACAATTCAAGTCAGTTTTTACAACAGACACCAATCCAATCAAACCGAAACCTCTAAAAGCCAACATCAGTAACCTACCAGACATCAAAATTGATGAAAAAGGGGTTAAAAAATTACTGAAAAACCTGAACGTCAACAAATCCTCAGGTCCGGATAACATCCCGAACCGCATGTTAAAAGAGTGTGCCGAAGAACTAGCACCGGGATTAGCAGCAATATTCCAACTGTCACTTGACACCGGAGACCTACCAACAGACTGGCTGGAAGCAAATATATCATGCATATACAAAAAGGGGGACAAGCACAAAGCCGAAAACTATCGCCCAGTCTCCCTGACATCAGTCTGCTGCAAATTACTCGAACACATCATCTGTAAAAATCTCATGGGGCACCTAGAAGAAAACAAAATCTTAACATCACTGAACCATGGATTCAGATCTGGCTACTCATGCGAAACCCAACTTGTCCTAACAATTGATGACCTCCTTAAATCATCCGATGCTGGAAAACAAGTCGACATGGCCATCCTCGACTTCTCAAAAGCCTTCGATACCGTCCCACATGGTAAGCTCTTACATAAACTAGACCGATATGGAATCAAAGGCGCAACGCATACCTGGCTAACAAATTTCCTAACAAAAAGGAAAATGAAGGTAGTCCTCGACGGCGCAGCCTCAACAGAAGTAACAGTGGATTCAGGAGTACCACAAGGAACTGTTCTCGGCCCCATCTTATTCCTGTGCCACATAAATGACCTACCAGAAGTAACAAGATCCCAAGTAAGATTATTTGCTGACGACTGCTTGCTCTACAGAGAAATAAAAAACTACAACGACCACAGCACTCTCCAGAAAGATCTGGAAAATTTGGAAATTTGGGCAAAAGACTGGGGAATGAAATTTAACGCAAAGAAATGCTACATCCTAAGCATAAAAAAGAAAACCTCAAAATTCTATACACTTGATGGCCATATTCTAGAAGAAGTCCAATCGAATCCATACTTGGGGCTACAAATATCACAAGACCTACAGTGGCAAACCCATATCAGCAACACCACTAAAAAAGCGAGCTCAACACTTGGCTTCCTGAAGAGAAACTTAAAGCACTGCCCTATAGAATGCCGCATACTAGCCTACATCTCGCTAATAAGATCAACCCTAGAATACGGCTCAATAATCTGGGACCCACATCTAAAACAGGACATAAACAAAATAGAGAAAATACAGAGACAGGCAGTCCGTTACATCACCCAAAACTACAAAACCAGAGAAGAAGGCTACATCAAATCTACAATGGAAGACCTGAAATTAACAGCCCTAGAAGACAGAAGACGACAAAATCGACTGATCTTCTTCTACAAAGTGGTTGAGGGGTCAGTACCAGGACTACCCCCTGACAAATTACTCAAGCCAACAACCAACAAAAGACGCATAAGACCAACAACATACAAGGACTGTGAGACAAAAAATGCCATATTAAACCAAGCTAGAGTAAATCAAAGAACATTCCAAGTCCCATATTGCAAAACAATAATCTACAGAAATTCCTTCTTCCCCAAGACAACAACAGACTGGAACCAGCTGGAAGATAATGTTGTCTCGGCACCAACGCTGGAGCTATTCAAGAAGGCCATCCAAAAGAAACCGTAAGCGTTCTCTTCAACCCGTAGCATTAAAGCCTAAATAGGTTACTGCTATGTATAAATACAGATACAGATATATAGACAGAAGCAGAGAATTCTGAAGAATTCGAAATAGTACAACTTGTCGGGTTGTTTGTGGTAATTCGTGATACTCCGATTAATCGAACACACCCCCAGGCACCCCCTCGGTACTATAGCACTACGTACTAAGTCAATAAAACCAATAACATGGGAAATCCGTAGTAAATAAAGTCAATTTCGGTGATTTGAGGTGGATTTTGGTGATTTGGAGGGATTGTCGGGTTTATTTGGGTAATTAGACTTACTCCGATTCAATCGAACACACCCTCCGAACATACCCCGTCCCACTGCAGAAAAATTGGGTAACTTGGCAATCACGTGCTACCATAGAAACCAAGATGGCGGCCTCCAGTATACAAAATGGACGACGGAAACACGAATCACTTTAACACGTGCTGCGCATGCGCACTCACACCACGTATCACCATGGGGATGACGTCACAACATGGCCGCTCACGCGAGTTACCATGACAACACATGGCGCCACTGGGTCACGTGACTATGACGTCACATGAGATCCCCCGATGAGATCCCCAAACTACCCTCGAAACGTGCGAGAAATACTACTAGTATGCATATATAGCTTTGAGGCATCAATTTCATTTACAAACTGGAACGAAAGGGTGCACGTTTTGTGCTGAAAAAATCAATATTACATCTTCATAATCATTTCCCCTAACCAATAACGTAATGGAATGAAACCAAAAACAAATAAACAAGCAAACAAAAAACACCAAACAAACCACGAACTAACTATTACTATTCTCCTGTTATTGGACCAAGCTAGATTGTCAAGTCGAAGAATGATAAAGTGGATTGCCATGAAAATAAATTGATACAAAATCGGTTAATATTCTCCTTTTATTTTCTTATGAGTAAGCGTTTTGAAATTCATGCTAATTTATACCCGAAATCAATTTTCAAAAAATGAAATGGTTCTGTATTTGAAGAAAATAGAAACTGTTTTTTTTTCTGAATTAGAAATCCTAGTGCGTTGAGATGTTTACTCGCAACCCCTTCGCTAGAAAAGTCCCACCTGTTTCTTGCTCTTCTCTACAATTTGTTCCGCTTACATGTTCGTCGTCGCAGTTCGAGTCTTCCATGACCTTATCTTTGGGTGATTTATGATCGAGCGAGATTGCTTTCGTGTTCTCCCCTCCAATACGTTCCAATTCCGCCTCGCTGCTCTAGCCTTTCCATTCCTCTATCTCTGTGTGAATTATGATCAGGCGAGATTGCTTTAGGAGGTTTTCACTTGTAATGTCTTCACGACAATTAATGGGTCACTGCAGTGTCAGCACTCGCTTCGAGTTATATATTTTTTCTTGAGAAACATCACATTTGTTTTTTACAATATTCACGATTTGTGAGACAAAAAGCGTATTAATTGTTACTGCGTTAAATCCTTTTGTCTGAAAAACGCAACTATTTTAAAGGCCTCGTTCGAAGGAAATATGCGAGTGCTTTTTTTATCTCAGTTTTTAAAACGCTTTGCGCGTAACTCGGATCATTGTCTTGTTGGTCATGAATGGCGGCTTATTAGCGCCACTTAATTTTTAGTTATCAAACTACAGTTGCGATTGAGTAAATTGTACCTGCAATGTAGCTGAATTGGAACTACAGTTTACTAAATTCATCAGTTCAGCTAAACTGTACCTACAATTTATTAAATTGAACCTGCAATTTAGCCAGGGGCGGCGGAAGCTCCAATAAAGTGTGGGGGGGGGGGGGAGGGGGGCACAATTTTGTTTCTGGGTAACTGCAGGGGTGCACACATACGCACGTTTTACCATAGTCCAAACTTGGACCCAAAGTCCGTGATGTAATGTTTTGGTTTGGTACGTCCTTTCCTTAGTCCAAACTTGGACCCAAAATCCGTAATGTAACTTTTTGGTTTGGTACGTCCAAAGGACGTACCAAACCAAAAAATTACATTACGGACTTTGGGTCCTAGTTTGGACTAGTTTTACTATTACTGTACATGCAGTCTGTGCTTATTATGGATAGTTGCGAACTTGCGATGTGCAATATCTCAGTATATAAAATGGAGTGACACCGATAGTATTATGTTGCTAATTTTGATAGAACTATATTACTATCTCCCACAGTCAATATGGCCATAGGGGTTGTGTACGTTGTGTCAGAATATGTCCTGTTAGGGTACCCATAATTGGCGAAAAAAGTGGGGGGCGTGCCCCCTGTGCCCCCCCCCCCTCCCCCGGCTCCGCCGCCCCTGAATTTAGCTGATTATAGATACAATTTACTGAATTGTAGCTAGAATTTAGCATCTTCACTCGCATTGGTCAAGCTAACTCGTAGAAGCAATTTAACTCGACCAATCAGGGGCACGGGCACGTTATTTAGCTCGCGTGTATATTGGGACGACAATTGACCCAGATCATGCAGTATTGAATTCGCAGGTCGATTCAAATGACTTGGAAAACCAAAAAATGGAAGTGTATATATATAGTGGATCCACTAATATGCGGAATTCGTTATTAAACTGTGATTCACCGCATTCAATGTTTCAATATGCGTGTTGTTATGCCACCTCCAAAGTTAGAGATACTTTTTTAAAACTTTTTTTGTTATGTTACATATTATTCAGTATTTATTGATGGTTAATGTCACATATTTATGCACAATGGCTAACCATGACCGTGACAGTTTTACGGGTGGAGGAAGCCGGAGTACCCGGAGAGAACCACCGAGCAACGACGAGCAGCTGCCAGCTCCCCAACATCGTAACTCCGCACTGCGGCACAGGCAGGGTTAGATTGGTTGAAGACATGCGTACCATCGACGTGCAGTACGCATTAGTACATGGCGTCATCGTGCCCCCACGCGGGCAATGGAGATGAAGTGTCTTGCCCAAGGACACAACGCGGTTGCCGCAGATGGGATTCGAACCGAGGACCTCTCGGCTTGCAGCCTGCACCTCTACCTACTGAGCCACCGGGCTCCCTTGTTATGTTACATCCACCCTCGATTATATTAGACGAGATGTGTGTGTGAATATTTTCTCTCAATTCGCGATATGCCTATAGCCTACATTTAAGCATTCTGCTTTGTTTATTTTGTGTGAACGGATGAGTACTTAGTTTAAACAATATTTATTCAGAAAGCAGTGTTACACGTATACATTAGACAATGATAATATCACAGAACGGCAAACAGTTTTCATGGTTGTACAGAAACAGAAATAATCGGGATTGTAAGTAGACGAGGATTCGACAGGAAGTCATAGGCTTATATGAGTAGTCTCCTTTATTCAAGAGCACTTTTCAAAGGATGATGGCATGAATCAGCAGTGGACCTCGCATATCGCTGCCCCCACTGACAATGAATCGCACCATCAGTGAAAATGTAGCCAAATTGTCCTTAATGGTACTGATGTTCATTTGCCCACATTTACACAGAGGCGCACCGAATCTTGCGTAGGCAGTTGCAACTTAAAGCGGCGAAAGCCCGTCACAAAAACAGAACAAGGATGAAGTCAGTGTTATTTCGTAAATAATAAAACTTGACTTACAGACCCCAGCCCCCGGGCAGCGGTCTGCAAGATTGTTTAAACTACAAAAGGACAAGAGTAGAAGAAGTTAGGCTGAAGAGGGAAGAAATGAAGAAGTAGAAGTAGGCCATCCTGAATACATGATTCCATTAGAATATGAATTCAAATGATGCGTGAATTCAAATCCTTGCCTTTGGGCAGCTGATTTAATAATTGCATAAGTAAGTAGAGTTTTATCTTGAAGATGTTAATACTGAGGGCAGAAAGTCAAGGGAAGATGACGTTTGTGAGAATACGAGTTGTTGTCACCGAAACCTGCCACTCGATAAGATAAAGTCATGCACTACATCAAAAATTATCCTGTTTTCCTTGTTGTTCAAAAATTCAGAACCGAAGACAGTTATGGAAATGTCTATCGTAAAAGGGAGTAAGTTGATCGTTTCATTACGTGCGTTAAGGGGACGTCCAACCTAACTTTGGTGAAATTTCATGTAATTTTCTTTCAAGTCTAAAAAAGGCCCAAAATGAATAACCCCAATACATTATATGCCAACATGCTTGGAATGAAACATAGAACATGTGAAAACTGAAATTTGCCATGGAACTGCTGCCATGTGTAAATAGCACCACCTGAAAGTCTGCTGTGGCATAAGTAAGAGAACAAAATTTTTACAATAAAATACCTCAAAATAAAATAAGAGCTGTATTCTATAAACATTTAAGTACATACTCGAAGAAATCTTTTCCTAATTCATGAAAGTAATAAAGATTGAGACCAAATGTTATAAGTGGAGTGCTCACTGATTGAAGGCAGACATTTTCTTTTGTTTATGTTTTGATTTGGGGAGTTCAACAAAGGTCAACTTGAAGGAGTCCACCAGAAGAAGTATGGAAGGACAAAAGAGTGTCTCCCAATATAAAGATGTATGTGTCACTATAGTGGTTTGGAAAGATGCTTTGATATTCTCCTATGTAGAATGCACTGCAAAGCCATACATTGTAGTTGAATAAATATATTTACAAACTCCTTGCACTGTAACCCCTTTTATCCCATGCATCAATTTGATAGTGATTAAATTGTTAAATTTGTCTGGTTTATCAATAAGTATAATAGCTTTGTTTACTCTTGGACACCAGTACACTCATGATATCTATTGGAGAAGAAATAAGGGTAACTGTAACCTGTCACTGCAACAAACCATCTAATGTACTTAAAAGTACATTGTTATTCAAAAAACATCAAATCAACCTTACATAACCATTATTGCATGCACTTTCCCCAAGGAGGCTTATTGGCATATTGAGATCAGAAGGTCACATCCAGAGGGTCTCACATATTTTTTTCAAGAACGCAGTACACAAAGCAATACTCAAAAGGTGACAAGTGAGCTCCATTTGACACAAAAAATTTCCCGGAGGGTTGGGGGGGGGGGGCTCTCTTCCTTGTATGACTCTACTTCCGGCACTCAAGGCATATGCCTTTTTTTCTCAAAGTTTAACTCTTTTTTCTTTTTGAAGATCCTGGCCACACATGTTCCAAACGCTATCAGACAGGTAACCCTCCAAGTGAGTGCATCTGCAAAAATCATGTTACATTGCAAAACATTCGTTTTAGACTTTTAGTTCTGGACCTTTCATGCTTCTTACTTCCAACTATAACACTTAATTTATCGATTAATGGGTAAATAGAAAAGTCCTGCCATAATCAACATTTTGAGTTACATAAGCCTTTAAAACAGCTCCGATAAAAGTGTCAAACATCAGATTGGTGGCTTTATACAGAATATTCATTAGGTTGTTGCTAGATAATAGGAACAAAATCTTCACCAGAAATATTTTGTAGCAATACATTTGAGAGTATCAGCAGGCACTTTGCAACAAATTGAAACAAATCAACTAGTTATAAACAAAATTTCCTAACTCAAAAAAGTGAAAAAGTACCACAACTCTGAAAAAATGTGGGAAGAAACACATGTTACAGCAGCTACACCAGGGCTTGATTTAATCTGAAAATTTTGAATAGCAATTTACTATTCACTCTGGAAAATTGATTAGCAGTTGATCCAAAAGCACTTGAAACTAATAAATCTTGAATAGCAAAATTCAGAAATTGGAGAGCAAAGTGCTATGCTAATCCAGTTAAATCGAGCCCTGAGCTACACAGGCATTGTTTTCCCATAATGCTCGATCACGACACCAAATATCCTTCAAATTGGAGTAGCAATGGTTGAGATACAAGGGAGAATGTTAATACATGTAATGATGAATGGGTAAGACTAAGAGGACATAGGTCACCACTGCACGGACGTAGATGCACCTTTGATTTTCCAACTTCCAGGTCTGGGGCATAAAAATCGCAACACACCCACCTTATCAATTCATCATTTCAGTAAAATAAAAGGAATTATCAATTTTAATTAATTTATAGATGATGCTATTGATGGGAAGTATTTGGCTTCTTTCGCCTTCTCGTACTATTAATTACCACAAACAATATCAGTTTGATGCCGACAAACGAAACTGAACGCATGTAGTCTGGTTAAAAAGTAACTCGGCATGGATAATGAAGAAATTGCGAATATTTCGTGTATTTCATTTGTTTAAAAGCCAATTGCAGCTAATTTTGACCGTGGATTCGATAATTCGTTTCGGTTTTGACCACACGGTCACGCTGACAGCGGTTATGTTTATTGTGATATGCAAATAGGGAGATAGTTTTCCGGTGAAGGAGATTTGTCACATTTGTCAGTGTAAAACGATGACAAAAGACACTGATCGACGCTTGTGTTAGTATGGTTGGTTGCAAGAAAAAACTAAACCTAAACTCTCAGCATCGTCCAAGCGCACCTTATTTAAAAGCGCGAATGCATCATTTTCAATCCATCTTCAATCGGTCCTTTGCAGACATCAAACACGGCCGCGACAAGTTCCATGGTTACTAGGAAGTAAATAACTTAACAACATCAGGAGAAATCAACACGCTCAATATAGTTCGAGGTCACTTGGAATATACTTCGTGAAAAAGTGATTTCTGAAGCATTCTGCTTACTTGTGTGTTATGAATATTGCCTTATTTTATGTGTATCGTCCCGATTTTATACACTCGGTTATTTTTTTACAAGTGGTTCATGTTGTCTTTCTAGTGAGCAATAATTCAGATTTTTTGTCAACAAAAATGTTCAGACGGCCTGTAAACACGAGGGGATTTCGAACCATATTTTGCGGTTATGACAGCTCAAGTATTTGCTGTCACCTGTTTGCAAATCCGCTCATAGTACATTGTCTCGAACAAATAAAGGGCGTGATCACGTCGTTGCATTCTTACGATTGCCCAAATTGAGTATTTCTGCAAGACACATCCGGAACATCCAAAATTTGTGTTGGTGTTATTACATTCAAACATCAAAACCCACCAGAGTGTGTCAAAAAATGCTTTCTCCGAGTCTGTAGTATGTTATCATTATCTTGAGGACAAGGCTTTCGAATTACCGATTATTTTGTGGTTTTACCGGTTCGTTACTTATGCCATTTGCAAATTAATCTTCTTAAAAATCATAAAATTCACTTTTTTTCCTGAAAAAAAATATATGTACCTTTTCTATGCACTTTACTCATTATTTTGATATATAATTTGCCTTTCCTTACTTCTCTTATCTGTTTCTGAGGCCTTGGGAGAAATGTCAAAAAATGACCAAAGTTAGGTTGGACGACCCCTTAAGAAATATTGGACAATGGAGGAGAAAGTGGTCAGGTGTCTAGCGCTCGCCACACTGACAATGTGGACTTGGTGCTAGGTGATTTTCGTATACATGGACGTTAAGACTACTACAACGTAATCGCAATCTATAGTGATAAATTTGGGATGCACGAGATTTAACCCCGCTATAAAATAACGGTGATCGTAGGTTATAAGCTTTTAAGAAGGTCTTAAATTCACTTAAAGAGGAATTCTCGCGAACTGGTAGCGGCAAGTTATTCCACTGATCAGTAACATTGGGGATGAAGGAGGACTTGTATAAATTTGTTCGACAAAATGGAACTCTGTAGTTTTGCCTAGTTCGAAGGTCGAATGATGGATTTGTTGAGGATATGAGAGGTGGAGTTTTGATAGCAATATAAGGAGGCGACAAGTCGTGATACATTTTGAAGAACTGAACCAGTTTATGTTTACGGCGTCTTTCTTTACGAGGGTCCCATCGTGTTTCGGAGTATAGCAAGAATTTGCTAGCACTGAGTGTTGCCCCTGTAACTATTCTCGCCGCTGCGATCTGATTTTTTTCCAAATCGCTAACGAATAGTTATCCCAAATAGTATCGGCGTATTCCAGAAGCGGCCTAATAAAGGCATAGTATACCTTCTCCAAGACATTACAGTCGAGATCAAACTTGAGTTTCCTCAGCAGGTCTACACGAGACCAGGCTTTGGAACATATATGGTCAAAGTGGTTGTTCCAAGTACATGTGGTATTTAATACCACTCCTAAGTGCTTATGAGTATTGACTTCACATATTTGAGTGCCACCTAGAAATAGGAGTGGGTGAACTGTGGGGTTGGTTTTGCGTGTTATAACCATACTCTCGGTTTTTTGAGGATTAAACTCAACTAACCATGTTTCAGCCCAGTGTTCAATTGCAGCTAGATCGTGGTTAATTAGGTTCGAGGCTTGGTTTGGATTTTCCAGAATTAGATATAAAGAAGTATCATCAGCAAAAAGGCGTATACTACTAAGTAGATTTTCGGTTATATCGTTCATATAGATCAGAAACAATAAGAGCCCAAGAACATATCCTTGTGGTACTCCAGCATTTATAGGTCGTCATGAAGATGCCCTCTGATGCCACCACCACACAGAGTTCTATTTGAAAGGTACGATTTTATAAATAACAGTAGATCACCCGACACCAATGCGCTCCAGCTTGTGAATGAAACCAGCTTGCCATACCTTGCCGAAGGCCTTACTGACATCGCAAAAAAACTACCCTAACCTCTTTCCCTTCGTCCAACGCTCTGCAGAATTCTTCATATATGTCAGTTGGAGAACAGTCGAATCACCTAGTCTAAAACCTGACTGGAATTGACTAAGTGCGTTGCTATTGTTCGGGAATTGCCATAGTTGTTTAAAAATACATTTTTCAAAGACTTTACCAACGCAGCTAATCAGGAATCAGGGATATATAGGCTATAGGTACAAACTATGTTTATGGGTTGTTTTTTTCAGAATTGGAGAAACGTTTGCCTTTTCTCCACATTGAAGGGAAATACGAGTTATTCAGCAGTATGTTGAATAAAACAGAAAGTGGTTCACTTAAGGAAGCTTTACATTCTTTAAGAAGACGTGGACTAATAAGGTCAGGAACCGTCGCTGTGGACATCTTTAAAGATTTCAGTGCTTCGTACACCTCACTACAGTGAAGGGTTATACTATCAATTGTCTGTGGGGGAGGGGGGGGGGGAGGGCAGAGTATAAGATTTGGCAGGAAGACACAGGAGTCATCGATGGAAAAGACAGAACAGAAGTATTCCGCTTTCTCAATATCTGAGGAATATATTTTGTTTGTGTGGTTGATAACTGAAATTTCAGCAGAGCAGCTACTGCCAAGGAAGGATAGTGTTTTCCACCACTGTGAACTTGGAGTTTCGTTACTCCTCAAGGTAGACTGGACTTTGGATAAGGGTAAGGGTTTGCCTTCGCAATAGCTGAAACAACTTCATTCCGTTTAATTTTATAGTTTGCCCATGCGTTCGGAAGCCCACTTCGTTTGGCTGCACGGCACAGCCGTTTTCTTTGTCTTATTAGTAATCGTATTTCGTTGTGCATCCAATTCGGCTGATTGAACCTCGAAGTAATGTATTTGTTTGGTATATGCTTGGAAGCAGTATCGATTAGTTTGTCGGTGAAGTTAGAGACTAGGGTATCTAAACATGGATTATCAAATAGAGAAGTCTTCGTGATAGGGCGGCATTTGGTGCGTCGTAATTGCATAGGAAGAACAACCAAATCCGTCTCCTGAACGTGTGGGGTCTTGGCTTTGGAAACTCGACTTCAATGGTAATTGGACAATGATAGTGGGTCATGTCGGGGATAATCGGTTTTAAGACCTCACAGGTTTTCACATTCACTGTGTCGCTAACCGCAAAAAGGTCTATCAATGAAGCTGACGACTCGGTAAAACACGTTGGCTCACCCACAAGCTGTTTGAAATTAAAATAATTCATTATTTCAGAAAATCTGCTTCCTGTGGGGTTTAGCTGGTTATCGTTAAAATCACCTGTAACAATTAAGTCATCAACTCGCTTATCTCTTGCTTTTTTCGATTGAGGTTGATATTGCATCCAACGTGTCTTGAGGGCTGTTGGGTGGGCGATAGAAAACCCCTAATAATAGCGACTTGTGTCGTTTTGTAAATACTGCAGCCCATATTAGCTCTCCGTATTCGGGGTCTCAATGTCGGGTCTGCGTCGAAAGGAATTACGATCTCTAATGTAAATAGCAACCCTTCCACCTCTAGTCGGACAATTAAATCGCAATGGTTCTTGGAATCCATGGATTAGGATATCAGTTGTTGGTTCACTGTTCTGCAACCAGGTCTCAGTGAGAGCCAGAGCGTCAAAAGGTGAAGATTCAGATTGGACAAGATCCAGTTTGGGTTTCAGGCTTTGAATGTTGACGTGTAGAATATTCAAGGTATTGTGATCTTGCTCCGAGCTAACTGAGTTCGGGCCAGGGTTGGTTTCGATATCACCCGACAATAATATAAGTATAGCCAAGTACGAGAAAGCCAAAACAGTAACGAAAACTGTAATTCTAACTGAATGAGTGTTGACTTCGAGACATCCAAATCTTAATAAGGATACGGACTAACGTAAGTGCAGCTTATCAACCAGTTTGTGTAATGGGAACGCTCACAGGTTGTGGAGTACTCGGTGTATTGCCATAGCTACGGAACAATCATGCAGCTACACTTTCATGCAGAGCAACTCCAGTGAGACGCATGAAAAGATAGCTTAAAATACAATAGACTCGTCTTTCAGAAGTCTGTGCTTTAAACTGCGAATATAGACTACAAAGTTAAAGGTACCAATTCGAGCACGGTATATATCAACGCAATACATTAAGTGATCTGTGGATGATAATAAAACCTTTGTGCTCGTATATAGGTATCCGTCATGATTACAAGTAAAAAGACGGCTGTATGTAGGAAGGAAGGTGTATTCAGGATGGCTCTAGGACGAATGATATAGAAAAAGTAGATGTGAAAGGAAAAGATACAAGACAAACTAACAAAAAATAAAGGTGAATGACATGTACAAGATACATAAGTAGTATCAGAAATATATAGAAGAGGAAGGCTGCTTTGGCCTTGAAGCGATTTGGTAATTACTTTGGAAGTGAAAATATTTAGGAGGAATATAATATATGATACATACCCGTATAGTGTCCGTATATATCTATTGTTACAAGCTAGTTTTTCAGAGTCGGAATATAACCTGAATACTGTATATCTGGACGTTCCACATATTTCCATACTTAATATGGTGTAGCTGAATATGGATGGGTGGGGGTGGGGGGGGGGGGTCAAGGGTTTAGGTTACATGAGCGCCCAGTATAATGGGGAGGGGGTGAGGTAGAGTCATAGAGTAATCGACAGATGCATGATTGAATTTGAAAAAGATGTTAACTGGTTGAGGGCTGGATTATTTTGGGTGGTCTGAATTTGTCATACAAGGTTTGTTCCGTTAGAAACCATTGAAGAGTGCCCAAAGATACTCTCCAATAATTTTCAACAGAACAAATTTATATAAGCAAAATACTACTTCTATTTGACCGAATATGAAACACGAGCGAGGAAAACATAGGCCTTTGCTCCGGCACCCTCCTGTTTGTGAAAGCCCTGACAGTGGCTTCCGGCACTCAGTATTTAAAGATTTCAAATTACACGAGCACAATGTAGTGTGGAATTCTTTAAAAACTTTGGACACAGGCCATGTTATTCTAAAAGAGATGATGGCCACCAAAAATAAAACCTTCCTGTCACGAAGGTAGTGAAAGTCGATAGGGAGTGACGTCTGTTTCGACGTTCGGTGGTACACAGCGGGTGGAGCCTGCCCCTTGTATTGGATGCCATTATGCGACAAGAGTGACTCACAAGGAATGAGGGCTTCCCAGTCACGACACATTGAGGGATCAGGCACACCACCCCCACGTACTGTAGCCAGCGCGTTCCACACTTTCATGCTGCTGCCGAAAGGAAGATGAACCAAGTAATCATGAGGACTTCATCTAAAAAGCTGGATTCCAGTCATCGTTTTTTGACGATGTGCAATGGTCTAGTGGTTTAGAAGCTGGACTCCTGATTGCCAGGCGGTGTTGCCGAGGGTTCGAATCCCGGCGGGGGATCAGAAACCAACATTCAAAATTCCTCTAAAACATGATTGAGTCATTTGAAAAAAAACACACACAAGCCCGTGCCAGTCTTCGTCTGAGGCCATCTACAGCACTTTCGTCGTACTGTAGCCAGCGCGTTCCACACTTTCATTCTGCTGCCGAAAGGAAGATGAACCAAGTAATCATGAGGACTTCATCTAAAAAGCTAGATTCCAGCCATCGTTTTTTGACGGTGTGCAATGGTCTAGTGGTTTAGAAGCTGGACTCCTGATTGCCAGGCGGTGTTGCCTAGGGTTCGAATCCCGGCGGGGGATCAGAAACCAACATTCAAAATTCCTCTAAAACATGATTGTGTCATTTGAAAACACACACACACACACACAGGGCTCAAAATAGGCGGTGTCGGCGTGTCGCGTCGCATTTTGCTATGCAAAACTTGCAAAAAGCTACACAATGTTAAATTATGTATAGCATTTTGCGATACAAGACAATCAACTGCAGCCTATTAGGCTGCAGTTGATTATCTTGTATCGCAAAATGTAAATGAAAATTTGCAAACAAATTTGAAAACTAGTTCACTGATGCTTTACTTCTGATTGTGGAACATTCCAGGCCTAACTCAGATTAACTCTCCATCAAGCATCATTAGCAACTTCATATGAAAGATGAGTTCTATTGGTTTAAATACTTCCTGTGTTTACAACAGTTTCCATAAAATGTCCATTAAAAATAACTACAAGCCCATCAAATTAAAAATCCCAACTTCCATTTTGAGAACTCTATTAAACAACCAAGACGCCATTTATAACAGTATACAAGTCCATGCAACCCTTAAAGGCAGTTCAGTTAACAAAACATAGTAAATGTTTCATATAAATGAATTCACTCTCCCGAGCCACGCGAGAATCTCTGAAGAACACCCAGGCATTTCTCAGTAACCGACAGCAAAATAACAATGATCTGCAAAGATAATTAGTGTGATTTATGTCCCTAAAAACAATAATACATCCGAGCCGGTCACAGCAAGGTTGCAACTCATTTGCAACTCATTTATCTCTCTCGAGACCACAATGGTGTCGTAGAAGATCCGAGAGTTCATGTGTCCACTTGACTACGCAGTTTCAGAGGAAGAAGTCATTGTCGCCGGCAAGCAATTGAAAAATGGAAAAGCATCGGGTACTGACCTCGTCTCTAACGAGATGATAAAATCATCCATGAATGAGTTTCTGCTATGCTATGTTAAACTTTTTAATTCGATACTGACAGCAGGACAATTCCCAGACATTTGAAGAAAAAACATCATGACATATCTGCACAAAGGAGGGGGGGGGGGGGGGCGATGCCCCTAATAATTATAGAGGCATAGCCATATCCAGCTGTTTAAGCAAATTATTCTGTAAGATACTCGATATACGACTTGAATCATTCCTGTCATCACATAATATTATATCGCCATGCCAAATAGGATTCCAAAAGTCATGTCGTACGACAGACCACTTATTCACAATACACTCTATCGTGGATAAAATTATGTCTAAAAATAAATACCTGTATGCTTGTTTTATTGACCTCCGTAAGGCGTTTGACACGGTGTGGCGGGATGGTGTATTCCATAAACTCGCTATGGACTTGGAGGCAATTTCCTATCGGTTTAAAAAGTATGTATAGTGATATATCGTTCCATATAAACTTTCCACAAGGAATGACCAATGCAATACGTACGACAACAGGTGTTATACAGGGCGGTAATTTAAGCCCAAAATTGTTTAACTTATATATTAATGATTTGCCGTCGGTGTTAAGTAATACATGTGACCCCATTCTCATGCATGACACATATGTCAATTGTTTAATGCATGCTGACGACATAGTTATATTTTCTGCAAGCGCGAATGGTCTTCAAAAGGCGCTCAATCAGCTGGGTCCATATTTCCGCAAATGGTATCTGCAAGTAAACGCCGAGAAATCTAAATTTTATAGTAAATTTCCTTTCTTATCATACCTACCACAATTGTTTACTTCAGGCTTGCACTACAGTGGAAGTCCCTAACTCGGATAAAATACTCTCTATTTTTGTCTTTCCCAAGCAAGTTGGGAAAGAAAAGTGGTGCAAAAGCACCAATAAAAAATAAGCCAAAACTGGGTCGAGTGCAACCGGCGCAGACCCAGTACGGGACGGTTCTCTCCCAAGTACAACTCCACGACTTCCGTTGCCAGTGCGCATATACCGTCTCTAAAGACTCATTCTTTTTGAATCCGTAAACGTTAGAGTTATGTGATCAGCGGGGAGGAAAGATTGTTTACACGTAAAGAAGACGGGAGGGCCTCCATGTAAACAATTGTGGTAGGTATAATAAGAAAGGAAATTTACTATAAAATTTAGATTTCTTATCAACCTACTCACAATTGTTTACTTCAGGCTGAATAGACAAAAGGCTAAAGGGAATCGCATAACCAACCCCCACATAACCCCAGTGCACTGGAACCGTGAAGTAGAAGGAAGAGGTCCCGAGGCTTATCAACCATAATGTCGCAATCATTGGTGAAGGACAATGAAAAGAGACATATGAGCCTGTGTGACACACAGACAGAAAAAGGGCAGTAACAGGACAAGGCTGAAACTGACCTTCAAGAAGCCTAATGGCCATGGCAGACAACAGCCTGAGCAGAAGAAAGAGGACCCAGGGCAAAAAGGTCCTCCGACTGCTCCTGCAACTGGCGCAAATAAAAGGTGGAGAAAGTAGAAGTATTTCTCCAGTAGGCTGCCTGCATAACATCCGACAACTTGACGGAGTTACAATAAGCCCAAGAGGTGGACAGTGCCCGCACCTCGTGGGCAGAAATACGATTGGTAATACAATCGCCAGCTGCTAAACGACCATAAGCCGTACGAATAGCAAGACAAATCCATCGAGAAATGGATTGAGGAGAGATCTTCTGTCGACCCGGAATGAGAGACAGAAAAAAAATGTTTCCTGCCTTTCCGGATGAAGCGTGTCCGATCAAGATAAATGCGAATAGCACGGACCGGACAGAGCAAAGGGCGATTACCCTGAACAGAAGGAAGAGCCCTGATACAGATAGGAGGAGGAGTAGTGTCTGGTAACTGATTCTTGGCCAAAAAGGAGCAATCAGTGGTAAAAGTAACACTGTTGGGAGAGCTCCTAAAAAAGGCCGGGTCAACCGAGAGGGCGTGAAGCTCACTAACCCGTCTGGCCGAAGCAAATGCCATCAGAAAAGCCGTCTTATATGTGAGAAAATGCATATCCACCTGGGATAAAGGTTCGAACGGCGCCCCCCCCCCCCCCCCCCCAAGCAAAGCAACACCCACGAAAGATTCCAGTAACTGCAGCAAGCTGCAAAGTCCGAGGCCTTTTCAAAGAAAAGTGCCGAACAAGCTTGGAGAGGTAAGGATTAGTGCCGATACGACGCTTCCCCACATAAGAAAAAGTCTCTGAAAGCATAGACCTGTAACCCTTGATGGTAACAGGCTGGAGACCCCTAGAATCAAACAGATATACCAGAAACTCCGCAATCTGTGAAATCGAAGGATTGGCATAATCAGCAGAGTGATCAGCACACCATCGACAGAAGACCTTCCATTTAGCTGCATAAGCTAAACCAGTGGAGTGCCTCCTTGAAGAAGACATGCATTCCACTGTTCGTCTCGAAAAACCTCTACGGAGGAGACAGGACCTGACAAAAGATATGCGTAAAGGCACAATGAAGTCGGGTCGACGTGAAACCTCCTCGAGCGACCTTGACAAAGAAGGTCACGACGTAGCGGGAGACGTGCCGGAACCGCCGCCATCAGCGAGCGGAGCTGATTGATCCACACCCGTTGAGGCGACAGGGGAGCGATCAGAATGATTCGACAACTGCAGGTTCGAATTTTGGCGAGAACCTGAGGAAGAATCGGAACCGGCGGGAAGGCGTAGCCGACTAAACCGTTCCAATCGAGTGACAGAGCGTCCACGGCAAAAGCCAGAGGATCTGGACACGGGGACACGAAAGTGTCCACCTGATGGTTCCAACGATTCGCAAAGAGGTCGATGTGGGGACGTCCCCAGAGATCGCAAAGCGACTGGAACACTGCCCTGTGAAGCATCCTCTCGGTGGAAATAACCCTGCCCTGTCGGGACAGGGAGTCGGCTAGGACGTTCAGACGACCGGGAATGTGACGAACAACCACTCCGGCGTGAACATCCTGAGCGAGCAGTAGAAGATCCCGAGCTAACTCGTACATCGGAACCGAGTGCGTGCCGCCCTGGTTCCGAATGTAAGCAACCACCGTCGAATTGTCGGATAGTAGAAGGACCTGGCGATTCGACAGGTGAGGGATCCACTGCCTGAAACTCAGAAGAAGAGCAAGAAGCTCCTTCTGGTTGATGTGTAGAGCTGCTTGATCCTGGTCCCACATCCCGTGTAGGGAAAGACCGAGAGGATCCAATGTCGCACCCCATCCGAGATCGCTGGCATCTGCTGTCAGAACGCGATCGGACGTGGGTAAGTCCAGTGGAACACCCTGCGTAATCCACTGAACATCTGTCCAGGGAAGAAGGTGAGGATACAGAGAGTCCGGAAACGGAAGCACCTGATCCAGAGAATCTACATTCGGCCTCCAACGACTGAGCAGAAAGTGTTGGAGAGGTCTGACACGCAGCCGACCTAGAGGAATGAGATCCGTCACCGAACCGCAGAGACCGATCAGCCGGAGAAAACTCCGAGCGGTCGCGGACATGGACTGGGACAGAGTCAGAGCAAAAGCTGAGAGAATCACAGCCTTGTCCTGGGGAACCGCTACCAAATTGAATTTGGTTTGGAAAGACATCCCCAGATGACAAAACGACTGAGAAGGGACCAGGTCCGACTTCTCCTCGTTGACTCTGAATCCTAGCGACGTGAGCAAGCTCAACAGAGTAGCGACATCCGACTCCAGTAAGGCAGCATTGGAATGCCTCTGGAGGATATCGGGCAGATATGCCGAAGTAGTCACCCTGGACTGTGTGCGATGGAACGCTATCACATGCGACATCAGTCTGGTGAACGCCCAAGGAGCCAGGTTGAGGCCGAAAGGCATGGCCTTGAACTGGTAAACTCGCCCCAGAAAAGCGAACCTGAGATACTTCAGTGACGCCCGATGCATCGGAACGTGGAAGTAAGCGTCTCGCAGGTCGATGCTGGCTGCGAAATCTCCCTGGTGAATTGATTGGCGGACCGACCTGAAAGTCTCCATGCTGAACTTGGGAGCAATGATAGACTGGTTCAGGATACTCAGATCGATAACGGGTCGGAGTCGGCCGTCCTTCTTCGGCACCAAGAACAGGCGGGAATAGAAACCCACTGACTGAACGTTCTTGACGACCTCAATCGCCCCTTTGCCAGGAGATTGGCAATCTCCGTGGACAAAAGTTCCCGACGTAAAACGTCTGAAGGAACTGTGGTTGGAAGAGGCACCCTTGACAGAGTGGGGTGCCGACGGAAGGAGATTCGCAGCCCGGACCGAACAACATCTAACACCCACGGATCAGATGTGATGGTGGCCCAATGGTCTGCGAACTCTGCTATCCTTCCTCCAACCTGGGACGAGTCGAGGTGAGGACCTTCATTTCGAGCCCCGACGAGGCCCGCGAGAGGAGAAACCACCTCCTCTGCTAAAGGAAGAATCCTGAGCCTTCCCTCGATTCTGCCGACCCCTACCTTTACCCCGTGAGTAAGAAGTAGAGACGGCGGCAGAAGGACCAGCCTTTTGCTTCACAGAGGAAGCAGAATGGTACTTGTTGGGCTTGGAACGGCCCTTGCCTCCCCTAGAAGGCTGATCAAGCTGACGAAACAGCAGCTGATCTTTGGAATGACGTAGGACGTCATCCCGGACCGTCGACACGGAACCATGGAAAAGTTGCGGACCTGCCAAAGAAGCAGATCGAAGAGCAGCACGCTGCTCCTCGGGAAGGGATCGTCCTGTGTCCAGCACAGCATCCCTTCGAACTAATTCCAAATTAGCCGTGTTACAGGCATGCGTGTGAGTAAGGTGCATAAGCGCCTTGGACAGCTCACGCAAAGGAGCCTGTACCTCGTCAAACTTATCTGGAGGCAGATAAGCAGCCAAAGCTGAGACGACGTGATCTGAGAGAGAAAGCATGCCAAGCATCTCTCTAGATACGCCCAACGTGGACTCCAGAGTCGTCATTGGAATGACGGCAGACTTGGGCTTGGAAAGCCCGAGGGAAGTGGAGTCCTGATCCAGAACCGTCAAAGTCTGGCAGACTGACGGATTGGCGGAATCGTAGGAACGATAACGCACAGGAGGCAAAAAGGTGTCAACCCTGGTGAAGAACGAAGTCTTCAAAGCCTTGGAATTCAGCTTGGCATCCAATGCTGAAAAAGCTTCAACCACCTGTACCGACTGGCACGGTCGAAGGCGCCCAGAAGCAGGTTGCTCCATAGGCTGTTGGCGCGCGACCGATGATCGCGGCCAGGCTGACACTGTCGGTTGATTAGCAGGTTTGAGCTCAGGCAGAAACCCAAACACAAAGTCAAGAGCTGCCCCCAAGTCCGAAGACTGCTGGCCCTCGACCTCAAGCATGTCGGATTCCTCCCCAGAGTCGGAAGACACATAGCCCATCGTGGGCAAACCAGCCGACGCCTCCCATGGTGTCGGGACACCAGAGGAATCAGAAACCGGCCTGTTTCCAATCCCGGGAGGCGGCGCCATAGGAGGCGCCTGGAAACCACTCATAGCCTCGCTGGAAGCAACAGGAAGGCTCTTAGAAAGAACCTGAGTGAGTAAGGAGAGGGCCTCCCTAAGCTCACTGCCCGTACCGACCGGTTCGACAGGGGAGCGAACCGGCAAAGTGGCTTCACCTCTGACCCTCTTAACCAGCGAAGGGTCACGATCCTCCAAAACACCCGACGCGGGACGACGGGCGGCAGCCGAAACATCTGAAGGCAGACGTGTATAGGGGTACGATGCACCCCGAGGATAAATATTGCGAGAACTCATGAGAGTCACCGCGGACCTCTGCGGGGCAGAAGGTCCAGGCTGCACAAAAGGCGTTGGTCCCCCAAAACTGGTCGTGTGGCCAGAATGAGTAGACGGAAACGCCACGGAGTTCATAGTGTTTCCACTACGAACATCCGAATCCAAAGACACAACTGTGGTGCTCGACGGCGAAGAGATCACAGAGATGGGTTCGGCCGACAGCCCCTTCCGACTTCGCCGAGTTGAAGTCAGGGAAGGCTGAGGCCGATATCCCACGTCTACAGTATCGGACATTCCTGCAGTCCCCTGCAGCGAAAAGCCGAGGCCGGCTGAAACAGACGACGAAGCAGACGGACCAGCAGCAGTAGTAGATACGTCGAGAGTCGTTGAGGCTGGTGAAATAGTGGAGAGAGCACACCGGCTCGGCTCCGAAGGAGGAGTCACAACCCTAGTGACAGCCTCAGATGTCGACTGGAGGGGAACCGTAGTCCCGGAACCAGGCATCTCTTCACCAGAACGCTCAACGGCTCCCGCAGTATCCACCACAGGAAAAGACTGCACATCCCCCACGGAGGAGGAATAACTCTCACCAGACAAAGTCGGCTCGGGAGGCCCCGAACGACCACGTTCTCCTTTCCCGCGGGAGCGGGAGGCACGGCCACGAGAACGAACGACACGGTTTACTGACGCCCAGAAGGTGGAAGACCATGCTCCACAGACACCACATGGCCGCTCGGCCGAACACCCATTACAGGAGGAACAAGACGAATGTACATCGTCCACATGCTTTGGCAGCAGACATTGCCCACAAGGAATTGTCCTGGGCATGATAGAGGTGAGAGGAGCAGACAAGGTGAAATCAGAAAACAGAACACCCCCAAAGAAGAGAGAAAGGTGACAGAAACAAAGACCCCAGACGGTCGACCGGGAACCACAGAACAGGAAGACTACTCTCAAAAGAAAGAAGAAACACTGTAGGAGTGGTACCCCGCTGACACCTAACTCTAACACAATTAGAAAATTTTGCAAAAAAAGCATTAACAATAATTGTGAAATAATCTAAGTCCGAATCGCGTGGCACACGAAATTCGCGCGCGACTCGAGAGAGCACAAATAAATATACATTATGGACATATAATAGAAAAGAGAATATAAAAACACTGTTCCTGAGAATACAAAGGATACACTGTGGTACAATGAATCAGGAATCATCAAACATCGAGCTGGTGGGACATTGATAAGCGTGCAAAAACATCTCGACACGAAGCGGATTATAAAAAGAATGAGTCTTTAGAGACGGTATATGCGCACTGGCAACGGAAGTCGTGGAGTTGTACTTGGGAGAGAGCTGGGTCTGCGCCGGTTGCACTCGACCCAGTTTTGCCTTTTTTTATTGGTGCTTTTGCACCACTTTTCTTTCCCAACTTGCTTGGGAAAGACAAAAATAGAGAGTATTTTATCCGAGTTAGGGACTTCCACTGTAGTGCAAGCCTGAAGTAAACAATTGTGAGTAGGTTGATAAGAAATCGAAAGTCATGATATTCAATAAGTCGGGACTAAGGCGGGCAGGTTATTGAATAAACATAATTTTGTTCTTGATAACCAACTGCTCGCTAGAAGTAGTTTAAGTACATCGCTATCTAGGTCTAAATATATTATTATCTGTTAAGTTCAGTCCAGTCCAACTCTCGAATAAAGGCCGGAAGGCCCTATTCACCCTACGAAAACATTTACCTCTGTCCGAAATGAATGCCCAGACCAATATGAAATTGTTCAACACCCTCATTAAACCTATAGTCACGTATGCGGCGGAGGTTTGGGACCCACCTTCGCTTAATACGGACCGTCTGAAAAGTAATATAACATTGGAGCAATTTTACGATACCCAATCGTATGGGAAATTATCACTTCGCTTCTGCAAACAAA
This sequence comes from Pictodentalium vernedei, assembly GCA_031216915.1. Lineage (NCBI taxonomy): Eukaryota > Metazoa > Mollusca > Scaphopoda > Dentaliida > Dentaliidae > Pictodentalium > Pictodentalium vernedei. Next base: position 27,782,954 of record CM062292.1, on the reverse strand, counting down.
CATTGCACAGCAATAGATATGGCTCAAATATTGCCGCACGGGGAGAACTTGGCGAGTATCCACTTGATATCGACGTCATTGTACAAGCTACTGTTAGCTTCTGGCTTCATCTTCTCGAACTCAATCCAGATAATTTGGCCAAAAAGTGTCTGGTAGACTCCTGGACTGGTCAGGGATCCCTTTGGAGTGTGCGAATGCGAGCTATACTAGCTCATATAGGGTTTATATATGTGTGGGAAAACCAATCCACTCTCAACTGTGGGCGTCTCCTACATGCAATTAAATCTAAACTGCAAACTCGTTATTGTCTATGGTGGCAGGGCAGATTGCAATCTGACAGTAACTGGCCTTCTACCGGGAGATAAAGCAGGATTTTAAGTTTGAACCATATCTTCTGCTTCCTCTTGATTCCATGGAACTTGCAAGAGTAACGCAAATTCGCATTAGCTCGCATCCTCTAATGATTGAGACGGGGCGCTACAATAAGGGGTTAAACTTCCCAAAGAAGCCCGTATCTGTCCTGTTTGCTCCTGTGGTGTGGATGATGAAACACATTTCCTCCCGCAGTGCAAAGAGTACGCCCCACTGCGAACTGCACTTTTCGAGCGAATAAGAGACATTTGTGGCATTGACTACTCAAACCTACTACTCACCAGAAGCATTCATGACTCACTTCATCCAAACACTCGATTATGAAACTACCCATGAGGTGATCAGATTTATCAATGCGGCGTTTGACTGTAGGAAACTGTTAGCACAACGACCCATTGCCTGAGTTAGTTGGGCCTATATATCCAAGAAGTATCACATTATTCAATATATGCTCTTGTTACTATTCATTTCATATGATGTGCGTTTTGTTTTTTTTCGTTTCTCTGCCTAACCGTATTTTGTTACACCTTTTTGTTTTCTGTCATTCATCTTTGTTGATGTTGAGACAATAAATATCTTATCGTATCTTATCTTAGTGTCCAGGAGAACAAAGAATGGGTGGAGAGTGGTCCATTTCGTCAGGGTCTCCGAGCAGCGTCACATTAACCTTAATCGGTGAGCTTGGACTGCGCGTTGTATCCTAGTAATATCGTTTGATCGGAAAGACAAACATTCATGGATAAAAGTACTAATCGAAAGCATTGGCAACAGAAGAGCTAGAGAACAACACAATATGTACATAGTGTGCTATTTATTTATTTATTTATTGTTGTTTATGGTCACATACTTCTGCACAATGGCTAATCATGACCACAACATGGAGATAAAGTCAAGGTCAGTCAATCGTTTATACCCCATGTTGCCTATTTTAGAGGACTCGCACCCCAAGCATTAGTGACTGGGTCCTATTTTACCACTGAAACAGAGCTTGTTTACCACAGTAAACAAGCACTGCTTCACTTCCCGGGGTTCCCACGGGGGACATAGTGTGCTGTTCACCAGGTCCAACGTTAGCAATGCTTTCGCATTGAGTACTCCAGTGATCTACAGAAAAATAACTTTGATCAGCAAATAATGTTTCAAAAGTAAACATTCACGCAACAGTATTACATCAAGTCTGTCAACACCGAGATTGATTCGATGCAACCAGAGACGAGCTCAATGTTCCAGTAGCACAAAACCTTGCATGGGGAACAAAAAAAAAATAGCTAGTAACCCGTTCCGTTGATTTGTGTTATTCTGGAGACAGTCGAGATGAGTGTGAAAACGTGAGCTGTAATATAAAACACGTGCGCAGAGCTTGTGCGCTGCATGCCCAACTGCGGTTAACTACCACGCATAATGTGCCGACAGATTCCATCCACCACATATGACTCAACCAGAATCTAATGGCACGTATTGCTGAAAAAATGTATATGGCATACGTGCTGTAAGGTGTGCATGTTTAAAAAACAAAAAACAAAAAAGTCTCTATAGCCCTCAATACCCCCCCCCCCCCCCAAGCATCATAGCCCATGCTCTCCCTCATCCCCCCCCCCCCCCCCCACTGACATCTTTACAATGGGGGCACAATCTAAGGTCAGTAAGAGAAAACTAATAAGCGTGACGAAAAGATATAAAAAAAAAAAAAATAAATCCAAACAAATGTGATAATAAACTGCTTTACGCATATAGCGTCGTCAGGTTGTTCTCTTGTGTTGGGCAGTGGGTAAACCTTGGCTTGACGTTATTATAGAAACCAGGCGATAATTCTCCTCAATTGTTGAAATTCTAGACAGGCTTGTTATCCGCTCAACAGAACCATCCTTGAACTTAATGAAGATCATTCCATCAAAGCTCCAAGTGTCCTGAATTTTGCCGTCCCTACGGACGGTACGAGCTCTTTTAGCTATTTCAGCTCTGATTTTGGTGAGATCTTCATTTATGTACAATGAATGGGAGGATTGCACATGCTTCAATTTAGAACGTGCCCTAAAAATTCAGTCACGCACCTATAAGTTGTCAAACGAAAAATGATTGAGCGGGGCGGGCCTGGCTGTCCTTTTAGTCCTACACGGTGGCTTCTTGCTATTTCCTCTATAGAAAGAGGAACTTTAAATTTGTTGGCCATGTCTAATACTCTCTGATCAGTATTTGCGCTTGCAGTCGAATGGAGTACTTAATCCCAAGGTGCCGCCACCCTTCCCTCTCGTTCAATAAGCTTTAAGTTCTTTGAAAAAGAAATTCGAAAACCACAATTTACAATACTTGGAGATGGTACCGGGCAGTTCCTCTTAAAAAAGCACCTCGACACGTACGTTTTGTCCCAAGTCGAGTTTCGTACCGAAAAATAGATGGGGGAGGGGGGGGGGGGGAGAAGTGTTTGTGTGTGGGGAGGGTGCCTTTTAAGTAAAATTTGAAGGAAGATATTAACCCCATAGCCTTGATCCCTGCCCAATGGAAATTATTTTAAACAAATGTTATGTGGATAACCAGTCACAATGCTTTGAGATGCGGTATTCTCCTTCTTTTCTTGAGAAGGGCTCTACTTTGTTCACAAAATGTTTCTTGTTTATGTTGTAATACCAAAAGATTGCATGATATAAGCACAAAATAAGTGTTTATGGGAATTTTATCGCGCGCTTGTGCTTGCACAAATCTTTTCTTGTTATTATTTGGTATTATTCTGGGAACTGAATATGTGCTAAACAAATGCTCAAGCTGAGAACTTTGAGCAAATCACACTCTCCTAACATTAAATCGGATCTTACGCAGGAATGACCAATTTTCGATGTTTCATCATTTTGTAACTGTGAATAGTGGAATTAATTCACTATAACGATTTTACATGATGCGATTTTCTTGAAGGGCATTTCAAGGATTTCTTTTATCACGACAAGTAAACGTACTATAGAAATGTCGTACCGATTGACATCATGCATACAAGTTTATGAAGCTTGATATAGAGGACACTGTAGTTGTAAATAGTAACAGTTGGAATTTTCGCCGATTTGAAACCGAGTTGGAATTTTGGGAAGTAAAGGTGACGTCAGCATCACTAAAGAAGCTCTAAAATCCAGATAGATTGAATTTCCAACTACTTTGATTTCCCCCCCGCCCCCCCCCCCCCCCCCCGAATTTCCAACTATAGGAAATTTTGGCCAGGATTGCCTCCGTCGCAACGTCCATGATTGTAGGGTGGGCATTGAGGATTCCTTAAGATTTTACCCATGAGGGGTGGACCCACGAATTTCAACCGCAAAAGGGGTGAGTTGGGCAAAAATATCATTGCGTAAATTTTTCGTTGATGGAGATTGCATTGGTAACACTTTAATGCATTCTTGAAGTTTATACGTGTATCTAATCACCCACTTTCATTATTTTGATTTCTATCAGTTTATTTAATGTTCGACCTGGCATGTCAAAGTACCGCCGTTACCAACATAACCGGTACCGGGACGGGACATACACTGTCCCACCGAAACCGGTACCGGGACAAATCAACAACTGGGTATAACATATCACAATCAGATGGAAGAAATTCGTATTCAACCCTTTACCCAACGCAGACGATATCAAAATTTATTATTTTAAATATAATTTTTTTAAATTGTTCAAAAAATTTCAACAAAACCATATCATGTGATCCCTCATTGAAACGAGCTCAGTGAGCTCGTTCCAATGAGGGGTCACATGATATGGTTTTGTTGAAATATTTTAAAAAATGTAATTGTTTCAACTGCTCAATTTGCATATTACGCGGGCGGATGCGGGCGATTCGTTAAGTAAAGAGTTAAACCGAACCAGTCCCCAAGATCGCACAGACAAACATGGCATCGTACAATTATTTTTCGGCGACTTCAAAGTGATCATAAAGAACGAAAATCGTGCTTTATGATTACTTTGATGTCACCACAGAATAATTTCTTTGAAGTAGCCGATGACGGCGCTCCCAGTGTCTTTGATGCGACGCATGAAAAGTCAAAATGGTCGGTCTTATAGAGTTGTGGTGCAGACAGAACATACACTTGTAGAGTGTTTTGATATGTTCATTCACCAATAAGTTAAAAGTATGTCATACAGGTGTGCCATACACGATTATCAGCCTGTTTACCCTCATTCAATTAGGAATTTCCCCATAAAATAATTTTGTTCCGGTACCGACGGGACAAAAGCTTCAGTACCGGTGCCGCATGGAGCACGAGGGGACCGGCGGTACCGGTAAAGGGACCGGCTGACATGCCTGGCAGTGAGCCTAAGTGAGCAGCATATTTTTAGCTCACCTGACTGAAAGTCAGGGGGAGCTCAAGTGATCACTTTCTGTTCGTCGTCCGTCCGTCCGTCTGCCTCTCTGTCCGTCCGTCCATCGACTTCTCTTAAACCCCTGGCCCAAATTTGATATGTGCATGGTCCTTATCATATGTCAATTCAAATTTGTTGAAATAAACTTGCCACGCTCCACAGAGAGGGGGTGGGGAAAATGCTCCAAAATTCTAGAAAAATCTCATGAACCAGTGGGTACAACGACTTGATATTTGGTACGGAGCTTCCTTCTGGGGTATAGTATCAAATTTGTTCAAACAAAGTTCGTGGAGCAATATTTGCCTTCGTGATGGGGGGGGGGGGGGGAGGAGATTTTTGGCCACACCCAAAATTTCTATTTTCTGAACCGATGATCCGATTTGAACGAAATTCGGTATGTGATATTATTGAGTCATAAGTGCTTGATTCATGCTAAAACATAAATTTTCCATGTTCCCCGTGGGAACCCCAGGAGCTAAAATTAGAAAATATTTTCAAACATCAATATTTCCCAAACCATACAGAACAAAGAACTGGTATTTGGTATGAAGCATCCTTAGGACGAGTAGAGTGGATTGATAAAAAAAAATTGTCATCGGTTATGTTAGGGTGCTCTGTGGAGGGCATCGAAAAAAATGCTGAGTCAGCATATTTGCAAATATTAAAAAACTTTCTTCCCCAGAACCACAATCAGAATCTTCTTATATTTGGCACACAGCATCCATAGGGGGGGGGTGGGGGTGGGGGTGGGTGGGGGGGGGGGTCAGATACAAGTTTGTTATTTAAGGCCCTCGGTTCGTATTTGGGCTCAATGCAGGAGCCCAGACCTTAACTTAGAGCAATATGGGAAATAAGCTTTCAAAATCTTCTTTTTCAGAAACACTGGTCAGAATGTTTTAATATTGGGTAAACATCGTTGTTACGAGGGTCAGATTCAAGTTTGTTCGAATAAAATCTCTCAGTTAATATTTGGGCTTCCTGTGGGGGCTCGAATTTTAACTTAGGGCAATATGAGAAAATTTCTTTAAAAATCTTCTTCAGATCCACGAGCCAGAATCCTTTTATATTTGCTATACAACATCTCTGTGGGGGGTTTGCAGATTCATGTTTGTACAAATCGCGTCCCTGGGTTTATATACTATTAAAAAAAAAAAAGTAGGGGATATTTGATAAAAGTGAGATATATGAAGAAATATATTTATATTTTCATCAAAAAGACAGTTGAGGCACTGCACTGTAATATCTGGTGAATGATTTCAGCGATAGTTATTTATTTATTTATTGGTATTTAAGGTCACATACTTATGCACAATGGCTGCTCGTAACCGTGACAGTTTTACGTGTGGAGGAAGTCGGAGAATCCGGAGAAAACCACTGACCATCGACGAGCAACTGTCAGCTCCTCAACATTCTAACTCTGTCCAACCTCCGCTCAAACAGGGTTACAGCGGTTCAAGACATGTGCATCATCGACGTGCATTACGCCTTAGTACACGGCATCACCGTGCCCCCATGTAGGCAACCGGGATAAGGTGCCTTGCTCAAGGACACAACGCGGGACGTCCCGGACAGGGATCGAACTCGGGACCTCCAGCACAGAAGTCAAACAGTATACCACTGAGCCACCGCGCTCCCCAGCGATAGTTGGGTGTCTGACAAGCACACATTCTACGCAATGAGCTGTAGAAGACATGGACGGTCAGTCAGAGAAGTTACCACATTCAGTCCAAGACCTTAATACCTTGTAAATCCTCCTCCGTTCGCGAGACAAGCGCAGATCCGACGTGACACACACCTCACCAAACGTCCAATAGCAGCGTGACTGATGTTATTCCATTCTTCCTGCAATGCAGCGGCGAGTTCCTGGACATTGATAGGGGGTGTTGGCGTTGTCGTAGGCGCCTGCCAAGCATATCCCAGAGGGTCAGATTCATGTTTGTTCAAATCGAGCCCCTGCGTTTATATTTGGGCAATATGAGGAAATGTCTTTAAAAATCTTCTTCAGATCCACCAGTCAGTATCTAAATTCTATGTAAGCTGTTCATTCTTCACTTAGGTATAAGTAAATCTTGTAAAGGAACAGTGACTACAGACCTTCTGGTTTGTCATATCACGTCATCAACACCTCATTGACACAGTTCTGACCAAGTTACTACTGATGCCATCAAACTCAAGGGAGAATTGAAACAACTGGCCATCACCAGCCGAGGTAATCCAAACCAGATTATGTCTGAGAAATTATCTTAATACTCGGAAGATGTTGTTGGCATTGATTGTATCATTTCAAGAAAAAATAAACAAGCATCACTGAATTCATTTAATTTATGTGATAGAATAATACTGTCAACATTAAATCTCAAGTCTGCATTCTACATCTGGTCTACATCAAGTGGCCAAGTCTCAGATGACAGGTTATTTCTTCACACCATCAAGGAGCCATGTGTTAGATTAGCTAATTATATATAATTATCAAGCCCATATATGTGTGTGGAATTTGTCATGGAACAGAAATTAACTTATTCTTCATTGTCACAATTCTTGTCCTATTTCATAATCCTTTCATAAACATTGAACATTATCCTTTTCATCAAACACTTCACACAGTCACGTCAAGCCATACTGTCTTTGCCATTTCATTTAGATTTCTGTTCTATCCCAAATTTTAACTCAGAGCAATGTGAGGACATTTCTTTAAAAAAACCTCCTTCTTTAGTTCCACCAGTCAGAATTCTTTCATATTTGGTATATAACATCTCAAGGGGGATTAGATTCAAGTTTGTTCAATTTTGAGTCCCTGGTTTCATATTTGGGCTCCCTATGGGAGATGGGAGAATATCCCCCATATTGCACCAAGTTAAAATTCGGGCTTCCATAAGAAGCCCAAATATTAACCGAGGGACTTGATTTGAACAATCTCGGATATGACCCACCTAGAGATGTTGTATACCAAATATGAAACGATTCTACCTGGCAGTTCTGAAGAAGATTTTTAAAGATTATTCCCATATTGCCATAAGTTAAAAATTCGGTCTCCTGTATTGGGCCCAAATATGAGCCAAGAGGCTTCATTTAGATTTCTATTGTAGCCCAAATTTAAACTCAGAGCAATGTGAGGACATTTCTTTAAAAAAAACCCTTCTGTTCCACCAGTCAGAATTCTTTCATATTTGGTGTGTAACAGCTCAAGGGGGATCAGATTCAAGTTTGTTCAATTTTGAGTCCCGGGCTGAATATTTGGGATCTCTCTGGTGGTGGGGGTGGGGTAGTTTCAAGTTGGTCAAATCCATTCCTCGGTGTTTTTCCATAAAAAATTGCCTTTCATCGCTTCATTCCTGTGTAGTGTTGATGAACCATGTCTAACCGAATGTGACCCCAAATACTTCTTTGAACCACTTTGTCAGGTGAGCGATTAAGGCCCCTTGGGGCCTCTTGTTTTTTATGAATTCAAGATGGATCGGCGTCAGTTATCGCTCTCTTTTGTGGGCGAATGCAAGTGTTGGGAACTTTGGGACAAGGGGCGTCGCAAAGTACACCAATTGGGAGGGGCGGGTGTAAAAAAGGATTAATACCCAGTTACCCACTGTGATAATTCATCTCCCGACAGAGAAAATATTCCATTTTCATCTTCAATGCATGTCTTCGTCCAAGTCATGACTTTATTAAGTAGCTGAAATACTGGTCAGTCAGGATTATAGGGCCTAATTAAAAACAACTCGAGACTACCTCGAAATATATTCTTAACCCTTTACCCAATGTAACGGGAAAAACCGGCCAGCGCTATTCTCAAAAATCGCCAATTAACTTTCATTATTTCTTCATTTTTTGTCTAAAAAACATAGGTTATGACCCCTTGTTGGAACGAGCTCGTCGAGCTCGTTCCAACGAGGGGTCATAACCTATGTTTTTGAGATAAAAAATGAAAAAAAATAGATTTTCAAGAATTTGTTTGCTAGTGTCGTTTGCTTTCCATGTTAGGTAAAGGGCTAGATTAATAAAATGTAGATGGAGTAGTAGTGACGTAACTTCTAATTTAAATTTTAATTTACCCGTACAATAAGCTACTCTAGATTGGTCATGCAGGCCCGGACTGACGGAATCGGGTACAACAGACCTCCATTTGTATTACCCGTGGTGTGTGTGTGATGTAAGTCCAAGTATCGCCTCGTACGAATCGAATGTTCCTACTTGATATATTATGAGGGAGCGGCAGCACCTTTAGCGACGCCCCCAATTGGGATATGTGGTTTGTGTTGTGATGGGAGTAGTTGATCGGTGCAATTCATTTTGGCGTAAATGTTCACACACACACACAGACACGTGGATATCACGGTGTCATGTTAACGCAACTTTTCGAAGGCCCAATACTCCGAGGTACCGTTATTCTGAAGGCAAACACTCATAAGAATTGATATTCTGAAGGTTCAATACTCCAAGGAACCAATAGTCTAATGTGTTTCCCGCGCATTCGCCATGAGAACCTTGAGCAATCAACATGTCTTCTGATGTTCACCTTATTTAATTCGTCGTTCCATATATATATTCTACAGTTAGCTTTCCAAGTATTCCATATCAATATTTACCACATGCCTTTCCGTATTTATTCCTCATAATCAGGGCCGGCGGAAGAAGGGGGGCGACGGGGGCGGTCGCCCCCTTGCCCTCGCCCACGGGGGCGAGCGGGGGCGAAAGTGTCCGAAAATAAAAAATTAGCATTGTTATTGATCAACCATCAGAAAAAAAACAGGATCATACTTATCAGCCTATTATTCAGTTGTATCTTTGAATAACCAATTCTCCGGCATGGATGTATATGTATACATTAACCCTTTACCCAACGTAACGGCCAAAACCGGGCAGCGCTATTCTCAAAAATAGCCAATTAATTTTTAAAATATTTTCATTTTTTGTCTCAAAAACATAGGTTATGACCCCTCGTTGGAACGAGCTCGTCGAGCTCGTTCCAACGAGGGGTCATAACCTATGTTTTTGAGACAAAAAATGAAAAAAATTAGTTATTCAAAAATTTTTTTTGCAAGTGTCGTCTGCTTTTCATGTTAGGTAAAGGGTTAATTGCCCATGGGCATGGCATTCAATGGATAGTAGGCCTATGAATCAGCAAATTTTGCCTACCTGCTCAGCCTGACTGTTTTATTAGTTAGATGGCCAAAAGCCGAGTTTGTCGACAACAAAACTGATTCGAAGCCTATGGCACTAGATAATCCGAGACTTATACTAGCACCGAGAGGGGGTAGGTAAACAGGGCAACTGCTCCAGGGTCCGGCCTCCGACTGTAAAAAAATCATTTTTTTCTATTATAAAAATACAAGAGGAATTTCAGGCCAAAGGCCACCAGAATGCACAATTTGAGAGTTCCATTAAAAATTTCCTGGGGGGAAAACCCCTCCACCCCCCCCCCCCTCTTCTAATACCTCGTGTCTTCGGCACTCGGTGCAGATGCCTTCAGCATCTGAGGCGTCCCCTCCCAATTTTTAGGCGATATACGTGCACTTGCCCTCATCAGAAAGTTTCGCCCCCCTTGCCCTTTGCTGCTTCCGCCGGCCCTGCTCATAATATAAACTGTGATGATCACCATTTGATGTAACTTTATTATATGTGGACTTGTGCTGTGTTGCCCAAGAAAATATTACCTGTGGTTTTTTTTGTGGACTTCGGCCAAGATGCCAAGTGATTTCTTGTATCATGATGTTATTATTGATGCGCATGGACTCAGCCCAATAATTGCCGAGCATGGCCATCTACCATTGTGATAAATATATGTGTAATCATGGACTCAGCCAATAATTGCCGAGCATGACAGTATTCACTCTGCTACAAGATTGAAGTTATCTGGGCGCCGTTATTGCCGCCTATTGGTAATTATTTATTTGTTCATCTCTTTGTTGCCTCGCTCTTTCACTCTCATTTCGGTCTTTCTTTATATTATTTATCGCAGCCTATTTTTATAAGACGCGAGACAACACGTTGATACACTGTAATGCCAGACAAAGTCATGTTATTTGTATTATTGCCACTTTCGTACATCGGGGACATTACAATTAAATTATATGGGAATATAAGATAAATAAATGAAGTTTGGCGTTTTAGAATGAAAAAAAAACCAGGGCTTGATTTAATCTGAAAATTTTGAATAGCAATTAACTATTCACCCTGGAAAATTGATTAGCAGTTGATCCAAAAGCACTTGAAACTAATAAATCTTGAATAGCAAAATTCAGAAATTGGAGAGCAAAGTGCTATGCTAATCCAGTTAAATCGAGCCCTGAAAACTATCATCTGATTTGTTGACAAACAAACCGGGTAACATGACTATGGTCTGATCAGTCTACGGCGAAATTTGGGAAGTTGGATGATGAAATATAACTTCGAAATGCAAACTTTAGGCAAGGAGTTCATTCAACAAAGATGTCATCACTTACTTTGCGTGTATCGCTTCCTATAATTGATACATTATCTATCCGTGACACAAAGGGAAACACTTGAAACAAATGTGTTAATTGTGTTTACAAATTAAAAAAATCCGAATTGAATTTCGATCTAAATGGAAATCTGGGAAAAATATTGTTGATCGGTTGAGAGATATGACGTCATTGTCTATATTTAGACGTGACGGGCTGTTATTGACGTGTTGGGGTGTTACAGTCAATAACGGCCCAACACGTCACATGACTTATACTTGTTGAGCATAACGAGGTTTCAACGCCCGACAAAGCATCGTTAATGTGCTAGGAACGCCCGCAAAAGTGGTAATAATATACTATGGTTCTGGTACGAATACGGTAGCAGACCTCCAGGAACCAGTGGTGCCTACGGTCGACTCTATGAGTTGACTGCACGTGTTTCGTGTTCTATACATCTCAATCTTCATTTTCATGTACATCTTGTGTATATTTAATTTGAATTGAAGGAATATCAGAGGTGAGAATTTTCAAAATAAACAAAATTTCATTACTTATATAGCCCCTTAACAGCAATTATGTTGTGAAATTGCATTGACGGTACGGCCGATCACCTTCAACCGGATGGAAGCATCGTGAGGAATCCGGAGTTCGCCGAGAACGTACGATAATAAGCGATGAGTTGGCGAAGATTGGTCGAACCGTTCTCTTGTTGAGTGGATTTGAAGCGATAAGACGTATCTTTTCTACTGAGCCAGAAAAAGTGATAGTGTTGTAATTTAAAGAGAACTGAATAGATTATTAAGTGAGTATCCTAAAGTACGAATAACCTATAGACCCAATTGTACTTTAATTGGCGACGGGCCTGTAAGAACCCAGCCACTCGGGTTACTTCATGCTCACATCATCGACTATTTAGTTCGAATGGCAAATCCGCCATTTTGATTGTGGACATTCAGATTTAATTTTCAGTGCTAAATTGTAGGTAAATACCTAAGAATTAATTTAGTAGGAAAATGAAATTTGTAGATTTCAGACAGTTTGAATTTTAATAGGGTTTATCTGATTGAAATTCAAGCTGGAAATTTATATATTTCAGATAATTTGAATGTTTATCAACACGTCTACTTAGAATTTTTTTTTTTTGCTTCAAGATTATCTAAGAGCAATAACAAAAATGGCTAGTATTAGTAGAATTAATGTCAACACTGCACCATTCAGTGAACTTCTGAAGATCCCTCAGGTAACAGAGAGCATTGCTAGGGAGATAATTAAATGCAGAATGACGTATGGAGTATTAACTAGGGAGGATCTTGTAAATATACCCCATTTTCGAGGAACAAATGAGCAGTGGCGATTTATTGATTTATCGCAACCACTGAATCCCCAATTGGTGGATAATAGAATTTTACAGTTGATAAATTATCCCCCAGACAATGATGATATTATACAGGCTTCTCCCCAGGGACTAACTCCCCCACCGTCTGAAAATGAGTCATACTGTGGAGATCAGGTATTGCAGGCAAATCTCTCAGTAGATCATGATTCATTTTATGCACTTTCTCCAGGTTCACTGGGTAGGCAAGCATCTGGGCAAATGTCTCCAGGACAGGATAGCCTGGCAGATCAGGCTGAACTTGGACATTTGCAGGACCAGTTGCAAAGTACCCAAGTGATAAATAGCAGTAGAATATTCAATAATGAAAATATTGAAGGATATTTACATTACCAGACTGATCAAATTGATCAGGGTAATAATCAGGTTGAGAAGAATAATGAGGGCTATCCAATTGATCAGCTCAACCTGGGTAATACTGATGTGGTTGATCAGGGGCCACGGAATGTCAGTATTGTAAACAGGGACCCAACAAGATATCAGTCAGATGTGGCAGGGGTGGAGGATGACTATCAGACTCCAAGCCAAGATGCTGTACTTGCACTCCGGAGGGAGTATCAAGAGTGTAAACAGCAGAGTGAAATTTTGTTGAGTAGAATGAGGAGAGCAGAGATGCAGTTGTTATCTCAGGGAAGTGTTCTCAAGACAAAACCTGATGTGAGAAGAAAGGTTTCTGTACAGCCAGAAATGGCTAGTGTTACAGAAATAAAACAAGGCATTAAAGGCACAGGTAAGATGGTTCGATCTGGTCCGCAACTTCAGGTATTAGTAAATAATGCCACATCCATGCCTCAGAACAATAGTAGTAGTACTTACATTCAATCTAGAGAGGCAGGGACTTTCACTCACAGCATGAGATGCTTACCCAATTATACATTGGCTGGGCAGCAGTCGGCTGTGGGAGGAAGTGCTGTTACTTATACTACTTCGGCACTAACTAATGTGTGTATTGCTAGTCCATGGGATGTGCATCAGACAACCCTGAGTGTGAGTGCAAGTAATCCTAATTATGGGCAAGGTCAACCCAAACCCAATGTAATTAGGGGTACTAGTAGTGTACCACACACAGTATCTGGACCGCCCAATGCCATAAATTCAAGTTGTCAACCAAATACACAGATGACGTTGAATCAGAGTAGCCAGTTCTCGAGAAACTTACAAAATAAAATACAAATATCAAGAGGGGTATCTTGTACGAATCAAGTTGTTTCCACTGGTAATTCCTATGGAGTACCTAAAGGAATTATCCAGCACAATAATCAAAAGTTTTCAACTTCAATTAATCAACAGGCTCAGGCATCAGAAGCCAGTAGGGACCATCAGGGAGCATTAGGCAATCTTGTGCAACCGAATCCTACCGGTTTATTAATAACTAATCAGAATTTAGTAAATTCACAAGGGGGCGCATATGCAAACCAGGCGCCACCCCAAAATTTAGTGAATTCAGTGAGGTATCACCCAACTAATGTAATACATAACAGGTCACAGACAAATACTACAGGTATTAATTACCAAGGGGTGTGTCAGAATCCAACTCCAACTATTGTGACAAATGTGAAACCTCAGTGGTTACCACCTAACCAGAACCAATTTAATTATGTCAATTCTGGTGTTCAAACAAATAATCAGCCTGTTTATAATCAACAGCCCATGAATAGACAAGCAGTGCAAATGACAAATCAAGGTCTAAATTCTCAGGTTCAAGGCCAACAAAATTACATTAATCAGTCCACTGTAACCAATCCAATATTGCAGCCAAATCCTTCAAATGTAGTTTACTATCAAGTAGATCCCCAAACAGGATCTCATATTAATGATCCATTTGTAGGACAAAATTACCCTAGTTCTTCAGTTTACCAACCACAGCCCATGGCAGTATCTCAACCACAAGTTTCTCAAATCCAAGGTCAAAATCTAAATTTTCAGGTTCAACCGCTATGGGAGGACCAACACACTGACCGAGGAAATCATCATAGGTTATACTTGCCTAAAGGCCTAAATTTTGATGGCACTGGGTCATGGAAGGCCTTCGAAACGAAATTTAGGCGATATTCTTTAGTTGAAAGATGGACTCCTGAAGAACAAAAAGATATTTTATGTTTGTGCCTTAATGGTAAGGCAAGTGTTGTTTATTCATTATGGGCTGAAAGTAATTTAAATATGACGATTGATGAGCAGCTGAAACAGCTAGCAGCTCGTTTTGGAGATCATAGTACCCCAGAAACCACTCAATTAGAATTCCAAAACGCTCATCAAAAAGTAGATGAAAGTATAGAAGACTGGGCTGAAACTGTTTTATCTCTGGCTACACATGCATTTGGGAATTGTCCAGCAAAATTTGTTACACAGCAAGCAGTATTTAAATTCTGTCATGGCTGTACTGATGTGAAAGCAGCCGAACATGTTATTAATTGTCGACCACCTAATTTGGAAGAGGCTGTAAAATTAATAAAATGGCATCAGTATAACCAGTTAGCTATGCATGGTGGTTCGTCTCGTCAAAGTTTGAGCCATTCCGACAGCGACGAGAGCCCCATCCGTGTAAGACAATTTTCTAATGCAAAACGCGGACGTTCAAAGTTCCGTGGAAAAAATAATCAGTCATCTGGTTGGCAAAAATCTCCACAGAAGGAGAATTCCCAACAAACAAATGAATCAGGAACTGATCTTAGTTATTTAGAGTCGAGAACTTTTGCCTTAGAAGCTAAAGCTGAAAGTTATGACAAACAATTTCAGCAAATTCTTGACAAACTAAATTCATTATTAACTATGAAATTTCCAAATGATCCAACAGCTGCTGGAAGATCAATAGGAAAAAAACAAGATACAAAACCAATTTCGCAATCCCCTACCAAATCTGTTCAATGCTATTTATGTAAGGGAATGGGACACTACAAATCTCAGTGCCCTTCAAGGGTAGCGAAGAATAGAGGCAGTAGTGGGGATAGAAAAGTTCACTTTGAAAGTTCGTCAAAAGACAAGGGGCCGAATCGCGAGGTCTGATTTTGCCCCCACCAAATGTACTAAATGACCTCACCACATTTAGATTTCCTACAACTGATGACAATTTAACCGTACGTCGTGTTAAGTCACCTTCGGCAATTCATGTGGAGTTAAAAATAGAAAATTTAATAACTCACGCAGTTGTTGATACAGCTGCTGATGTGACAGTTTTGTCAGACCGCTTCTTTGAGCGTTTAACACCGGCACCTCCTATCATTAAGACTGTTCATTTTAATACGGCCGCTAGAGATGGACAGATGACAGGAAGTTATGTAGGACCCCTATCGCTATGTATGGGTGGACTTACATTTAGGGAGTGTGTCTATGTTGCGCCTATTGAAGATGAGGTATTGCTTGGAATTGATTTTCTGCGCAAGCATAAAGCCATTCTGGACATAAATAAAGATTTCTTAAAAATCGGAAATGTTGCAATTCCGACTTATTCCAAAGTCAATGACTCCACACGAATCGCTAGAGTCAGCTTATTGCATGACACAATTGTTCCACCAAATTCAGCCATCTTAGTAAAATGTGAATTGAATGAAACTTTGGCTAATTATGTGGCCGAACCAATTGAAACACTTTCCTTAATTGGCCTGCGTTCGGTGCATTCAAGCGAAACGGAACCCAAAATATGCCTAATTAATGTTAATACTAGAAACATTAAATTAAGTAAAAATCAGTTAATTGGGCATGCATACGAGGCTGAAACAATTATAGAAAATGTAAACTCTGGAAATACTAATGTGTCTGGAGTGAATACTGCCCGAACGGACGTAACGACAGTTAAAGCTCCACATAATTTTAATAAGATAAATAAAGTGGACGTGGTAAAGCAAGTTCCTGATCATTTAAAAGATCTGTTTTTGAGGTCAGCTAAAAACCTTAATCGGAAACAAGCCACTCAATTGGCAACACTTCTGACCGAATATGGAGATGTGTTCGCTAAAAATGAGTTTGATATGGGTCATTTCAAAGAAATTGAGCATTCCATTGATACAGGAGACCATCCACCGATCCGCCAGCCCATGAGACGTACACCACTATGTTTCGTGGATGAGGAGGAATCCCATTTGCAGAAGTTGTTGGAAGCAGGTGTAATCCAACCGAGTTTGAGTGAATGGGCATCACCTCCAGTTTTGGTCCGCAAGAAGGATAAATCACTGAGGTGGTGTATTGACTACCGCAAAATTAATGCGATTACCAAAAATGAGGTTTATCCATTACCCCGGATTGATGAGAGCCTCGATTGGTTGTCAGGAAATTTGTGGTATGGAAAAGCTGATTGCATGAGCGCCTATCATCAGGTTAATGTTAAAAGTGAGGATAGGTGCAAGACAGCATTCAGTACAAAGCATGGTAGCTGGGAATTTGTTAAGATGCCTTTCGGTCTCTCGGGCAGTCCTTATACCTGGTCAAGGGTTATAAATTTAGTTCTTCAGGGACTAACTTGGACTGCCGCCCTTAGTTATCTTGATGATGTAGTTGTTGGTGGATGTTCTTTTGAAAAGCATCTGGAAAATCTGGAGAGCATATTTGAAAGATTTCGTCAGTATGCGCTCAAATTGAAACCCAAAAAGTGCGAGTTTTGTCAGCACAAAATTGAATTCCTTGGAAGGATAGTCAGTAAAGATGGCATCGAGCTGAACGATGAATCCAAGGAAACTGTTAAAAATTGGCCTGTTCCGAAAAATACCAGACAGGTAGAAAGTTTCTGTGGTTTAGTAAATTATCATAGAATGTTTATTAAAGATTTTGCCAAGATTGCTAAACCATTGTATGATTTGACTGGCAAGAAACCTTTTCATTGGGGTAAAGAGCAACAAGAGGCATTTGAAAACCTCAAGGCTTGCTTGGTTTCCCCACCACTCCTCACTCTTCCAAACCATACCGACACCTTTATTCTCGACACAGATGCCAGTGATTGGGCATTAGGGGCAGAACTGTCGCAAGTACAAAATGGTGTTGAACGAGTTATTGCTTATGGTAGCTTTGCCTTAACCCCTCAACAAATGAGATATTGTACTACCAGAAAGGAACTTCTGGCAGTTGTCAGATTCACGAGACAGTTTCGTCATTATCTTTTAGGCCGACCCTTCATTGTCAGAACAGATCATAACAGCCTTAGGTGGCTTATGAGTTTTAAGGATCCACAGGGCCAAGTGGCTAGGTGGATGGAGGAATTAAGCGAATATAACATGGTGGTCCAACATAGACCTGGGAAACTACATGTTAACGCAGACGCTTTCTCCAGAATTCCCTTAGACAATGTGTGTTCAGAATATAAGATAGGATGTGATCTTTCAATTTTACCATGTGGCGGATGCAAGCACTGCATCCGTTTACATGCAAATTGGGCCAAGTTTGAAGAAGAGGTGGACTATGTGGTCCCACTGACTCAAGGTTTTTGTAAGTTTGAAGAATCGGAAGATCCATCAATAGTTGTAGTGAATACGGAGATACAGCATGTAAATTTTGAAAATATGAGCAATTCTCAACCACAGTCTGAAATTGCAGGAATACCCTGGGATTTCAGAGAGGGTTGGGATGACACGATATCTTGTACCGGTACTATCTGTCCAGACACAGGGTGGACCCATACCCAATTCGATATTGAAATGATTAATAATGGTCATCAGCTTAGGAGCCTTACCACTGGGAGTGATGCTGTGAGTTTATCAGCTGTTGGTTCGCTTACGGAAATGGAAAGGACACAGAGAAGTGATCCTGATATTTCTCCTATTATCACCTGGTTGGAAACTGGTGAGGAACCCACTGAGGGTGAACTTTTCATTTGTAGTGTGGCTACTAAATACATGTGGCTGAATCGTAAGAGATTTTTGATGAAAGATAATCTTTTATATAAAGTTAAAAAGCATTGTTCAGATCAAGTTTTAGTGGTCCCTTCAAATTGTGCGTCAGAAATTTTGACCTTAGCACATGATATACCTGCTTCTGGACATCAGGGCGAGACTCGTACCAGGTATCGTGCATGTAGGAATTTTTATTGGTATGGAATGAGTGAGGATATTAAATTATATGTGGAATCTTGTCCACAGTGCTCTGTCGGCAAGAAGGCTAACAGAACAGCTAAATGGAATATGACGATATTCCATGCAGGTAATCCAATGGAGCGAGTCCACTTGGATTTCCTGGGCCCTTTGCCTTTAACTCAAAAAGGAAACAAATATATTTTGATGATGACTGATCAATTTACAAAATGGGTTGAATGTATCCCATTACCTGACCAAACTGCTGAAACTATGGCTTGTGCAGCTGTTAGTGAGTTCTTTTCAAGATTTGGTTGCCCGTTTCAAATTCTTACGGACCAAGGTCCTTGTTTTGAAAGTAAGTTATTTGAGGAAATTTGTGAACTTTTACAAATACATAAAACCAGAACTACCCCGTACAGACCTTCTGCTAATGGGCAAGTGGAACGTCAAAATCGAACCCTCATGAACGCAGTTCGATGTTTTGTTGATAAAAATCAAAAAGATTGGGACAAATTTATTCCCCAATTGGCTGGGGCACTGCGTTCATCAGTTCACAGGTTAACTGGGTTCACGCCTAATAAGTTGATGCTGGGTCGTGAGGTTAATCACCCAAGCGATCTGGTGTTTAACTTCAAGGAGAATAAAAAAAAAGGAGAAATACCTGAATATGTTCAAAATTTGAAAGCTGAAATGAAAAGGGCTCATGAAGTTGCACGTAATCAGTTGAAGTCAGAAACGAAAAAAATGAAAAGAAATTACGATCTCACTCTGAATAAGAAAACATATGAACTTGGTGATGTAGTTTATATGTTAGAAACCGCAAATAAAAAAGGGAAATGCACGAAATTATCACCTTTCTGGAAAGGTCCAGGGATAATTGGTGAGGTGTATACACCATATTTATTTAAAGTTATTTTCAAAAGCTCAGCTATTGTAGTGAATCATGACAGATTAACAAAAATGCCATGATAGAGTTTTGCCTCCCTGGCTATCCAGGTGCCTTCGAGTGTTCAAAGACACAGGGGTGGTCAGTGTGGTAAGATCTACCTCGAATTTTTGCATTTGTCGAAAACCTTACAGTGGTCAGTTTATGATCCAGTGTGATCACTGTTTGGAATGGTTTCATGGAAAATGTGTAGGAGTTACTGCTGAGCAAGGAGCTGCGATCGATGAATACAAGTGTTCTAATTGTTGATTTTCTTTTCATTTTAGATCATGTCAGACTCAGAATATGAATTGGATCTATTATGTCAAGATACAGAAGCAGATTGGTTGCTGTCACCCAAGGGCGATCCAAAGGTATCAGAGCAGTCTTATACTTTATCAGAGACACAGGAGGGTGATCTAACTGTGTCTGAATGTTTAGATCCGATTATTAGTTTTCCCTCAGCTGAGACACAGGAGGGTGATCCAACTGTGTCAGTTCAGTCTGTTTTTGAAAAGGCTTTACAAACTCCTCTTCCATTGCCGACACATGAAGAATATCTGCTTGAGGAAGCAATGGAGATAGAGGAGGGGCCACAGACACACGAGGTTGATCCAAATGTGTCTGAAACTGTAAGTGAGATACATGAGGTTTATCCAAATGTATCAGGGGCAGTGGGACAGGGGCCATCACCTACTGTCCAACCCCAAGTTGAAGTTGGTGTTTCTGCCACCCAAAAGGAAAATCTCATTGGATTGGCAGAAAGTATCGCCATAGCACCTGGGGCGGGCCCGCAATCAGAGGATAGAGAGATCAAGTTAATGCGGGAGAAACTGCTGAGACAAACTCAGGAGGGGATTTTAATCCGCCCTGCCAGCAGGTTTATGGCCCTTCTTCTAGGAACTGGTTGGTCCCTAGAAGAAATTAAAAACATTTTATTACAACAGTACCAAATGGCCAAGAAGGAAAATAATAGGCTGTGGATGACAGATGCAACTGCCTTGGCTTTGGATCAGTTAGTTTGCCAAGGTTGGGTTAGAGAAAAAATGGGTCCTCTTCCTAAGATAAGATCAAGACCACAGCATACAGCCCCATCTTACACTCCAGTTACAAGGGACATCAGATATTTTCCTAGTGGAAATATCCAAATGAGTAGCATGCCTAGTGCTACTAAGACACAGGAAAAAATTAAATCCATGGATAAGATCCTGGACAGCAGGGGAGTGTTTACAGTGCCAACTGTGGCCTTACCGGTCACGAATAAGACTGCTCTTGTTCGTGATCAAGGTAAAAAGGAGCAATACCCCAGTCTTGCAAAGACTATCTACGCAAGACCAGAAAGACAGACAGAGGCTCCTGGGGCTAAAAGAAAGGACAGAAGTAGTCCAGTTACTGATTCTCCAAGGACTACCCAAGGAGGTCAGCATTTAAAAAGAAAGGATAAAAGTGGTCCAATTACTGATTCTCTGAGGTCTACCCAAGGAGGTCATCATTCAAAAAAAGATAAAGCGTGTCCATTGAAGAGTTGTTCAGAGGCCATTAAAACAGACACACATGGACACTTTATTGGAAATCATTTTCCTGTATCTTGGTGGGTGGAACATAACACCATCACCCCTGAGCCTTTAAGGCAGAAAATGGTTCAAGATATGGTACTGTTGGCAAGAGATGTCCTAGGATGGACAAAGGTGGCCAGGGAAGTAATCCCTGATGTAGTGGTTCTGGAGAACCTCGTAGAATTTTTAAAAAAAGATAAGGCCACAACAGATAGTTTAGCTTCCCTTACCCTACCATCTGATAGTGGGTATTATCTGACCATAGAGGCCATTGCTAAAGATTTAGGAATCCCTCTTCCTAAAGAAGGTATAAAACTACCACAGCTGAATTGTATTGGCTGTTTATTTCACTGGAAGGTAGTTTGCATGGCACTGAATCAAGCAAGTATAGCAGGTCAGGGAATTTTTATGAGGTCTAGATCTCCTTTTTGGAAAGTTAGATTGCTAGTGGATAGGAGCAGAAAAAATAAGATAGAAAAAACTCTTTGGCAAGCTGCTCAGGTGGAGGCAGCTGGGTTGACCTATCCACATGAGACTGATGATCCAATGGCTGCTGCAGCCTGGATCTTGTCAGCTCTTGAAAAGGAGAAAAGTGTTCAGAGGACTATCCAAAGAACATCAGAACCCCAAGCAACAACCACTATTAGAAAAATTAAAACTCCTGTTGCACCGAGGACGGTCCAAAGTGCAAAAGTTCAAGAAAAAATCCAAACTCCTGTTGCACAGAGGATGACCCAAAGTGCAAAAGTTCAGGTAAAACATGTTAAGGGGGAAGAGGAGTTGAAAGTAGGTACTGGGAAAAAACGTACTTGGGAGTCACAAGGGGTGGAGTCTCAGGCAGGGCCTCAACGAAAACTACAGCGCCCAACCGTTATGGAAGGTGTGCTGGGACAGTTGGTAGTGGACCCTGAAGTAGCCCCCTTAAGAAAATCAAAAAAAGTCAAAGGTTCCTTGGTTATCACAGCCAGAGTGCCTTTGGGGGAGGTACCATCGGCTATTGATTCCCATTATCATTTTAATAGGATCCAACATAAATTCGGTTTACCAAATATGAGTTTAAATTGTATGTTGGAAAGGACCCGTGGGCAGGTGAAAACCCAAGTCCAGATTAAGTTAGAAGCTGCAGTGAATGTTATCTGTGATCCTGAGGATTATCCAACAGATCCACAGCAGGTGGCCCAGCCACTGGCAGTTGGGTGTCACCCTTCAAAGTACCCCAGCCTTACCACAGAAAAGAGACAGCAGCTGAAGGAATTGGTAAATTCACCCCAGGTAGCAGCATTTGGGGAAATTGGACTAGATCGTTCATATGTTGCAGGATCTGCCCAAATAGAAGAGCAGGATAGGGTATTTGGGGAATTGTTAGAGTTGGCCCCCAAAAATAAGCCCTTGGTTTTACACATTCGTGGGGCTGAAGGCCATCTAATGTCACACGATGTGCTGAGTACCGCTCTATTCAAGGTTCTCGAAGCTACCCACAGCAGTCAGGTGATTCATTTACATTGTTTTACAGGGTTGGAAAGTGACGTTAAGACCTGGTTGAGGTTCCGACCCAATACATTTTTTGGCATCACAGGGTTGTGTAAAGTTTTTACACCGGAAATGAAAAGAGCTGTGGCTGCCATTCCAGTTGAAAGACTGCTGTTGGAAACAGATGCACCCTACTTCCCCATGGGTAGGAGGAAATGGACTACCCCTGAAGTCATTGGAGAGGTGGCCAATGAAGTTGCTTTGGTCAGAGTAGGGGAGTCCCCGAAAGATCTGTTGGAAGCCACTTCTGCGAATGCAAGAGTGGTGTACAACATACAGTAAAATACTACCGGGGAACTCTCTCACAAGGCTATCTGATGGGGGAGATACTAAGTGCACTGTGAAGTAATTTTCTCTTGAAAGTTTATCTAACGAGAGATCTTGTTTAAATTAGGGTACCAATTTCTTAATGTACAAGTAATTTTCTCTTGAAAGTTTATCTAACGAGAGATCTTGTTTAAATTAGGGTACCAATTTCTTAATGTACAAGTAATTTTCTCTTGAAAGTTTATCTAACGAGAGATCTTGTTTAAATTAGGGTACCAATTTCTTAATGTACAAGTAATTTTCTCTTGAAAGTTTATCTAACGAGAGATCTTGTTTAAATTAGTGTACAAATTTCTTAACGTACAAGTAATTTTCTCTTGAAGGGTTATCCGACAAGAGACCTTGAGTTTTAATACTGAATATTTCTTAAATAATTGGACTGTTAGCAGCGGCCATTTTCAGAATTTGCTGCAGTCTAGATTAATTTGACTCAACTTTTTAACCAACACACTCTCCCGGATTGAAGTTTCAAAATTGCTATAAATTATTTAGAACGGGGAAGAGTGTTGTGAAATTGCATTGACGGTACGGCCGATCACCTTCAACCGGATGGAAGCATCGTGAGGAATCCGGAGTTCGCCGAGAACGTACGATAATAAGCGATGAGTTGGCGAAGATTGGTCGAACCGTTCTCTTGTTGAGTGGATTTGAAGCGATAAGACGTATCTTTTCTACTGAGCCAGAAAAAGTGATAGTGTTGTAATTTAAAGAGAACTGAATAGATTATTAAGTGAGTATCCTAAAGTACGAATAACCTATAGACCCAATTGTACTTTAATTATATTGTCTGTGGATTATCTTGTCTTGGGGTGGCTTTGGTACTTGTAGATTACGAACAATTT
This sequence comes from Pictodentalium vernedei, assembly GCA_031216915.1. Lineage (NCBI taxonomy): Eukaryota > Metazoa > Mollusca > Scaphopoda > Dentaliida > Dentaliidae > Pictodentalium > Pictodentalium vernedei. The sequence continues at coordinate 27,759,253 of CM062292.1, read as the reverse complement.
CAGTTAACCGATTTTTAACAGACTGCATACATTTTAGCGTTTGCTGCCACTTACTGCAAAAAATGATCAGAAATCCATCGAAACTGAACCAGTACGAGAGAAACATAGCTGGTGAAAATATGAGGGCTCTGGATGGATCCGCCCCTTGTTTCACCAGTCATTGGCTGTGTTAAAATATATGCATACAAAAACATACTATTCATCCAGGGCAGGGGGCCGTGGACACCCATCATCCCCCCCCCCCCCCCCGGATGAATAGTATAAATAAACCAAGAACTGATGAATAGCACTGATACAACAGCGTAAATTTTCCGTTGATTCTGTAAGCGATAAGAATTAAATAAAATATACAGACCAACTGGAAGGACAGGACAAGTGTGAGAAAGTTAATTCTGTTATCCATTGTCGAAGAAATCTCCAAAATAAAACCGCTGACATAAATCCATGTCTCCTCTCTATCGCACTCCTGGCAGACAATATCAAAGAAAGCTCAACAAAAGATTTTCATCATATTTGACTATTCCAGAACACAGAAATGATCGGGAGTGAGAAACTTGATGTCAAACAACCAAACTTGATGTTGGGTCAGAGGCCAAAGTGTGAAACAATTGACCAAAACCAATTCACTTGTACAAAAGAGTTTTTTAACAATAGAACGTGCGTGACGAAACCAACGTACGATGTTGATATTTTATAAGCACGATTGTCACAACCAGCTGGCTGTGTTAAGTGTGGTTAGTTAATTAATTAGGTTACAAAATACAGAAAAGCACGCACAAACTGTGACTGAATAAATCACCTGCAACGGAATGTGTTCACGGAAATCAGTTGTTGGACGTTGCTTGGTAAGTCGATGAGGTGCGATAGTTGGGCTGCGGCCAACGGTTAACGGAATAATCCGCTTTTCACCTGCTACCGAGGTGTGTGTGTGTGGGGGGGGGGGGGGGGGGTGCGGGTGCTTGTTACACAAAGGGCGGGGGGCACCACATCCACTAGTCTGGGACATTGGCACTTAAGGCTCTCTTTTCTCTTTTCATTTCCGCAACGGGAGCCAAGTGACACCATGAGGATTAGAATAAGGCAAGATCCACGACAACAAAGTATTTTTTTCTGGCGGCGGGGGCGCAGGCAGGCAGGCAGGCAGGCACGGGGGGGGGGGGAGCGAAAGGCTTACCATGAAAACTTCGGGAGGAAAGAATATAACAATAAAAAGTAACACTTCCCTCACTTATGTCACGTGGAAGAGACATCAACAAGTATAACATCTAGTAGTGTAGCAACGGGTAGGGGGAGCTCCCCTAAAACGTTTGCAGCCCCCCCCCCCCCCCCCCCCCCCAGCATTGGCCCAATGCAAGTTTTACACAGCATAGAACCCCAGAAAGGTCTCCATCACAGGGGGCTACACATCCTACAAATGCCTCAGATTCGCTCTTTTCAGCACTGAATCGTGCAAAATTTTCTCGGGTGTTGGTGCTGGATAGTCCTAACTAGGACCCTCCGATCGTGACAGTTTTACGGGTGGAGGAAGCCGGAGAGACCCCCGAGCATCGACGAGCAAGTCAGCTCCTCAACATTCTAACTCTCTTCAAGCTCTTCTCAAGCAGGGTTATAGTGGTTGAAGACATGTGCACCATCGACGTGCAGTACGCGGCGTCATCGTGCCCCCCATGTTGTCAACCGGGATAAAGTACCTTTCCCAAGGACACAACGCAGGCCGTCCCGGACAGGGATCGAACACGGGACCTCTAGCATAGAAAGCCAACAGTCTACCACTGAGCTACCGCGCACCGAAAACAAACATTAACTTTAGTGATTCAAACTTACAACTGGATGTACAGGCCTGGAAATAATATGCGAACGACCGTTTAGGTTGTGTGTGGATTACGACAATTGTAAAATACACGAACGAAATACAGATTACGACAAAGTAATACAACATTTTATCTTACAATCAACATGTATTTTGTCTGTATTAACTCCGCAACTGTCGTGAATCCGACCCCCTGATACAGATGTTTGTATCTTGGGGTCGGATACAAGCACGTTACTTTCGCGTGAGTTCCATTTTTTTCTTTTTGTTCATCCGTACGAATAAATAGTTCGTTAGATATTCCTCTGCATTCTTGACTTATCCCCAATATATTGTAAGATAAAATGATTATTACCATTATGTGGATGTACAAAATATGTATCCGAGCCTCGATCCGGGTTCTAAGGGTAGATCACGACTCGTCTTAACTCGTCGTGATCTGCCCTTAGAACCCGGAGCTCGACTCGGATACATATTTTGTACATCCACATAATGGTAATAATCTCTATATAAGTTATTCTGTTTGTTGACAGGGGACATGGTCTCACGTTCCCTGCATGAAATTTATATTCAACCGAGGCATCTTTGTTGACAGGGGGCATGGTCTCACGTTCCCTGCATGAAATTTATATTCAACTGAGGCATCAGCCGAGGTTGAATATATGTTTCATGCAGGGAACGTGAGACCATGTCCCCTGTCAACAAGCAGAATAACGTATATGTCCCGTTCTTACACAAGTAAAAATGAATTGGAAAAAAAATAATAAAAGTTAACACCTTCCCGAAACAACGTCTGCTTTCTAATATTCGCTGTACAACAACAAATTTTAAAATGATTCGAATGAAGCGATTTCAGTTTGTTACAGTAAATTAATGAAAAGAGACCTTATAATCTAATCGGTTTCATAAATAATTACCCATGTTTACATAACTAATCTTTTTGTACGTAATAACAGTACTTTTGTGTGTATTTTACTTCAGTTAAATGTATTTGTCTCAGTTGATTTCAAGTGAAAAAAGACATTGCGATGAACCGTTGCTCATGGCAACGAGACGCTTTCCTTGACAGTGGACATGAGAATCGCTGAGAGTAGACATATGCGCATGCCCGGCGACATAAAATAAAATCAACGAGGCATTAACCAATCACTGCACGGTACTGAGGTTGGTATCGGGAAATTACAGTATTAAATTACTAATCTCGCATGTTTTATTTATGTTATTTATTTATTGGTGTTTAAGGTCACATATTTATGCACTACGGCTAATCATGACCGCGACAGTTTTACGGGTGGAGGAAGCCGGAGTACCCGGAGAGAACCACCTAGCAACGACGAGCAACTGTCAGCTCCCCAACGTACGCACTGCACACAGGCAGGGTTCGCATTGGTTGAAGACAAGTGCACCATCGACGTGCAGTACGCCTTAGTACACAACACCACCGTGCCTTCGCGCGGGCAATGGAGATGAAGTGTCTTGCGTAAGGACACAACGCTTGCCGCAGGTGGGATTCGAACCGAGGACCTCTCGGCTTGCAGCCTGCACCTCTACCTACTGAGCCACCGCGCTCCCATCTTGCATGTTTTAGCAGAAAGAATTGATAGTCTTCCAGGACTATCCCGACTTGATGGTTGAGTATTGTAACCACAAACGAATAGAATGGCATGCTGGTTCCATCTTCGAAGAATTTCCACCAAACTAAATAGCAACAACTAACGTGCGATCTCGCACGTTTGTTGTTGATATTCATTTATAGGCGGAAATCCCGTTAAGACATAAAAGGCATGACTGGCGTAGTAAAAAGCATGTCTGGCGTAGTAAAAAGCATGACTGGCATAGTAAAAAGCATGACTGGCGTAGTAAAACACAGAAAGCACCATGGTATATAGCGTAACCTGCTAACGGGTTACGATATAAGGCTTTTATTTCCAAGTCTGGATATATGATATCATTGGTTTAACTGTTTGAGGGTTAGATTATTTTTTTGTGGTCTGAATTTGTTCACCGAAATTTGTTTTATTACAAATCACTGGAGAGACTTGAAAACCACTCGCCTTCACAAAATAAGTGTCTTTAGTACACTTGGAAGATATAAGCAGCATCAGTTGCGACGAGGAGTTATTGAAGATGCGTACGTGTGTTTATGTGTGTGGGCGGTAGGGGGAGCTAGTTGCGTTTTACGCTTGTATGAGTTGCCCATGAACCCCACAAAAGAGGTATTTGTACCTCTAAAAGCTTCTAAACGACGACATTTCAGACAGTTTTCCATGCCCTGTCTGTTGTCTCGGCTTGAAACTGTCCTCTTATACCAAAGCACAGAACTCGTCTACCACAGTGGACAAGTACTGCCCCACTTCTTGGCTAAGGATCCAATTAGCAATTATCGAATTAAATGCAGGAGTTAGAGGAAGGTGATTCTCGTCGAGAAAAATGTTTCAAATGGAAATTAAATCTCTGGTGGCATTGGGCAATTTAATATCCCCTGAACATTTCACATAAATGTACATATCTGTTCAACGCCGGAGTGCTCAAGTTCCGCGTGGGTTTTGACCTTTCCCTGACGACCACGTGGTAGAGAAAAGTCAAGACAGCCACGAATAGTTCAGACAGCGTTACATTAATGTGAAAAATCAAAACTTTCTCCCATTGTGCCGAACTATGGTTGGCCCGGTGGGTCCGCCCACCCCAACCTTTTTTGATATCATTCTTGATGAATGAGTGATGAAGACGTTACGAAATTGCAATGAAAATGTCGTCTGTGTAAACTGTCATTGATTAATCAGATGCAAGGAAGTAGCGTTCGTTCGTAAGGCAGATGTTGGTGAGTGATGTGAGAACCAAAAGTTTCCAAAAGAATCGAGGAAATGTTTATCCTTCCTACCAAGGAACAACCCAATAACTGATGTGATTACTCGCTTCCTGTTACAATATATTTATCTATTTATTTATTATGATTTAACGACACATTAACAGCCAAGGTCGCATCGTGTCGGTGACAGTTTTGCGGGTGGAGGAAGCCGGAGTACCCGCAGAGAACCACCTAGCAACGACGAACAGCTGCCAGCTCCCCAACATCGTAACACCGCACTGCAGCACAGGCAGGGTAAGATTGGTTGAAGACATGCGCACCATCGACGTGCAGTACGCCTTACTGCGTGGCGTCATCGTATCCCCATGCGGACAAACGGGGTTAAGTGCCTTGCCCAAGGACACAACGCGGGAGTCCGAATCGATCGCTCAGATCGGTCACCCATGCAAGGACTAACCGGGCTCGACGTTGCTTAACTTCGGTGATCTAACGAGAACCGGTTACCTCCTGTTACAATGTCAGTTGGTTTGTCGTCTGCCGTTTGCATATTACGCGGGCGGATGCGGGCGATTCGTTAGGTAAAGAGTTAAACCGAACCAGTCCCCAAGATCGCACAGACAAACATGGCATCGTACAATTATTTTTCGGCGACTTCAAAGTGATCATAAAGAACGAAAATCGTGCTTTATGATTACTTTGATGTCAACACAGAATAATTTCTTTGAAGTAGCTGATGACGGCGCTCCCAGTGTCTTTGATGCGACGCATGAAAAGTCAAAATGGTCGGTCTTATAGAGTTGTGGTGCAGACAGAACATACACTTGTAGAGTGTTTTGATATGTTCATTCACCAATAAGTTAAAAGTATGTCATACAGGTGTGCCATACACGATTATCAGCCTGTTTACCCTCATTCAATTAGGAATTTCCCCATAAAATAATTTTGTTCCGGTACCGACGGGACAAAAGCTTCAGTACCGGTGCCGCATGGAGCACGAGGGGACCGGCGGTACCGGTAAAGGGACCGGCTGACATGCCTGGCAGTGAGCCTAAGTGAGCAGCATATTTTTAGCTCCCATGACTGAAAGTCAGGGGGAGCTCAAGTGATCACTTTCTGTTCGTCGTCCGTCCGTCCGTCCGTCTGCCTCTCTGTCCGTCCGTCCGTCGACTTCTCTTAAACCCCTGGCCCAAATTTGATATGTGCATGGTCCTTATCATATGTCAATTCAAATTTGTTGAAATAAACTTGCCACGCTCCACAGAGAGGGGGTGGGGAAAATGCTCCAAAATTCTAGAAAAATCTCATGAACCAGTGGGTACAACGACTTGATATTTGGTACGGAGCTTCCTTCTGGGGTATAGTATCAAATTTGTTCAAACAAAGTTCGTTTAGCAATATTTGCCTTCGTGATGGGGGGGGGGGGAGGAGATTTTTGGCCACACCCAAAATTTCTATTTTCTGAACCGATGATCCGATTTGAACGAAATTCGGTATGTGATATTATTGAGTCATAAGTACTTGATTCATGCTAAAACATAAATTTTCCATGTTCCCCGTGGGAACCCCAGGAGCTAAAATTAGAAAATATTTTCAAACATCAATATTTCCCAAACCATACAGAACAAAGAACTGGTATTTGGTATGAAGCATCCTTAGGACCAGTAGAGTGGATTGATAAAAAAAAAATTGTCATCGGTTATGTTAGGGTGCTCTGTGGAGGGCATCGAATAAATGCTGAGTCAGCATATTTGCAAATATTAAAACACTTTCTTCCCCAGAACCACAATCAGAATCTTCTTATATTTGGCACACAGCATCCATAGGGGGGGGGGGGGGGGGGGGTCAGATACAAGTTTGTTATTTAAGGTCCTCGGTTCGTATTTGGGCTCAATGCAGGAGCCCAGACCTTAACTTAGAGCAATATGGGAAATAAGCTTTAAAAATCTTCTTTTTCAGAAACACTGGTCAGAATGTTTTAATATTGGGTAAACATCGTTGTTACGAGGGTCAGATTCAAGTTTGTTCGAATAAAATCTCTCAGTTAATATTTGGGCTTCCTGTGGGGGCTCGAATTTTAACTTAGGGCAATATGAGAAAATTTCTTTAAAAATCTTCTTCAGATCCACGAGCCAGAATCCTTTTATATTTGCTATACAACATCTCTGTGGGGGGTTTGCAGATTCATGTTTGTACAAATCGCGTCCCTGGGTTTATATACTATTAAAAAAAAAAAGTAGGGGATATTTGATAAAAGTGAGATATATGAAGAAATATATTTATATTTTCATCAAAAAGACAGTTGAGGCACTGCACTGTAATATCTGGTGAATGATTTCAGCGATAGTTATTTATTTATTTATTGGTATTTAAGGTCACATACTTATGCACAATGGCTGCTCGTAACCGTGACAGTTTTACGGGTGGAGGAAGTCGGAGAATCCGGAGAAAACCACTGACCATCGACGAGCAACTGTCAGCTCCTCAACATTCTAACTCTGTCCAAGCTCCGCTCAAACAGGGTTACAGCGGTTCAAGACATGTGCATCATCGACGTGCATTACGCCTTAGTACACGGCATCACCGTGCCCCCATGTAGGCAACCGGGATAAGGTGCCTTGCTCAAGGACACAACGCGGGACGTCCCGGACAGGGATCGAACTCGGGACCTCCAGCACAGAAGTCAAACAGTATACCACTGAGCCACCGCGCTCCCCAGCGATAGTTGGGTGTCTGACAAGCACACATTCTACGCAATGAGCTGTAGAAGACATGGACGGTCAGTCAGAGAAGTTACCACATTCAGTCCAAGACCTTAATACCTTGTAAATCCTCCTCCGTTCGCGAGACAAGCGCAGATCCGACGTGACACACACCTCACCAAACGTCCAATATCAGCGTGACTGATGTTATTCCATTCTTCCTGCAATGCAGCGGCGAGTTCCTGGACATTGATAGGGGGTGTTGGCGTTGTCGTAGGCGCCTGCCAAGCATATCCCAGAGGGTCAGATTCATGTTTGTTCAAATCGAGCCCCTGCGTTTATATTTGGGCAATATGAGGAAATGTCTTTAAAAATCTTCTTCAGATCCACCAGTCAGAATCTAAATTCTATGTAAGCTGTTCATTCTTCACTTAGGTATAAGTAAATCTTGTAAAGGAACAGTGACTACAGACCTTCTGGTTTGTCATATCACGTCATCAACACCTCATTGACACAGTTCTGACCAAGTTACTACTGATGCCATCAAACTCAAGGGAGAATTGAAACAACTGGCCATCACCAGCCGAGGTAATCCAAACCAGATTATGTCTGAGAAATTATCTTAATACTCGGAAGATGTTGTTGGCATTGATTGTATCATTTCAAGAAAAAATAAACAAGCATCACTGAATTCATTTAATTTATGTGATAGAATAATACTGTCAACATTAAATCTCAAGTCTGCATTCTACATCTGGTCTGCATCATGTGGCCAAGTCTCAGATGACAGGTTATTTCTTCACACCATCAAGGAGCCATGTGTTAGATTAGCTAATTATATATAATTATCAAGCCCATATATGTGTGTGGAATTTGTCATGGAACAGAAATTAACTTATTCTTCATTGTCACAATTCTTGTCCTGTTTCATAATCCTTTCATAAACATTGAACATTATCCTTTTCATCAAACACTTCACACAGTCACGTCAAGCCATACTGTCTTTGCCATTTCACTTAGATTTCTGTTCTATCCCAAATTTTAACTCAGAGCAATGTGAGGACATTTCTTTTAAAAAACCTCCTTCTTTAGTTCCATCAGTCAGAATTCTTTCATATTTGGTATATAACATCTCAAGGGGGATTAGATTCAAGTTTGTTCAATTTTGAGTCCCTGGTTTCATATTTGGGCTCCCTATGGGAGATGGGAGAATATCCCCCATATTGCACCAAGTTAAAATTCGGGCTTCCATAAGAAGCCCAAATATTAACCGAGGGACTTGATTTGAACAATCTCGGATATGACCCACCTAGAGATGTTGTATACCAAATATGAAACGATTCTGACTGGCAGTTCTGAAGAAGATTTTTAAAGATTATTCCCATATTGCCATAAGTTAAAAATTCGGTCTCCTGTATTGGGCCCAAATATGAGCCAAGAGGCTTCATTTAGATTTCTATTGTAGCCCAAATTTAAACTCAGAGTAATGTGAGGGCATTTCTTTAAAAAAAAACCCTTCTGTTCCACCAGTCAGAATTCTTTCATATTTGGTGTGTAACAGCTCAAGGGGGATCAGATTCAAGTTTGTTCAATTTTGAGTCCCGGGCTGAATATTTGGGATCTCTCTGGTGGTGGGGGGTGCGGTAGTTTCAAGTTGGTCAAATCCATTCCTCGGTGTTTTTCCATAAAAAATTGCCTTTCATCGCTTCATTCCTGTGTAGTGTTGATGAACCATGTCTAACCGAATGTGACCCCAAATACTTCTTTGAACCACTTTGTCAGGTGAGCGATTAAGGCCCCTTGGGGCCTCTTGTTTTTTATGAATTCAAGATGGATCGGCGTCAGTTATCGCTCTCTTTTGTGGGCGAATGCAAGTGTTGGGAACTTTGGGGCAAGGGGCGTCGCAAAGTACACCAATTGGGAGGGGCGGGTGTAAAAAGGATTAATACCCAGTTACCCATTGTGATAATTCATCTCCCGACAGAGAAAATATTCCATTTTCATCTTCAATGCATGTCTTCGTCCAAGTCATGACTTTATTAAGTAGCTGAAATACTGGTCAGTCGGGATTATAGGGCCTAATTAAAAACAACTCGAGACTACCTCGAAATATATTCTTAACCCTTTACCCAATGTAACGGGAAAAACCGGCCAGCGCTATTCTCAAAAATCGCCAATTAACTTTCATTATTTCTTCATTTTTTGTCTAAAAAACATAGGTTATGACCCCTTGTTGGAACGAGCTCGTCGAGCCCGTTCCAACGAGGGGTCATAACCTATGTTTTTGAGATAAAAAATGAAAAAAAATAGATTTTCAAGAATTTGTTTGCTAGTGTCGTTTGCTTTCCATGTTAGGTAAAGGGCTAGATTAATAAAATGTAGATGGAGTAGTAGTGACGTAACTTCTAATTTAAATTTTAATTTACCCGTACAATAAGCTACTCTAGATTGGTCATGCAGGCCCCGGACAGACGGAATCGGGTACAACAGACCTCCATTTGTATTACCCGTGGTGTGCGTGTGATGTAAGTCCAAGTATCGCCTCGTACGAATTGAATGTTCCGACTTGATATATTATGAGGGAGCGGCAGCACCTTTAGCGACGCCCCCGCTTGGGATATGTGGTTTGTGTTGTGATGGGAGTAGTTGATCGGTGCAATTCATTTTGGCGTAAATGTTCACACACACACAGACACGTGGATATCACGGTGTCATGTTAACGCAACTTTTCGAAGGCCCAATACTCCGAGGTACCGTTATTCTGAAGGCAAACACTCATAAGAATTGATATTCTGAAGGTTCAATACTCCAAGGAACCAATAGTCTAATGTGTTTCCCGCGCATTCGCCATGAGAACCTTGAGCAATCAACATGTCTTCTGATGTTCACCTTATTTAATTCGTCGTTCCATATATATATTCTACAGTTAGCTTTCCAAGTATTCCATATCAATATTTACCAGATGTCTTTCCGTATTTATTCCTCATAATCAGGGCCGGCGGAAGAAGGGGGGCGACGGGGGCGGTCGCCCCCCTTGCCCTCGCCCACGGGGGCGAGCGGGGGCGAAAGTGTCCGAAAATAAAAAATTAGCATTGTTATTGATCAACCATCAGAAAAAAACAGGATCATACTGATCAGCCTATTATTCAGTTGTATCTTTGAATAACCAATTCTCCGGCATGGATGTATATGTATACATTAACCCTTTACCCAACGTAACGGCCAAAACCGGCCAGCGCTATTCTCAAAAATAGCCAATTAATTTTTTAAAATATTTTCATTTTTTGTCTCAAAAACATAGGTTATGACCCCTCGTTGGAACGAGCTCGTCGAGCTCGTTCCAACGAGGGGTCATAGCCTATGTTTTTGAGACAAAAAATGAAAAAAATTAGTTATTCAAGATTTTTTTTTGCAAGTGTCGTCTGCTTTTCACGTTAGGTAAAGGGTTAACGGAATAATCCGCTTTTCACCTGCTACCGAGGTGTGTGTGTGTGTGTGGGGGGGGGGGGGGGTGCTTGTTAGACAAAGGGCAGGGGCACCACATCCACTAGTCTGGGACATTGGCACTTAAGGCTCTCTTTTCTCTTTTTATTTCCGCAACGGGAGCCAAGTGACACCATGAGGAATAGAATAAGGCAAGATCCACGACAACAAAGTATTTTTTTCTGGCGGCGGGGGCGCAGGCAGGCAGGCATGGGGGGGGGGGGGGGGGGGGCGAAAGGCTTACCATGAAAACTTCGGGAGGAAAGAATATAACAATAAAAAGTAACACTTCCCTCACTTATGTCACGTGGAAGAGACATCAACAAGTATAACATCTAGTAGTGTAGCAACGGGTAGGGAGAGCTCCCCTAAAACGTTTGCTGCCCCCCCCCCCCCCCCCCCAGCATTGGCCCAATGCAAGTTTTACACAGCATAGAACCCCAGAATGGTCTCCATCACAGGGGGCTACACATCCTACAAATGCCTCAAATTCGCTCTTTTGAGCACTGAATCGTGCAAAATTTTCTCGGGGTGTTGATGTTGGATAGTCCTAACTAGGACCCTCCGATCGCGACAGTTTTACGGGTGGAGGAAGCCTGAGTACCCGGGGAGAACCACCGAGCATCGACGAGCAAGTCAGCTCCTCAACATTCTAACTCTCTTCAAGCTCCGCTCAAGCAGGGTTATAGTGGTTGAAGACATGTGCACCATCGACGTGCAGTACGCGGCGTCATCGTGCCCCCATGTTGTCAACCGGGATAAAGTACCTTTCCCAAGGACACAACGCAGGCCGTCCCGGACAGGGATCGAACACGGGACCTCTAGCATAGAAAGCCAACAGTCTACCATTGAGCTACCGCGCACCGAAAACAAACATTAACTTTAGTGATTCAAACTTACAACTGGATGTACAGGCCTGGAAATAATACGCGAACGACCGTTTAGGTTGTGTGTGGATTACGACAATTGTAAAATACACGAACGAAATACAGATTACGACAAAGTAATACATTTTATCTTACAATCAACATGTATTTTGTCTGTATTAACTACGCAACTGTCGTGAATCCGACCCCCTGATACAGATGTTTGTATCAGGGGGTCGGATACAAGCACGTTCCTTTCGCGTGAGTTCCATTTTTTTCTTTTTGTTCATCCGTACGAATAAATAGTTCGTTATATATTCCTCTGCATTCTTGACTTATCCCCAATATAATTGTAAGATAAAATGATTATTACCATTATGTGGATGTACAAAATATGTATCCGAGCCTCGCTCCGGGTTCTGAGGGTAGATCACGATTCGTCTTCAACTCGTCGTGATCTGCCCTTAGAACCCGGAGCTCGACTCGGATACATATTTTGTACATCCACATAATGGTAATAATCTCTATATAAGTTATTCTGTTTGTTGACAGGGGACATGGTCTCACGTTCCCTGCATGAAATTTATATTCAACCGAGGCATCTTTGTTGACAGGGGGCATGGTCTCACGTTCCCTGCATGAAATTTATATTCAACTGAGGCATCAGCCGAGGTTGAATATATGTTTCATGCAGGGAACGTGAGACCATGTCCCCTGTCAACAAGCAGAATAACGTATATGTCCCGTTCTTACACAAGTAAAAACACGGGGGACCCACTGCTCCTGCTGAATCGGTCCGAAATCTCCGAGTGATCCATTGCGCAATCGCCATTCTCCAGTGCGGTTCCGGTAGAAAATTTGAAAAAGAGCACAAGATCGCAGAAAATGGTAAGTATTTTGTTTTATATAAAAAATCTTCTATCAAACACCAGTGAAACTGGGATTGGAGACCTTCAGTATAACTCTCTGTACATGTACATGTAAAATTCGGTTGGAAATGCTTACGGGGGCGTTGGTAATTAGACATTTATCACTTCATTTTCGACATCCTATCCTAATTTTAGCACTTAAGTGGATTTTTACTCACTGGGATGAGGCGTTTGAATACGGCAGGGGCGTTTTCTGGTAAGTTTAATAGCTCCCGAATATGGCAAGCGCGAAAGAGGTGGGAAAAAACCAAACACAACTGCGAGAGGCTCGTTCAAACACAAACATGCAATGGCTTCAGTGCGAAAATTTTATTGCACCAGTTCGCAAACCACAGAAACTGCTAGGCTCCAGTGCGCCCTTCTGGAGACAATTGCGATATTGCATGTATTGATTTGAAAACACCGTATTTATATAATAGCAAAATGACACCACATATCTTCACCATATCTAATTGTTGTCTATTCTTTATTTTGTAGAGCAAATTTCGATGCTACCACTGTAAGAGGCGACACGAAAACTCCAGTGAGGCATTGGAACATGCCGAAAAAAGCCACGCTGACAAGGAAGTGTCCTTACTTTTAAGAATAGGCGAACAAGTGCCCGGTAACCACAAGAACCATTACCAAGTAGTGAGTTTCGGAATCTCGCCAAATGATACGGAGCAGGGTCTTGGGGGTTTCATTTTGAACGAGTTCACAATGAAACTTGAGAAGACAACGAAAAGTGTTGTGAATTCGCCAAGTTCCATGGATACGGATAATTGGACAAACAGTCCTACGATTCCATCTTCTAAAATATCCCGAGTCAACACGCCAATGAAAGATGTCCATGCTAAAATGAAATTGTTCACTGAAGGCTGTGCAATAGGAGATTCCCAGGGACCGAGTGAGCCGTCCATGATGAAGTCCAATATGCACCATGATCCTTATCCTGATCATGGCGATGTCGCTGTTCCGAGTCCCGAGGAACTCAAAGCGATCATGGAAGAAATTATTCAACTTCTTCCATCAGCTTTAGTCACATTAAAAAACAGCAACCGACCAGACGACTGGCTTTCTTTTATGAGACAACTGTCGGCAGGAACATTTCCAATGAGAAACATCTCGTTCCAATTATTCATGGACGTGGTAATAATGCCGCTGCTTTATGAATGTTCAAGTCTTCAGATGGTATCACAACGGGAACATGGAACTATGTCCCAGAACCCTCCCCATACTTACCCCTTCTATATTATAAATATACAGTATGTAATTATAATGTAGGAGGGAATAAATATGGGAAAGGGTTTTAGGACCCAGTTCCAAACAGCTGTGGTCATATCAGTTGAAAGTACCCCGACGTTACTATAAAACTCGTCCTGACTTTGAGTGCGAAATTTGATAGCGGGCGCCAAGATGCATGCCAAAATCGTTCATTTGGACAATCACAAGCAGGGGTGGGTTACATAGCACCATCGGACGCTCCCACTGCATTTTGTATTTGAAAGGAGGTTCAGTAATAATTTTATCCTACAACCTTATAGGGTTGTAAGATAAAATTATTACTGATACCATATCCTAGTTTGTTATTTACCTTGTCTGAACATGGGCGACCAACATTTTTTTCACAAATTTAACATGCACAATGTTTTGAAAGGGTTAAACGTAATTTCTATTCGAAAACACTCAACCAGGATTAAGAGGGTTAAAAGCAGGTTTTTTTCCATTTTAGGAACATTGTATTGTACAATACTAAACATGTACAAAGGGCGGATGAATAAAAAGAAAATGAATTTTACATCTGGTGTTTGTCATTCGTTTTATCATTTGTCATTCGTTTGTTTATGATATGGTCTCAACATTGGTCAAACTAACCCATAACATGAACATAGACCTTGTGTCAGGTTCGGGGCATGACCAAGAAGGCCGATTGGGCGTGGCATGCAACACTGATTTGTTCCGACTTGGATATCTCCAATCCTACTGATAAAATAGTCAAACTACGGTACATCATCGGGGCATGCCTTCGGCGAAGGTATTCTTTGGGAATGTATAGTTGGAATATTTGTCAGTCGGGAACGCAAGACGTCTTGAGAATTCAATTGTAAACACATTTCACTTGTAGTGGACGTGATGCAACTTTTTATTTATTGTATTGAGCTGTAAAAAATAAAGATAAATTGAACTTCCTTCATGAAAAGTGAATCATCCCTCCACCCCCCCCCCCCCATTACCACAGACACACACTACACACACCAACAAAAAGAGAAAACAAATCGCTCCTGGCGTTGTGGGTCATGTTCACAGTACTAACTTCAAGATGTCGTTGGCCATTAATGTCCGGATAAACGCCTGTGTCTTGAGTATGATGCCCTCCATTTGTAGGTCTTGCCACAGGAGCACAAATACAATTTCCCCATATGCATACTTGATGTATGGTCTCGCAAGTTTTGCTGTGAGCTAAAGGTGTCCCCACAACGCTGGCACAACAACCTAGGGGCTTGACAGCTCTGGCGATGTTTTTTCAGGCTTTTGAGGTGCGCCAATTTGGCGTGACAAAGCCCACACGCGTGTGCAAGAACGCCGGCATGCTTGTTAGTGTGGGCCTGTAGATCGTCGCGGTTATAAAATGATTTACCACACGTACTACATTGATTTCGTACTGTGCCACTGGTATGTTTTACTCTGAGATGTGTCAAGAGACCACATTTTGTGCGAAATACTTTTGGACAGCGATCACAAAGGAATCTGTTGTTTGTATGGTTAGACGAAATGTGTCGTTTGAGTTCAAAGCTCTCTGGAAACTTGGTACCACATTCCCTACACTCATGCTGTTTCGTCACCGAATGCCTTTTAATGTGTCTTTGATAGTTTGCTTTTACTTTACTATTATATGCACATTCATTACACTTATATAAATGTGGGGATGTATCGGTTGTCTTCTCATTCGTTTTAAGAGGTGTGCTGGTCGCTAGTGGGATTTTAGGTGGAACATCTTCATTGTTTGGTTCAATCGGACATGCCGCACCATGGCTCTCTCCTGCAAGACATGATGATAGATCCATTAGGACTAGTGAGTCCTCTATCGAGAGTACAGATCCTTCTAAACCAGAGTACATCTGAAACGAGAAAGTTTGAAGCGTACTGTGAGTGATCAGCGTAGTATATATAAAAAAAAAAACACCACCACCACCAACAGGCCTTACGTACGTCTTGAGTTTTTCTCATAAACTCGCCCGAATGTCAACAGGGGTCACACTATTATTCCAGAAGATCACCCAGCTAGACAGTCACAGGTAGGGTAGTTTAATAAAAAAAATACAGGGAATGCGGAAACGCACACATTTCCCAGTTTAACGGAACGTACATTGAGGGGCGATTTAGCAGTGGAGCTTTTTATTATCGACGAATTCGCACTTTCCGCGTAAACTGTTATCAGAGAGGCAACGTAGCATTTTTATCGGTTTTTATTTACCTTTTTTTAACATCTTAAGATCCACGAATGGCTATAAAATTTATTGGCAGCATCTAGCTGCATTAGAAATCATTCCAGGATGACGACATACTGGTTATATTTTTCAAACTGAAGCGATATTCCGATTGAGGCGTTCCACAATTTGCCATATCAAAAGCACTGGGAATACACGTCGTTGAAAAAATTACAAAACGTTGGAAATTGTGCATCCAATGTGACAAAATCTTCTTTCCAAATACAAAAAGTCTATTTAGTTACGAGAAAACACAAGATTCTGGTATCAATTACTCACCTTTATTCTTTGCTGAAACGTTTTTCGTGACTTCTTAACTTCTTTCGCCGGAAGTGTGCTGGAGTCTGACGATTGCGCAATGGATCACTCGGCGATTTCGGACCGATTCAGCAGGAGCAGTGGGGCCCCCGTGAAAAATGAATTGGAAAAAAAAAATAATAAAAGTTAACACCTTCCCGAAACAACGTCTGCTTTCTAATATTCGCTGTACACCAACAAATTTTAAAATGGTTCGAATGAAGCGATTTCAGTTTGTTACAGCAAATTAATGAAAAGAGACCTTATAATCTAATCGGTTTCATAAATAATTACCCATGTTTACATAACTAATCTTTTTGTACGTAATAACAGTACTTTTGTGTGTATTTTACTTCAATTAAATGTATTTGTCTCAGTTGATTTCAAGTGAAAAAAGACATTGCGATGACCCGTTGCTCATGGCAACGAGACGCTTTCCTTGACAGTGGACATGAGAATCGCTGACAGTAGACATATGCGCATGCCCGGCGACATAATAAAAAATCAACGAGGCATTAACCAATCACTGCACGGTACTGAGGTTGGTATCGGGACATTACAATATTAAATTACTAATCTCGCATGTTTTATGTATGTTATTTATTTATTGGTGTTTAAGGTCACATATTTATGCACTATGGCTAATCATGACCGCGACAGTTTTACGGGTGGAGGAAGTCGGAGTACCCGAAGAGAACCACCTAGCAACGACGAGCAACTGTCAGCTCCCCAACGTACGCACTGCACACAGGCAGGGTTAGCATTGGTTGAAGACAAGTGCACCATCGACGTGCAGTACGCCTTAGTACACAACGCCACCGTGCCTCCGCGCGGGCAATGGAGATGAAGTGTCTTGCGTAAGGACACAACGCGGTTGCCGCAGGTGGGATTCGAACCGAGGGCCTCTCGGCTTGCAGCCTGCACCTCTACCTACTGAGCCACCGCGCTCCCATCTTGCATGTTTTACCAGAAAGAATTGATAGTCTTTCAGAACTATCCCGACTTGATGGTTGAGTATTGTAACCACAAACGAATAGAATGGCATGCTGATTCCATCTTCGAAGAATTTCCACCAAACTAAATAGCAACAACTAACGTGCTATCTCGCGTCGGCGAGATCGCACGTTTGTTGTTGATATTCATTTATAGGCGGAAATCCCGTTAAGACATAAAAAGCATGACTGCACTGCAAAAACGAAGTGTTTAAAAATTAAGCACCAAAATGCAACAGATAATAAACACTTACACACGTTTAATTTTTAAATGTATTTAAATTTAAGCTGTTTATTATTTAAACATTATTTAAACACGTCGTGTTTATGTTTTAAACACCTGCAGTGTTTATTACTTAAACACCTAAACGCGTTTAATGGATGCAACAGATAATAAACAGTTAAACGTATTTAAATACTAATTTTTAAACACATAAACGTGTTTATTTATTTATATTTTAAATGCCTTGTGTTAAATATCATGAGAGATTGGATAAACACTGGTGTTAAAAAGATACCCCAAATATGGGATATGCTAGTTTCGATAAATAATTTGAGCCATCTTCCTGCTGATCCAGCACTATTAAGCGAGCAGTGAACACATTCAATTACAGAAAATATATTCTTTATATACAGGTATCAAACAAGTTTTACTAATTTGGGCGTATTTTTCATGTTACGGTCTGAATCAAAATATATATCTCGCCTACGTGAGCCACCATTCCCGGAGATAGGTTATTTTTCTGTATTTTTCTGTACTCAAAGTCCAGAAGCCTACACCCGTGAAGCTGATCTCTCTAGTCGAGTGTACCGATAGTAAGTAATTGAATAAGTATATCTTTATTTCCGGGGCGCGTGAGTAGTATGTCATGCGCGTTTCAAGGGTTATTGGCAGGACCCCGGTGCAGGACCCTGTAAGTACCATTGTGTTGTCATGGTAACCCGCGTGAGCGGCCATGTTGTGACGTCATCTCCATAGTGATATGTGGTGTGAGTGCGCATGCGCAGCGCGTATTGTTATGGTGATACGTGTTTCCGTCGTCGATTTTGTCTACTGGAGGCCGCCATCTTGGTTTCTATGGTTGCACGTGGTTGCTATGTGACCTAAATGATTAGAACAAGACAGGGGTATGTTCGGAAAGTGTGTTCGATTGAATCGGAGTATCACGAATTACCACAAAAAACCCGACAAGTTTTACTATTTCGAATTCTTTTAGAATTCTCTGCTTCTATCTATATATGTAATAGTTTTTGTCTACCTGACCATGTTCCTTTGTCCTGGAGTGACTCGCATATACTGCTCGAATGACTCAAAGACCACAGAGCAAATTAGCTATCGAGCAATTGCTCGTTCGGGTGACTCGATGTAAGACAGAATCCCAGTTATGGAAACCCTTTTTGGAATCCCATTTGTGAAATCCCTTTTTTCAAAACATATGGCCTTCGGCACCCCTTTTTCTGAAATGAGTTGAAGAGCAGTATGTGCGAGTCACTCGAACGAGCAATTGCTCTATGGCTCATTTGCTTGATGGGATTGGAGTCGTCCGAGCAGTATGTGCGAGTCACTCGATCGAGCAATTGCTCTAAAGCTCATTTGCTCGATGGGCTTCGAGTCGTTTGAGCATTGATTTTTCAGTAACTGCTCGATGGCTTATAGGGGGACTTAGGGATAGGTATTCCTGGGGTGGCCTAAAAGGCTGGGCCAAACAAGTAATAGTATCCTTAGGTAGGTGTCCTATACAAAGGTATTCTCAAATAATAATACAATACCAGGCATAGGTATCCTCAAATACCGAAATGAGTCGAAGAGCAGTATGTGCGAGTCACTCGAACGAGCAATTGCTCTATGGCGCATTTGCTCGATGGGATTCGAGTCGTTCAAGCAATATGTGGAGTCACTCAATCGAGCAATTGCTCTTAAGCTCATTTGCTCGATGGGCTCAGAGTCGTTCGAGCAATGACTTTTCAGTAACTGCTCGACAGCTTACTGGCTTTGGGAATGATATAGGCTTTTGTTGTACAAAAGGGAGATAACTCTGCATACAGATTATGGGAAATCAAGCAATCTGATTGGTTAGTTACAATCTATATAAATGATCTAGATAAATGAAACAACAAGAGTACACAGAATAGGGTCAGAACTAACAAGAATAGACCAGAAAAGCTAAATATAGTAATAATAAGCAAAGCTGTTCCAGCTGCTAGGCTCTACTACGCTACTGTTTTACTCCAGGACGAAGGAACATGGTCAGGTAGACAAAAACTATTTCATATATAGATAGAAGCAGAGAATTCTGAAAGAATTCGAAATGGTAAAACTTGTCGGTTGATTGTGGTAATTCGTGATATTCCGATTCAATCGAACACACCTTCCGAACATGCCCCTATCTTGTTGTAAGCGTTTAGGTCACATAGCAACCACATGCTACCATAGAAACCAAGATGGCGGCCTCCAGTATACAAAATCGACGACGGAAACTCGTATCATCCCAACAATACGCGCCGCGCATGCGCACTCACACCACATATCACTATGGAGATGACGTCACAAGATGGTCGCTCACGCGGGTTACCATGACAACACAACATGACGCCACTGGGTCACATGACATGACGTCACTTCCGGGGTCCTGCACCGGAGTCCTGCCAATAACCCCTGAAACGTGCATGATATACTACTCGCGTGCCATTATAATTTTAAAACAGCAGTATTTAAGCACAATATGAAAACACCCCCGGCCTATTGGATCTACAATTCACCACTTGTAAAGTAATTTAAAATATTTGCATGATCAAAAAATACATTAATTCACTTTCATACTCACATATTCCTCCTCTTGCTCTAACTGCCGCGATCACGCAGTCCCACCTTCTCCATCGACCCGGTTTCACCGGATCTCATTAACCCCTTACCTTACCCCAACCACTCAGCGAACCAATCATTCATTCACACATTCACCAATACACACTCAATCGCTCAATCATTCACACAATTTCACACTTGATTTATCACAGTTACGTGGTTTCAATGTTATGGAGTAGAGGTTACCCACTTCATAGGTTTCCATGAACTCGGTTACATCTTTGCAAGTCGTAAATTTGGACGAAGAACAGTGAAACAGTAGTTTAGGATATTATGGAATAGTGACATCGGAAGTGACATCTTTATTCACTGGCATGATCAGTGAAATCATGTTAGTTGTTATTGCAATTCACATGGTTACGCCATCAGTTGCGCCATTGGTTGTCATGGTAATAGTGTCCATAGATAGAACATGTAGCCATGGAAGCATTTGTGTGGATACAGTTGATATGTTAGATATTAATGTGCTGTGATGTCATGAAATATGACATCAACCATGACATCATTGGCGTAAACTGCTGCCATGGAAAGTGTTGTTAAGCATGTGCTTCTGTAGTAATGGTTGCTCTGTTGTGGCATCATCCATGAAGTCACCAGTGCCGTCATCAATGCCATTATTATTAACATCATCAGTGATAAAATCAGTGACATATTACTAGAATGCATGTTGGGTTATCTATAAAGGCTAAAGAAATTTCGACGACTCGTTGTTTGGTAGTATAGTGTGGGCTTTAACTTTTTTGTTACTATTTGGTTTCCACAGTCTGTGGGCCTGCTTAACGCCGTTCGTCGTATATTTTTATGGGTAACACATATTGCTAAATCACATGGCGTTGAGATGTATGTTCGAGTTTGCTGTAGTAGAATGGTTTGTACCTTGTATATCAGCTTTAGTTGATCATTTTGCTCTTCTGCGACTTCGTTGCTTTGTACCCGAAGCGCTATACTACAATAGGCCATGGGTGTTATGTAGCAGTATTCTGTTGTGTTGTGGTTGTGTTTGATTAGACAAGAGTGTCGGCAGTTTTAACAATCAATATCTATTTTGTTTTAACATTAGCTTTCTCCATCTGTTGGTCATCCTCAATCATTATACTAAACCTCCGGGTGGGTGTAATATTGTCAATTCATCTAAGAATATTTCTAAGGTTATTGCCACAGTCTCAAGTTGAGATAACCTAAGCATGCAGTCGATCACGTTAAACTTTAATACCCGTTGACCCGATAGTGTGCGGGGCTAAGGTTTCATTGTAGAAGAGGCCTGAGTGAAAGATTTAACCTGAGTGGACCAAGAAAGTCGTGATTGCTGTAGTCTAGCGATAAAAAGGAATTGCCATATTAAGCTTATAAACATACTTGGAAAGCTAAAGATCAACCGACATGCACACAAACAACGTATACTCTGCTACCAACTCATACTACAATCAAATGCAGCTTACTTAACTACGATATAACGCCCATCTTGGGGTATAGTGTAAGGCGTCAGGTTGGCCATCACAATGTTTAATCAAAAGCGACAAAGACTGTACCGCCAGTGCACTCAACTTCAATCACACACAACCTCAGAATAACACATTGCGACATAGCACCTAGGCTATAGTCTAGTATATTATATTTTACGCTATGCAACATTTTCTACAAAAACTTCGTATGAGATCCCCCTTTTCCGCCCATCCCCTCCCACCCCTCCCAACTCCACACACCTGAATACCTACACCACTCCATCTTACAAGCATACATTATAGCACTCAAAGACAGTTAAAAGACATAGATGATCTTAACCCCGGGAAGTGAAGCAGTGCTTGTTTACAATAATTACTGTGGTAAACAACCTCTTTTTCACTGTAAAATAGGGCCCAGTCACTAATGCTTGGGGTGCGAGTCCTCTAAAATAGGCAACATGGGGTAAAAACGATTGACTGACCTTGACTTTATCTCCATGTTGTGGTTATAATTAGCCATTGTGCAAAAGTATGTGACCTTAAACACCAATAACTAACTAAATAAATAAATAAATAAATAAATAAATAAATAAATAAATAAATGAATAAATAAATAAATAAATTCTAACAAACAAAAAACTTGAAAGAAATCCGCAAAAACAAAACAAACGCTTGGATTTGAAAGATAACTATTACGAAAAAAGATAGTATGCCGGTCCCGGGTTATATTAATACCCTCAAATTGTCCGAAACTGTCAATATCTTTCCCTATAGTGTCACCAATATGAAGCTTCCATAATATGCAAAACACTCGTTTTTGCCTGTATATCCACAATAATAATGCCAATTACCTGTGATTGAATGTCTCCACTTTATTGTTGTTGAAATAGTCAGGAAAATGGTTGATAATTCCCATGCGTTTCACTATCAATCGAACACACGACGTTATAACTAAACACAAACTATGCATGTCTTAAGAAATGTTGAGATACATAATAACGAATGAAATGGAATTTAACCTAAAATTGTTCAAATTATCTTTATTCAAAATGGTAGAACGAAGATAAGACGCAACGTCGCTGACGTCACATTTCGTAATATCTTGCGTCACAAGAGGTTTCAAACGTCTGCTAAACACCATGCTTATTTTCTAAACACCAGAGTTTAGTTTTTAAACGCGTGTGTTATTTCGTTAAACACAATGCGTTTACTTTGCTGAGAATATCATCTCATTTATTAAACACCAGTATTTAATTTTCAAATGGGCCAACTATCAATTGGTTTCCAATAACATAAGAGAATAGCAAGCACTGTTGATGTCAACATTCCAATTTTGGGAATATCCCGCAAACATCACACATCGATGGCAAGGGGTGGAGATAAATGACACTCAGCCGTAATACAATTCCGCCCAACTCATGGGGTAAATCAGTTTCAAGTCAGTATTTGGCACAATAGTTGTCATCTCAAACTCAGCGTTCTTCCAACGACATGGCGAAAGTTATGAATGATTACAACAATTTTCTCTGAATACTAGAGACAAAGTATGAACGCTCAATTGTTCAGTGCCAGGAATGAGAATCATGCATGGAAACGTATCTTTGCGTTTCTTTAGTTATAATTTCTTGAGCATGGGTCATAATAACAGGCGTAGCTGAGAAAAAGACACTGGCAAAAAGACGAAAAACCCAACGGGGTCAATTTGAAAATACCGTGTTTGTGACTCGAGAACTGCTGGACGGCTTAAAAAATGGAAGCAGAATCTGCATCCAACTTATGATATCGAGCACAAATTAAACACTGCCCACGTTTACTTCCAGCAACCAACGCACAACAAAGTGCAATAAACACCACATATTTATAAAGTGAACATATAGTGAATATTAAATAAACACAAATGTATAACAATTAAACACCTGAGTTTAAGAACTAAACACAAAATCTTAATATCCAAACACTTCTTAAACATGTTGAGCGTTGGCATTTTTTGCAGTGTGGCGTAGTAAAAAGCATGTCTGGCGTAGTAAAAAACATGACTGGCGTAGTAAAAAGCATGACTGGCATAGTAAAAAGCATGACTGGCGTAGTAAAACACAGAAAGCACCATGGCATATAGCGTAACCTGCTAACGGGTTACGATATAAGGCTTTTATTTCCAAGTCTGGATATATGATATCATTGGTTTAACTGTTTGAGGGTTAGATTATTTTTTTGTGGTCTGAATTTGTTCACCGAAATTTGTTTTATTACAAATCACTGGAGAGACTTGAAAACCACTCGCCTTCACAAAATAAGTGTCTTTAGTACACTTGGAAGATATAAGCAGCATCAGTTGCGACGAGGAGTTATTGAAGATGCGTACGTGTGTTTATGTGTGTGGGCGGTAGGGGAGCTAGTTGCGTTTTGCGCTTGTATGAGTTGCCCATGAACCCCACAAAAGAGGTATTTTTACCTCTAAAAGCTTCTAAACGACGACATTTCAGACAGTTTTCCATGCCCTGTCTGTTGTCTCGGCTTGAAACTGTCCTCTTATACCAAAGCACAGAACTCGTCTACCACAGTGGACAAGTACTGCCCCACTTCTTGGCTAAGGATCCAATTAGCAATTATCGAATTAAATGCAAGAGTTAGAGGAAGGTGGCGCCGACGTATTCTCGTCGAGAAAAATGTTTCAAATGGAAATTAAATCTCTGGTGGCATTGGGCAATTTAATATCCCCTGAACATTTCACATAAATGTACATATCTGTTCAACGCCGGAGTGCTCAAGTTCCGCGTGGGTTTTGACCTTTTCCTGACGACCACGCGGTAGAGAAAAGTCAAGACAGCCACGAATAGCTCAGACAGCGTTACATTAATGTGAAAAATCAAAACTTTCTCCCATTGTGCCGAACTATGGTTGGCCCGGTGGGTCCGCCCACCCCAACCTTTTTTGATATCATTCTTGATGAATGAGTGATGAAGACGTTACGAAATTGCAATGAAAATGTCGTCTGTGTAAACTGTCATTGATTAATCAGATGCAAGGAAGTAGCGTTCGTTCGTAAGGCAGGATGTTGGTGAGTGATGTGAGAACCATACGTTTCCTAAAGAATCGAGGAAATGTTTATCCTTCCTACCAAGGAACAACCCAATAACTGATGTGAGTAATCGCTTCCTGTTACAATATATTTATCTATTTATTTATTATGATTTAACGACACATTAACAGCCAAGGTCGCATCGTGTCGGTGACAGTTTTGCGGGTGGAGGAAGCCGGAGTACCCGCAGAGAACCACCTAGCAACGACGAACAGCTGCCAGCTCCCCAACATCGTAACACCGCACTGCAGCACAGGCAGGGTAAGATTGGTTGAAGACATGCGCACCATCGACGTGCAGTACGCCTTACTGCGTGGCGTCATCGTATCCCCATGCGGACAAACGGGGTTAAGTGCCTTGCCCAAGGACACAACGCGGGAGTCCGAATCGATCGCTCAGATCGGTCACCCATGCAAGGACTAACCGGGCTCGACGTTGCTTAACTTCGGTGATCTAATGAGACCCGATAACCTCCTGTTACAATGTCAGTTGGTTTGTCGTCTGCCGTTCTACGGGTCACAGAAGTTTAACATTGGCAGATGGAAACTGCCAAGCAGAAAGACTGTGAAAAATGTGCTTCAAATGAAGCTCTGCGATAGCACCTGCGAAATATTGTGTGAAATTTAACCCTTTACCCAACATGAAAACCAGACGACACTTGTAAAAACAATTCTTGAACAACTCATTTTTTCTCAAAAACATTGGTTATGACCCCTCGTTGAAACGAGCTCGCTCCAACGAGGGGCCATAACCGATGTTTTTGAGACAAAAAAGGAAAAAATAATGAAAATTAATTGGTGATTTTTTAGAATCGCGCTGGCCGTTTTTATCCGTTACGTTGGGTAAAGGGTTAAGAACTAAAATATAAGTACTTTTTTCCATTATTACACGCCTGTTCTATGTAATCCCCATCTACAGCATCCACTAAACCATGCAGAAAATGAAAATCTTTTCCAGACAGAACGGAAATCGTTGACGTTCTATTTTTATAAAGAAGCGAAATTTCACTGGCATTTTCTACAAATCCTGCACCACAATTACAATTTGAATCGCTGGCGATAGCTAAAAATCGTCCCCTGAGTTCCAATGTGTTCTACGTGCCAGTTAAACACATATAAGACATTGGAACTCAGGCGACAAAATAGTACCATAGGTTCCCATCGCAAATTTGGTTGGCGATAAAATGTGTTCTTTTTGTTGATAGTTGTCAAATGAATTGCTGAGTGTCCTTCTAATAATGATTTTTTATAGACGTGAAGGCGTGCAATAAACGCAGAACGACACGCGTGTGTGAATGGGTTAAACGATATGGCATTTGTGCAATTGCGGAAGGATAAAATTAGAGGCCTGCGGCTTCTCGTTCTGTACTTCCACGCTGGCACGCTTACCATATTGATTAACCCATTCACCTGCACGTGTCGTTCTGTTTATTTATTGTACCATATCGTCCCCAGAGTTCTGTGTACCAGTAAGCACGCCAGTAAGGATGCCAGTAGGCCGCCAGTAGGCTTCCAGTGGGCACACTAGTAGGCTGCCAGTAGACACGCCAGTAGGCATGCCAATAGGCTGCCAGTAAGCTGCCAGTAGGCACGCCAGTCGACACGCCAGTAGGCTGCCAGTAGGCACGCCAGTCGACACGCCAGTAAGCACGCCAGTAGGCATGCCAATAGGCTGCCAGTAGGCACGCCAGTCGACACGCCAGTAGGCTGCCAGTAGGCTGCCAGTAGGCACGCCAGTAGGCACACCAGTTGGCTGCCAGTCGACACGTCAGTAGGCTGCCAGTAGGCACGCCAGAAGGCTGCCAGTAGGCTGCCAGTGGGCACGCCAGTAGGCTGCCAGTAGGCACGCCTGTAGGCTGCCAGTAGGTACGCCAGTAGGCTGCCAGTCGACACGCCAGTGGACACGCCAGTAGGTACGCAAGTAGGCTGCCAGTAGGCATGCCAGTAGGCACGCCAGTTGGCTGCCAGTAGGTCCGCCAGTAGGCCGGCCAGTAGGCACATAGAACACATTGGAACTCAAGAGACGATATGCCAAAAACTACATACATGTGTAAAGTAATTTCTGGTCTAGATTATGGAATGGAATGGTCCTTGATGCATATCTTTGTGTTATGAAAATACGTCGTATATGTACTTGTTATGTTTTGCAATCGCAATCCTGAAATTTGAAGGTCCGAGGTGTCATGTGATGTTACCGCTTTTCGAGGTATCCGATTGCGACATTGTATCTTGTTGTGATTTTCGCCGATGTGTCGATATTAACTGACTGCGGATGGATTACCTCTATATGCAGTTTTGTCTGATTCTGTGAAAGTGGATTTAAGTAGACTTAAGTGGATATACTTTGTGAGTGTTAACCCAACGGAAACAACGCCCAGTGAAAAGCGGCCTAGAGGTTCAAGTGGGAGTTCTTTTGAATATCTGTCGAAAAAACCCAAAGAGGGGTCACTTTTGCAATCATCCGATTCAACTGGTTTGAGTGATACGTGTTTGGAGGAGTTTGATCCTAATAGCATTATGGCATCATCCACACCCGCGTCCTCTTCGAAGCCGGAGTCTGTAATTTTATCACGGTGTTAATGGATCCTGCTGTACAGGGCATCCTGAAGGGGCTGATCTCCTCAGTCTTAGCTGAGCAGATTGGGTTTTTAGAGAGACGGGTTGATAACTTGGAGATGTGTCTTGAGGAAAAGGACAAGAAAATATGCCAGTTGGAAAATGACTTAGATGAGCTTAAACAATATGGTATGAGGTACTGTCTCCGAGTCACTGGTGTTCCCGAGGAGGTAGGTGAGAGCACCGATGAGTTGATTCTCGATATGGCTAGCAAGCTTGAAGTGGCTATGGAAAAACCTGACATTGAAAGAAGCCATAGAATTGGGCCTCCAAGAAATGGTACTACTTCTCGCCCGATTATTGTGAGGTTTCTCAGTTACCGAGTGAGAAACGACTTCTACAGGGCGCGACGCAAGTTGAAGAATATTCAGTCTCATGGGAAGGTATATGTGAATGAACATTTAACTGCAACAAGATCAGGTATGGCAAAAAGGTGTAGGGAGTTGGTGAAAGTCAGGAAACTGAAGGAGACTTGGACCTCCGATGGTGTGATTTTTGTCAAGTTTAACGATGATTCAATTCATAGAGTAATCACTCCACAGAGCCTCCTCAAAATTGCGAATGATCTTAGTTGATCATTGGTTGATGGTTAACTTTCACCCAGTAGAATTTGAGTTATGGGTTACCCAGGGGTTACTGCATGACGAACAAACTAATGATGAGTGCCTCAGTCCCCACCAATTTATATTTTAAATGAAGCTTTAAAATGTCCTAAATGTAGAGCAGATATATGCTGATTGTTAGGCATCCTTATGCCATCTGACTCAGCTCTTGGAGCTCCGCCGGGTGGGATATAGCTGGTAACAACTGCAGTTACAACCAAATTGTGTTTGTTAGACCAAACTCAACCTGGAATGTATACTTCCCATTTCGTTCTTGGCAGAGGGTTAATTTTCCCTTAGCGTTCGAGTCTGCGATTAGTGATTAGTGGACTAAACATTACTTATCATGTTAACTCTCCATGGTTCTTGGTAGAGGGTTAATTTTCCTTTAGTCAAATAGAAACTTCAATATAAAGTGATCAAGTCTGCGATTAGTGGACTATACAAAACCTAGCATGTTAACTTCTTATGTCCCTGGTGAATCTCTGGTAGAGGGTTAATGGACATGAAGTGATCTTACATGTACTTGTGAACTCGTTTGTTGCCAGCTGTAGCCTGTGTGTACAACTAGTATGTTGTATGGGATCTGGATGGGGATAAATGTACCTACACGTGCATGGGAATTGTGATCAGTGGACTAATAATCCCCACCTATATGTTTAATTTATGTTTAATTTTCACTTGCTCTTGGTAAAGGGTAAAGGGGTTAAACTTCTACTAGTAAAAGATAAATCCAAACATAAAGCTCCCAAGTGTGCTCTAATCTTAGTGGGCTAAACCATACCTAGCATGTTAACTCTCCAGTTGTCTTCGGTGGGTGCTAATGGGCATGTAGTGCAACCGTGTGTAATTGTAGTGCAGATATATGCTGATTGCCAAGCTGTGGAGTGTTATCTGGCTGAGCTCTTGGAGCTGAGTCAGATGGGACACAGCTGGCAATGACTGCATATACACAGATACCTTGATTAATGGACCAGGCCATGCCAGGTATGTATACGTCCCATTTTGTTCTTGTTAGAGGGTTAATTTTCCTTAGTCAAACAGAAATTATAATATAGAGAGATCAAGTTTGCGGTCAGTAGACTAGACTATACTATACCTGGCATGTTAACTTATGTGTCTAATGCCCCTCTGGCAGAGAGTTGGTGGACCTGGAGTGTTCTTTTATGTGTGTGTGGATTCGGTTATTGCCAGTCATATCCTGTATGTATATCTGGTATGTAGGTGATGTGATTGGTGATGACCGGATCTACGAGTGCATGTGAATTGTGATCAATGGAATAATCTCCACCTATACACTCTAAAATCAGTTGGGTTAAAAATCAACCCAAATCGACTGGGTTGAGTGAATATGAACCCAATTTGGGTTCATATTCACTCAACCCAGTCGATTTGGGTTGATTTTTAACCCAACTGATTTTAGAGTGTATGTATATTTTCGCCTTGTTCTTGGTGGAAGGTTAATCTTCCACTTGCGAAGTGTTACATGTTATCTTTCCATCAGTCTCTTATGGATTGTTAATGGGCCTGTAGTGTGACCTAATGTTCAATACTGAGTGCTTAAGTGGTGTGGATATATGTCAATTATCAAGCAGCTTTGTGCCGTCTGACTGGGCTCTTGGAGCTCAGTCAGGTGGGACAAAGTTGGAAATAACGGCGTTTACATGTGAATTGTGATTAGTGGACTAAACCACACTTGGTATGTGTACTACTTATTTCGTCCTTGGTAGAGGGTTAACTTTCCTTTAGATAAAAACAAATCTCAATATAAAGTTTTCAACCTGATGGTTAGTTCAGAGTGCATAAGTGGTGTAGATATATGCCAATTATCAATCAGCTTTGTGCCATCTGACTCAGCTCTTGGAGCTCAGTCAGATGAGTTAAAGTTGGAAATAACGGCGTTCATATGTGGATTGTGATTAGTGGACTAATCCACACTTAGTATGTATACTACTTACTTCGTCTTTGGTGGAGGGTTATTTTTCCTTTAGATAAAAACAAATCTCAATATAAAGTTTCCAAGTCTATTTCTAGTGGGCCAACCATACCGAACATGTTAACTTTCTGTATGTCCCTGGTGAAGGGTTAATGAACCAGTAGTACAAGCGCGACAAGTCATGCCATTGTCTACATTGTTCTAATTAGATTGACGGAGTGTGTCGACCACCTATGATGTTGAATACGACATGCTTCTTCAATACCCGGAAAATCGCACGGTGAATCCTTGCAATACAAATAAATCCTAAAAGTATTGGCCCTGTTATTATCTTATTGAATCAGTGATGACGATTACATGGGCCAAAATGACATTCGTCATAGGTCTATCTGCTCATTGGTGTTGTATCTGAAGCACGAAAATGTCATTTTATTGTTTGCATCGTTCTGATTAGATTAACAGAGTGTGTCGTCTACTTGTGATGTTAAGTGCATGCTCTCGCATACTGTATATTTCATAAATGGATTGACTGTATATAAACGTAAATCACTATTAGCGGAGTGATCCAGACCGGTATGTATATTTTCCACTTTATTCTTGGCAGTAGGTTAATTTTCCTTCAGCATGACAAAAAACTTAATATAAAGCAATCAATACTGCTTTTAGTGGACTAAACCATACCAAGCATGTTAACTTTCGATATGTATCTGATAAGGGTTAATGGAGCTCTCGGAGCTCAGATGGGATACAGTTGGCAATAATTCTACATGCATGCAAATTGTGATCAGTTGACCAATCCACACCCGGTTTGTTTACCTATCATTTCGTTCTTAGTTGAGGGTTAATTTTCTTTTTGGAGCTGAGTTAGATGGGATACAGTTGGTAATAATTCTACGTGCATGCAAATCGTGATTAGGAGACCAACCCATACCCAGTTGTTTACCTTCCATTTCGGTCTTAGTAGAGGGATAATTCTATTTTAGTCAAACAATAATCTTAATATAAAGTGATCTAGTCTGCAGTTTGTGGGCTCTACCATACCCAGTATGTTAACTTCCTATGTGCCTCAGGGGTCGCTGGTAGAGGGTCAGTGGACACGCAGATCTTTTGGAGCCTAGCCAGATGGGACATAATTTGTATTAACTGCATTCATACGTAAATTGTGACCAATGGATCAACCCATACCCAGTTTCTATATTTTCCATCTTTTTTAGTGGCTGAGGGTTAATGTTTCTGTCTACTATCAGATGACCAAACCATACCTTACCGCATGTCTGGGGTCAACTTTCTGTATGTTTCTGGTTGAGGGTTAATGGACATGTTGTACAACCTCGTATAAATTAGTGCAGTTATCTACTGATAACTTAGTGGTTGATAACTAAGTGGCTTTATGTCATCTGACTGAGCTCTTGGAGCTGAGTCAGGTGGAATACAGCTGGAAATAACTGAACACACACGTGAATCGTAAATCGCAATCAGTGGACCATTCCACACCCAGTATGTATATTTTCCATTTCGTTCCTGGTAGAGGGTCAATTTCTCTTTTGCTAAGCATAAATCTTAATATGAATTGATTAAGTCTGTAGTAAGTGGACTAAACAATATTTAGCATGTTAACTTTCCATCTGTCTCTTATGGAGTGTTAATGGACCTGTAGTGAAACCTAGTGGTCAATACTGCATGCTCAAGTGGTGCAGATATATGCAAATTATCAAGCGGCTTTGTTCCATATGACTGAGCTCTTGGAGCCCAGTCGGATGGGACAAAGTTGAAGATAATGGCGTTTACATATATATCGTGATTAGTGGAATTACCCACAACCAAGTATATATACCTCTCATTTCGTCTTCGGTGGAGGGTTAACTTTCTTTTAGACAAAACCAAAGTCAAATGCTAATTACCAAGCTGCTTTGTGCCATCTGACTCAGCTCTTGGAACTCGGTCGGATGGGACAAAAATTGGAGATGATGGCGTTTACACATAAATTGTGATTAGTGGAATTACCCACACCAAGTATATATACCTCTCACTTCGTCTTCGGTAGAGGGTTAACTTTCCGTTAGACAAAACAAATCTTAATACAAAGTTTTCAAGTCTACTACTAGTGGGCTAACCATACTTAGCATGTTAACTTTCTGTACGTCCCCGGTAAGGGTTTATAGGCCAGTAGCACAAGAACAAGTCATTCCATTATCTCCATCGTTCTAATTACATTAACGGTGTGTGTCGACTACCTGTGATGCTAAATACGACATGCCCTGGTTTGCTCTTTCAAACGCCTGTAAATCGCACGATGAATCCTTGCAACACAAATTAGTCTCAAAAGATTGGCCCTGTTATTACCTTTTTGAATTAGTGATGACAATTATATGGACCAACATGACATCTGTTATAGATTGTACTGCACACTGGGGTGTATTTGAAGCACGAGAATGGCATTCAATTGTTTGTATCGTTCTAACTAGGTTAATACAGTGTGTCGTCTACCTGTGATGTTGAATACTTGCTTGTCATAATTTGTATTTCACAAATGGACTGGTATCTTATTGGTTTGTCTGTCCACTAGGGTGTTCCCGAAGACCAACGGAGTTAATCCACTCCTTTAATTGTCCCAACTAGATTAATGAAGATCTGACATACTCTTGTATTTCGCAGTCAGATGCCTGATGGTTTTATGTACATAGATATGAATGGTAGTCTAGGCCAGTGATGTATAACCTGCCCACATTAATAGCTTCCATTGCAGCCTATCGTGACTCATTCACTTCATCCAATGTCATATATGTTTGATACTGGTTTACAATATTTACATGTATATATGTTCTTTTTTGTATTGCAGCAACCTTTTACAAATTATTAGTCTGTGTGAAACACACAGACTATTGTTTCTTCTTCTTCTTCTTCTTCTTCTTCTTCTCCTCCTGTCTTCTGTCTTCTCATCACTTTTTTGTCCGCAAGATAACTCGAAAACGAATAGCCCTATCTCGTTGATTTTTGGCATGCTGATAGACAGCCAGAAGTTCTCGGCCACCTATGTTTTTCAGATTCCTGGGGTATCAGGGGTGTCTGTAGAGGTGTTTTGAAAGTGGGTCACGCTCATATCTCAGGCGTGGTATGACCTACAGACCTGGGACCAACACCAAATGAGTCGATATTCAATGGAGGTTCAAAATATGGGTCAATGTCACGGAGGTCATCTAGGGGTCATTGAGTGCATTTTTCAGAATTGCTGGAAATCACAATTTTTGACCCCCTAAAGCATTCCTGACATGCACACATGCATTTTGACGTAAAAAAAAGTGGGCGTGGCCAAAATTTTTGAAAGTGGGTCACGCTCATATCTCAAGCATGGTATGACGTATGGACCTGGGACCAACACCAAATGAGTCGACACTCGATGGAGTTTCAAAATATGGGTCAAGGTCACGGAGGTCACCTAGGGGTCATTAAGTGCATTTTTCATAATTGCTAGAAATCACATTTTTTGACCCCCTAAAGCATTCCTGACATACACACATGCATTTTGACGTAAAAGAAAGTGGGCGTAGCCAAAGTTTTTGAAAGTGGGTCACACTCATATCTCAAGCATGGTACGACGTATGGACCTGGGACCAACACCAAATGAGTCGACACTCGATGGAGATTCAAAATATGGGCCAAGGTCACGGAGGTCACCTAGGGGTCATTAAGTGCATTTTTCATAATTGCTAGAAATCACATTTTCTGACCCCCTAAAGCATTCCTGACATACACACATGCATTTTGACGTAAAAAAAAAGTGGGCGTGGCCAAAATTTTTCAAAGTGGGTCACGCTCATATCTCAAGCATGGTATGACATATGGACCTGGGACCAACACCAAATGAGTCGACACTCGATGGAGATTCAAAATATGGGTCAAGGTCACGGAGGTCACCTGGGGGTCATTAAGTGCATTTTTCATAATTGCTAGAAATCACATTTTTTTGGCCCCCTAAAGCATTCCTGACGTACACACATGTATTTTGAAGTATAAAAAGTGGGCGTGGCCAAAATTTTTGAAAGTGGGTCATATCTCAAGCATGGTATGACGTATGGACCTGGGACCAACACCAAATGAGTCGACACTTGATGGAGATTCAGAATATGGGTCAAGGTCATGGGGGTCACCTAGGGGTCATTAAGTGCATTTTTCATAATTGCTAGAAATCACATATTTTGACACCTTAAGGCATTCCTGACATACACACATGCATTTTGACATAAAAAAGTGGGCATGACCAAAATGTTTGAAAGTGGGTCACGCTCATATCTCAAGCATGGTATGATGTATGGACCTGGGACCAACACCAAATGAGTCGACATTCGATGGGGATTCAAAATATGGGTCAAGGTCATGGAGGCCACCTAGGGGTCATTAAGTGCATTTTTCCTAATTGCTAGAAATCACATTTTTTTTACCCCTAAAGCATTCCTGACATACACACATGCATTTTGACGTGAAAAAAGTGGGCGTGGCCAAATTTTTGAAAGTGGGCCACGCTCATATCTCAAGCATGGTATGATGTATGAACCTGGGACCAACACCAAATGAGTCGACACTCGATGGAGATTCAAAATATGGGTCAAGGTCATGGAGGTCACCTAGGAGTCATTAAGTGCATTTTTCATAATTGCTAGAAATCACATTTTTTGACCCCCTAAAGCATTCCTGACATACACACATGCATTTTGACGTAAAAAAAAGTGGGCGTAGCCAAAATTTTTTAAAGTGGGTCACACTCATATCTCAAGCATGGTACAACATATGGACCTGGGACCAACACCAAATGAGTCGACACTCGATGGAGATTCAAAATATGGGTCAAGGTCACGGAGGTCAACTGGGGGTCATTAAGTGCAGTTTTCATAATTGCTAGAAATCACATTTTTTGACCCCCCTAAAGCATTCCTGACTTACACACATGTATTTTGAAGTAAAAAAGTGGGCGTGGCCAAAATTTTTGAAAGTGGGTCACATTCATATCTCAAGCATGATATGACGTATGGACCTGGGACCAACACCAAATGAGTCGACACTCGATGGAGATTCAGAATATGGGTCAAGGTTATGGAGGTCACCTAGGGGTCATTAAGTGCATTTTTCATAATTGCTAGAAATCACATTTTTTGACCCCCTAAAGCATTCCTGACATACACACATGCATTTTGACGTAAACAATTGGGCGTGACCAAAATTTTTTAAAGTGGGTCACGCTCATATCTCAAGCATGGTATGATGTATGGACCTGGGACCAACACCAAATGAGTAGACACTCGATGGAGATTCAAAATATGGGTCAAGGTCACGGAGGTCACCTTGGGGTCATTAAGTGCATTTTTCATAATTGCTAGAAATCACATTTTTTGACCCCCTAAAGCATTCCTGACATACACATATGTATTTTGACGTAAAAAAGTGGGCGTGGCCAAAATTTTTGAAAGTGGGTCACGCTCATATCTCAAGCATGGTATGACATATGGACCTGGGACCAACAGCAAATGAGTCGACACTCTATGGAGATTCAAAATATGGGTCAAGTTCACCGAGATCACTCAGGGGTCAATGAGTGCATTTTTCATAATTGCTGTAAATCACATTTTTTGACCTCCAAATGCTTCCCCAAAATTCAGATGTGCATTTTTTCATGAAAAAAGTGGGTGTGGCCAAAATTTTTGAAAGTGGGTCAAGCTCATATCTCAAGCATGGTGTGATGCATGGACCTGGAGCCAACACTAAATAAGTTGACACTTGATGGAGGTTCAAAAATGTGGGTCAAGGTCACGGAGGTCACCTGGGGTCATTGAATGCATTTTTTCAGAATTGCTGGAAATCACATGTTTTGACTCTCTAAAGCATTCCTGAAGTCCATACATCCATTTTTACGTAAAAAGTTGGTGTGGCCAAAATTTGTGAAAGTGGATCATGCTCATATTTCAAGCATGGTATGATGTATGGACCTGGGACTAATACCAAACGAGTTGACACTCGATGGAGATTCAAAATTTGGGCCAAGATCGAACAGGAGTCACGAGGGCTATTACCAGAATTGCTGGAAATCATATTTTTGAACCTCCTTGTGCATCCCCTTGATTGGTCCCTTTGAATGTTGTGAAGATATATACCTTTTCTGGTTTCTTGGAAAAAATTATCTGATTTTTGAATGAATATCTATAAATACTGTCATTGAAAACCTATTTCTTATTTCTTTAAAACTATTTTATCCCTAAAATAAGCCTCTAAAGTATTCCCATTACATTCATAGAGGGGCACGGTGGCTAAGCAGTTAGAGGTGCAGGCTGCAAGCCGAGAGGTTCTCAGTTTGAATCCTATCTGCGGCAAGTGCCTTGTGTCTTTAGGCAAAAACACTTCACCCCCATTGCCCACATAATGGCATAGTGATGATGCGTACTAAGACATACTGCGTGTCGATGATACACTTGCACTAACCCTGCTTGTGTGGAGTTAGTATGTTGGGGAGCCAGACAGTTGCTTGTTGTTGTTGTTTGGTAGTTCTCTGTGTTCTCTGGTTTCCTCCATCCGTAAAATCTGTACGACACGAGGCGGCCTAACTGTTGAAGTGTCATTAAACCCCAATAAATTAATAACATTCATAGAATGTCTTCTATGCACTGTTTGTCAACATGATAACCCAAATACAATCAATCCTATCTCAATGTTTTTGGTATACTGATAGAGTGCCTGCCATTGGTACTTGGTCATCTATGATTTGGAGGCATGTGGGGCTTTCGGACTCTAGATGTTAAAAGTATGTTTACAACATTTACTGGGAAATGAGTTAGCTGAAGCAGTAACCATTATCTAAAACAGAAATCTCCAGAGAGAAAGCTGAGATAGAATTCTTTGTTACATTGAACAGCACTGTATATTTATGTTGTATCATGTTACAAAACTTCAGTCTCAATCATTGAAGAGAGAGATAAACCTTCACTTTTCAAAGCATTTTTTAAAAAAATCTATTTATTCTCAATCATAACTCAGGATTGAGAGGTTTTGGGATGGAGTGGTGTGTGGCTTTCTCGAAACACCTATCACAGTTACAAAGTAATAAAATGGAATATTTGAATGGTCAGATTTTAACCCTCTTAATACTTCGATGTGAATAAAAAAATATCTTTAATATAACTCATGGCTACAGAATGTTTTTCGCTTTCTTTTCTGAAACATTTAATTCTATGTGGAATGGGACACCTTTTCAGTGTGCTTTCCAAACTAAGGGATTCTTAACCCTTTAGCCAACATAAAGGCAAAAACCGGTCAGCTTTATACACAGAAATGTCTATTCAGTTTTAATTACTTTTTCATTTTTGCTTGAAAAACATAGCTTATGACCCTTCATTGGAATGAGCTCATTTTTTAAAGGATTATTTATTTACTGGTGTTTAATGTCACATATTTCTGCACAGTGGTTTACCATGACCAGGACAGTTTTACGGGTGGAGGAAGCCAGAGTACCTGGGGAGAACCTCCGGGCAACAGCGAGCAACTATCAGATTCCCCACATACTAACTCCACACAAGCAGGGTTAGCATTGGTTGAAGACAGGTGCACCATCGATGTGCAGTACGCTTTAGTACACATCGCCACCATGCACACGCGTTGGCATTGGGGTGAAGTGTCTTGCCCAAGGACAGAGTGAGGACCACTCGACTTGCAGCCTGCACCTCTGCCAACTCAGCCACTGCGCCCCCATTTAACCCTTTACCCAATGCAGACGATAGCAAAATTTATTATTTCAAATATCATTTTTTTCAAATTTTCCAAACGATTTCAACAAAACCATATCATGGTACCCCTCGTTGGAACTAATATTTTTTCAACTTCTCAATTTGCATATTACGCGGGCGGATGCGGCCGATTCGTTGGGTAAAGGGTTAAAGGATTAAAATGGAATATTTAAAGCGAATATTTTAACCCTCTGAAGATCTTAATATGGGGGCACGGTGGTGCTGTGTACTAAAGCGTACTGCACTTCGATGGTGCACCTCTCTTCGAAAAAATCATTGAGAATAATGAAAACCATTTCCATTCTCAGAGTGTTGTTCTAAACACACATGGATATAGATGGGACCTCGGTATTTTGACAATGCCAATAAGTCTTCAGACAGGCTCTTGGGGGTCTTCAAGGCCTTTCAACGTCTACATTCCAACATTACTGAACCTTTTTACTTGCAATATATTTTCCAGAGGTACCATGCATGCACTTCATCATTGCCTTGCTAATATGAACATTTGCCATCATCTACATATATGGCAGATCCGGAGTTGGTGGAGCCAATATTTACAAAGTAGTTTATACTCATACATCAGGTTTGGTATGACCTATAGTAATGGTACCTACACCAAATGAGTTGAAACTTGCTGGAGGTTCAAAATGTGGTCCACCTCTATGCGGTCAAGAGAGGTCATTAAATGCATACTTTTTCATTTTATACCAGTTAATGCAGTTCTGAAGATTATACATGTATCTCATCATTCAAACAAATGGCAGCGGCAGTAATGTCCATTTCTTATTCCTTGATCGAACCCTATAAATGGTGTGCACATATATGCCTTTTCGGATTTCTTAGAAAAATTGTTCCGATTCCTGTATGAATATTTTCTCTATGAAAGAATTTCACAAAAAGCAGTAGGGAGAAAGCTGTGACTGTCACATACAATAACATGATCTATTTATTTAATCTCATTGTACAGAATTAATTCCCAAACCAAGTTAATATAAAAACAAACAACTTGATCATGAAGAATTCCCATGTACATGTAATTGTATACTGTCAGGATGCTGGTAAAATATGCAATACTGACATAGTTGACTGTACTGTTAACTGTGTTAGTGCTATGACTGTTTAAAATTAATTTATTAGAGAAGTTCTAGTTTTATGTATGCCTTGTTTATGTCACTAGATGCTCTTTTATGAGCAGGCCTTCAAATGAGCTCTTGGGGTTTTTAAGGTTTTTATGACATTATCTCCGACATAGAGTCTGTGCACCCTTTGTCAGCGCGACAACTCAAATACGGATCGTCCTATCTCGATGCATTTTGGCATGCAGGTTAACAATAACCAGTTTGCACTCATCTATGTTTTTTTCACTCTTTCCATCTGAATGAGAGATGACAGATCTGAAGTTGGTGGGGCCATTATTTCAAAGTGGGTTGCACTCATTCTTCAGTGTAGATGTAGACATGGGACTACACCGACTGAGTTAAAAAGTGCTGGAGATTCAATATACGGTCCACCTGAATGAGGTCATCAAGTGCATATTATTCAGAAAGACTGGGAAATGCATTTACACCTTAATGTATTTCTAAAGTTTATGAATGTATTTCATCACTCAGATTAGTGGGCAAAGCCAAAATTGTCCATTTCTGATTCGTGTATCGAACCCTTTGAATGCTGGTCACATATATGCCTTTTCTGGTTTCTTATAAAAATTGTTCTGATTCCTGTATGAATATCTGTAAATACTGTTAACGAAAACCCATTTCTGATTTGTTAAAAAATATTTTACACCAGAAGATAAGCCTCCATAAATTCTCTTTCTGTAGAGTTTATTCCTGATACTTTAACCCTTTTCACACAGACTTGAATATACTGGATGCAGTAAATTCTGTTTCTCTAGTGTCTTCTTCTTCTTCTTCTTCTTCTCCTGTCTTCTGTCTTCTCATCACTTTTTTGTCCGCAAGATAAAGTAGCCCTATCTCATTGATTTTTGGCATGCTGATAGACAGCCAGAAGTTCTCGGCCACCTATGTGTTTCAGATTCCTGGGGTATCAGGGGTGCCTGTAGGGGTGTTTTGAAAGTGGGTCACGCCCATATCTCAGGCGTGGTATGACCCACAGACCTGGGACCAACACCAAATGAGTCGACATTCAATGGAGGTTCAAAATATGGGTCAAGGTCACGGAGGTCATCTAGGGATCATTGAGTGCATTTTCCAGAATTGCTGGAAATCACATTTTTTGACCCCCTAAAGTATTCCTGACGTACACACATGCATTTTGACGTAAAAAAGGTGGGCGTGGCCAAAATTTTGGAAAGTGGGTCACGCTCATATCTCAAACATGGTATGACGTATGGACCTGGGACCAACACCAAATGAGTCGACACTCGATGCAGATTCAAAATATGGGTCAAGGTCACGGAGGTCACCTAGGGGTCATTAAGTGCATTTTTCATAATTGCTAGAAATCACATTTTTTGACCCCCTAAAGCATTCCTGACGTACACACATGCATTTTGACGTAAAAAAAGTGGGCGTGGCCAAAATTTTTGAAAGTGGGTCACGCTCATATCTCAAGCATGGTATGACGTATGGACCTGGGACCAACACCAAATGAGTCGACACTCAATGGAGATTCAGAATATGGGTCAAGGTCATGGAGGTCACCTAGGGGTCATTAAGTGCATTTTTCATAATTGCTAGAAATCACATTTTTTGACACCCTAAAGCATTCCTGACATACACACATGCATTTTGACATAAAAAAGTGGGGGTGACCAACATTTTTGAAAGTGGGTCACGCTCATATCTCAAGCATGGTATGATGTATGGACCTGGAACCAACACCAAATGAGTCGACACTCGATGGGGATTCAAAATATGGGTCAAGGTCACAGAGGTCACCTAGGGGTCATTAAGTGCATTTTTCATAATTGCTAGAAATCACATTTTTTGACCCCCTAAAGCATTCCTGACATACACACATGCATTTTGACGTAAAAAAGTGGGCGTGGCCAAAATTTTTGAAAGTGGGTCACGCTCATATCTCAAGCATGGTATGACATATGGACCTGGGACCAACACCAAATGAGTCGACACTCGATGGAGATTCAGAATATGGGTCAAGGTCATGGAGGTCACCTAGGGGTCATTAAGTGCATTTTTCATAATTGCTAGAAATCACATTTCTTGACACCCTAAAGCATTCCTGACATACACACATGCATTTTGACATAAAAAAAGTGGGCGTGACCAACATTTTTTAAAGTGGGTCACGCTCATATCTCAAGCATGGTATGATGTATGGACCTGGGACCAACACCAAACGAGTTGACACTCGATGGGGATTCAAAATATGGGTCAAGGTCACAGAGGTCACCTAGGGGTCATTAAGTGCATTTTTCATAATTGCTAGAAATCACATTTTTTGACCCCCTAAAGCATTCCTGACATACACACATGCATTTTGACGTAAAAAAAGTGGGCGTGGCCAAAATTTTTGAAAGTGGGTGACACTCATATCTCAAGCATGGTATGACATATGGACCTGGGACCAACAGCAAATGAGTCGACACTAGATGGAGATTCAAAATATGGGTCAAGGTCACCGAGGTCACTCGGGGTCAATGAGTGCTTTTTTCATAATTGCTGGAAATCACATTTTTTGACCTCCAAATGCTTCCCCAAAATTCAGATGTGCATTTTTTCATGAAAAAAGTGGGTGTGGCCAAAATTTTTGAAAGTGGGTCAAGCTCATATCTCAAGCATGGTGTGATGCATTGGACCTGGAGCCAACACTAAATAAGTTGACACTTGATGGAGGTTCAAAAATGTGGGTCAAGGTCACGGAGGTCACCTGGGGTCATTGAATGCATTTTTTCAGAATTGCTGGAAATCACATGTTTTGACTCTCTAAAGCATTCCTGAAGTCCATACATCCATTTTTACGTAAAAAGTTGGTGTGGCCAAAATTTGTGAAAGTGGGTCATGCTCATATTTCAAGCATGGTATGATGTATGGACCTGGGACTAATACCAAACGAGTTGACACTCGATGGAGATTCAAAATTTGGGCCAAGATCGAACAGGAGTCACGAGGGCTATTACCAGAATTGCTGGAAAGCATATTTTTGAACCTCCTTGTGCATTGCCTTGATTGGTCCCTTTGAATGCTGTGAAGATATATACCTTTTCTGGTTTCTTGGAAAAAATTATCTGATTTTTGAATAAATATCTATAAATACTGTCATTGAAAACCTATTTCTTATTTCTTTAAAACTATTTTATCCCCAAAATAAGCCTCTAAAGTATTCCCATTACATTCATACAGGGGCACGGTGGCTAAGCAGTTAGAGGTGCAGGCTGCAAGCTGAGAGGTTCTCAGTTTGAATCCTATCTGCGGCAAATGCCTTGTGTCTTTAGGCAAAAACACTTCACCCCCACTGCCCACATAATGGCATAGTGATGATGTGTACTAAGACATACTGCATGTCCATGATACACTTGCACTAACCCTGCTTGTGTGGAGTTAGCATGTTGGGGAGCCAGACAGTTGCTTGTTGTTGTTGTTTGGTGGTTCTCTGTGTTCTTTGGTTTCCTCCATCCGTAAAAACTTTACGACACGAGGCGGCCTAGCTGTTGAAGTGTTATTAAACCCCAATAAATTAATAACATTCATAGAATGTCTTCTATGCACTGTTTGTCAACATGATAACCCAAATACAATCAATCCTATCTCAATGTTTTTGGTATACTGATAGACTGCCTGCCATTGGTACTTGGTCATCTATGATTTGGAGGCATGTGGGGCCTTCGGACTCTAGATGTTAAAAATATGTTTACAACATTTACTGGGAAATGAGTTAGCTGAAGCAGTAACCATTATCTAAAACAGAAATCTCCAGAGAGAAAGCTGAGATAGAATTCTTTGTTACATTGAACAGCACTGTATATTTATGTTGTATCATGTTACAAAACTTCAGTCTCAATCATTGAAGAGAGAGATAAACCTTCACTTTTCAAAGCATTTTTTTAAAAATCTATTTATTTATCAATCATAACTCAGGATTGAGAGGTTTTGGGATGGAGTGGTGTGTGGCTTTCTCGAAACACCTATCACAGTTACAAAGTAATAAAATGGAATATTTGAATGGTCAGATTTTAACCCTCTTAATACTTCGATGTGAATAAAAAACTATCTTTAATATAACTCATGGCTACAGAATGTTTTTCGCTTTCTTTTCTGAAACATTTAATTCTATGTGGAATGGGACACCTTTTCAGTGTGCTTTCTAAACTAAGGGATTCTTAACCCTTTAGCCAACATAAAGGCAAAAACCGGTCAGCTTTATACACAGAAATGTCTATTCAGTTTTAATTACTTTTTCATTTTTACTTGAAAAACATAGCTTATGACCCTTCATTGGAATGAGCTCATTTTTTAAAGGATTATTTATTTATTGGTGTTTAATGTCACATATTTCTGCACAGTGGTTTACCATGACCAGGACAGTTTTAAGGGTGGAGGAAGCCAGAGTACCTGGGGAGAACCTCCGGGCAACAGCGAGCAACTATCAGATTCCCCACATACTAACTCCACACAAGCAGGGTTAGCATTGGTTGAAGACAGGCGCACCATCGATGTGCAGTACGCTTTAGTACACATCGTCGCCATGCACACACGTGGGCAATGGGGTGAAGTGTCTTGCCCAAGGACAGAGTGAGGACCGCTCGACTTGCAGCCTGCACCTCTGCCAACTCAGCCACTGCGCCCCCATTTAACCCTTTACCCAACGCAGACGATAGCAAAATTTATTATTTCAAATATCATTTTTTTTTTCAAATTTTCCAAACAATTTCAACAAAACCATATCATTGGACCCCTCGTTGGAACTAATATTTTTTTCAACTTCTCAATTTGCATATTACGCGGGCGGATGCGGCCGATTCGTTGGGTAAAGGGTTAAAGGATTAAAATGGAATATTTAAAGCGAATATTTTAACCCTCTGAAGATCTTAATATGGGGGCACGGTGGCGCTGTGTACTAAAGCGTACTGCACTTCGATGGTGCACCTCTCTTCGA
Source organism: Pictodentalium vernedei (assembly GCA_031216915.1). Classification (NCBI taxonomy): domain Eukaryota; kingdom Metazoa; phylum Mollusca; class Scaphopoda; order Dentaliida; family Dentaliidae; genus Pictodentalium; species Pictodentalium vernedei. Next base: position 27,715,520 of record CM062292.1, on the reverse strand, counting down.
AAAAATCATTGAGAATAATGAAAACCATTTCCATTCTCACAGTGTTGTTCTAAACACACATGGATACAGATGGGACCTCGGTATTTTGACAATGCCAATAAGTCTTCAGACAGGTTCTCGGGGGGTCTTTAAGTCCTTTCAACGTCTACATTCCAACATTACTGAACCTTTTTACTTGCAATATATTTTCCAGAGGTACCATGCATGCACTTCATCATTGCCTTGCTAATATGAACATTTGCCATCATCTACAAATATGGCAGATCCGGAGTTGGTGGAGCCAATATTTACAAGGTAGTTTATACTCATACATCAGGTTTGGTATGACCTATAGTAATGGTACCTACACCAAATGAGTTGAAACTTGCAGGAGGTTCAAAATGTGGTCCACCTCTATGCGGTCAAGAGAGGTCATTAAATGCTTACTTTTTCGACCTATTAGGAATTTCATTTTATACCAGTTAATGCAGTTCTGAAGATTATACATGTATCTCATCATTCAAACAAATGGCAGCGGCAGTAATGTCCATTTCTTATTCCTTGATCGAACCCTATAAATGGTGTGCACATATATGCCTTTTCGGATTTCTTAGAAAAATTGTTGTGATTCCTGTATGAATATTTTCTCTATGAAAGAATTTCACAAAAAGCAGAAGGGAGAAAGCTGTGACTGTCACATACAATAACATGATCTATTTATTTAATCTCATTGTACAGAATTAATTCCCAAACCAAGTTAATATAAAAAGAAACAACTTGATCATGAAGAATTCCGGTGTACATGTAATTGTACACTGTCAGGATGCTGGTAAAATATGCAATACTGACATAGTTGACTGTACTGTTAATTGTGTTAGTGCAATGACTGTTTAAAATTAATGTATTAGAGAAGTTCTAGTTTTATGTATGCCTTGTTTATGTCACTAGATGCTCTTTTATGAGCAGGCCTTCAAATGAGCTCTTGGGGTTTTTAAGGTTTTTATGACAATATCTCCGACATAGAGTCTGTACACCCTTTGTCAGCGCGACAACTCAAATACGGATCGTCCTATCTCGATGAATTTTGGCATGCAGGTTAACAATAACCAGTTTGCACTCATCTATGTTTTTTTCACTCTTTCCATCTGAATGACAGATGAAAGATCTGAAGTTGGTGGAGCCATTATTTGAAAGTGGGTTGCGCTCATTCTTCAGTGTAGATGTAGACATGGGACTACACCGACTGAGTTAAAAAGTGCTGGAGATTCAATATACGGTCCACCTGAATGAGGTCATCAAGTGCATATTATTCAGAAAGACTGGGAAATGCATTTACACCTTAATGTATTTCTAAAGTTTATGAATGTATTTCATCACTCAAATTAGTGGGCAAAGCCAAAATTGTCCATTTCTGATTCGTGTATCGAACCCTTTGAATGCTGGTCACATATGTGCCTTTTTTGGTTTCTTATAAAAATTGTTCTGATTCCTGTATGAATATCTGTAAATACTGTTAACGAAACCCCATTTCTGATTTGTTAAAAAATATTTTACACCAGAAGATAAGCCTCCATAAATTCTCTTTCTGTAGAGTTTATTCCTGATACTTTAACCCTTTTCACACAGATTTGAATTTACTGGATGCAGTAAATTCTGTTTCTCTAGTTACTACTTCTTTCAGTCTTATTCAGAACTTACTACTCTTGCCAACCAGTATGTAAACTTGAAACGGTACCACAAAATTGTAAACAACAAAATCATCCGAGTACTTTCCCGACTGGTTGATGCTGGTATTACATAAATGTGTAACATAAATGTCTACAGAGCTCGGATTGTTTTTTTTAATAGTGTTGTCTATTGTCACGGCATTAAAAATAAGCTCCAAAAACATCAAATATGCTGTATATTATGCTACATGTATATGTGCTGAAAGGGAAGCAGCCTACTTAACGCCCTCACTGTTATGCTTGCATTATTCTTCAGCTTGTTCGATTGTCCAGTTACGCTTGGTGACAAAAATGCATGATCATTGGAACCACATTTTAATTATAATTTGGGTACAGATGTTTCGGTGATTGACAGAGTTTTTTATTTAACACTTTTGTTATGTTAATTGTTCTATTTCGTTAGTAATTCCGTGTTTTATGTATCCGGTATAAAACCGGAAGTAGGGCTGGGTATCATGGGACAGAATATAAAAATGATCTCTGAAATCTGACATGCTCTTCTCTTTTATTTATACATGTTTCGTATGTTTTCTGGAAGTCATCCAACACCCTCTGATCATAACATGGTGTCAGAATTCCGAAACGAACTCACAAACTCACGAATGCACAATGGACAAGTTTGAGCCTCCCGAAGCGTTGAGTTTCGAAGGAAACATCGCTGAAAATTGGGAACGCTGGAAACAGGAATTAGAACTGTATCTCACTGCAACCGAGAAAGATGCCAAATCGGATAAAATTAAATCGTCAATATTGCTCACATGCATCGGCAAAAGGGGTCGTGAAGTGTATAATACGTTCACGTTTAGTAACGACGCCGATAAACTCAAATTTATTCCGATAATTGAGAACTTTGTCTTATATTGTAAACCTCGAAAAAATTTGACTTTTCTCAGGCACAAATTTTTTACTTACCGCCAATCTGATGGCGAGTCTTTTGATGATTTCGTGACTGAACTAAAAAAACGTAGTGCTCCTTGTGAATTTGGAGAACTAAAAGACTCCTTAGTCAAAGATATCATTGTTTGTGGCCTGTTTGATAATCGTCTTCGTGAAAGACTACTCCGAGAACCAGAACTTACTTTGGAAAAAGCTCTTGAACTTGGTCATGCAGCTGAAGAAACACGTATTCATACAAAATTATTGGAGAGACCGAGGCCTACTGCTAGTTCCACTGTTGACAGTGTTAAAAAGGGTGCTCGTCCTAAAAATTCCAAACAATCTTTTGGTTGCAATTATGATTCTCGTCAAAAACCTGAAATGATATTAAAATGTAAATTTTGTGCAAAGCAACACAAGAGAGGTGATTGCCCTGCTTGGGGAAAGACATGTACTGCATGTGGACGTCGGAATCACTTTCAAAAGTGTTGTTTCTCACGTCGTAAATCAGTTAACCATATACGTGCTAGTGACTCTGACTCTAATGAATTTTTCATTGGCTCGGTAGAATGTGACACTGATAATATTGCCAAAGAACCGCAAATGCATGTGTATTCTATTAAGCCAACCGATTGGTTCGTGAATATTATGTCCAATGACACTCAAGTTCAATATAAGCTTGACACTGGCGCTCAGGTGAATGTAATGCCACAGCATATTTTTGATACACTCTCAAATAAACCTAAAATTAAACCTGCAAATGTGAAATTGTCTGCTTACAATGGTGGTGACATTCCTGTGATTGGAAAATGCATAGTGCGATTGAAACACAAAAACACATGTATGCCTGTTATGTTCATTGTTGCTAAATCTGACTCTCCTCCAATTCTCGGTTCAACCTCATGTGAAAAGCTGAATTTAGTGAAACGTATCATGAACGTTAACAAAACTAACTTTCCTGAATTTATCAGAGACTATGAAGATGTGTTTGGTGAAATTGGATGCTTACCAAAAACTCATCATATTGAATTAATCCATGGTATCAAGCCAGTAATTCAGCCTTCTCGTAGAATTCCTATAGCTCTGTACGAACCTCTCAAAGCTGAATTAGCTCGGATGAAAAAACTTGATATAATTGAACCAGTCACTGAGCCAACAGAATGGGTCAGCTCATTAGTTATCGTACTAAAAAGTAATGGAAAGCTTCGTGTATGCCTCGATCCTAAGGATCTTAATAAAGCAATAAAACGCCACCACTTCCAGCTCCCAACAACTGAGGAAATTCTCTCTAAAATGAGTGGTGCTAAAATTTTCTCAAAAATAGATGCTTCATCAGGTTATTGGCACTTAAAGGTTGACAAAGAGAGTTCTATGCTCCTAACATTTAATACTCCTTTTGGTAGGTTTCGTTTTAAACGGATTCCATTTGGTATTGTAAGTGCCAGTGAAATCTTTCAACGTGATATAGCTGAAATAATCTCCGATATTCCAGGAACTGCAAATTCTCAGGATGATATTATTGTGTGGGGTGACTCGCAAGATTCTCATGACACTCGACTGAAACGTGTGTTAGAATGCAGTAGACAGTTCGGCTTGAAGTTAAACAAATCAAAATGTATTTTTAGTGCAAATGAAATTAAATATTTAGGACATGTTGTGTCATCTCAAGGAATTAAAGCAGATCCAAATAAAATTTCTGCAATTGTGAATATGCCCAATCCTCAAAATAAAAAAGAGCTACAACGTTTCATGGGCATGGTAAATTATCTAGGGAAATTTTTGCCCAATCTCTCATCTCTGACTGATCCTCTCCGCCATCTTCTTGAAAAAGATACTGAATGGCAATTTCATACAGAACACGAACAAGCTGTTGATAACTTAAAGACAGCCGTCACAAATGCTCCCGTGCTGCAGTATTTTGATACATCACTACCAGTGAAAGTTTCATGTGATTCTTCAAAGTCAGGTCTTGGAGCTTTATTGGAGCAGAAACATGACAACAAGTGGTTGCCTATTGCCTATGCAAGTAGGTCGCTTACATTGTCAGAATGTAACTATGCTCAGATTGAAAAGGATACACTCAGCATCTTATTTGCTTGTGAACGGTTTCATGAATACCTGTATGGTCGTCATTTCGTCGTTGAGAATGATCATAAGCCTCTACAATCAATTTTCTCCAAAGCATTAGTGAAATCTCCTCCTCGAATACAACGATTCTTGTTGAGACTCCAGAAATACGACTTTGATATGCAGTATGTCCAAGGGACAACATTGCTTGTTGCGGACACATTATCCCGTGCATCTCCACCTGAATGTGATTCTGAGATCTCTGAGACTGATTTGAATTACCATGTACATTCTATTATTGACACTCTTCCAATAAGTTCGGGAAAATTGGAAGAACTTCGTACAGAAACTCTGAAAGATCCTGTTCTCTCTGCACTGATAAAAACTATACAGGAAGGATGGCCCAATGCTGCTTCTCTTTCATATGAACTGAAACCATTCAGTCCAGTTCGTGATGAAATAACATGTGTTAACAATCTTCTTCTGAAGGGATCACAAATAATTGTACCCAAATCTCTACAGCATGATGTGAAAATGAGAATTCATGAAGGACATCTCGGCATTGAGAGGTGTAAATCCAGAGCCAGAGAATGTTTATATTGGCCTGGCATGTCCAATGAAATAACTGATATGATATCTCGCTGCAGCACCTGTTTGAACTTTAGAAATCAACAAACACAGGAACCACTCTTGTCACATTCATATGCTAACATTCCATGGTCGAAAGTTGCTTCAGATTTATTCTATTTTAAACACAAGTGGTATTTATTGGTGGTAGACTACTATTCAAATTACCCTGAAGTAATACAACTGAACAATACATCAAGCTCAACCATAATTTCACATATGAAAACTGTGTTTGCAAGATGGGGAATTCCAGATATCTTCATAAGTGACAATGGTCCCCAGTATTCCAGCAAAATGTTTAGTGACTTTGCAAAGGAGTGGGAATTCAAACATATAACTTCTAGCCCGTACCACCCTAAAAGTAATGGTCTTGCAGAGCGCACCGTGCAAACCCTAAAAAAAACTATTCAAAAAGGCACTTCATTCAAATTCAGACCCATTACTTGCACTTCTGAATTATAGATCTGCACCTGGAATTGACAATCAATCCCCTGCCAAAAAGATAATGAACAGGAACATTCGTACTAGACTTCCCCAGTTTATTAACAATCCAAGAGTTCTGAAGAAAATATCTCCCAGTGTCAACCATAAGCATCATCTGAGTGTTCTCCCCAAATATCAAACTGTTCGTCTTTCTGATCATAATGACAATACTTGGGGTAGGAAGGGGCAGGTTATCTCAAAGGACACACAAACACCACGATCTTATCATGTCCTTACTGACAAGGGAACAGTAATTCGTAGGAATAGACGTGACATTATTAAGACCCATGAATCATTCAACTGTGAACCGGATCAATTAGAACTTGAAATGCCCAAATCTGCAAAACCTGTGAATGGGGACACTCCAGTGATTCCATGTGACAACTCTAGTAACTCAAGTAACATTGTCCGTAATGAACCTTATACGACTAGAGTGGGTAGAAAAGTCATACCTCCCAAAAGATTAAATGACTACACAACATAACTTTCCCTTTGGATTAAAAGGAAGATGTTATGTTAATTGTTCTATTCCGTTAGTAATTTCGTGTTTTATGTATCCGGTATAAAACCGGAAGTAGGGCTGGGTATCATGGGACAGAATATAAAAATGATCTCTGAAATCTGACATGCTCTTCTCTTTTATTTATACACGTTTCGTATGTTTTCTGGAAGTCATCCAACACCCTCTGATCATAACAACTTTCGGCTCCCATTCTCGCACTAACGGTGCTCTTGCTAGTATTAATTATATTATCAGGCGATATTGAATTGAACCCAGGCCCAAATCCCACAGACTCAAATAAGAGAGTAAATATATTAAAAATGTGTACAAAGCTTAGATGTACAAACGAAATTAGACATTATAAAATGTGAATCGCTGGTCTTTGATATTCTGGCTCTTACCGAGACGTGGCTAACTGATAACACTCCGACATCTAATGTACTTCTGCCTAGCTTTCAGGAGCCACTACGTAAGGACCGGCCGACGAGGGGGGGGGGGAGGGGTAGTGTGGCGGTATATTTCAAGGAGGGCATTGCCTTCCGACATAGACCTGATCTTGAGTTAGTAAATATTGAGGGTCTTTGGACTGAAGTTGTCACAAAACATGGTAAGCCACTTTTGCTGGGTGTGTTTTACCGCCCACCTAATAGTCCACCCGAAACGTGGAATATTATTTCCGCCTCCATTGAAAAAGCCAAAGATACCCAAATTGAAGATCTTATTGTTACTGGTGATTTTAATGATAATCAACTTATGCCTCTAGGAAGCAAATTTTTAGAAATTGCCAGATGTTTCAACTTGGCCCAGTTTGTCAATGATCCGACATGCATTACCGAAACTTCAATGACGCTGCTCGATCTCTTTGCCGTGTCTCAGTCAGTGAACGTGGTGTCGTGTGAAGTTTTAGATCCCTTCTTCCCAGACATGATCCGCTATCACAAACCAATTGTTATCGAAATTGACTATGCAAAATCAGCTCATGTTGCTTTCAAGAGACGTGTCTGGGCTTATGCATTAGGAAACTACATCGATCTAAATAATGCAATCGTTAACGAACAATGGGACGAAATATTTGATAACCCCGACCTGGACACTATTGTATCTGATTTTACCAATAAAATACTCCATTTGGCATCAAAGCATATCCCAAATAAATACATAACCTCGAGAACGAACCAACCTGAATGGTTTCATAATAACATAAGACTACTTATCAGACAAAGAAGACGATTGTATCGTGCAGCCAAACGGAGTGGTCTTCCTCAAGCATGGTATAAATACAGACGTAAGAGGAATGAGGTCGTTTCAGCGATACGAAAGGCCAAAATGATCCATTTATCTAAAGTTCAAAGCGTGCTGAAAAGCTCAGAGACTTCATCAGCACAATGGTGGAAGACCCTTAAATCTTTCATAGGAAATAATACTTCATTAGGGATCCCAACTATAACTCACCAAAACAGAACGTATTTGTCGAACACTGAGAAAGCTGAGGTGCTCAACCGTTATTTCTGTACTATTTCTTGCGTAGATGATTCTAAAGCCTCGTTGCCAGCATCTGTTCTACCATGCGATAAAATACTTGATAATATAACGCTCCACTGCCGCGATGTTTATGAAGCACTGACAGCAATAAATGCGTCCAAAGCCTTTGGTCCGGATTTGGTCAGCCCTCGTCTACTAAAAGAGTGTAAAACGTCCTTGTGTGAACCACTATCGATCCTGTTTAATATCCTATTGAATAACTGTTATTTTCCAACTGCATGGAAAAAAGCTAATGTATCTCCAATTCTGAAAAAAACCTCCCTCTAACTTAGTCACGAATTATCGTCCTATATCTTTGATTAGCTGTGTAGGCAAGGTATTTGCGAAATGCATCTTTAAGCGTCTATGGAAATTCCTGAGTGATAATAATACCCTTAGTCCATTTCAATCTGGTTTTACACCTCGGGACTCTACAGTTCTCCAACTATCAGATATATACGACGAATTCGGTCGTGCTCTGGATGATGGCAAGGAGGTCAGAGTGGTCATCTGTGATGTTAGTAAAGCGTTTGATAAAGTTTGGCACGCCGGATTGCTTTACAAATTGGAGAAGGTCGGAATTAGGGGGGAATTACTGGATTTTCTCAGATCATATCTCTCTGATAGATCCCAGCGGGTTGTCATAGCAAACGAGTGCTCCTCTTGGAGAGCTGTCTGTTCTGGAGTTCCACAAGGTTCGATTCTTTGTCCTCTTTTATTCCTCATCTATATTAATGATATTACGGAAAATTTGATCGGCAGCCTGCGTCTCTTTGCAGACGACACATCTCTTTATCTTATTGTTGAAAATCCTGCCCAAACAGCTAATGTAATCAATCGCGATCTGGCGACAATAGAAAATTGGGCTAGATTATGGCTGGTCGAATTCAACCCACAAAAACTGAAAGTCTTCTCATAACTCGGAAAACTAATCCCCGTTCTCATCCACCCTTGTTGTTTTCTAATACGCGAATTGCCGAAGTTCATAGTCACAAGCATTTAGGTGTTATATTGAATACTACTTGTACCTGGACTAATCACATTGATTATATCTGTGCTAAAGCCTGGACACGTATAGGCTTAATGCGAAAGTACAAATTCATACTTGATAGATGTGTTCTGGAAAAAATTTACTTTGCATTCGTAAGACCCCTACTGGAATATGCCGATACGGTTTGGGATAACTGCAATGAAAGAGACATTGTTAATATAGAGAAAATTCAAGTTGCTGCAGCTAGGGTTGTTACCGGGGGAACTGTCAGTGCCGGCAAAGCCCTATTATACTCCGAAACCTGCTGGGATACCCTCCAGGACAGGCGTGGAAAACACAAACTAATGCAGTTTTTCAAGATGTACCATTGCATAACGCCCCGATACATTGCTAGTAAGGTCCCACCCCCAGTATCGGCGAGCAATACGGCTCATAATCTTCGTTCAAGTGGTAACCTCAGGATTCCTTTTTGTCTAACCAATTTATACCAATCTTCTTTCATCCCGGCAGTAACTAAATTATGGAATAGAATACCACTACCTGTTAGAGAGAATAGTTCTTATAGTAATTTTAAGAGTTATTTAAATCATAATAATCGACGGCCGCCATCGTTTTTCAGTAATGCAAAATGTCGCTCAGCACAGATATATCATTGCCGGTTGCGCTTGGGGTGTAGTAATTTCAATTCACACCTATATGCCAATCATATACCACTCTCACCCTATTGCCAGTGTGGAGAGATCGAGTCGACTGAGCACTTTCTGTTGATGTGCCCTCTTTACTTTAATATTCGTAACCGTACCATTGGTCAACTATCTTTTACTCCAAATGTTTCAGTCTTACTCTATGGCTCCGAATTTTTGAGTAACGAAGAAAATCGTTCAGTCGTTGACCTTGTCCAGGATTATATTATAGCTTCAAAGCGCTTCTAGTAAGTGAATATAGATACGTGCATGCACGCGCACGTGAGAGTGCATGAATGTATGCATATGTATGTAAATATATATGTTTGTGTGTGCGTTTATGTGCGTGCGTATGTATGTTAAGTATGTATGTGTGTGTGCGTGCGTGCGTGCGTGCGTGCGTGCGTGCGTGCGTGCGTGCGTGCGTGCGTGCGTGCGTGCGTGCTTGTATGTGTGTCTGTATGTATGTATATATATGCGTGTGTATATATATCGTCGACTGAGTGCTGGAATGTTCTATGTCCCACAGGGGACATAGAACATTCTAGCACTCAGGCGACGATATGTATCTGTGTATATATATATGTGTATGTGTAAGAACGTAGACGTCTTCCATATGCACAGTTCATATCCAACTTGTACGTGTGCTGTGACTACAGTCTACTTGTATTCTCTGTAATACTAGGTGAGTTACCGGATCAGTTTGCACCCAGGTTGGCTTCTTGCTTTCTTTCTTCATTCCAATATTCTCTTTTTTCCTACAGTACCTCTCATGTTAATTTCCATGGTTTAAACAATATAAATGAAACTGTACGAGTGTCATTAATCCGATTATATCATTATATTGTAAATGTCAAACGTGGAAACGACCTTTTATAAGCTCTTTAGCTTACTGTCGTTTCCCCCATCAACAATGTTGTACTTTGTATCTCTTAAAATGTTGAACAAATAAATATTGTTTAAACTAAAAACTACATACAAAATAGATCGATAAATTTGATAGGCATGTTTTATTTTCCGTATTTATATTATACCTTTTTATACTTGTTAAAATGTGATTCTGGCGATAAGCTCTTCGTAAATACAGGGCCTGTAACGTCAGGACCATGCAACTAGTTTCTGTGAAACGTCCAGGTACTGTGATACTTCGTTTATAGCCGAGGCAATAAATAGTATCAGAGAAGTGCCAAACTTCATGCAAACCTGTGCAAACTAGAACATTTATGTTTTAAAACACCGTAAACTACAGAGAGTACAATTTATCTTACAGTCAACGTGTATTTTGTCTGTATTAACTCCGCAACTGTCGTGCATCCGACCCCTTGATACAGATGTTTGTATCAGGGGGGCGGATACAAGCACGTTCCTTTCGCGGGAGTTCCATTTTTTTCTTTTTGTTCATCCGTACGAATAAATAGTTCGTTATATATTGGTCTACATTCTTGACTTATCCCCAATATATTGTAATATAAAGTGATTATTACCATTATGTGGATGTACAAAATATGTACCCGAGTCTCGCTCCAGGTTCTAAGGGTAGTCACGACTCGTCTTCGACTCGTCGTGATCGGCCCTTAGAACCCGGAGCGAGACTCGGATACATATTTTGTACATCCACATTATGGTAATAATCGCTAAGTATCCGAGTCTCGCTCCGGGTTCTAAGGGCAGATCACGACGAGTCGAATATTAAATGAACTCAGAGTTGACTGCAGGCACCACTGGTTCCTGGAAGTCTGCTACCGTATTCGTACCAGAAATGAAGCTCTGCTATAGCACCTGCGAAATATTGTGTGAAATTTAACCCTTTACTTAACATGAAAAGCAGACGACACTTGTAAAAACGATTCTTGAACAACTCATTTTTTTCTCGCTCCAACGAGGGCCATAACCTATGTTTTTGAGACAAAAAGGAAAAAGGAAAAAATAATGAAAATTAATTGGTGATTTTTTAGAATCGCGCTGGCCGTTTTTATCCGTTACGTTGGGTAAAGGGTTAAGAACTAAAATATAAGTACTTTTTTCCATTATTACACGCCTGTTCTATGTAATCCCCATCTACAGCATCCACTAAACCATGCAGAAAATGAAAATCTTTTCCAGACAGAACGGAAATCGTTGACGTTCTATTTTTATAAAGAAGCGAAATTTCACTGGCATTTTCTACAAATCCTGCACCACAATTACAATTTGAATCGCTGGCGATAGCTAAAAATCGTCCCCTGAGTTCCAATGTGTTCTACGTGCCAGTTAAGCACATATAAGACATTGGAACTCAGGCGACAAAATAGTACCATAGGTTCCCATCGCAAATTTGGTTGGCGATAAAATGTGTTCTTTTTGTTGATAGTTGTCAAATGAATTGCTGAGTGTCCTTCTAATAATGATTTTTTTATAGACGTGAAGGCGTGCAATAAACGCAGAACGACACACGTGTGTGAATGGGTTAAACGATATGGCACTTGTGCAATTGCTGAAGGATAAAATTAGAGGCCTGTGGGCTCTCGTTCTGTACTTCCGCGCTGACACTCTTGCCACATTGATTAACCAATTCACATACACGTGTTGTTCTGTTTTTTTTATTGTACCATATCGTCCCCTGAGTTCCAATGTGTTCTATGTACCAGTAGGCACGCCAGTAGACTCGTGAGTAGGCACGCCAGTAGGCACGCTAGTAGGCTGTCAGTAGGCACGCCAGCAGGTTGCCAGTAGGCTGCCAGTAGGCATGCCAGAAGGCTGCCAGTAGGCACGCCGGTAGGCTGCAGTAGGCACGTCAGTAGGCTGCCAGTAGGCACGACAGTAGGCTGGCAGTAGGCACGCCAGTAGGCTGCCAGTAGGCACGCCAGTAGGCAGCCAGTAGGCACGCCAGTAGGCCCGCCAGTAGGCTGCCAGTAGGCTGCCAGTAGGCACGTCAGTAGGCTGCCAGTAGGCACGCCAGTAGGCTGCCAGTAGGCACGTCAGTAGGCACGCCAGTAGGCTGCCAGTAGGCACGCCAGTAGGCCCGCCAGTAGGCTGCCAGTAGGCCCGCCAGTAGGCTGCCAGTAGGCCCGCCAGTAGGCACAAAGGACACATTGGAACTGAAGAGACGATATGTCAAACACTACATACAAAATAGATCGATAAATTTGATAAGCATGTTTTATTTTCCGAAAAAATATATTATACCTTTTTATACTTGTTAAAATGTGATTCTGGCGATAAGCTCTACGTAAATACAGGGCCTGTAACATCAGGGCCATGCAACTAGTTTCTGTAAAACGCCCAGGTACTGTGATACTTCGTTTATAGCCGAGGCTATAAATAGTATCAGAGAAGTGCCAAACTACATGCAAACCTGTGCAAACGTGAACATTTGTGTTCTAAAACACCGTAAACTACAGAGAGTACAATTTATCTTACAATCAATGTGTATTTTGTCTGTATTAACTCCGCAACTGTCGTGTATCCGACCCCATGATAGAGGTAACCAGTCTTTTCGGCCCAATGCACACTCAGCCCAAAGCCCACTCGGCCCAAACTGAAGTCGACTCGGCCCAAACTGAAGTCGACTCGGCCCAAAGCTGAAGTCTACTCGGCCCAAACTGAAGTCGACACGGACCAAACTGAAGTTCACTCGGCCCAAAGCTGAAGTCCACGCGTCCCATACTGAAGTCCACTCGGCCCAACCAGTTTGCCCCAGACTGACTATCGATTTTATTTGAATTGACAGGATTTTAGAAACACTAGGCCTCGGTATGACATACTAGATGAGAACATTTTCTCAATAAAGAGTTTGCAGACAGCTCATTGGCATTATATCTGTCCCAAAGTTCAAAGAGTCTTTTGTGGATATTAACAAAACTTTTCTTTTGTTGTCGTCGCAGCTTTCTTTCAGATACCAATTTGACGTTTATATTCACCATTTCTGCTTGTTTTTTTCAAAACTTCAATAAGTAGATAAAATGGCAGTGCAGGTTTCTGAGCAGAGTGGTTCAAGTGACGCTGCCACCCTTCAACACCATTATTAGTGCGTATCGATTGCATGAAAGCACTCCATGCTTCTGGTGTCCATAGTGCATGTCCCTCAATCCATGTGTCTTGAATGTATTTGCACAGATTTTCTAGCTCAGGGGTTAAAGCATCCTCCTTGAGACGCTGAAACACAGACGGAATTGTTTCATGAGGTAAGAAAGGAAGCGCCATCAGTTTTCTGCAGAATGTATACACTCCATCTCTGTTGGTATATGCAGACTGAAGTCCTAAACCTTGAATATGTCGCCAGATAGCCTGTGCCCAATGAAAATTGCACCCTCTAAGTTTTACATCTGGGAGCACAGAATCAATTGCCATGAAGACTATTAGAGAGTGGGCTCTATTCGGTTCCAGCTTGGCGATGGTAGAGTTTTGAGTCCCACCATGGTGTCGAGCCAGAATATAATGTTGTGCGATGGCAAATTTAAGGGAAGAAGAAAAAAGAAAACCAAACAGCAACGGTAGCCTTCGCCGAACGAAATGATTTCGCGCGCCGAAGGCGCGCAGCGACGGTATGGGGGACAAGCCCCTTTCGACCCTCTGTAAATGTATAGGATGGCTGTCACATGTCTAGGCGTGTTGAAGGAGGAAAAGGATCCTGTACTCGGCAGGTGTCTCCAGTAGTGTCCAGTTGTGGATGGGCAGTATCATTGGCTGATGTCGGTTGAACCCTCGGGTGAGGACCAGTGTGGGAGGTTGGGTCCTCTCACAAAGGTACTACTTCTCCCCGAGGGCGCTGTCGATCTGGATTTTCGGGCAAGTATAGTCTGCCGCTTCGAGGATGATTTGAGTGGTGGCCATCACTGGCAAGTATAATCTGCCTCAGGCTGTCTCTGTTTGATAGGATGTCTTTGAAGGAAACAACAACGACCCCATTCGGGGACCACCAAGAAGAAGACCCGAACTTCCCTGGTTCGGGGGGCAGGCCTGCATTGTAATCCTATTGGGTTGGGACAAAGAGATGCGCAATGCGCTTACAAAAAGGGGCAGAGGCGGGACGCAGGACCAACGCTCGCCTCCCTTAAAGTGGTTGACCTCTTTTAGGGATGGAGCGGAGGATGTTCAGGAACCGTGGGGGTGACTGTTTCCATAACGGTTAGACTGTCTGTAGCGGTTGTTGGGGTGCCGGTCAAAAAAGCATCTTCTGTGTACCTGCTTAAAAGAAGAAGGCAGAATTAGTTATCATTAGAATATGTAGAAGTAAAAAGATAAAAGTAGCACATTATGTTTTAATTGTGATCACAGTTAAGCTGTTAATCTGACTGTTAGATCACCTTCTTAGGGTGATAGTGAGTTTGTAGCGGGAGGGTAACAGGTTTAGACGCTAAACCACACCCGAGGGTGTCTCCGTTATGCCCTTCGCTGGTTTCGACCATATTTAAATTAGTTTGAGTTTATTTTGCATCAAGATAAAACACTGCAAATCCCACCCTCAGTCGGGGAGGCCCGGCCCACACAAAGCGCTCTCGCCTGGTATCTCGAGTGTCCTGTGTGGGCCGAGCCCCTCCTCGGCTGGAAATGAGATCAACAGTATCCAATCGTGATTTAATTTTAGTTGAGTCGGTGAAGGCAGCCCTTTCTGGTAGACGGCCACAGTTAAGCTGTTTTTCTGCCTGTTTATTCACCTTCTCGTTCCCTATTTATTTACTTTCTTAACAATTTTTAATCCTGATGTAATTTTACTTGAGTAGGTGAAGGCAGCCCTTTCTGGTAGAAGGCCACAGTTAAGCTGTTTTTCTGCCTGTTGGTTCACCTTGTCATTCCCTAGTTTTTATTCGAGCGGTCTTAGTTTTGATTGCAATTTTTGGGCTTTTGTCGGCTGTCGCAAATTGTTCCAAGTTCGGAGATTAGTTCGCTGTCGGCTAACCGGTCATGATTTTTCGCGGCCAGGGTGGCTAGGCGGTCTTTGATGGTGGGGATATCGGCCCTGTCATGGAGTGTTTTGATGGGTGTGTCCCATGGGGCGCGGAGGGCAACTCTAAGCGCGTGATTTTGGACCCTCTGGAGTTTTCCCATGTTAGTTTGGTTGAGGTCAGTTAGTATGATTGCACCGTATTCGAGTACTGGGCGCACAAAGGATTTGTATAGTTTGAGTAGGGTGGACTGGTTGGCCCCCATGAAGTTCCCTTAAGCATTTTCAGTAAGTTAATTCGTTTGGTAGCTTTTTTCGCCATGTCGTCGGTATGTTTGTTGAAGGACAGTTTTTGATCAATGGTGATGCCCAGGAATTTCGCTTCTTTGCATTCTGGGAGGGTGTTATCCATAAGTTTTAGGTCAAACTCCCGTTTAGTTGTCTTGCGAGTAAAGGTGATTCGTTGGGTTTTATTGGCGTTTAGCTTAATTCTCCATTTGGCCGGTAGCCTTCACTCTGACAAGTGTTTCTTGTATTACAAGTGGTAGCTCCATTGTTCAGCTGTTAGCACCTCGGAGTCCAAGGTGCGAATCAGACCCTGATGTAAAGTCAAATGTGTATGATAAAGATAATTTTCCAGCGAAGAATTGGATATTTATGAAAAATATGATGTTTATTTAAAGAAAACAGTTATATTATTAAGAATAATGCATTTCAGTCTTTATTGTCACTTCTAGAATCAATTGTTCCGACATGTGAAGACATAAGAGATTACAGATAATTTATTGAAACAAACAAAATGATTTCTTTTAACTCGTTGTTTACACAACATTCATACCTGATGGACTGTTGATTGTCATTTCAACAGGCCGTAATTAGAGTTTTGATGTCGTTGTTTATATAAAATTCATAACTTGTGGAGTGTTGATTACTAATTACTCTATCGGTAACTTTAAAAGTTTTTTTTTAAATCACCGGTAGTGGGTGTGACAATGCTTTAGAAAGTAATGTCAATCCGCCCACATTGACAGACAGCTTTACAATTAATTTTATTTGGGCCGAGTGGACTGTTGACATGGGACGACTGGACTATCAAACTGGGCCGAATGGACTCTTAAATCTGGGCCGAGTGGACTCCAAAATTGGGACGAGTGGACTCTCATTTGGGCCGAATAAGTGGGCCAAGTAGGTTTTGGGCCGAGTGGACTAATAACCATGATACAGATGTTTGTATCAGGGGGTCGGATGTTGCAACCACTTTTGTTATACCGCCCACTTTTGTTATACCTCTCCAGTTTTGTAACAGCGATCGCCCATTTTTGTTATACCTCACCAGTTTTGGCCAGTTTTCAAGAGCTTTTCACGGCTGTTACGACCCATAATGTAATAAATGCCCATAATGTAATACCTACCCATACTGTAATACACAAAATGCCCGTAATGTAATACGTACCCATAATGTAATAAAAACGACCCATAATGTAATAAATGTAATAACGTGTAATACATGTTAGGCGCCCATAATGTATTAAAATTCAAAGAAATTTGGATACAAATTACACTCATCCAGGTCCGTAATGTAATAAAATTTTAAGCTTGATTTTTATTTTTTCTCTTTACTCCAGCAGTGCGTTCGGCTACTTATGGCACATCCTACGCATCCGTCAATGCTGCCAATGGCCCCTATGCCGTACACAGCCAACATGTATGGGTGTGTTGGGATTACGATTGAGAGTATTCCGGGACCTGGGCGGGTATACTCTGCTCTGAGTGACAGGCATTATCTCCCTCTTCTATTTGTACCACCCACGCATACGACTTTCTCGATAGCCTCTACTGCCCTGCCACAACCATATAGGTCTACCTTACCAGACATTCAATAATTTCGATTCCAGGATGGCCATTTATAACTACAATCATCATATTCGACCGGCTGTTTACTTGCACAAAAGCAATGTGGGTAGCAGGTTCCTGCTGTTAATAAATGCAAGTAACTCTGCCCAAAGTTGCTGGGGCAGAGGGTGGAGATGGGTGCGGTAGGGTTTGGGTGCACAATGACCGGATAGTGGGGGGGAGGGGGGGGGTAGTGTGGGATACAAGGAAAAGATAAAACAGAAGCAAAACGATGAGTCAAGCGGCGCAGAGGAATATCGGGAGGCGATATGGTGAGTGTACTGGTATTGGGATAGGGGATATACTATTGCTCGATGGGATTTAGATTAGGCTACTTTGCTCCAAATTAATCGTACGATCTATCCCCTGTCTTTCCAGTTTTCACTATCGGAACAAATTAGTCATTTCCCTGTACTGTACTTCTATGAGTTCATGTCGCATCCACCGCACCTGGAAAACAATGAGCCCGATTCCACTTAAGAACGACCACATCATATTCCCGATCCTGTGATCACATGTGTCAAGTAATATTATCAGTCCACCACACGGACTACCACTTAAACCACTCACAGTTCCTGACAATTCCTGGTGGTTGACAGGAACTTCCTGCCAACCGTCTACTCTATCACATCGCTATTCGCGTGTTCATCTCTGCTATTGTGTCATCTTCTCCTAAGCTACACTCAAACAACATACGTAACTAGACACGAGGAGTAACATGGGCCTATCCGTCTTGACCGTGTGGTGTGACCTTGACCATCAAACCACGTCCCGGAATTCTCTCAATCGTAATCCCAACACACCCATACATGTTGGCTGTGTACGGCATAGGGGCCATTGGCAGCATTGACGGAGGCGTAGGAGTTCGGCTGCTGGAGTAAAGAGAAAAACCAAAAATCAAGCTTAAAATTTTATCACATTACGGGCCTGGATGAGTGTAATTTGTATCTAATTTTTTAAAATTTTATTTCATTATGGGCGCCTAACATTTATTACACATTATTACATTTATTACATTGTGGGTCGTTTTTTATTACATTATGGGTAGGTATTACATTACGGGCATTTTTTGTATTACATTATGGGTAGGTATTACATTATGGGCATTTATTACATTATGGGTCGTAACACACGGCTAAAGGCAGAGTCAATGACTTTTTAATACAAAAGTGAAATTCAAGAAATTTTCAAGACCCTGCATCAAGTAAAAATGTTGAATCGGAAATTCTCATTCCTTTCTAATCCATTCGTCAAAACAACAAACCTGCCGCCAGTTTCTGTAAAGTGAAGTCACTTCAGGTGCGCTTCGCCACCCGAATGCCCCATATACTTACAGGGATGTGTTCTTTCGTTTCTCGACTCGACCATCTGATTTAGAAAACAGAAGCTATTATTCCTCCTACCCCGCAATCTGCCATGATTCTTCACTAACCCCGAATGGGCATCGAAACATTAGAGTTATAGTTCTAATTTCAAGTATTACAAAAGCAGGCGATTTATATAACAAAAGTGGTTAGCTGTTTTTTATAACAAAAATGGGCGATTTCTATAACAAAAATGGTGACCTTGAACTATAACAAAAGCTGGCGTTCTATTACAAAACTGGTGAGGTATAACAAAAATGGGCGATCTCTGTTACAAAACTGGTGAGGTATAACAAAAGTGGGTGGTATAACAAAAGTGGTTGCCACAGTCGGATACAAGCACGTTCCTTTCGCGTGAGTTCCTTTTTTTCTTTTTGTTCATCCGTACGAATAAATAGTTCGTTATAGATTCGTCTACATTCTTGACTTATCCCCAATATATTGTACGATAAAATTACCATTATGGGGATGTAATAATAATAATAACACTTCGGCCGGCCGCTGATTTGTCGCGGTTCTCGTATGAGAAGGCCTTGGTTACCCATGTTCTACCAACTGCCTCCCCCTATTCCCGCGCTTCTTCTCTTTCCCAACACTCGGAGACGAACTGCTTGATGACATCCCTTGCCCCATTCTTCCCAATCTCTCCGATTAGTATATTAACCCTCTCCTTTGAGTCGCCCCCTAACCACATGTCCTTCATTCTCCCATCCCACTTCCCCATTATACTCCCCGTGAATCTTGTTCTTTAGACTGGTATTTTGGGCATTCTATAAGAAAGTGTTCCAGGGTCTCCACCAAGCCCACGTTACACATCTGGCACTCCTTTTCACTGTGTTTCCCAATTTTTCCCCTCAGCTCCAGGGACCGCGACCTCAGCTTGAACAACAGTGACCCCCCAAAGGTGCCAGCAAGGTACTCTTCAAAACCAGGCTTCTCTTTATCACGCAGGCCACCCAAAGATCTCTTTGATTTGACCTCCTCTCGCCAATTACGGTTACAATCCTCCATGACCCTTTCTCTGACGATCTTTTTGCCATGGTTTGCCCCAACGTCAAGGTCCGAGATCTCCATTGAGTAGTTTTCTACTAGCTCCCTCACTTGGACCATCCACCCCGTCTTGATATTTGAGTTGAAAGTTCTCAGGAACATTACTTTACACCATCGGCTACCGGGGAGATTTACCAAATAATTAAGATTGCCGAGTTTCAATGGGTCTATCCTGTCCTTGATCCTCATCCACCCAAGCTCGCCCCTGATTGCTTCTAGTGCTGCGGCATTACTCGAGCCTGTTATCCATCGGCATGCATCGTTCTGCAGGATTTCCAAGCTCTTAACAGCTGTCTGGTTTAGGGGGTATAACTTCCGTACCGTATGTTATACTAGGCAGACCCACCATTTCCCAAATGGTTTTCCCCACGAAAACCTTATTGAAACTGTTTCTCCCTATAAGTTTCATTTGGTTAAGGATTCGCTTCCCCTTCAGAATCAATTTATTTGTGTGGTTTCGGTAGATGCCTCTTCCTGTGATGTTTATATTTACCCCCAGGTATTCATAGTCACTAGTCTCTCCTACACTAAGAAGTCTACTGCTACCTTCCGGAATGCAGAACTCCCCCACTCTCCACCTTCGAGTGGGGTCCAATTTGCGGCCCACGGGTATAACTTTGCTCTTGCTTTCATTAAGTTCGAGTCACCATTTGCTCCCATATTTCCCAACAATTCCCAGCATCTTCTCTAACCCCTCTTCGCTTTCTGACACTAGCACCATATCGTCTGCAAAATATAGCCCTGGGATCTTCAAGTCACCAACTGCCACCCCCTCGTCGCTATGCAGGAGTTCATCTCCTAAACCTTTGATGTACAATGCAAAAAGAATTGGCGAAAGGATACACCCCTGTTTTAGGCCTATCTCCATAGGCACACGTTTTGTTGTAATGTTACCCAGGCTAAGTTCACTCTGTACATCTTTATATAATGCTTTCATAATCCCAACAAACTCGCCCCCAAGCTCAGAGCCTCCAGCTTGCGCCACATACCCTCCCTCCATACTCTATCGTATGCCTTTTTAACATCCAAAAAGGCCATGAACATCTTTTTCTTTTTTGCTTTCGCGGATTCTATCATTTGGGATAGCGTGAAAAGATGGTCAGTGACTCTCCTTCCCTTCCTGAAGCCATTCTGGATTTCTCCCAAAAACTCTTCTCCTCAATCACCTCCTCTAATCTCCCATACAGGACTTTACAAAAGACTTTTCCAATGTTGCTGCTGACTGAGATCCCTCGATAGTTATCCAAGACGTCTTTTTCCCCCATTTTTGTGAATAAATGTCACTTTACTTTCCCTCCACTCCTTTGGGACCTCTTGTTTTTCTATGGCTAAATTGAATAGGGCAGTTAGGCTTTCCAAGAGTTCCTCTCCCCCTTTTTTGATAAACTCGTTAGGAATTTCGTCCACCCCTCCCGCTTTTCCATTCCTCAATTTTGAGATCACCCTTCGCACCACCTCAGTTTTGATTTCGCTGCACACGAAGTCCGAGAGATTTTCCTCGACCTGGTTCGGACACTGCGGTGGGTTCCCCATGCCCCATCGCTTATCGTTTACCTTTTCCCAGTGCTTGACTAGTTCTAATGCGATTTGATCTCGCTCTTCTGTAACTCTGCCATCTACTTTAATGCTCTGTTGGTTATTCCCTTTGTTACGTTTGTTCACCCATTTCCAAAATACGCTCGAACTCGACCCCCTGTCGTTCTTATCGTCCTAATAAGACTGCTATTTCGCACTCTCCGGTTGTCGTCTTTAATCTTGTTTACTTTATTTCGTGCTTGTTGGTATTCTTCCTTTGCTACCATGGCCTCATTGCTTTCCACCCCCTTAAGTTTTCTACTTCTCCTGTATGCAGCACATTTAGCTTTTCTAACCTTTATGGCCCTTTTCAGTTCTTCGTTCACTCTGTACCCAAGTTCCCGTGTTGGCACCCTAATCTTTCCTACACTTTCCTTCCCTGCCTCCACTAGGCTCGCAACTGTGGCGTCGGCCATCTTCTGGACACTACCCCCCTTGTGTACGGCTGCAAGCTTTGGTTTCAGTTTTTCTTCGAACATCGCCCAGTCGGCATCCTTTTTGAGTTCCCAAATCTCCTTGAAGCTTCCTTTCCTTTTCTCTGGGTTTTTGGCCCTCGTCGTCACTGTAATCAAGTTGTGATCACTATCCAACTCCATTTTGCCCTCATCATCCACTTCTACCCTTATCACCTCCCTCCATAAATTCATATCTGTGAGAATGTAGTCAATTATTGATTTTCTGTCGTTTCTCTCCCAGGTCCATTTCCCCTTACATCTAGCGTCCCTGTTCAGAATCTTCAGACCGAGCTCATTTGTGAAGTTCAACAGCTTCCTTCCATTCCTGTTGACTTTCTTGTCCCCACCCTCTATGCCTTCTTCCTTGTCACCTATGTGTCCATTAAAGTCGCCCATCAGAATTATACCGAGCCCCCTGTTTTCTAGTTCAGTGATATTGGACCTTAGTGTTGAGTATATCGAGTCATTCCACTCGGGTTTACTTCCCTCCACCGCACAGTACACAATCCCAAGGGCAATACTTTTGTTTCTCAGACTGATCTTTACCCATCCAATTTCTTTTGAAACATCAACCGAGGTGATGATATCTTCCAGATCTGTAATCAGCGACGGTTTTAAATCCTCTTTAATGTACATGCCTACCCCTCCCCCCTTTTTCTGGCCTTCCGTTCGCCCTACACCTATCCACACACACCTGCTTACTTGATCTACCCGTTCCTCGTGTCTTACCCACGTCTCGCTTAAGCCCATGACATCAAACTCCTCTGCCTCGATCAATGTAGCAATTTCACTTACTTTCCGGTGGAGACCCTGGATGTTGCTATAACCCACTTTCAGGGTACCGAGGTTCATTGGCTTCCGCCTACTGGGCCCATTGTTTTCTGGTGCTAGTCTTGGTAAACTTATTCTGCCCCCCTCACTCTTGTTCACCCCACCTATGTCCACTCTAGTTATACTTGCCTCTGACCTCCCACCCCGCTCCTCTCCAAAAAAGGCTCTGCTACCCGTAGAATTTTATCCCCTAATACCCGTTTCCCCGCCCTTCTAAGATGCAGCCCGTCACGCCCGTACATGCTCCCATTGCCCCAAAACGTGTCCCAATGGTCGATAAAGGGAATTCCCAGATCAACACAGTAGTCCTCTAACTCTTCATTTAGCGCCAAAATCCTTGAGTTCCGTTCGTCCCCACCTCCAAGGACAGGAAGGACCCCGGATACGACTACCCTTGCATTCCTACTTAGCAGTTTGCCGACTAAGCCTCTATACGACTCCACCAAACTTACTGACCTTCTCTCCCTGATATTGTTGGTCCCCACATGGACCACCACTACCGGTTCCGGTCCTGACCCTGCCACAATGCCATCTACCCGGTCCCTGAGATCCTCCACCTTCGCCCCCGGAAAGCACAAGACTGTTCGATTGGAACTATCAGGACCACAAACTACATTGTCAATCCCACGTACAATGCTGTTCCCCGCTACAACTAATTTTCTTCTTCTGGCGCCAATTCCTATATCATCTGCACCTCCTCTCGTTTTGCAAGCTCCTGGCCCTCTCTTTCTCTTGACCGCCCTCCTTACCCCGACTGGCCTATCACCATCAACAACCATCTCACCCCCCCCCCCACACTTTCCCCCTCACTCTCGTCCCCAGGGGTATCAAACGACCCGGGGCGAACGGGAAAAGGGGCGAAACGACCAGTGACCCCTTCAACGGGGTAACTCCAGATACACCGGCCCTCCCCAACCTCCCTCTTAGCTCTGCTATCTCCCGCTCGAATCCAACACACTTCTCTAACATCTGTAAAATATCCCTGCAATTCGCGCATACCCCACTACTCTCCCTTGACCGACCACCACCATACCTCATATTACACTGTCTGCATGCCTCCGGATCCTCACTCTCCCCCACCTGCACTCCTCGACTCACCTCCCTCAGACCTCCCTTAACACCCAAACTTACCTCCGTCTGAACACCCGTCGTACACTTACCATTCATGATTACAAATAATATACAGAATCCAATGACCAATAGCCAAAATTACAAAGAGGAACTAAAAATTTGAGAAAGCTGTCGAAAACGTAAACACAACAAAACAAAACAAAACACCGAAAATGACCCGCGCGAAGATAGGGAACACGCCACTAAAATCCGGTCCTACTAATTACCGACCAAAACCGTCCAAAACAGTCCAAAACCGACCAAAAGTGCTAACTACCGACCAAAACCCAATGAGTACCGACCCAAAAAATAAAATGAGTACGTACCGACCAAAAAAAATACGATTTTTTAGAATCTAAAAGGTTTTTAAGCAGTTATTTGTGGTGCTCGGCACTCGGCTCCAACACCGACCAAAAGTGCTAATTACCGACCAAAATACCGACCAAAACTCAATGAGTACCGACCAAAAAACTTAAATGAGTACGGACCAAAAAATAATAATGTGCGGCAATATCATTGTATTTTGTCGGCGAAAGTGGTTTCATTCAGTATGTATGGAGTGAACTGTTGCTTGCTTCTTTCTTGATATGACAGTTGTTTCTACAATGACAAGCCTCACAATGTTATTGCTGTGATGACTTTACTTTTAGCGAGTCGGTGCGACAAACTGTTTTCTGTAAAACAACATTAAATACCGCAAAACATCTTTTGACTTTTCCCCACAATAAAACAACAAGAACTTCAGTATTTGTTTTCTGTAATCTTAAGATACGAAAAAACGTTTTTGTTTTGTATTATTGTGCTATTTCGAATGTGCTATTGTGCCACTGTGCTATGTACATGGATCTTAAAAATGTGTTTTTGTTAAGATGTATTCCAGTACTCCAGCTAAACGGTATAGGTAGAATGTTCTGAGATCTTTTTCATATTATTTTGCAACAATTTACTGGAAAACATCGCAAGATAGTAAATAGTTTCAAAATAATTTTCAAGCTTTGTTGCCAATAGTAGGTGGAATGTAGAATATTTTTCTGATATTTCTTGGCAATAATTTACTGGAAAGCACTACAAGAATGTAACTTCAGCTTGTTGTACATGTAAATCCCTCTAAAAACTTGACCCGTACGCCCATGCACCTGTAGTTTTTGGGCCCGGCTTCTCAGAGGATGACCATTAGAGACTCAATCGAGAATAGTATTCGTGGTTTGTATACTGAGTGTTAATAAACTAGGGTCGGCCCGTCATGCCCTTACCCCCCCCCCCCCCCCACCGCCAGCCCCGCCCCCCAATCCGAAATTCGCTCCGGCGTCCCTGTCTCTCGTGGACCGACTTCACCTAAATCGCCACGAGGTGGGGTCGACTTCATCTTGGAGTCAAGTTCTGTGCTCCTCCGACTTCTCAAGCTTAGTCCCCCTCCCCCAGCCTCCCCCTTCCGAAGTTCCGAGTCAGGGAAAATCGCTCTAAAATCTTTGACCCGTGCACCTGTAGTTTTGGGGCTAGACTTCTCTCGTGGGCCGACTTCTCTTAAATCGCTATCGGGAGGGGTCGACTGCATCTTGGGGCCAAGTTCTCAGCTTGTGCCGAGCACCTGTGTCCGCCACCACAAATAACTGCTTGAAAACCTTTGAGATTTTTTTGGTCGGTACTCATTTAATTTTTTTTGGCCGGTCCTCATTTGGGCTTTGGTCGGTATTTTGGTCGGTAATTAGCACTTTTGGTCGGTTTTGGACGGTTTTGGACTGTTTTGGTCGGTAATTAGTAGGATCCCTAAAATCCGACAGAGAAACTAAACTAAACACTAATATAACTATCTTTTATTACAAATCACACCTATACAACACTAAAACACTATATCGATCAGCATAAACACCTGAAAGAAAAGTATGAAATTATTAAAGCTAACTTTTTACCGGCACGTCTTTTTACCCAAATGTACCCAAATGATTCCCAAATGATACCCAAATGATACCCAAATGTACCAAATGTAACCAAATTATAGATTCTAATGCAGCCTACTCTTACGTTTTAGTTAAAGAAAAAGTATATTATTCATTTTTAAGACAAAAATAAAACTTGTAGTAGGGGTTTGGGAGAACTATAGTTCTGGCCAGGATGCTCCCCTTATTAGCCCCTTCTCCCGATCCTGCCAGAGAGGGGGTGGGGGCTAATAACGGGACGGTTCTAGTTAGGAAAGGGTAATGAGAGGAGATGGTATAGTACACAAGGACTACTGTGAAAACATTGCAAAATTTAGCACTCCAAGAGCAAATCGGAGGCGAAGGAAGCATGTGAAGCTCTATATCGACGAGAAGGCAGCCCCCCCCACACACACACACAGGCGCACGAAATTTATTACTGACATTTCCATGTTTTGTTGAAAATGTTATGCCTTGCTGTGAACTCTTCTATATGTCTCGATTTTGCAAGTAACACACAGCACCGAATCGGCAGATTCGGTGCTGTGTGTTAGCTGCACAATCACATAATAAAATAAATTATTCGATTTTTACTGGTCTATTCATAGGACAAAGTCAAATTCATTTTACCAGTTGTGGTTTCCGTAAAATATTCAAGAACTAAACATGATCAGGAATCTGTTCGTGTGAATCGAACATTTCCTTAGCGCGAATTTAGCAAATACCGGCTATATCACTAGACTGCTACATTCACATAATGCACGCTACAGGGATGTAAGTAATGGCAAGTATCCAACATAAAGTTATTGTTTAGTTACATTTGGGTATCATTTTGGTACATTTGGGTACATTTGGGTATCATTTGGGTACATTTTGGGTATCATTTGGGTAAAAAGACATGCCCTTGACCGGCGCGTACATTTGGGTAAAAACTAAAAAGACATGCCTCTTTTGACAACTGAAATGGCTATACTCCCTGTTGGTTTCCGAGATGGACACACGATGTACAAAATATGTATCCGAGTCGAGCTCCGGTTTCTAAGGGCAGATCACGACGAGTCGACATTCAAACTGATTTGAGAAATAATTTGTAAAAAGCCGTCTTTGTATTATAGAGCCTAAAATGTTTGAAATCATGCGCACATCGATGATCCAACTTTGTTAACATTCCGTAATTTAAATTTTTATATAAAATTCCCACACCAACGTCGTTCGCGATAACCCACTGATCGACTCATCATTGGAGCAGCCCGATGTAAGAGCGATAACTCGATATTCTAATACCCCCACCACAGCAAAAAATCCTGTAAGAGTACCCCCATTATAGAATCTTGGCTATGCGGCTGTGATACAGATTCTGTGGAATTTAAAGAAGTCTCTACGGGGTCCGGGTCTTTTCGGCCTCGGGAACATTCGGCCCCAGGTATTTTTCCGGGAACATTCGGCCTCGGTCGAGGCCGAATGTTCCCACTTTTGAGGCCGAATGTTCCCACTTTTGGTAAAAAATTTCTTAGTTTGGGAGTTGAAAAATAACTTTAAAAAATAATTTTTTAGTTAATTTTGTTGTGTTTTTTTGTATATTAGGCGTTTTTCCAGAATATTTTTTTTAAAGAATAATATATACGACCTACCTTTATTCCTAAAGTCGAAATATATTGAGCACGAGACCGATCCATAATGAATAAAGAAATATAAAATCCATTGTATAAAATCCACTGTATTGAATAACAATATGTGTGCTCCAACGCCGACATGCAAACCCGAAATGATGTTGTGAGTTGTAATAAAGGTATTTAAACTCATATTAAACCGCGTCTCTCTTAGTCTCCCTTGTAGAAAACGGAGGCCGAATGTTCCCAGGCCGAATGTTCCCGAGATCGAAAAGACCCGCTCCCTCTCTACCAATCACAAACTTATAAACATAGATTAATGAATGACCTATCCCTTTATAAACTATGCTTGGGAGTCAGACATCGGTTTGGAGGGGCTGTAGATGTAATAATAAAATACATTTCATTGACCCAAAATACACCGACAAGGATATCACTTTTAACAAATTAGGCCTATGTCACCGAATGCCAGTGACCTCGACCCATGACGATCTCGTCCCAAAGTGACCTCGACCCGATTTGGTGACTTCGACCCACTTTTGGTGATCTCGACCCAGAGTGACTTCGACCCACTTTTAGTGATCTCGACCCACTATTTTTCCCGTTCAGAACTGCGGTAATGGCCAGGGAGTGATCTTGACCCACTTTGGATATTATAATCACAGGCGCACGTTACAAACGATTTTTATGTACAAAATATTATTTGTTAAAAAATCGTAACTGACTGCCCCGATCATAGTATGATGGGGGTATCCAGTTATGATGTTGTTATTTTAAATATTATTTTGTTCTTAAAAATCGTTTGTAGCGTGTTCCTGTGACTAGATATGGTAAAGTCGGGAGTGACTAGATATATATATGGTAACGTCGGTAGTTTGGACGAAATATAACATGAATTTTCTTTGAAGAAAATCAAGGCTTTATTCACGTTGATACATTCGATTTTCATAAATATAGATGGTTACAAACGTGCCACTCTGCAAATATTTTTTAAATTTTTGTACACAAATATAGTTTATAATGTCAATGTTTTACATTGTAGGTCCGTTTAAGTTGGAACAAACTTTTAGCAATTGTTTTGTGTTTACCTCACCATGAATGTAACTGTTCCATACCTCGAAGAGCTTACTTTGTATCTGTCTATATTGCTTTCTTTGACGCTTTTGCAGTTTCTTTTCCCATAACAATGTGGTGTCCAATGACACCAGAAGACTTTCTGCGTGTAGAGTATTCATGAGAGTATAAAATGGTGCATTGCAACCTGGTAACCGCTATGGTCATATACCGGGGCCGCTACCAAACCGATGTTGCTGTTTGGTTTTCTTTTCTCTTCTTCCCTTAAATTTGCCATCGCACAACATTATATTCTGGCTCGCCACCATGGTGGGACTCAAACCTCTACCATTGCCAAGCTGGAACCGAATAGAGTCCACTTTCTAATAGTCTTGATGGCGTTGAGGGATTCAGTATTGACAATCTACCACTCCAACGTAAACTGCCGGGAATTCTAACCGCGTGCATACCCCCTCAGACCCCATTTGAGGCAATAGGAACGCTAGGCCTGTGTGATCCAAGGAAAATAAAATAAGGTTAACCGGGTCGCAAGGGATTTGTAAATTCCACATCGTCCCTGCGCGCCTGCGGCACACCAAAACCTTTCATTCACGGCATTTCCGCGAGTATCCAAAGTGGGTCGAGATCACTCCCTGGCCATTACCGCAGTTCTGAACGGGAAAAATAGTGGGTCGAGATCACTAAAAGTGGGTAGAAGTCACTCTGGGTCGAGATCACCAAAAGTGGGTCGAAGTCACCAAATCGGGTCGAAGTCACTTTGGGACGAGATCGACATGGGTCGAGGTCACTGGACACGATGTCATTTCCCTGTCTTTTAAAACTTATCAAACTAAAACTTTATTTATGACAAACATTAACGCTCTGCCAGTCTTATAAAGCATGTGGTAGGGGGGGGGGGGGTAAATGTAGAAAGTGAAATATTATTAGTTCACTAGTTATTTTTTATATACAGTGAGGGTTATGTGGCATAGCGGGTGGAAACCAAACCATACCCTTGCTTGCAGGGTAACCAGACAATTCGGCACCAAGACAATTCGGCACCAATTTTCTGATCAATTCGGCACCTGCTTTGGGACGATTCGGCACCTGCCATTGGTCAATTCGACACCGGGTATAAGTCAATTCGGCACCTCACTGACATGATTGATGCGTGTGTTCACACTTTATCGGCTACAACTAATAACTTATAAAAACAAATTACTGAACTGTTGTTAAAAGTTAAGCCCCAGGTTGTGTGATTGAATATTATGTTACAGGCATAATAATTGTTCTTTAGAAAAATATTTTAAAGAACTTGTGACTTACAATACCGATTGTTAAGTGTCAGCAAGTTTAATAAATGTTGATTAAGGTTAAACTGTGTCTTTTTATTTTGTTATTAAAACAATAATTGTTTCCCGAGCATCAATTTTATATAAAATAAAGCCCAAACCACCAGCAACATCACTTCCAGAATGTCTTCAGACTGTTGTGTTGAATGTAATACCAGTGTTCGACCACGACAGGAGGGCCTTCAATGCGATGGTTGCAATCGGTGGCAACACAGGAAATGCGGAACTGGGATAACTCGACAACAATACAGGGATGCAGTTCGTGAAGAAATAGATATCCAATGGTCCTGTTCGCAGTGCCGAAATATTGATCAGGTAAGACTTACATTTTTTTAAAAGTATTTTAAAAATTCACTAATGAGGTCAGTAAACCTGGGTAATTAAGTGACGGGTAGGTAGTGGCATACCTATGGGGTATTTTAGCGGAGGTGCAGTTCGTACGGAGCTTTTAGAAAATAGTTGGACAAAAATGGTTCGACCATAACTCTGTTTCTCTGAGCGAGGAAATGGCGCCTTTCATAGGCTTATTTTGAAAATTTTACGCACCGGGCCAAAAGAAATTTTCAAAATAAGTCTATGAAAGGCGCCATTTCCTCGCTCAGAGAAACAGAGTTATGGTCGAACCCATGTTGGAGAAGTGTGTTGTATTGTACTCGTGGATCAAGGTTTTGGTGCGCCGTAGGCGCACTAGGGACATCCTGGATACCCCTGGGGATCCTTTCTACCCTTGTTGACGTTTTTGGATTGTTACGTTCATGCCGTTGAGGGACAGAGGAGCCGAGGGGGAAGTCAAGGCACAGACTGCGACCATTGCAGGTGGGTGTTTATCCCCGCGTGGGCTTCTTCTTCTTGCCTTTTTTCCGTGGTGGTGGTTGACTGGGTGATGTTGGTGGTGATATTGGAGGCGGTATTGTTCCTTGGGTAATGGATTGAATCAGCGTTGATATAGATGTGTCCTTTTCTTTTACTTGTTGGTTTTCTTCCTCCCGTCTTTTTTCATTTTTCTCCCTTGCTTCCCGACATTCTGCCCTGATTTCCGCGATTATTCTGTCTATTTCGTTCAGAGAAACAGAGTTATGGTCGAACCCATGTTGGAGAAGTGTGTTGTATTGTACTCGGGACACGTTTTACTCTTTTATTTCAGACATCTGAGAGTACTGTTAATGCGACGTTCGTCATAAATCATTCCTTCGGAACAGATGCCAACACCACAACAGAGGCTTCATTCAACGTTAATGCCTCATTTGATGTACCTGTGCCTTCAAATGAAGAATCAATAGCTGGAGACAGTTCTGCAGTTATATCAGTCACAGATTCTGAACCTGCAGAATATCACATCGTGGAACATGGTTCTGTGCGGAGAAAGAGAATGTTAATACATGACGACGGGTACAGTTTCACAGTGAAAAAACAGAAAAATGAACACATCTTGTGGAGGTGCACCAAAAGAACTAAAAATAACTACTGCCCAGCGACTGTGATTCAAGATGCTGAAACATTCAAAGAGGGACTCAAGTCACACATTCATTCAGCAGAGCCTGGAAAATTTCTTGCCGTACAAACTGTAACAAAGGTATGTACATGCATAGCATTTATAAATATAAAATAAGTTAATTGGTAATCAAAAACAGTATGCCTGTCGATTTGCACAGTGATTATTATTGTACAAACAAAACCAAACAGATTGTCAGCAAGTTTGCATTATACTTAAATTACTGTAAAAACGATGACGAGAGACAGTAGATTGATGTAAAAAGACCAGTCATGCACAGTGACATGTTGATTTTTTACTCACTAATTGATTTTATTGAAGAACACGCTGCAGGTTTTTTAAAGAAAGATATCACAGTGGACAACAAACGCCACATTCTCTTTTATACAGATAGGCAACTAGAGCTTTTGGGAAAGGTCAAAACTTGGTACATGGACGGTACATTCAGAGTGGTGAATAAGCCGTGGGTTCAGCTATTCTCTGTTCATGCCTTCATAAAGTCGTCAGATAGTCTGAAACAAATTCCACTTATATTTTGCATTATGTCAGGCAAGCGAACAGAAGACTATTATGCACTTCTCAGAACAATTGACTGAAGGTTACCCAGTGATATTTCCTTGGAAAGAGTTGTTGTTGATTTTGAAGCAGGACTGTGGCAGGCAATACGCCGGCGTTTCCCTGATACACCCATCCAGGGGTGTGTCTTTCACTGGGCTCAAGCTGTCTTCCGTAAAGTTCAAGAAAAGGGATTACAGACAGACTATAATAAGAAAGATACAGTTTACAAATATGTTAGAAAATTAATAGCACTCCCATTTTTGCCTCCGGAACATATTGAACAATCATTTGAGTATCTAGCTGACCAGGCCGGTACACCAGAGTTGGAGTCTGTTGTACAATGTATAAGAAACACTTGGATAGAAAACAGTATATTTGAAATTGAAAATTGGAGTGTATTCATGTCAAGTGTTCGTACTAACAATGACGTCGAGGGATGGCACAATCGAATAAACAGTAGAGTTAACAGTAGAGGAAGGGGGCCATTTTATCTCCTCATTATTGAGTTGTTCAAAGAAGCAACAGCCATTCCCTTGACAATTAAGCTAGTTTCTGAGGGCAAAATGCAGAGACGGCAAAGGAAGGCTGCTGATGAGATTCAAGGGAAACTGTTTAAGTTGTGGCAAAGGTACATTGATGGGGAAATTACCTCCAGTCAGCTTTTAAAAAAATGTTCTGGTATTTATGGACCTGTCGTATAAGATTCCAGTAAAGGTTAAATTGTTTGTTAAAGGGTAACTTTTTACGATTATTTTGTCAGTGTATTGCCCCAAAACATAGCTCATGCTCCCTCTTTGAAACGAACTCAATTGAGGTCGTTGCAATGATGAATCATGAGCTATGTTTTGCGGCAAATGAAATCCACCAAAATCTGATTTATTATTTTTTCAGTGAATTGCCTCAAAACATAGCTCATGCTCCCACTTTGAAACTAACTCAGCTGAGGTTGTTGCAATGATGAATCATAAGCTATATTTTGCGGCAAATGAAACAAAAAAGCCGATTTATTATTTCTTCAATAAATTGAATATCCACCTTTTGTCTGATTACTTTTGACTGAAAATATTTAAAATAAAAAAAAATATTAGAAACAATTTTATTCCTTGTCTTTCACAACCCCCATGTTTTCGCAGAATCGTCCTGGCTGTCTTTTTCGCCAAACGTCTCGACAGTATCATGATAACTTTTATGATTGACATTCTCAAAGACTATGACGAACTAAGCAGATAAATAATTGATTATCTGATTAATTCGCCACATTCATTAAGAATGTCAGTTATAAAAATTATCATGACACTGCGCGGCGAAAAATTATTCAGGTGCCGAATTGTCCTACTCTTGGTGCCGAATTGTCCTGGTGCCGAATTTAGTGGTGTCGAGTTGTCTTGGTGCCGAATTTAGTGGTGCCGAGCCGTCCCGATGCCGAATTGACCCGGTGCCGAGTTGTCTGGCATTCGCTTGCAGAACCGATAGACTGAACCTGTGGGCCCAGCAAGCGAATTTGTAAGTCACAGACCATGGGTAGTCAACAAGTTGTTCAACCAGATGCAAATTACACAAGTTGTTTTTGTTTTGTTTTTTTGGGGGGTGGGGGGGGGGGGGGGTTATTGGTGTTTAAGGGTACAGTCAGCATCTGTAGGTTTATTATGACCACAACATAGGTATGAAGTCAAGTTTAACCAGTCAATTTATACCTATATTGCCCATTTTAGAGGACTTCCACCCCAGGCATTGGTTATCGGTCCTATTTTAATCAGTAAGGAATAACTTGTGTGCCACTTTAAACAAGCACTGCTCCACTTCACTTGTCACATGGGCCATACACAAGTTTTTTTTTTTTATCTCAAGCAGGTAGGTGTATACTGATAGATATCCATTTTGGAGGCTCCTGGAGTTATAAACGAGCTGGACTCAGAGACTGGTCATGATCCGGCCCAGTGGGGGAAAAAGGTTGCTATTGTCTGTAAGAATACCAGAGTAAGGAAATATCTCTGTTGTGTGACATATTTTGGATACTCTGGCAGCCTGGACTATGATGTGTGCTTGGAGCTCAGTAGCCACTGTGACAAGGTATCGGTGTAGAGAAAGAAACAAAAGTGGTATGTGGCAAATTTAGGTATCCCTAGTTGCATTGCCAAGTCTGTATTTTTACAGTTCTGTGCTCTTCCTCTTTCTCCTCATCCTCACCCCCCCCCCCCCCCCTGCATCATTATTCATGTAAAAGAAAAACTAAAATCTTGGGGGAGGGGGGGGGGGGAGGGGGGTGCTGGGCATACAGTAAGTCAGTGTGCAAAATTTCAATGAAAGTGTCAATGACACTGTAGCTCAACTTGTCAAGACAAAGACATGTAAATGTATAGCATGTGACACAGCAATGACAAACATCTAGGTAATGACCTGATAACAAAGGTACATATAAAGTATTGTAACGGTCTGTACATAAATACTGACCGTTGTCTGTAACAAATGTATAGGTAAAGTATTGTAAAGGTGGGTGACAGTCAGATGCTAAACTAGAAAAGAAAAATCTGAGTCCCAGAGTGGGTCTGACTGAACCCCAAAATATTTGTTCTCATAGCACAGTAATAACAAAGGCACCCCAAAACACACTCGTTCCCATCCTAAGGTGAAAACAAAGGTACCCAAGAACTTTGTGAAGATCAGTTCATAAATACGAGCTGTATAGAACTTGTGACAAAAAACTGATTGGACCTAATTTCGGTACAAAATGGCCACTGGCAGCCATCTTGAATTTTGGACTGCACCCAGAAACACTCGTTCTCGTCCCAAGGTGATAACAAAGGTACCCAAGAAGTTTTGTGAAGATCGGTTAATAAATACAGCCTCTACCCTGAGCCGTATTGACATGTGTGCTTACATTGTGTAAGTAGCACTGAATAAATCAAAGTTCATCTAATTTGCATAATTTCTGCACGAAAAAAAAAAACCCTTACAATATGTGATGTATTCCATGTTACTAAACATTCATACAAAAATTTATTCAAATCAGAACTTTCATACAGAAGTTCTGTACAAAAGACTGATTGCACTAATTTTGGTACAAAATGGCTGCTGGTGGCCATCTTGAATTTCGGACCACACCCAAAAACACTCGCTCTCATCCCATGGTGATAACAAAGGTACCCAGAAGTTTCGTAAAGATTGGTTCATAAATATGGCCTCTAGTCTGAGCCGTATAGAAGTTGTGTACAAAAAACTGATTAGACCTAATTTCGGTACAAAATGGCCACTGGCAGCCATCTTGAATTTTAGACCGCATCCAGAAACTCTCGTTCTCGTCCCAAGGTGATAACAAAGGTACCCAAGACATTTCGTGAAGATCAGTTCATAAATACAGACTCTAGCCCGAGCCGTATTGACATGTGTACTTACTGTGTGTAAGTCGCACTGAAAAAATCAAAGTTCATCTAATTTGCATAGTTTCTGCACGAGAAAAAAAACAGTATTATATGTGATGTATCGCATGGTACTAATCATTCACACAAAAAATTATTCAAATCAGCGCTTTCATCTGGAAGTTCTGTGCAAAAATCTGATTGCACCTAATTTTGTACAAAATGGCTGCCATCGGCCATCTTGAATTTTGGACCGGACCCCAAAACACTCGTTCTCGTCCCACGGTGATACCAAAGGTACCCAAGAAGTTTTGTAAAGATCGGTTCATAAATACGGCCTCTAGCCCAAACCGTATTGGCATTTGCACTTACAGTGCTGAAAGTAACACCAAAAAACATCAAAATTAGTCTAATTTGCACAATTTATGCACGAGAAAAAAACCTGTATTATATGTGATGTATCCCATGCTACTAAACATTCATACAAAACATTATTCAAATCAGAGCTTTCATATGGAAGTTCTGTACAAAAAACAGATTTCTGCATTGTCGGTACAAAATGGCGGCTGGCAGCCATCTTGAATTTTGGACCGCACCCAAAAACACTCGCTCTCGTCCCACAGTCATAACAAAGGTACCCAAGAAGTTTCTGTTTCGTAAAGATCGGTTCATAAATACGGCCTCTAGCCGGAGCCGTATCCAATTGTAGACGGACAGACGGATGGACAGACAGACGGACGACGGGCCATGACAAAAGCTCAAATGACTCTGACAGACCATTCACATCACTTGGAGATGGCTAACCGAATGCTCGGCTATGTAAAAATTCTTGGAAAACTGCTTTTTTTTTTATCAGTAACAAGTATTCATATATTGCGTGGAATTGAAATCTATACATGTGTAGCCTCTCGAGGCAAAATCTAAAAATCTATCAAACACAAGAAAGGCTGGTTAACTGGTAGAGTGTTGGAAGCCCAT
Organism: Pictodentalium vernedei; assembly: GCA_031216915.1. Lineage (NCBI taxonomy): Eukaryota > Metazoa > Mollusca > Scaphopoda > Dentaliida > Dentaliidae > Pictodentalium > Pictodentalium vernedei. The sequence goes on along the minus strand of CM062292.1, from coordinate 27,679,608 downwards.
ATTCGGCCTTTATTCTGAACTGCAGCTACCAAAAGTTGAAGACTCGTATTTTGTGGATTTCCTTCTTATTATCTTTGATTTGGAAGTAAAATTACTTCATCTCCATCGATTTGCATTGTTACAATTTATGGGAGAGTGCCTATAGGCACTCTCCCATAAATTGTAACAAGACAAAAATGTGTGAACAAATCTTGAGGCTGAGAAAGACTTTAGCACTCTACAAGTTAAGTTACTCAAACTTTACCATTCAAGATGCAACTTTTGGCAAACCGAACATCCGTTCACGTGGGGGCGCGGTGGCATTGTGGAAACCGGTTCTCATCAGATCACCGAAGTTAAGCAACGTCGAGCTCGGTTAGTCCTCGCATGGGTGACTGTCTGAGCGATCGATTCAGACTCCCGTGTTGTGTCCTTGGGCAAGGCACTTAACCCCGACTGTCCACATGGGGGCATGATGACGCCGTGTACGAAGGCGTACTGCACGCCGATGGTGCGCATGTATTCAACCAATCTAACCCTGCCTGTGCTGCAGTCGGGAGTTATGATGTTGGGGAGCTGGCAGCCGCTCGTTGCTCGTGTTGTACTCTGGCTTCCTCCACCCATAAAACTGTCACGGTCATGATTAGCCATTGTGCATAAGTATGTGACCTTAAACACCAATAAATAAATAAATAATAAATCCGTTCACATAGATTTAAATTTGCGTAATCACCATGTGAATGAAACGAGCATTCTCATCAAATTTTGCATACTGGTAAGTAAACCCTGACCCTGTACCCATCTGTCAGATACTTGAGTGCAAATTAACCTGGCATATACTCTCAATTTATGAGAGCGCGGTGGCTCAGTAGGTAGAGGTGCAGGCTGCAAGCCGAGAGGTCCTCGGTTCGAATCCCACCTGCAGCAACCACGTTGTGTCCTTGGGCAAGACACTTCATCTCCACTGCCCGCGTGGGGGCACGGTGGCGTTGTGTACTAAGGCGTACTGCACGTCGATGGTGTACTTGTCTTCAAACAATGCTAACCCTGCTTGTGTAGAGTTAGTATGTTGGAGAGCTGACAGTTGCTCACTGTTGCTCAGTGGTTCTCTCCGGGTACTCCGGCTTCCTCCACCCGTAAAACTGTCAGGGTCATGATTAGCCATTGGGCATAAATATGTGACCTTAAACACCAATAAATAAATAAACACTCTCAATTTACACTAGTACTTCACCACGTTTTTTGTTTGTTTGTTTGTTGGTTGTTAACGTCACATATTTATGCACCATGGCTAATCGTGACACAACATGGAGATGAAGTCAAGTTTAGTCAAGCGTTGATCTACATGTTGCCCATTTTAGAGGACTTTCACCCCAAGCATTGGTGACTGGGTCCTATTTTACTAATAAAGCGGAACTGGTTTACCACAGTAAACAAGTGCTGCTTACTTCCCGGGGTTCCCACGGGGAACTTCACCACGTAGAGCAGAACTAAATGAAAATAAACAAATACAATAATGAGAGTAAAAAAAATAACAACATCTTTAGTTTTGTTTTAATAATTTATTTCACCATACTCCGGATTAAAAATTCATGCGAGTATCAGTGTCGATTTTCGCATATAATTTACCAAGGAAGCATTAAGAATCAACTTCATTCTCACAAAATGTTCATTTGAATCTTGTCAAAGATTATAAAGGTGCCCTTAAGGACCTGGAGAATTCTATTTATTTTTTGCTTCCTCATAATAATGAGGTAACATTTACTTAGCAGATGTGTCTACTGAAGTTTTGGCTGCCTTTACAGGCCTTTACAGGCAGTCAAGATTTCAGTAGAAACCATTGTCAATGTACTGTAACTTCCACTAACAAGACCACCAAAAGCCTGTATGTTTAAATCTGTGTTCTACATCAACATGTAAGACAAGAAACTCACCAGAATTGCAACTTGGCCCTCGAAGGTTAAACTAGATTCAACATATACAGATGAGGGTTTGTTTTATTATTATGGAATACAGTGGAGCCCACTTAAATAGATACCTCTTAATAGTATATCCCTGTTAATTGAATATAATTTCCCAACACAAAATCATTTACTATACCTCCAGTACAAATTTGACCTGTTAATTGAATATAAGTTATAATAGAGTAAACTCCAGTTAACTGAATAAAAAATCTTGTAACATGTCAAGAAATTACCCTGACTCTCCCCAGTTTTCCTTTGGCTATAGATTTATTTGGCCTCTGTACATCCAATACAGGCATTTAATCTATTATATCTTGTTTGACAGAGCAAATGGAGCTCTGTCAAACAAGATATAATAGAATAAATGCTAAGTTTATCTCTAGAATACAGGAAAGTGACACAATCCCTGTTAACTGAATACTCCTGTTAATTGAATAATTTTCATTTGTAAATTGGCTATTCAATTAACAGGGTTCCACTGTATGTTCTGATTACACAAACAGGGGTATAACAGTATAATCTCAAGTTTTTAGTTAAGAACTGAAAACTTATTCTGACAGCATGAATTTGCCAGTATCAAATAAATAAATAAACAAATAAATGATATGGAATGAGCATTTTGGTCACACGATATTTATGAAATGTGTCTAAGAATTTTTTGCTTTGCCTTGCCAGAGGTCCATCAGAATGGGAAATTCGTAGACAAGTTTCATAAATATCGTATGACCAAAACACGAATTTCATATTCTATTTATCATATGACAAAAACATAACTTTTAGATAGAAAAGAAGGGTTAAAGAATGGAATTTCACCTTGAATGTCATGCATTTGACTGTGACGCATCACATCTGCACGCAGTCATACATCATAACCGTATTAATTCAACTCCGATCTTTTCAGCGATAATCAATAAGAAAGTGCTCTTTTGAAATTGACCAATCAAATCAACTGAAGGTGTTATGAAGCATTAATTAATATTTATTGAAAATATGAAATGGTAATAAGCCGAGAAAATGGAGAAAGCATATGATTAATAATGCTATTACCTCATTAACCCTTTACCCAACGTAACGGCCAAAACCGGCCAGCGCTATTCTCAAAAATCGCCAATTAATTTTCACTATTTTTTTCATTTTTTGTCTCAAAAACATAGGTTATGACCCCTCGTTGGAACGAGCTCGTCAAGCTCGTTCCAACGAGGGGTCATAACCTATGTTTTTGAGACAAAAAATGAAAAAAATTAGTTATTCAAGAATTTTTTTTGCAAGTGTCGTCTGCTTTTCATGTTAGGTAAAGGGTTAACAAAGGAAGTTAGTTAACTGTTTGAGTGCTAAATTATTTTTCAAGGATGATTTGTAAGATGGGTATTTTTTTTTTCAAAGATACAATGCTGCCCGTAAATGAAGTCTCAGTTAATTAGTTTAGCAAGATTTTGTCATCCATAATTGTTTAGCTACTATTTATTGTAGAGTGCCTGTTGGTACTATCCAATAATTTTTAACAATACATAAAGGATACCTACTGTTTTTGAGTGAGTATCAGAATTATCTCATGAGTGGCTGCAAAGGAATATTACTTTTCACAAGTTGCTGAAAGCTGCGAGTGAAAAATTAAATTCCTTTGCAGCCACGAATGAGATAATTCCAATACTCACTCAAAAACAGTAGGTATTCTTTTTATTATATGCACTGCGTTGTTTTTATTGCGATTAAAAGAGGTAAAGTGGTGTTTTCATTGCAATCAAAAACTGGAGGGGGAGAAAATGATTACAATGTCAACAAAAATCAGCTGATGCAGCTGACCCATTTACTTATTGGCCCCAATTTCAAAATCAAACTACCACACAACAAAATAGTTCCACATAAATCCCCTTAGAAAATGGCTATATTGTCAGTTACGCACACCAAATCAATGAACGCATGTGAAAGTGGTTTATGACATTCCCCTCAAAACAATGGGTGGCACATTTATTCAAAAGTAATAACAAAAGTGCACAGCGCAGATGCACACAAACATGACGCAGTTCACAAAATGTTCAATAAAGGACGAAGGAGGATTTTTCAAATGTTCAAATTGTTTTTAGCATATTTGTCAATCACTGTCACTGTCACTATCGATGAGTCGGATTTTCTTGTACTTCCTTTTTGGACTATTAGCAACACTAACTTTGTTACTTTGAGACGAGCTAAAATACACATTTACCGGTGCTGTGTGTACTGGACATATAAAAAGTACGTTCGTCGGTGGAGTAATTTCATTCTTATTTTCTTGCATGATTCGATTAATCTACAGAGGGATATTCCCTTACATCTATCGTGACGATAGGTATAGAAAAATATCGGTTAAAAATTTCTCGCTATCTTTTAAAAAAGCATATAATAAAATTTTTTATCATACGACTCGTCCGTTTTGTTCACTTTAAAACATTTGATATTTTGTTTTCATATTAATCAGTGATAAATAAAGCCTTCTGTCAATTTCATTGGTCAATTTCAGAACTCGACAATTTGATTGGCTGAACAAAATACAACTGGGCCACATTTTCATAATTTGCATAATTAGAGTTGGGAGCTTTCATTGGTCAATTTCAAAACTGGACAATTTGATTGGCTAAACCAACTACAACTGAGTCACAGTTGCATAATTTCAGTAGGGACAATTTATGTTATCTGTCCCATTTAGGATGGGTTATACTGTATTAATCTTTTACCTAACGTAACGGCAAAAACCATCTCGTGCAATACAAGAAAAACGCCATTCATTTTTTTTTATATTTTCGCTTTTTGCTTCCAAAACATAGGTTATGACCCCCTCATTGGAACTAGCGTGTTGCGCTCGTTCCAATGAGGGGTCAAAACCTATGTTTTGGAAGCAAAAAATGAAAAATTTTAGTTATATAAGGATGTTTTTTCCAAGTGCCGTCTGCAACTCAAGTTAGGTGATGGGTTAAAAAGTCATACTAAGTAGCTAATTTGTGCGTGTGTGTGTCATATGATAAATAGAATATAAAATGAGTGTTTTTCTCATGTAATATTTATGAAACTCGGCTGAATTTTCCATTTGGGTGAGCCAGAGGTTAAAAGCTAATAAAAAGTTAAAAATGTTTAAAACTTGTTGGTGACAAAAAAACTTGTTGGTAAATAAATGTCCATAAATGTGACAGAAATTATCCGAATGACATGCACTATTGAGAGGGTGTAGACATCATGAAGATACACTTGCACACCAAGTATGGTGTCATTCCATCAAGTATTTTAGGATAGCAGGGTAGCATCACTAAATTTACCCTCTGTGAATCTCAATCTGAATCAGGGTCTCAAAACTAAACAGAAAGAGGTTCCCAGAGGATAAATTGGCCCACTGTATAGGATAGCATCATCAAATTCACCCTTTGGGGACCTCAATCTGCAAATGTCAGACTGCTTATTTTCTGGCCTGTGTGAACATGATGCACAATGAGTAGAAATAACAAGTTTCTTTGTATAATCAGATGCTTTGTTACTTGTAAATAGTGTGAAGATGTTTGAAGAAAAAACAACCCCAAAGTTTTCACCGGCGAATTCTGTATGAGCATGTACTTAAAGTTGGAGGTCTAATATATTCATGTCTGTGGCATTTCCTATAAAACAGGGCTTATATTTCGTCTAAATTTGTGAGAATCCATTTGGATTCTCGTGAAAATGGTTGCGAGAATCCATACCTACTAAGAGTGTCCCAGGATCCCATGACGCCACCATGGTTGAACCACTGTTGTATACTGATAACACAAGTTTACAATTTTACCCAAAATACCTTTTTAATTTTTAAAACTAAATTTGATGATTTTTAAACAATAAATAATAAATAAATGATAAAAAATAATTAAATGAACAATATTTACCAAGAAAATCTTACAAATATGGCTGTCGTTGGAACCGGCTCAATGAGCCGGTTCCAATGACAGCCATATTTGTAAGATTTTATTGATAAAGTGTCAGGATATTTCAGGTAATGTTAGCCTTCTGCTGGTTAATTTGTTGCCGCTGTGTTAAATAAAGGGTTAAGTTGACTCAATTCTTTTCACGCGAATCCTAGTAGAGGTGCAGCGAGAATCTACATGGATTCTCGCCGGTTTTATTGCGCGAATCTTTGTGCGAATCGATTCTTGGATTCTCGTCGAAATTTTAGCCCTGTAAACATTCACTGCTTGAGTGCTAATAAGTCACTTTCATGGCTCCTTAGAAAATGTCTGAAAGCCAATTTAGTGGCTTTATACTGAATGAATTAACCTAGCATTTATTTACTTACTGGTGTATAACCCTTTACTTAACATTAAAAGCAGACGACACTTACAAATAAATTTCTTGAATAACTAATTTTTTTCATTTTTTGTCTCAAAAACATAGGTTATGACCCCTCATTGGAATGAGCTTGTCAAGCTCATTCCAATAAGGGGTCATAACCTATGTTTTTGAGACAAAAAATGAAAATAATAGTTATTCAAGAATTGTTTTTTTGCAACTGTTGTCTGCTTTTCATGTTAGGTAAAGGGTTAAAAAAAACAAAAAACAATGAAGTCCCCATTACACCCACGGCAATGCGTCTTCGTTTGCACGCACGGATACATGACCCAATTGTTGATTGCATAATTCACTTGTGAAGTTATCGTTTATAATCAAACCCGGAAATCCCAGTAAATCACACTTTGGAAAGTAATAAAATAGTGGATCAAATCTAATGGTTTTTTGGTGGTGGATAATATATAGAACTGCTGACTCCTTGCTAATAAACAGCCCATAAAACTACAAGGTTACATTTTGTTCGACTGTGTCGACAAGCATTCTCAAACAAATTGTAACTAATACATTATTGCAGAAATGTGTAAAAATACTCCCTATCTGTATGTATTTGGCTGTAATTCTTCATTGGGTTAATTGTGATCCATACGTGCATGCTCAACAGTGGAAATCAATAATGCAAAAAACGATATAATACTACTTGGGGTGCAGCTGACTGTTTTTGAGACAAAAAATGAAAAAAATAATGAAAATGAATTGGCGATTTTTGTGAATAGCGCTGGCCAGTTTTCGCCATTACATTGGGTAGAGGGTTAAGGTCAGATATTTCTGCACAATGGCTAATCATGACCACGACAGTTTTACGGGAGGAGGAAGCCAGACTACCCGGAGAGACCTACCAAGCAACTGCGAGCAACTGTCAGCTCCTCAGCATAGTAACGCCGCACAGCTTTCTGTCGAATCCCTCTTTCACACAGCAACAAATTTCCTTGCCTTTACTTGTTTCATGTATAATACTAATAATGTATCTTGTGTTGTTCAGGTTTTTGTTACTCAACTGTTATTGTCAAATGTATTTATTTATCAACTATTGAATAAATATTGTTTAAACTAACTCCACACAAGCAGGGTTAGCACTGGTTGAAGACAGGTGCACCATCGTAGTGCAGTATGCCTTAGTATACAATGTCACAGTGCCCCCAAGTGGGCAATGGTGATGAAGTGTCTTGCCCAAGGACACAACGCAGTTGTCGCAGGTGGGAATCAAACCGAGGACCTCTTGGCATGCAGCCTGCACCTCTGCCTACTGAACCACCATGCCCCCAATTAGCTTAATGCTTTCACAGCAGTAAATGTTTGTTAACAATATATTGGAGAGTGCCAACAGGCACTCTCCAATAAATGGTAACAAAACAATTATTTATCAACAAATTCTAACCGAACTAAGGCACCTCTTGCTGGTAGTATGGGATCTTTGAAAAAAAATTTAAAATCATCTTTGAAATATAATTCAGCTCTACATCAGTTACATAGGATTTTGGCTTCACACTGGAAAACGAAGAAATTCTCTTGGGTAAATTTCAGCACAAGAACCAATAATAATGATGAACAATTATAAGGCCTTCAAAAGTTAAAGATCTGTTTCTCAGGCCCTCCCAGTCCCACATGATCCTTTGGGTTACTGCATGCTCTCTTTTTATAACCAATGCAAACTTAAAAAAAATAAATATTAAATGGTTTATGTGCGATATTTTACCCATGTTATTAAAATTGATAAATTTGTCCCTTAGGTGCAACAAGGCTTTGCAGTGCTTGAGCATTGCAAAGCCTTCTTGCACTCAAGGGATGCAATACACTACCACTACCCATGCTTTTCTGTAGATTATGGGGCCTAAAACATAAAACAAACCAAGAACATGAACTTTTGATAGCAAAGAAATAATTACAAAAATAAAATAAAAAACCACCCGCCCGCATGCAATTTTACAAAAATTGCCTGAGAAACAGAAGATCTACTTTATGGGGCCTAACAAGAGTTTGTAAACTATGATTCTAAGGGGGAAGAACCTGAAACCTAAAACAGATGCCAAGAACGAGACAATACTGGTGGTTTTTCTCCCACCAGGCCACATTAGGTCTAGGGTGAATCTGTATTTATCATTGTGCCTAAACTAAATTAATCTAAAGATCAGCATCCCAGCCTTTGTACTAACAGTATTACACATATCAAGAGTACAGTGGAACCCAGTTAATTGAATAGCCATTTTCCAAATGAAAATTATTCAATTAACAGGAGTATTCAATTAACAGGGAATGTGTCACTTTCCTGTATTCTAGAGATAAACTTAGCATTTATTCTATTATATCTTGTTTGACAGAGCTCTATGAGCTCTGTCAAACAAGATATAATAGATTAAATGCCTATACTGGATGTGCCGAGGCCAAATTGGTCTATAAACAAAGGGAAACTGGGGAGAGTCAGGGTAATTTCTCGACAGGTTACATGATTTTTTATTCAATTAACAGGAGTTTACTCTGTAACCTATATTCAATTAACAGGTCAGATTTGTACTGGAGGTATGGTAAATAATTTTGTGTTGGGGAAATTATATTCAATTAACAGGGATATACAATTAAGTGGGCTCCACTGTACTGTATCTTTCTTTGGCTCCAAAACCCAGTAAAAATTTCAACAGGCCTGGGCACCAGGAGTGCAAACTTACATTTTTTTCAACGACAAAACAAGAGATAACTATTTAGCTTTAACTGTTCAAGAAAGTTGCTCATTCAATAGACAAGAAATTCATACAAAACCACTCAATAAATCTGATTTCCATATACCATGAATGACTGGACAGTCTGTTTTCCTGAGCCCTGAAATGACTTTTTTTTAACCCTTTACCTAACATAATGGTCATATTTGGCAAGCGTTATTCATAAAAATAACCGTCCAATTTTTTATTTCTCAGTTTTTGCCTCTAAACTATAACCCCTTACCAGAATGAGCATATGAAGCTGAGTCTCATGAAGAGGTCATGTTTGTTTGATTATTGGGGGTCATTTATTATTTATTTATTTATTGATGTTTAAAGTCGCATATTTAGGCACAATGGCTAATCATGATCGTGACAGTTTTACGGGTGGAGGAAGCCAGAGTACCTGGAGAGAACCACCGAACAACGACGAGCAGCTGCCAGCTCTCCAACATCGTAACTCCGCACTGCAGCAGAGGCAGGGTTAGGTTGGTTGAAGACATGCGTACCATCGACATGCAGTACGCCTTAGTACACGGCGTCATCGTGCCCCCACATGGGCAATGGGGGTGAAGTGTCTTGCCCAAGGACACAACGCGGTTGCCGCAGGTGGGACTCAAATCGAGGACCTCTTGGCTTGCAGCCTGCACCTCTACCTACTGAGCCACCACGCCCCCTTATTGGGGGTCAATGACGCTTTCAACAAGTAGGGTAACACTGTATCAGAAAATTTTACAGGTGGTGGAAGCTGGAGTACCTGGAGCAGTTATCAACCGTCAGGTTCCCCAGTGAACAAACTCTGCACAAGTGCACCACTGACATGCAATGCACTGTAGCAAACAGCACCAGAGTGCCCTCCCTTTGCCAATCAAGATTAAGTGTCATATATAAGGACACAGTGCAGTGACTGCTGGTCAGGACTGACCTGGTGACACTGCAGTTCCCGTCAGGGGTCATCAACAGTGGCCAAAATTTAGGTGTTTTTTTAGGGGGGGGGGAGGCAGACATGTTAAGTTTCATGATTTTGGTGGGAGGCTCCCGATTTTTGATGTCATCTCCTGACCTCATGATCAAGGGACAGATTCTCACGTTTTTGAGACCCCATGTTTTGTTTTTCAAACTTGAGTCTCGAGTTTTCAGTTTACTGTACTAACTACTATAAATAAGCCGAGTGGAACTTGGAAGATAGAAAAAGTATTTCAAGCAAATTGCCTTACCTTTGTTCCTCCTCCCTCCCCCATTTCTCTGACTTGAATTTACAGTATGTTTATGGAAGGGGCGGGGGGAGGTGTTTGGAATTTGTTTTATGCAAATTTTTTCCAACCTAATTTTTGTCAACCAGTTAGATGAACTGTACATATGTTCCCACTTCCAATATTTTATTTATTTTTTGAGCATGATTTCTAAAGGTAATGGATGAAGTGTGGGGGGGGGGGGGGGAGACTTAAAGTTTTTGTCTTGTATGGAAAAACAAGCTTAGCCACATAAAAATCTCACTATTTGAGTTTTTCAAACTTTTTTTTTTTTTTTGGGGGGGGGGGGGGGGGAGTGGAATCTTTATGTTGTGCCAAATGAAAGATTTTAGTACCAAATGGATTCTGATTGTAAATGACAACAAATTAACCATGTATCATTCTTTAAGGGCGACAAGACAGCTGATCAACTTGTTGCACTCAAAGAACGATATTGTAACTTAGTATTACATGCACTTTTAAGTATTTTAGTTGCCAAAAAAACCCCCAGAAATGATCAAAGTGTAGATAATAAAAAAGTATAAGGCTATTTTATTAATGTTTACAAAATACTTTCATTATATTTATTTATTACTTTCCAAAGTGTGATTTACTGGGATTTCCAGGTTTGATTATAAACGATAACTTCACAAGTGAATTATGCAATCAACAATTGTGTCATGTATCCGTGTGTGCAAACGGAGACGCTTTGCCGTGGGTGTAATGGGGACTTCATTGTTTTTTGTTTTTTAACCCTTTACATAACATGAAAAGCAGACGACACTTGCAAAAAAAATTCTTGAATAACTATTATTTTCATTTTTTGTCTCAAAAACATAGGTTATGACCCCTCATTGGAACGAGCTCGATGAGCTCATTCCAATGAGGGGTCATAACCTATGATTTAGAGACAAAAAATGAAAAAAATAATGAAAATTAATTGGCGATTTTTGAGAATAGCACTGGCCGTTTTTGACCATTACGTTAGGTAAAGGGTTAAATAATAAATTATTGTAATAATAATAAAAAGTAATAAACAGAGTAATCGCTTGACTGGACTGGTTACGTGACATAATTCATTCGAGGCGAGGGACTATACTGTAAAACACTTGTGCGCACTTGTGTTTGTACAACGTCCCTTACCTCTCATGAATTATTTCACGTAGCCAGTCCAGTCAAGCGATTACTCTCTATTTACTTACTGTTTATTTTCTCCAAATAAACTAGTGGAAAATATAGAGGATATCTACGCTGTTTTAGTAAATATCGGGAATTATCTCATGAGTGTGGACCTGGAAGTTTTATTTTTCACGAGCGCTAGCGCTCGTGAAAAATAATGCTTTCAGGTCCACACTCATGAGATAATTCCCGATATTCACTAAAACAGCATAGATTTTCTTTTTATTATATGCTATGTGACATTTTACTGTGCAATATTCAGCCCAATTCGACTGCAAACAGTTTCAAGACAATAACAAAAAGCTGCTGATCATTCGTTCAAGGCGACGTCATGCACTGAAGCATAATGTCATTTAGGACGCTACTGAAAAAATTCATTGTGTGGACCTGAAAATATTATTTTTCACTCATGCAAGTGCTTGTGAAAAATAAAACTTTCAGGTCCACACTCAGACACTGACTAAAATGGAGTAGATTTTCGTTTTTATTTTTCTACTACGAGACATTTTATTGCACAATATTCAACCCAATTCGACAAGAAATGTGTATTTTTCAAAACAATAACAAAGATCAGCTCATCGTTTCTTCAAGGCCACATGGTGCGGCATAACGTGACGTCATTTAGGAAGCTCCTGAGGGATATTCCTCGATATCCATCGAGTCAATGGATATCGAGAAATATCTTTTAAATAATTTATGATAATCCACAGGCTAGCATATAATAAAATTTATTATCTTTCAGAAGGATTACAAAAAAAAAGATTAAGCTAGAACTTAAATTTCGACAACACTCCGAGAATCGATTCGCGCAACAAAACCACCAAGAATCCATGTAGATTCTCACTGCACCTCTGCTGGGATTCATGTGAAAACAATTAAGTGAAGTAAATCCTTAACCAAACATAGTAACCAATATAAGGCTTAACATGACCTGAAATATCCCGACACTTTGTCAATAAAATTGTACAAATATGACTGTCATTGGAATCGGCTCAATGAGCCGGTTCCAATTACATCCATATTTGTAAGGTTTTATTGGTAAATATTGTTTTTTTTTTTTTAATATTATCAAATCCAGTTTATGTTTTAAAACGTAAAAAGCTGTGTTTTCCCCAAATTTTGATGGAATATGAGCCCTATTAAACTCAAGAAGATTATGTAATTAGTGTTCAACCAATTACCAAGAATGGTCGCCGACTGATCACCGATTATTTCAGCTCACAATTGGCCGATTTCGATGCCAATTCTGATTATTATAGCGTTCACTACTAAAAAAGTCAAGGCCCGAAAGAACTACATTTAATTGAACATATTTTACAGGGTTTACAGCCTGAACTGCAGTCTGTCGATCCCAACCCGCCTGATTACTTCTGATCTTGATTCAGTCAATCAAAAATAGACATCGTTCAAAAGAAACAGATAGCACTGTTGCACTCCTTGCTGTATGAACAGTCGCAAGCTGTTTTGAAACAAGACATCCAGTCAGCTTGTTTCAAAGCGGTTTGCAACAAACTACCTGCGACATTAACCCTTTACCCAACGCAGAAGATTTCAAAATTTATTATTTTAAATATCATTTTTTAAATTTTTTCGAAAAATTTCAACAAAACCATATCATGTGACCCCTCTTAGGAATGAGCTCGATGAGCTCATTCCAAAGAGGGGTCACATGATATGGTTTGTTGAAATATTTCGAAAAATAATATTTTTTCAGCTGCTGAATTTGCATATTACACGACGGATGCGGGCGATTCATTGGGGAAAGGGTTAAACAAGGTGAACTTGAGTGGTTAAGGCTCATTGTGCTGACTCATAATACATGAAATCTCGTGTTCCGTCAATGTGCACATGACTGACGATTTCACCTGGGTCATTGGAATATAATCATTGCATTTCCATTGTTAACCAGTGAGTGCCCCAAGTACATTTATAAGCGTTACAGTGTCGTCTATCTTGTATGTCCTGTCAATGGGCATCTAGTAGATTAAAAATACACACATTGCAGTTGTTTCTCAACTTTATCAAAATCGCTCAAAAATGCTTGGCGACAATCGGCTGAACCAATGTTTCAGGGCCAGTTGCCATTGTCATCCGATTACCAATAATCGGCTGATCGGTTGAACACTAAAAGAAATGTTTTGATGAGAATCAGATCAAATGGATAAGTTGTTAATTAAATTCATCCATAACAAAGAGCTATGATTATACCCTGTTGCCTATAGATTACTTGACACAGGTGAATTCTGTCATCAGACAGCGATCTTATCAAAAATGACACACTGAAATAATCAAACACAAAGCTTCTGCAACCAACCAAAAGGAAATATTTGGGTGCCAACTATTTGTGCCAAATTGTGATTTATTTTTGGTGCCAAATGAATGTTTTAAATGTAATTGGCACCATTTGCACTGACAGCATGAACACAGGTCATACACTAAGTTTTGGAGGCAAAAAATTAAAATTTCTGGTTCTTCAAGAATGTATTTTGCATGTTGTACCTTCTAATCTTGTTGGGTAATGGGTTAGAAGGATGTTATACCATCTATTCATAGCCAGCCAATATATGAAGTATTTCATGGCTCAATAATATCAGTCTCCATACTAACAGGGAAGAAGTCACTCTCCTTCACTTGCTCTCAGAATTGATGCCCTTCGTGCAATCTCTATAGGTTTTAATTTGAGAGTTTTATTTGACTTTCTTGTTGGAGAAATGCTGGCTTTTCCACCAGTCTGACCAAGCTGGAATCCAATGGTCTGTAGACTGGTTCTTTTATTGAACTTTGGAGCCTGAAAAGGTTAAAAAAAAAAATTACAGGTACAAGAAATTCAGGTAACTTTAACCCTTTACTCAACGAATTGGCCGCATCCGCCCGCGTAATATGCAAATTCAGTAGTTGAAAAAATATTATTTTTCAAAACATTTAAAAAAACCTGTATCATGTGACCCCCTCGTTTGAACAAGCTCATCGAGCTTGTTCCAATGAGGGGTCACATGATATGGTTTTGTTGAAATTTTTTGAAAAATTGATATTTAAAATAATAAATTTTGATATCGTCTGCATTGGGTAAAGGGTTAAACTGATTGAAGTTGAGTGCATGAAAAAGTAACAAAATGGACTCAATTAGGTATGGAGAGCATTAGAGCTGGGCGGATTTATGGCTCAATAATATCAGTCTCCATACTAACAGGGAAGAAGTCACTCTCCTTCACTTGCTCTGAGAATTGATGCCCTTCGTGCAATCTCCTGTATATATTAAAGAGTTGAACCACTTTTTGTGTTAATTTCAATGAAAATTCCATAAATAAATGTTCTTATCTTTGTCTTTTTGTTCAGTTCTTTTCATATTTTATTTTTGAGGTGGGGGGAAGATATCCAGGGTGGGGGAAGATAACCTAGGCTATCTTCTCCCTGGGTGAAGATATCCAGGGGGGGGGGGGGAAGATATCATGGCACACCGGTTTTTGCAGCAAACCAGACAACCAAACCACAAGATGCAGCAAAAAATAGCCAAACAGTTTTATTGTATTTGTGCATAAACGGATCAAACTATCTTACTGGGAGGGAACTGGATAGGGCTGTCACGATTTTTTAATTTAGGAATCGAATCGCAAACAATCAAAAATAATCAATTAATCGCACATAGATGACCCCCTCCCTCTCTTTGAAGTCATTAAAAATGAAGTTCAAGTCAGCTGACCTACCTCAAGTAAACAACAAAGACAATCCTCTTTTAGGTACATTCAAAGCTTTGATGTTCTGAACTTTTGAACCGTCAGTGTAATAATCAAGACCGGTCGGCAGTTGGAACTTGCGAAGTTCGTAACTGACGACCGGTCTTGATTATTACACTGACGGTTCAAAAGTTCAGAACATCAATGCTTTGAATGAACCTAAAAGAGGCCTAAAAAGGCCCATTCATTTGGATTGTCAGGTAAGTCAAGATTTATCTTCCCAGCTTCAGAACATGGGGTATCTATTTGAACAAAATTTGAGCAATTTTCCAAGACCATGCCATTCTGCCATGTCCCTGACCAGCACTTCTTTTTCTGCCGTGTCCCCTCCCAGTATTCCAGATGTTGAAGGACTCTCTCCGTCATCTGGATTATTACTGTCAACATCATCTGAATGTCCAGCACTCATAGTAGGGTCATGTGTGTCAGCTTGATTTAAGCCAGACTGT
This sequence comes from Pictodentalium vernedei, assembly GCA_031216915.1. NCBI lineage: Eukaryota > Metazoa > Mollusca > Scaphopoda > Dentaliida > Dentaliidae > Pictodentalium > Pictodentalium vernedei. The sequence goes on along the minus strand of CM062292.1, from coordinate 27,664,040 downwards.
ACTGGAGAATCCTGTTCCACGTCACTATCATTAGAGTCATATTCATCTGTGGAATTACTATGATTCTGGTGCAATTTGTCCTAAAACTGTAGCCAATCAACTAAAGGGAAACAACTCTAAATTCATTCGGGCATGAAATTACTTCTGTGGACTGATAGAGATAGCACAATTGGACTGAGGTAAGAGTAGATGCATTACTATGCCAGTGCGCTGAGTGATTTGTAGTGTCAGTTTAGCACTGGCGCATACCGACGAGGCACGAAAGGGTTAACTCTTAACCCGCTGTGTATTTTCAAAATATTTTTTTTCGAATCCAGTCATGGCTGCTATGGAGCAGCCATGACTGGATTTGATGAAAAAATCATCTAAATTTAACACAAGAAATCATTGGCTAGAAAGTACATTTAATTTACAGAGGAAAATTTGGTTAAACCTTTACCTAACATGAAAAGCAGACGAAACTTGCAAAAAAAATTCTTGAATAACTAATTTTTTGTCTCAAAAACATAGGTTATGACCCCTCATTGGAACAAGCTCGATGGGCTCGTTCAAACAAGGGGTCATAATCTATGTTTTTGAGACAAAAAATGAAAAAATAATGAAAATCTAAATTTTATAGTAAATTTCCTTTCTTATTATACCTACCACAATTGTTTACTACAGGCTTGCACTACAGTGGAAGTCCCTAACTCGGATAAAATACTCTCTATTTTTGTCTTTCCCAAGCAAGTTGGGAAAGAAAAGTGGTGCAAAAGCACCAATAAAAATAAGCCAAAACTGGGTCGAGTGCAACCGGCGCAGACCCAGTACGGGATGCTCTCTCCCAAGTACAACTCCACGACTTCCGTTGCCAGTGCGCATATACCGTCTCTAAAGACTCATTCTTTTTGAATCCGTAAACGTTAGAGTTATGTGATCAGCGGGGAGGAAAGATTCTTTACCCGTAAAGAAGACGGGAGAGCCTCCATGTAAACAATTGTGGTAGGTATAATAAGAAAGGAAATTTACTATAAAATTTAGATTTCTTATCAACCTATTCACAATTGTTTACTACAGGCTGAATAGACAAAAGGCTGGAGGGAATCGCATAACCAACCCCCACATAACCCCAGTGCACTGGAACCGTGAAGTAGAAGGAAGAGGTCCCGAGGCTTATCAACCATAATGTCGCAATCATTGGCAAAGGACAATGAAAAGAGACATATGAGCCTGTGTGACACACAGACAGAAAAAGGGCAGTAACAGCACAAGGCTGAAACTGACCTTCAAGAAGCCTAATGGCTATGGCAGACAACAGCTTGAGCAGAAGAAAGAGGACCCAGGGCAAAAAGGTCCTCCGACAGCTCCTGCAACTGGCGCAAATAAAAGGTGGAGAAAGTAGAAGCATTTGTCCAGTAGGCTGCCTGCATAACATCCGACAACTTGACGGAGTTAGAATAAGCCCAAGAGGTAGACAGTGCCCGCACCTCGTGGGCAGAAATACGATTGGTAATACAATCGCCAGCTGCTAAACGACGATAAGCCGTACGAATAGCAAGACAAATCCATCGAGAAATGGATTGAGGAGAGATCTTCTGTCGACCCGGAATGAGAGACAGAAAAAAATGTTTTCTGCCTTTCCGTATGAAGCGTGTCCGATCAAGATAAATGCGAATAGCACGGACCGGACAGAGCAAAGGGCAAGTACCCTCAACAGAGGGAAGAGCCCTGATACAGATAGGAGGAGAAGTAGTATCTGGTAACTGATTCTTAGCCAAAAAGGAGCAATCAGTGGTAAAAGTAACACTGTTGGGAGAGCTCCTAAAAAGGCCGGGTCAACCGAGAGGGCGTGAAGCTCACTAACCCGTCTGGCCGAAGCAAATGCCATCAGAAAAGCCGTCTTATATGTGAGAAAATGCATATCCACCTGGGATAAAGGTTCGAACGGCGCCCCACCCCCACCCCCCCAAGCAAAGCAGCACCCACGAAAGATTCCATCGTGGTGTAAGCTGCAAAGTCCGAGGCCTTTTCAAAGAAAAGTGCCAAACAAGCTTGGAGAGGTAAGGATTAGTGCCTATAAGACGCTTCCCCACATAAGAAAAAGTCTCTGAAAGCATAGACCTGTAACCCTTGATGGTAACAGGCTGGAGACCCAGAGAATCAAACAGATATACCAGAAACTCCGCAATCTGTGAAATCGAAGGATTGGCATAATCAACAGAGTGATCAGCACACCATCGACAGAAGACCTTCCATTTAGCTGCATAAGCTAAACCAGTGGAGTGCCTCCTTGAAGAAGAAATGCACTCCACTGCTCGTCTCGAAAAACCTCTACGGAGGAGACAGGACCTGACAAAAGATATGCGTGAAGGCTCAACGAAGTCGGGTTGACGTTAAACCCCCTCGGGACACGAAAGTGTCCACCTGATGGTTCCAACGAGTCGCAAAGAGGTCGATGTGGGAACGTCCCCAGAGATCGCAAAGCGACTGGAACACTGCCCTGTGAAGCATCCACTCGGTGGAAATAACCCTGCCCTGTCGGGACAGGGAGTCGGCTAGGACGTTCAGGCGACCGGGAATGTGACGAACAACCACTCCGGCGTGAACATCCTGAGCGAGCAGTAGAAGATCCCGAGCTAACTCGTACATCGGAAGCGAGTGCGTGCCACCCTGGTTCCGAATGTAAGCAACCACTGTCGAATTGTCGGATAGTAGAAGGACCTGGCGATTCGACAGGTGAGGGATCCACTACCTGAAACTCAGAAGAAGAGCAAGAAGCTCCTTCTGGTTGATGTGTAGAGCTGCTTGATCCTGGTCCCACATCCCGTGTAGGGAAAGACCGAGAGGATCCAACATCGCACCCCATCCGAGATCGCTGGCATCTGCCGTCAGAACGCGATCGGATGTGGGTAAGTCCACTGGAACACCCTGCGTAATCCACTGAACATCTGTCCAGGGAAGAAGGTGATGATACAGAGAGTCCGGAAACGGAAGCACCTGATCCAGAGAATCTACATTCAGCCTCCAACGACTGAGCAGAAAGTGTTGGAGAGGTCCGACACGCAGCCGACCTAGAGGAATGAGATCCGTCACCGAACCGCAGAGACCGATCAGCCGGAGAAAACTCCGAGCGGCCGCGGACCTGGACTGGGACAGAGTCAGAGCAAAAGCTGAGAGAATCACAGCCTTGGCCTGGGGAACAGCCACCAAATTGAATTTGGTTTGGAAAGACATCCCCAGATGACAAAACGACTGAGAAGGAAACAGGACCGACTTCTCCTCGTTGACTCTGAATCCTAGCGACGTGAGCAAGCTCAACAGAGTGGCGACATCCGATTCCAGTAAGGCAGCATTGGAATGCCTCTGGAGGATATCGTCCATATATGCCGAAGTAGTCACCCTGGACTGTGTGCGATGGAACGCTATCACATGCGACATCAGTCTGGTGAACGCCAAAGGAGCCAGGTTGAGGCCGCAAGGCATGGCCTTGAACTGGTAAACTCGCCCCAGAAAAGCAAACCTGAGATACTTCTGTGACGCCCGATGCATCGGAACGTGGAAGTAAGCATCTCGCAGGTCGATGCTGGCTGCGAAATCTCCCTGGTGAATTGATTGGCGGACCGACCTGAAAGTCTCCATGCTGAACTTGGGAGCAATGATAGACTGGTTCAGGATACTCAGATCGATAACCGGTCGGACTCGGCCGTCCTTCGGCACCAAGAACAGGCGGGAATAGAAACCCACTGACTGAACGTTCTTGACGACCTCGATCGCCACCTTTGCCAGGAGATTGGCAATCTCCGTGGACAAAAGTTCCCGACGTAAAACGTCTGAAGGAACTGTGGTTGGAAGAGGCACCTTTGACAGAGTGGGGTGCCGTCGGAAGGATATGCGCAGCCCGGACCGAACAACATCTAACACCCATGGATCGGATGTGATGGTGGTCCAATGGTCTGCGAACTCGGGTATCCTTCCTCCAACCTGGGACGAGTCGAGGTGAGGACCTTCATTTCGAGCCCCGACGAGGCCCGCGAGAGTAGAAACCACCTCCTCTGCTAAATGAAGAATCCTGAGACTTCCCTCGATTCTGCCGACCCCTACCTTTACCCCGTGAGTAAGAAGTAGAGGCGGCGGCAGAAGGACCAGCCTTTTGCTTCACAGAGGAAGCAGAAGGGTACTTGTTAGGCTTGGAACGGCCCTTGCCTCCCCGAGAAGGCTGATCAAGCTGACGAAACAGCAGCTGATCTTTGGAATGACGTAGGACGTCATCCCGGACCGTCGACACGGAACCATGGAAAAGTTGCGGACCTGCCAAAGAAGCAGATTGAAGAGTAGCACGCTGCTCCTCGGGAAGGGATTGTCCTGTGTCCAACACAGCGTCCCTTCGAACTAATTCCAAATTAGCCGTGTTACAGGCATGCGTGTGAGTAAGGTGCATAAGCGCCTTGGACAGCACACGCAAAGGAGCCTGTACCTCGTCAAACTTATCTGGAGGCAGATAAGCAGCCAAAGCTGAGACGACGTGATCTGAGAGAGAAAGCATGCCAAGCATCTCTCTAGATAAACCCAACGTGGACTCCAGAGTCGTCATTGGAATGACAGCAGACTTGGGCTTGGAAAGCCCGAGGGAAGTGGAGTCCTGATCCAGAACCGTCAAAGCCTGGCAGACTGACGGATTGGCGGAATAGTAGGAACGATAACGCACAGGAGGCAAAAAGGTGTCAACCCTGGTGAAGAACGAAGTCTTCAAAGCCTTGGAATTCAGCTTGGCATCCAATGCTGAAAAAGCCTCAACCACCTGTACCGACTGGCACGGTCAAAGGCGCCCAGAAGCAGGTTGCTCCATAGGCTGTTGGCGCGCGACCGATGATCGCGGCCAGGCTGACACTGTCGACTGGTTAGCAGGTTTGAGCTCAGGCAGAAACCCAAACACAAAGTCAAGAGCCGCCCCCAAGTCCGAAGAGTGCTGGCCCTCGACCTCAAGCATGTCGGACTCCTCCCCAGAGTCGGAAGACAAATAGCCCATCGTGGGCAAACCAGCCGACGCCTCCCATGGTGTCGGGACACCAGAGGAATCGGAAACCGGCCTGTTTCCAATCCCGGGAGGCGGCGCCATAGGAGGCGCCTGGAAACCACCCATAGCCTCGCTGGAAGCAACAGGAAGGCTCTTAGAAAGAACTTGAGTGAGTAAGGAGAGGGCCTCCCTAAGCTCACAGCCCGTACCGACCGGTTCGACAGGGGAGCGAACCGGCAAAGTGGCTTCACCTCTGACCCTCTTAACCAGCGAAGGGTCACGATCCTCCAAAACACCCGACGCGGGACGACGGGCGGCAGCCGAAACATCTGAAAGCAGATGTGTATAGGGGTATGATGCACCCCGAGGATCAATATTGCGAGAACTCATGAGAGTCACCGCGGACCTCTGCGGGGCAGAAGGTCCAGGCTGCACAAAAGGCGTTGGTCCCCCAAAACTGGTCGTGTGACCAGAGTGAGTAGACGGAAACGCCACGGAGTTCATAGTGTTTCCACTACGAACATCCGAATCCAAAGACACAACTGTGGTGCTCGACGGCAAAGAGACCACAGCGATGGGCTCGGCCGGCAGCCCCTTCCGACTTCGCCGAGTTGAAGTCAGGGAAGGCTGAGGCCGATATCCCACGTCTACAGTATCGGACATTCCTGCAGTCCCCTGCAGCGAAAAGCCGAGGCCGGCTGAAACAGACAACGAAGCAGACGGACCAGCAGCAGTAGTAGATACGTCGAGAGTCGTTGAGGCTGGTGAAATAGTGGAGAGATCACACCGGCTCGGCTCCGAAGGAGGAGTCACAACCCTAGTGACAGCCTCAGATGCCGACTGGAGGGGGACCGTAGTCCCGGAACCAGGCATCTCTTCACCAGAACACTCAACGGCTCCCGCAGTATCCACCACAGGAAAAGACTGCACATCCCCCACGGAGGAGGAATAACTCTCACCAGACAAAGTCGGCTCGGGAGGCCCCAAACGACCACGTTCTCCTTTACCGCGGGAGCGGGAGGCACGGCCACGAGAACGAACGACACGGTTTACTGACGCCCAGAAGGTGGAAGACCATGTTCCACAGACACCACACGGCCGCTCGGCCGAACACCCATTACAGGAGGAACAAGACGAATGTACATCGTCCACATGCTTTGGCAGCAGACATTGCCCACAAGGAATTGTCCTGGGCATGATAGAGGTGAGAGGAGCAGAGAAGGTGAGATCAGAAAACAGAACACCCCCAAAGAAGAGAGAAAGGTGACAGAAACAAAGACCCCAGACGGTCGACCGGGAACCACACAACAGGAAGACTACTCTCAAAAGAAAGAAGAAACACTGTAGGAGTGGTACCCCACTGACACCTAACTCTAACACAATTAGAAAAGTTTGCAAAAAAAGCATTAACAATAACTGTGAAAAATCTAAGTCCGAACCGCGTGGCACACGAAATTCGTGCGCGACTCGAGAGAGAGCAAATAAATATACATTATGGACATATAATAGAAAAGAGAATATAAAACACTGTTCCTGAGAATACAAAGGATACACTGTGGTATAATGAATCAGGAATCATCAAACATCGAGCTGGTGGAACACTGATAAGCGTGCAAAAACATCTCAACACGAAGCGGATTATAAAAAGAATGAGTCTTTAGAGACGGTATATGCGCACTGGCAATGGAAGTCGTGGAGTTGTATTTGGGAGAGAGCGTCCCGTACTGGGTCTGCGCCGGTTGCACTCGACCCAGTTTTGGCTTATTTTTATTGGTGCTTTTGCACCACTTTTCTTTCCCAACTTGCTTGGGAAAGACAAAAATAGAGAGTATTTTATCCGAGTTAGGGACTTCCACTGTAGTGCAAGCCTGTAGTAAACAATTGTGAGTAGGTTGATAAGAAATTAATTGGCGATTTTTGAGAACAGTGCTGGCCGGTTTTGACCGTCACGTTGGGTAAAGGGTTAAATGTGCCAAAACTATACTTATTTCAGTGACAAGAGATATTGTATCCTGGGCAGGAATATCCGCCAGTAGCATGCAAGGAGTTAAGTCACCTATTTTTGCTTTGGTACTCATAAATTGAGCACACAGCTAAATTAAAATGAATAAAGAAGAAAAAAAGTGGACATAAGTGAAATACTTATAATAAAGTTCTCTTTTATTAAATATAATTCACTTTTATTACACATCCATTAAACTTTAAACCCGTGTATTCAACGGAATCACCGCTATGATATAAATGATTCTGTATTCAACGGGTGATATACAAGCCAGAACTTTTTTACCGCACCGTTTAGTTACGCTTTGAAAAGTTTCCAAATTTCGTTATACAATCAGCGACCGTCTGTCGCATAGTGTGAAAATGAAAACGTCCAAAGCAAAATAAAGTCGGTTCACAAAAAATTTGTTATCCAAAAATGAGATAACATTTTTAAAAAACCCAATCATTTCCAACCAGAACATTAACCCAGTCCTGTGGCCGTCTTGTTTTGTGGATCCCATTATATCTAAATTGGTCAACTTTATTTCAGTAAATCTTCGTACATCTTGAGAGGCTTCGAACTTCTTTTAAAAATGTTTCTCCCAGCTGTTTTGCAAATCTGCACAAATTTGTACTTATATTTTTACTAACAGTATTAGCCACCTAATGGTTAGGCGTGAATGGGCACCAGCCGAAGAGAAACAGCGATACAATTTTTCAACAAACACTGGTTCCAAAAAGGTTGTTTTGATTTTTTATCGATCCATTTCATTAGTACAGCTTCAGTCAAACCAAACAGACTCTTCACCTTTGGGTTTAAATATCGGAATTAAAATTTGTTTATTTAAATGAATTTTAATGCATGGGTTCTGTAATAAACACAGAATGCGATGTGTGTTTGAATCGGTGGGTGTTTTACATAACTCGTTGGAATGGCGTAATCATATTTTGCTCGAGCCTACAGCTCTCGCGAAATATGACTACACCTTCCAACTTGTTATGTAAAACACCCACTGATTCAAACACACATCCCGTTCTGTCTATGTATGCATATTTTTTGTTTCATTCGTTATGATCAGGGATGCAAAGGCCTTTGATTTGGGATTTGGAAATGGAAAAGTTTTCAACTTCAATTTTGAAGGATTTTTGTCCAAAACTGATTCCCATCTGGGAGGCTGGGAACTACACTGAATTTACAGGTTTTCCCAGACATTCCGGGAGAGTTAACATGACTGGATGCAACACTAATTACAACTCGGACCACCATTAAGTGCCATGCCCACCTCCAATTAGACAATTACTACCACATTAAGGGAAGATGTGGTACCAAATATATTCCATCAGGTTCGTGAAGTTCATCTTGTGAATGATTACATAATAATATATATAAAAACATTATCCTATTTTGAAAAAAAAACTTACAATGAGACAGATATCCAGAATGCTCTTAAAATTATAACCCTTTAAAAAGTCTTGAAAAATATTACATACTGAGAATTGTATTTTTCAGAATATTCCACACCAAATGAATCACGTGTTTACTTTTTACCCCAAATTTATTATTTTAATTGTTGTTTTTTCAAAGTTATCAAACACTTTCAACAAAACCATATCATGTGACCCCTCACTGGAATGAGCTCGTTATAACAGAGGGATTATGTGATATGGTTTTGTTGAAATTTTTTTGAAAAATATATACTTTTTTTTTTTGCAACTGCTTAACCCTTTACCCAACGAATCGAACGCATCCGCCCGCGTAATATGCAAATTCAGCAGTTGAGAAAATATTATTTTTCAAAAAGTTTCAACAAAACCATATCATGTAACCCCTCGCTGGAACGAGCTCATTCCAAGGAGAGGTCACATGACATGGTTTTGTTGACATTTTTTTAGAAATTTAAAAAAAATCCTATTTAAAATAATAAATTTTGATATCGTCTGCATTGGGTAAAGGGTTAATTTGTAATCACGTGGGTGGAGGTATCCAATTTATTAGATAAAGGATCAAACCAGCTATACACTGAGTACTTTAACCCTCTGCCCTATCATGTAAAAATGGCAATGTTTTCTGCAGCAAATATTTCCCATAATGCAGTTTGATCAGCACCGAAGCTATTGGAAGGGGGGGGGGGGGGGCAAAGTGCCCCATACGGCCACCTCTATCAGAAAATCTGGCCCCCTTTCACTAGAATTTCAATGCATTTTGCATACAAAAGAGCATTTTCTAAATTTTTTGGCAAATTTTCAAAAGATTGCCACAATATAATCTGTCGTTGAGGAGAGTCTGGCTTTGGGATGGAGTTTGATATTTAATCAAATGTAGTGTTGAGCGGTTAACTGAAAATTCGGTTAAGTTGCGGTTTTCTTATCAAAACCGAAACAATTACAGAAAACCTGTCATAGTAGTGTTCAACTTCAGTGTTGAAAAACTGTAATCAGGTCTTCACTTCTCACAATAAAGAAAGAAATAACCTACATGTAAAGTTAACCCTGTTTTCAACCTTACCGATACCCCTTTTTCAGAACAGCTGCACTAATTGGGATTGCATTCGAGTATGGCATTTACCGTGAAAATAGGTGACAAAATTACTTCTTGAAATATCGTGTTTTAACTCTTAACCTGCTGAGTATTTTCTAGATATTTTTTGTCAAATCTAGTCATGGACGCTTTTAAGCAGCCGTGACCAGATTTGATAACAAATTAATATAGATGTAGCACAAGAAATAATTCGTGGAAAAATCCATTCAGTTTACACGGGACAATTACGATTAAATGTACCAAACTTATACTTACTTCAGTAAAAAGAGAACCCCTGTGCTGGGAAGGAATATCCGCCAGCAGCATGCAAAGAGTTAAACGTTCATCTGTTTATCAAATGCAATATCCTTTGCAGAACTGGAACTTATCACTTGTTCCACATTTATAATGACAAATATATTTATTTCTACACGTAATTTTGAAAGCTAGAACTCCAAAGCCAGCGTCAAAATCACAGTTGAAGTTGGATGGAAATTTTGGGTTACAATGACCTATATGGGCGATTTCCACACCTTAACATTTTTATGGCCGGCATAATTTTTTAGAGTGGGGAGGGGAGGGGGGTGGTGTGAAATTTTGAAACAGACTCAAGGCAAAAGACATTTTCTCAAACGTGAAACTCTTGAGATAATTTATGCAAATATATTATGCTTAGGAAATCAGAGTACCGATATATTACACAGGCGTGTTGCCCTGGAAAGGAAGTCTCTGGGACACTGACTGGCACAAAATACATCTTCCTATATGCAAATACAATGTATTGTTTTGTTTGTACATAAATATATTGTATGTTTGTATTGTTATTACGAAAAACGAAACTGAAAACACAACTCTTTCAATGAAACCAAAACCAGAACCAACATGAAATTTCAAAACCACCCATCTCTAATCAAATGTACCTTGTTTGACAGAGCTCACTGAACTCAGTCAAACAAGATATAATTGGTTAAATTCATAGTTAAACTAGGGAAAACATAGTGATTGGTGAAAATTCTGTTGCTCTGCCAGAGTGTTAGCAGTCAAACAAGATATAATTGGCTAAATTCATAGTGAAACAAGAGAAAAAATGAGTGTTTGGAGCAAATTCTATTTCACTACCACAGGCTAGGGGTTAACATTTCCTTGATCTTACCTGATTCTGACTTAAAACCATGTTGTGATAATTTTTCATCTTCATCTCATAATCAAGGATATACTTTGGAAATAACGACTTTTCATCAAATGCTGTTTTTAGACCTTCAACAGAAAATCAAGTGCTAAATTAGTACATGGGCGCTATCTGCACTTTTTAGAGATCTCTCTGAAAAACTGTCACAGGAAAAAATAGCACACCTATTTATTTTTTCATTTACTGGTGCATTGCACCACATCACCAATGCGTGTTATACATGTATCATGGTGAAAAAAAGTTATGTTGGGTAAAACAACTCCTTAAGGCCACACAAAGTAGATCTTCTGTTTCTGAGGCCATTATTTGTAAAACTGCATGCGGGCGAGTGTTTTTTTATTTTATTTTTTATTTCAGTAATTACTTTTTTGCCATCAAAAGTTCATGTTCTTGGTTCAAGTTTTAGGCCTCATAATCCACGGAATAGCATGGGTGGCGGTGTATTTCATCCCTTGAGTGCAAGAAGGCTTTGCAATGCTAAAGCATTGCAAAGCCTTCTTGCACTCAAGGGACAAATTCATCAATTTTTTCAACTTGGGTAAAATATCAGACATAAACCATTTAATTTTTATTTTTTCTAAGTTTAAATTGGTTATAAAAAGAGAGCATGAGGCAGCCAAAAGGACCATGCGGGAGGGCCTGAGAAACAGATTTTTAATTTTTTTAAGCCTAATGATGTAAAAAAAATGTACATGATCTTGACATTGAAGAAAATAGCAAGGACTGTTGTGTATAATGATAACAAAAGTTGAATAAATACCATGTAAATTAACCAGATCACAAGAATACTTTTTGAACATAAGTAGTGAAAAGATTAAAAACAACTAAAACTTATTAAAAAGGTTTGAAACACGACAGTGGCATATTTTTTTAGTTCGCAAAAAATGGCACATACAGTGTAGAAAATAATTACATATTTTCCAACAAATATCTGTATTTTTTAAAAATTTACGTATTTATAGAAAATTTTTTTTTTCTTATTAGGGTTTAAAGAAACATTAACAGCCAGGGTCATATCATGTCGGTGACAGTTTTAACAGGTGGAGGGAGCCAGAGTACCTGGAGAGAACCACCGAGCAATGACGAGCCGCGATCAGCTCTCCAACAACATAATTCTGAACTCTGCACCAAGGCAGGGTTAGATTGGTTGAAGACATGCGCACCAACGACGTGCAGTACGCCTTAGTACACAGCGTCATCGTGCCCCCATGTAGGCAAACAGGGTTAAGTGCCTTGCCCAAGGACACAACACGGGAGCGCGAATCAGTCGCTGAAATGGTCACCTATCCAACTACTAACCACATTCGACGTTGCTTAACTTCGGTGATCTGACGAGAACCGGTTATCGCGATGCCACCGCTCCCCATTTATAGAAATTTCATTCTATTACATTCTTATCATCTTCAACACCGAAATTATTTCATGAGTGAGGACCAAAAAATAATATTTCACCAAGGACTAATTCATATTATTCTATTTATTAGAACCTCAATGAAATTAACTCAGGCAAATATACTACATAATGGTATGTAAAGACTCCTTGTGACAAAAGTACATGGAGCTTTTATTTGTTAACCCTTTACCCAGGCCTGAAAATAAGCAGTCTGACATTTGCAGAATGAGGTCCCCACAGGGTGAATTTGATGATGCTATCCCATACAGTGGGCCAATTTATCTTCCGGGTATCCCTTTCTGTTTAGTTTTGAGACCCTGATTCAGATTCATAGAGTGTAAATTTAGTGATGCTACCCTGCTGTGCAGGGTAGCATCACTAAATTCACCCTCTGGGGACCTCATTTTGCAGATGACAGTCTTTACCGAATGTACATGATATCAAAATTAGTTATTTAATTATATTTTTAAATTAAAAAAAAATGAAAACAAAACCATATTATGTGACCCCCTTATTGGAACGAGCTTTAGCTCGTTCCAATCGGGGGGTCACATGATATGGTTTTGCTAAAACTGTTTGAAAAGTATTTTTTATTCGACTGCTCAATATATAAATTATGTAGACAGATGCAGCCAGTTTGTTAGGTAGTGGGTTAAATTGACGATGGAAGAAAACCAGTGGGTCAAGTGAACCTTAAATCCTCCCCAGGAACAAGGTGTCAACAAGGAAATAACAGTGAGTTAGGAGGAAGCAAAACAGAAATAAGACTATTAGTAGGGCCCTGCAAATCTTTGAATTTGATTCCAATTTCAAATATTTTGACTGCTTCGACTTGATTCGATTTTCAAAAACCTGACCACCAAATACTGAAACCCAATATCTTGTTGATGGTCACAAGAGTTTATGTCCTTTCTTTTCGCATATATCATTATATGTGGTCATTATTTCTCACCAATTATGTTGATATCAAGAATATTACGGTTAAATGGACAGTTTAGAGCTATCAGGTTATTATTTAAAAAGTCAGTAGCCAGGCATGAAGAAAATCATCAGGGCAACCAAGATGTTATGTCAGAATGCATGAGCATGTATCAGTTGTACAGATGGCTCAGCAATGCATGAACTTGAAAAGGGGGGATTGTGAGAGACGTGTCTACTGTGATCTATGAGGTCATGCATACTGACTGAATGTCCAGTTTGATTCGAATTCAGTTCAAAATCATAAATTGAACCTTAAATAATTCGATTTGTATTCAATTCAAATGGAAAAAAAGTCTGATTTGCAGGGACCTAGGTATAAGTGCAATGGAATGAGAAAGACAGTAGCAAAGGTTGAATGGTTTAGTGCACCATAGGCTTATGATAGGCGTGCAGGGACGCTGTGTGGCAAACCCCTTTCAACCCCCTTTAACAGTTGAGGATTTGGAAGCTGCATGTCTGGGCGTGGTGAAGGTGGAAAAGGATCGGGTGTTCGGCAGGTGTCTCTGGTGAAATGGTCAGATGAGGTTGTTGGGTTGTCTTTTGATGGTTGTTGACTCTACCCTCGGGTGAGGACCAGAGTGAGAGGGGGTCCTCTCATAAAGGTGCTACCTCTCCCAGAGGCACTTTGATGGTGACTTTCGGGCAAGTAGAGTCTGCCACTTATACGTGTAGTTAGATGGGGTAGAGAGCCATCATTGGCAAGTATAGTCTGCCTCAGACAGTAGCAAAAAAGAAATGTCACCTAAAATATTACAATAATTATCACCCAAAATACTCCGAAAAAGGAAGTCTGTTTTTTAACAAACTCTCCCACCTTCTGGCACACATATTACTTTAGGATTAATGTTATGTTGAAATGACAAAAGGGCTTCCCAATGAAAAGACTTCCTAGGTTGGTCAGAATTGTAGGTAAAAATTGGATGAAATATTTAGGACTCCCAAAAGCCATCAGTTGTGTGTAGAAATGGCGTGAAATGGCAGTCAACAAGGATAGGAATGAGACTGTTTTTTTAATTTGACAAATTAGGGGATTCAGGTTGTGTGTTCTTAATCCTTTGAACCCCAGCAGCTGCTGTTCTGGCCAGGAATATGATACGTCATAATGTCATTATATAGGATAGCTGTTCAGTAAATATTGTAGGGTAGACCAATCAGTATTTTCAACATGCAGCCCGTGGCTGCACGTTGAAAATACTGATTGGTATACCTTAAATAATGAATATGGACTCTTCTAACTGCTGCCATTGAACTGGCATGGAAGATACCACTAGAGTTCAAAGGGTTAAAGACTCATGAATAGATGGAATCATTAATAAAAATAGAACATTTGATTGAAAGAAAATTTGTTTTCTTAGCAAATATCAAAAGATTCTTCCTGGTCGATCTGAAGAAGAAGACATTTGAAAAATATTTCTCATATTAAACTACATTAACATTTGAGCTCCATTTGGAAGTTCACAGATGAACCCAGGGACTTGATTCGAACAATTTTGAACCCTGACTAAGGATGATAAATACCGAATATAAAAAGACTGGTCTGACTGTCAATCTGATATGAAAAAAATAATTCACTAATCCATTTTTTATGTTAACGTTTCAGTATATACTAATAGTATATACCACAATAATCAAAACCATTGGCCATACTTGTACAGTTAATGTGTTTATCACTGTCAAAACAATTGATGTCTTTAATGAAGAGTGCAAATGTCCTGGAATGTGTCATGAATTGTTGAGAAAGTTTTAGATGACCTGCTGTTTTCCTCAGAGAGTTTTTATTTTCATTTGGTTCAATGTATTTAGCCATATCTATAGATGCAAAACGAAAAGTGGTGGTCATTGTTTTTGTTTACAATTGCCGACAATTTTAAATAGTTCTGTAATCAAATATGCAAATTTGTCACATTGGGTATATGAGATAGTAATCACGTGGGCTATAAAAGATGGGGGGCGTGGTGGCATTGTGGTAACCGGTTCTCATCAGATCACCGAAGTTAAGCAACGTCGAGCCCGGTTAGTCCTTGGATGGGTGACCATCTGAGCGATCGATTCGGACTCCTGTGTTGTGCCTTGGGATAGGCTCTTCACCCTGCTTGTCCACATGGAGGCACGATGACGCCGTGTACCAAGGCGTACTGCACGTCGATTGCACGCATGTCTTCAACCAATCTGACCCTGCCTGTGCTGCAGTGTGGAGTTATGATGTTGGGGAGCTGGCAGCGGCTCGTCGTTTCTTGGTACTTCCGGGTACTCCGGCTTCCTCCACCTGTAAAACTGTCACTGACACGATATGACCTTGGCTGTTAATGTGCCGTTAAACCCTAATAAATAAATAAATGAGACAGAGAAATCTTCCATGACGTTTTTACATAGGCTGCATGTACAAAATGGAGTAGGTGTGGGAGAATATTATTATCCCTGCTGGGTGAGGGTGTGAGGTGGGAAATCTCACCCCAGGCCAAGATATTTGGGCCAGACATGAGGCTTGTCGAGTGTCTGGACCATATATCTTGTCCTGAGGGTGAGATTTCCCCATCTCACACCCAGACCATCAGGGATAATTTTTCTCCTCCCACCAAAACAGTCTGACATCATCAGAAGTAATTCAGGGGCATATGCAGCTATATCGAACAATTTTGTTCTCTATTTCTGAAAAAAAACTGATTTGCTTATCGGAAAGTTCTGTATGTACCACAGGTATATACCACAAAATGAAATCCCAAAGCCGGCAAGACAGGGGTTAAAGATTTGTAGCAAAATGAACATGGACACATTCTGATGACATCATATTGTGAATTCTGCAATATATTCACATAACTTTTCGACGGGAATTCCATGCAACTCACTCCACTCGTAATGGCGTTCATCCAAAAATTCATAAAAAAGGGTCAAGTGTTCTTTGATTTTCCGGTCTGTGTTCTTATTTCTATTTTCTTCGACAAACGTCTGTCTGCTAATATTTCCAAAATGTGACACCATGTTGTTTGTCCGCAGAAGAACGTGCAATGATTGAAAAGATCTGCGTTCATTAAATATGCTTTTAAGACAGTTGTGTGGCCTTCTCACATGACACATGCATATCTTGTACAGTAAAAATAGAAGTCCTGTCATGAACTGTGCACTTATCTGGGCTTAATTGCGCGCAGGAATTGCACGCAATTGCCATACCATATGGCATCCAAAGCACGGCAGGATCTCCTGGTTACTCACAGCAAACACAGGCAATGTTTCTGCCAATGGACCTACGGGTTACCCGGAGGTCCATTGGCTGAAACATTGCTTGTGCACAGGCCCTATGTACAGAATTTGCTAACCTTACTATGGTCATAACGCGTAGATTAACGCGCAGATCGACGTGCTATTTGTGCGCAATTCACGACAGGACTTCTAGTTTTAACTGTATAGGAAGTGGAAGGAGAAAGATCTGTCTCACCCACGATTTTCGCCCGGGACATGCATTTGTCAACAGAAAGGTGGTGGGAGAAAACAACATTTAACTGAACATACACAATATTACCTATTACCTAACAAAGCATCCCCAACTACCTGCATAATATACAAATAGAGCAGTTGAATAAATATTATTTTTTTTAAAATTTCAACAAAACCACATCATGCGAAGAGTCGCATACAGTTAAAACTAGAAGTCCTGTCACGAATAGTGCGCTTATCTAGGCTTAATTGCGCGTTGGAATTGCGCGCAATTGCCATATCGAATGGCATCCAAAGCACGGCAGGTTCTCCTGGTTACTCATAGCAAACACATGCAATGTTTCTGCCAATGGACCTCCGGGTTACCCGGAGGTCCATTGGCTGAAACATTGCTTGTGCACAGGCCACATGTACAGAATTTGATAGCTTTACTTGGGCCATAATGCGTACATTAACCCGCATGTCAACGTGCTATTTGTGCGTATTTTATGACAGGACTTCTAGTTTTAACTGTATGGTTTTGTTGATATTTTTTTAAAGATTTGAAAAAATACTATTTAAAATAATAAATTTTGATATTGTCTGCATCGGGACGAGGGTTAAAAAATAAATCTGAAATGTTAAGACTAACTAGAAAAAAAACCTGCAGGTTAGCTGCTATAAATTTAATATAACAATATTACTCACATTTCGCTTTGGATCCCCCCACCACCACAATTCATCGACATAATTTGTGCATGAACACAAAAATGCCCTTTATTTGTTTATTTATTGGGGAGCAATTGCACTTTTAACAGTCTGGGTCATATCAAGTTGTAGAAATTTACAAGTTTACAGCTAGATGAAGCCAGAGTACCCACAGGTAAGCACTCAGCAATGCTCAATAACTGTCACACTCTCTAATTTATCATCATGACACAAGCAGGGTTAGCACTGGCTGAAGGCAACTGAACTGTGGTTATATAGTGCGTTGGACATAGATAAACAACATGTCAACGCAACACTTACCTTCAGCCAGAGCTTACTACTTGTGCAAGGATGGTAAATTGAAGAGCCTGAAAGTTACATAAAACTGTCAGGCATGATATGATCCTAGTTGTTGAAAGAACCATTGAACCCTAATGAATGAATAAACAAGCTTAAACTATACACTTTTGAATATCTTGATGAGTAGAAGTGATCCTTAGAGAAATGTCAGCAGTATACAGTGGAACCATGTTAATTGAATAGCCTATTTACCAATGAAAATTATTCAATTAGCAGTAGTATTCAATTAACAGGTATTGTGTCACTTTCCTTTATTCTAGATATAAACTTAGCATTTATTCTATTATATCTTGTTTGACAGAGCTCCATGAGCTCTGTCAAACAAGATATAATAGATTAAATGCCTATGATGGATGTACTGAGGACAAATAGGTCTATAAACAAGAGGCCCCAAGGGGCCTGAGGGCGCTCACCTGACATGGTAGTCTAAATATCAAACAGGGACTTGAATAAGCTGCATACGCCCCTCCTAAGAAAAGCATATACCAACTAGATGAAGCGATTGTACTGAGGCCAAACAGGTCTATAAACAAAGTAAAACTGGGGAGAGTCAGGGTACTTTCTCGACAGGTTATAAGATTTTTTATTCAATTAACAGGAGTTTACTCTATAACTTATATTCATTTAACAGGTCAGATCTGTACTGGAGGTATGGTAAATGGTTTTGTGAAATTATATTCAATTAACAGGGTTATTCAGTTAAGAGATATCCAATTAAGTCGGCTCCACTGTATTATAAATGAATTTGATACATACTTTCCGATAATGCTGGCAACTTAGGAATTAATCCTGCACTATCACTGTTATGAAAATACTTTTCTACTTCTGGTTTATGAAGAGATGATGTGTCAATTAAGCCTGTAGTATCGAGAGCCTGAAAGTAAAATAAAATTATAAACTGATCAAACTGAACGTGCAACACGAAGGAAATCACCATGAAAAACCATGGAATGTTTTAACTCAGAAATTTTCTGTAAAAACTTTGCAATGACATCAAAATACTTGGTTAATTTTCAATTTGGAAAACCATGGAAATCAGAAATAAAGTAAGGAAAATATGAACTTAGAAACCTTTGATTGTAGTTTAACCTTAAGTCCCCATACAGCCACACGATGCCCCTTATTTATTTATTCATTTATTTATTTATTTATTTATTTATTGATGTTTAAGGTCACATATTTATGCACAATGGCTAATCATGACCGTGACAGTTTTACGGGTGGAGGAAGCCGAAGTACCTGGAGAGAACCACCAAGCACTGACGAGCAGCTGCCAGCTCCCCAACATTGTAACTCCGCACTGCAGCACAGGCAGGGTTAGATTGGTTCAAGACATGCATACCATCGACATGCAGTACGGCTTAGTACACGGCGTCATCGTGCCCCCACGTGGGCAATGGAGATGGAGTGTCTTGTCCAAGGATACAACGCGGTTGCCGCAGGTGGGATTCGAACTGAGGACCTCTCGGCTTGCACCCTGCACCTCTCCCTACTGAGCCACCGCGCTCCCCATGATGCCCCTTTCATATTGCTCTGAAAACATTGTTCTAAGTTTATTGTTCCTTGAGAACTCTACTAGTAGGATGCATTTACCATCAGGTACGTGGCTAGAGGTTTCCGAGTGGTGGGGGGTAGGGTAGTGAATGTCCAACTAGGGGGAGGGACCAGGAGGGGGGGGTCCCCCTCCTGGTCCTTCCCCCTAGTTGGCAATTCACTACCGATAAAAAATTGAAAATGAAGCCATGAAGGGGGGCATAAAATTGATTCTAGTAACTGAAATGCCAACACATTTATGATAAAAGTATCAGGTTGTTATTATTATTTGGTATTATCCTGGGAATTGAATATGTGCTAAACGAATGCTGAAGCTGAGATCTTTGAGCAATTCGCACTCTGCTAGCATTAAATCAGATCTTATGCAGGAATGATAGATTTTTGATGTTTCATCATTTTGTAACTGCGAATGATGGAATTAAATCAGGACAACGATTTTACATGGTGTGATTTTCTTGAAGTGCACTTGGAGGATTTTTTTTATTACGATAAGTAAAAGTACTACAGAAATCTCATATCAACTGATATCATGCATACTTATGAAGCTTGATATTGCGTACACTGTAGTTTTAAATAGTAACAGTTGGAATTTTTACCGATTTGAAAATGAGTTGGAATTTTCGGAAATAAAGAAGACATCAGCATCACCAAAGAAGCTCTAAAATCCAGATAGATGGAATTTCAAACTGGTCATGACTTGCCCAAAGAATTTCCAACTATAGGAAATTTGGGCCAGGGTTGGGGGGGTGACCTCCCACCCCACCTGGAGTTAGTATGTTGGGGCGTCTGACAGTTGCGTGCCATTGCTCAGTGGTTCTCTCTGGCTACTTGGGGTTCCTCCACCCATATTATTTATTGGTGTTTAAGGTCATATACTTATGCACAATGGCTAATCATGACCATGACAGTTTTATGGGTGGAGGAAGCCAGAGTACCCTGAGAGAACCACCGAGCAATGACAAGCAGCTGCCAGCTCCCCAACATCGTAACTCCACACTGCAGCACAGGCAGAGTTAGATTGGTTGGAGACATGCGTACCATCGACATGCAGTATGCCTTAGTACACAGCATCATTGTGCCCCCATGTGAACAATCGGGGTGAAGTGCCTTGCCCAAGAAACACAATGAAGGAGTCCGAATCGATCGCTCAGACGGTCACCCATCCAAGGACTAACCGGGCTCGATGTTGCTAAACTTCGATGATGACGAGAACCGGTTACGACAATGCCACCGCACCTCCTCCTCCACCCATAAAACTGTCCAACACAAGGTGACCTTGGCTGTTGAAAGTGACATTAAACCCCAATAAATAAATAAATAAATAAATAAATAATCCAAATTAAAAACAAATCTCATATTTATATATTTCCTACAGTTTAACCCTTAACCCTTTACCTAACATGAAAAGCAGACGACACTTGCAAACAAAATTCTTGAATAACTATTTTTTTTTCATTTTTTGTCTCAAAAACATAGGTTATGACCCCTCATTGGAACGAGCTCGACAAGCTGATTCCAAAAGGAGGGTCATAACCTAGGTAGGTTTTTGAGACAAAACATGAAAAAACTAATGAAAATTAATTGACTTTTGTGAATAGAGCTGGCTGGTTTTGGCCGTTATGTAGGGTAAAGGGTTAAGGGCCCAGTTCTAATTTTTGTGAGTTTTTTATCTTGTATGTTCATGTTCATGTAGTAAAACACATTTTCCAACATACAGGCTTGTGGTAGTCTTATTTATTTATTGGTGTTTAAGGTCACATATTTCTGCACAATGGCGAATCATGACCACAACATGGAGATCAAGTCAATTTTAGTCAATCGTTTATATCCATGTTGCTCATTTTAGAGGACTTCCACCCCAAGCATTGGTGACAGAGTCCTATTTTACCAATAAAACAGAGCTTGTTTACCACAGTTAACAAGCACTGCTTCACTTCCTGGGGTTCCCACAGGGATTTTGGTGATCTTAAGCCTGCTGATGGAAGTTATAGTAGTTTGAGAGTAGTATCTATTGAAGTCTTAGCTGCATGTAAAGACAGCCAGGACTTTGCTAGACACCATTGTCAAGTCAATTTGTTACCTTATTAAGGAAGCAAAAAATAAGATGAAGTCCCCAGGAATATATAGAGGATATGGAATGAGTGTTTTTCTCATATAATATTTATGAAACGACTCTGGCGAGCCCAAACGGAAAATTCGGACGAGTTTCATAAATATTTTGAGAAAAACACTCATTTCATATTCTATTTATCATATGACACACACACGCACAAATTAGCCACTTAGTATGACTTTTTAACCCATCACCTAACTTAAGTTGCAGAAGGCACTTGGAAAAAACATCCTCGTGTAACTAAAAATTTTCATTTTTTTCTTCCAAAACATAGGTTATGACCCCTCATTGGAATGAGCGTGGTACGCTAGTTCCAATGAGGGGTCATAACCTATGTTTTGGAAGCAAAAAGGGAAAATATAAAAAAAAATGAATGGCGTTTTTCTTGTTGGTAAAAGATTAATACAATATAACCCACCCTAAATAGGAAAGATAACGTAAATTCTCCCTACTGAAATTATGCAAATGTGACCCAGTTGTATTTTGTTTAGCCAATGAAATTGTCCAGTTTTGTAATTGAACAACGAAAGCTCCCAACTCTAATTATGCAAATTATGAAAATGTGGCCCAGTAGTATTTTGTTCAGCCAATCAAATTGTCTAGTTTTGAAACTGACCAATGAAATTGACGGAAGATTTATTTATCACCGATTAATATGAATACAAAATATCAAATGTTTTAAAGTGAACAAAACGGACGAGTCATATGATAAACCCTTTACCTAACATGAAATGCAACCGACACTTGAAAAAAAATTCTTGAATAACTAATTTTTTTCATTTTTTGTCTCAAAAACATAGGTTATGACCCCTCTTTGGAACGAGCTCAATGAGCTCGTTCCAAAGAGGTGTCATAATCTATGTTTTTGAGACAAAAAATAAAAAAAATAATGAAAATTAATTGGCGATTTTTGTGAATAGCGCTGGCCAGTTTTGACCGTTACGTTGGGTAAAGGGTTAAAGACACATTAGAATCTATGATAATAATCAAATCAAAGTTGAATCACATTGTTTTCTTGTGAGAGTCATTTGCGAGAATCAATTCTGATTCTCGCATGAATTTTCAGCTCTGTTCAACAGTTAAAACTAGAATTCCTGTCATGAAATGCGCACAAATACCACGTCAATCTGCACGTTAATCTACGCATTATGAACTTATTACCATAGTAAGGCTTTCAAATTCTGTACATATGGCCTGTGCACAAGCAATGTTTCAGCCAATGGATCTCACGGTAACCCAGAGGTCCATTGGCAGAAACACTGCCTGTGTTTGCTATGAGTAACCAGGAGACCCTGCCGTGCTTTCGATGCCATTCGATATGGCAATTGCGTGCAATTCCTACGCGCAATTAAGCCTAGATAAGTGCACAGTTTGTGACAGGACTTCTAGTTTTAACTGTAACACTTTAGCCTGTGCTTACAAATATAGTTTTTCTTGTGTTTTTCCTTTGCTCGATGTTCTCACAGTAACTTCTTATAAACCGTTTGATTATAATGGATAGTGAATTGTATATTAGGAGAGAAAATAATCAGAACAGTGATCTTGGTCAGACTCTGATGATTGTGTGATCTATACTGGTCGAACTGACGTGTTTTCAGGCAAGCGTAAATGTGCTTTTGATTTGCCACAAAGTGCCAGAGTTCAATTTTTGCAGTTTATTTCCCACCTAGTGTCTTTGATACTGTGAATAGTAATGAAGGAAAAAAAGAATGACAAATTGCTACCCCCGTCACCTTGGCACAAAAAAAGACAAAATGCAGGCCTAGGATTGCTGAGGTTTGCTTACACAAAAATTGCAGTTGTAAAGTGATATTCAAAGATGTACCAGCTCTTCAAGATGGACAGTGGCAAAGATGATTTATTTTTTAAGGTTTAACAATACATTAACAGCCAAGGTTATATCACGTTGGTGAAAGTTTTAAGGGTGGAGGAAGCCAGAGAGAACCACCAAGCATATCTGATCCCCAGCATCGTAACTCCACTCTGCAGCACAGAGTGGGTTAGATCGGTTGAAGGCATCCACACCATCGACGTGCAGTACACCTTAGTACATAATGTCATCGTGCCCCCGTGTGGACAATCGGGGTTAAGTGCCTTTCTCAAGGTCATAACGCGGGAGTCTGGATCGATCGCTCAGATGGTCACCCATCCAAGGACTAACTGTGCTCTACGTTGCTTAACTTCGGTGATCTGATGAGAACTGGTTACCGCAATGCCACCAGCCTACAATGCCTCCCAGTGGCAAAGATGAAAGAAGATGTTTAGCTCCCAGAAAGGCACTACAGTAGAACCTGTCTTGAGAGACAGCCCTTTAGGCCACACAAAAGTGGTCTCTCATAACAGGTTTCAGGTTTTCTCAAGTCAGTGAATAACCAACCACAAAATTCAGAAATGGAGAATAGATTTTTGTAATTACTTTGTAGTTGTTCTTTTTTATTAAGTTTTTGTAACAAATTGAAATGGACTGTTATAAAAATTATAAAAATAAATTAGTGTTGAAAATCTTCAATAAAGATTTTCAACACTAATTTATTTTTATAATTTTTATAACAGTCCATTTCAATTTGTTACAAAAAGATTTTCAACACAAATTTATTTTTATTCCTATCTGTCACATTTCAGGAATGTATGAAATTGTTTATTCAGCAATAATCCTAATCTTTTCACACGGGTCTTATAAAAACATCTCAATCTTTAATGAGTAAGCAATTGAATCCCAATTAAGAGCTTTTAATACTTTTAAATATGTTAGTATAACCACAATGGATTTT
The DNA here is from genome assembly GCA_031216915.1 of Pictodentalium vernedei. Taxonomy (NCBI): domain Eukaryota; kingdom Metazoa; phylum Mollusca; class Scaphopoda; order Dentaliida; family Dentaliidae; genus Pictodentalium; species Pictodentalium vernedei. The sequence continues at coordinate 27,640,066 of CM062292.1, read as the reverse complement.
CCAATTCCAGAACAGGTAAAAAGTTTTTGTCATGGTTTCAGCCTTCAAAGGGGCGGTCTCTCAAGGCAGGTCAATTATGGCATAAAAATACAAGTTGGTACCAGGTCACAGTGGTCTCTCAAGACAGGTGGTCTCTCAAGACAGGTGGTCTCCCATAGCCGGTCCATTATAGAGTAAAACCAATCGGTGCCTGGTATATGTGGTCTCTCAAGACAGGTGTTCTCTCAAGACAGTGGTCTCTCAAGACAGGTTTTACTATAACTGGTTGATTGCTGGAAACACATATTTGGCTTCTATTCTGATCTGCAGGTGCTTCAGTATCAAGGCTTTCAATTCTGTTGATGTGCTTCGTTTTATCTTTGAAGTATATTTAAATTTATTTATTTATTGGTGTTTAAGGTCACATATTTCTGTACAATGGCTAATCATGACCATGACAGTTTTACGGGTGGAGGAAGCTGGAGTACCCGGAGAGAATCACCGAGCAATGGCGAGCAACTGTCAGCTCCCCAACATACTAACTCCACACAAGCAGGGTGAGCATTGATTGAAGACAAGTGCACCATCGACGTGCAGTACGCCTTAGTACACAGCGCCACCGTGCCCCCCACCTGGGCAATGGGGGTGAAGTGTCTTGCCCAAGGACACAATGCAGTTGCCGCAGGTGGGATTCGAACCGAGGACCTCTCGGCTTGCAGCCTGCACCTCTACCTTCTGAGCCACCGCGCCCATCTTTGAAGTAACATTAATCAGTCTGAATGGATTTGCATTGTTACAATATATGGGAGAGTGCCTAGGCACTCTCCCATAAATTGTAACAATCCAAAGACATGTAAAAAAATTTTGACCACCAAAAATAATTCAGCACTCTACCAATTCTGACTGGTGGATCTGAAGAAGATTTGTAAAGAAATTTCCTCATATTGCACTAAGTTAAAGTTTGGGCTACAACAGAGACCCTGAATATGAACCTGGGGACACGATCTGAACAAAGTTGAATATGCCCCTCCTAGAGATGTCTACTAAATATGAAAGCATTCTGACTGGCGGGATCTGAAGAAGATTTTTAAAGAAATTTCCTAATCTTGCCTTAAGTTAAAATTCGGGTTAACACAGGGAGCTCAAATATTAACCCAGGCACTTGATTTGAACAAACTTTAATTTGACACCCCACCAGAGATGTTGTATACCAAATATGAAAGCATTATTACTGGTGGATCTGACGAAGAAGATTTTTATAAAGAAATTCCCTCATATTGCACGAAGTTAAAATTTGGGCTCCAATAGGAAGCCCAAATATTAACCCCGGTACTCGACTTGAACAAATTTGAACCTCCCCCCCCCCCCCCCCCCCCAACTCTCAGAGATATTGTATACCAAATATAAACAGATTCTGACTGGTGGATCTGAAGAACATTTTTAAAGAAATTTTCTCATATTGCACAAAGTTAAACGTTTGGCTCCAACAGAGAGCCCAAATGTTAACTCAGGAATGATATTTGAACAAACTTCAATCTGACCCCTGTAGAGATGTTCTACACCAAATATGAAAGATTTTTAAAGATTATTCCCCATATTGCACTAAGTTAACATTCAGGCTTCATAGGAAAGCCAAATATTAACCGAGGGACTTGATTTGAATAATCTTGAACCTAACCCTCATAACAATGATGCATACCAAACATTTAAAGATTCTCACTGGTGGTTCTGAAGAAGAATATTCCCCATATTGCTCTGAGTTAAAAAATTGGGCTCTGTATTGTGCCCAAATATGAACCACGGGGCTTCATCTTAAACTTTTATCTGACTGCACTCCCCCTCCCCCCCCCCCCCCCCCCCCCCCACCCCTGTGGATGCTGCATGCCAAATATGAAAAGAATTTGATAAGTGGTTTTGGAGAAATTTTTTTTTTTTCATTTTGTAAATATGCTAATTCTGAACTCACAGTTGTGTGGGCCCCCCTCCCCATCCCCCCCCCCCCTCCACCACCACCACCACCACCCCTGTGAATGCTCCATGGCAAATATGAAAATAATTTGATCAGTGGTTTTGGAGAAATTTTTTTTTTCATTTTGTAAATATGCTAATTCTGCACTCACCGGTTCCTGAGATTTTTAAAAAAAAAATGGAGCATTTTCTTCCACCCCCTCCCTATGGGGCTGGGCACGTTGATTTGAACAAAAATGCAACCCCTTCGGGACCATCACTCACACACACTTTCACTTGAATTCGCCCAGTGGTTTGGGAGAAGACTCGAACACAACTTAATGCTTGACGACGGCAAGCCAGAAAATAAGCAGACTGTCATCTGCAAAATGAGGTCCCCAGAGGGTGAATTTAGAGATGCTACCCTGCATAGCAGTGTAGCATCACTAAATTTACCCTCTGTGAACCCAATCTGAACTAGATATCACAGAGATGGAATCCATCTCTGCGGGCCCCGCAGCAACTAACCGATGTTAGGTATAAACTGATGTGAACCGTAATACTAAAATATTTCAAGCAATAGGTAAAATCTGATTAAAATCCCTTCCCGGACACGTACTTGTCAGAAAAAAAAAACCAAATTCTGAATAATTTGACCTTGAGGTCAAACTTCAAGGTCAAAGCATAGCAACCTTGGTACGTGACATGTCGTCTTGAGATAATCTACCCACATACTAAATATCAAAACCCTATCTATTGAGGGAAAAAAGTTACAGCCCGAACATGAACTTGTCAGAAAAAAAAAAAAAAAATCTGAATAATTTGACCTTGAGGTCAAACTTCAAGGTCAAAGCATGGCAACCTTGGTACGCGACACGTTGTCTTGAGATAATCTATCCACATACCAAATATCAAAACCCTATCTATTAAGGGAAAAAAGTTACAGCCCGGACACGAACTTGTCAGAAAAGAACCCTGAATTCGGAATAATTTGACCTTGAGGTCAAAGTTCAAGGTCAAAGCATGGCAACTGTGGTACGCGACACGTCGTCTTGAGATAATCTACCCACATACCAAATATCAAAACCCTATCTATTAAGGGAAAAAAGTTACAGCCCGGACACGAACTTGTCAGAAAAGAACCCTGAATTCGGAATAATTTGACCTTGAGGTCAAAGTTCAAGGTCAAAGCATGGCAACTGTGGTACGCGACACGTCGTCTTGAGATAATCTACCCACATACCAAATATCAAAACCCTATCTATTAAGGGAAAAAAGTTACAGCCCGGACACGAACTTGTCAGAAAAGAACCCTGAATTCGGAATAATTTGACCTTGAGGTCAAAGTTCAAGGTCAAAGCATGGCAACTGTGGTACGCGACACGTCATCTTGAGATAATCTACACACATACCAAATATCAAAACCCTATCTATTGAGGGAAAAAAGTTACAGCCCGAACATGAACTTGTCAGAAAAAAAAAAAAAAAATCTGAATAATTTGACCTTGAGGTCAAACTTCAAGGTCAAAGCATGGCAACCTTGGTACGCGACACGTTGTCTTGAGATAATCTATCCACATACCAAATATCAAAACCCTATCTATTAAGGGAAAAAAGTTACAGCCCGGACACGAACTTGTCAGAAAAGAACCCTGAATTCGGAATAATTTGACCTTGAGGTCAAAGTTCAAGGTCAAAGCATGGCAACTGTGGTACGCGACACGTCGTCTTGAGATAATCTACCCACATACCAAATATCAAAACCCTATCTATTAAGGGAAAAAAGTTACAGCCCGGACACGAACTTGTCAGAAAAGAACCCTGAATTCGGAATAATTTGACCTTGAGGTCAAAGTTCAAGGTCAAAGCATGGCAACTGTGGTACGCGACACGTCGTCTTGAGATAATCTACCCACATACCAAATATCAAAACCCTATCTATTAAGGGAAAAAAGTTACAGCCCGGACACGAACTTGTCAGAAAAGAACCCTGAATTCGGAATAATTTGACCTTGAGGTCAAAGTTCAAGGTCAAAGCGTGGCAACTGTGGTACGCGACACGTCGTCTTGAGATAATCTACCCACATACCAAATATCAAAACCCTATCTATTAAGGGAAAAAAGTTACAGCCCGGACACGAATTTGTCAGAAAAGAACCCTGAATTTGGAATAATTTGACCTTGAAGTCAAAGTTAAAGGTCAAAGCATGGCAACCTTGGTAGGCGACATGTCGTCTTGAGATAATCTATCCACATACCAAATATCAAAACCCTATCTATTAAGGGAAAAAAGTTACAGTTACCTTACCCCCATTCCAAATTCCTGGATCCGCCCCTGTATGCGAGATATCACATAAACCCCTGGTAACTGATGTCCATAAATGCATGAGTTATCAGGGATAATGCCGTGCCCCATGTCTGCAGCTCCAATGACCCGTGCCATGTTAGCTGTGTCCCTTTTACAAAATTGTAATGAGTCTACACAATTCAGAGCATATTTTGGCTGGAAAACATTCAAAACACTGTGGTATTGTATACAGAAACCACCAAAACATTGTGGTATTGCATACAGAAGCCACCAAAACATTGTGTTATTGTATACAGAAACCACCAAAACATTGTGGTATTGTATACAGAAGCCACCAAAACATTGTGGTATTGTATACAGAAGCCACCAAAGCATTGTGGTATTGTATACAGATGCCACCAAAACATTGTGGTATTGTATACAGAAGCCACAAAACCATTGTGGTATTGTATACAGAAACCACGAAAACATTGTGGTATTGTATACAGAAGCCACCAAAACATTGTGGTATTGTATACAGAAGCCATCAAACCATTGTGGTATTGTATACAGAAGCCACCAAACCATTGTGGTATTGTGTACAGACACCACCAAAACATTGTGGTATTGAATACAGAAGCCACCAAAACATTGTGGTTTTATATACAGAAGCCACCAAAACATTGTGGTATTATATACAGAAGCCACCAAAACATTGTGGTATTGTATACAGTAACCACGAAAACATTGTGGTATTCTATACAGAAGCCACCAAAACATTGTGGTATTGTATACAGAAGCAACCAAACCATTGTGGTATTGTATACAGGCACCACCAAAACATTGTGGTATTGTATACAGAAGCCACCAAAATATTGTGGTATTGTATACAGAAGCCACCAAAAAATTGTGGTATTGTATACAGACACCACCAAAACATTGTGGTATTGAAAACAGAAGCCACCAAAACATTGTGGTACTGTATACAGACGTCACCAAAACATTGTGGTATTGTACACAGAAGCCACCAAAACAGTGTGGTATTGTATACAGAAGCCACCAAAACATTGTGGTATTGTATACAGACGTCACCAAAACATTGTTGTATTGTATACAGAAGCCACCAAAACATTGTGGTATTGTATACAGAAGCCACCAAAACATTGTGGTATTGTACACAGAAGCCACCAAACCATTGTGGTATTGTATACAGAAGCCACCAAACCGTTGTGATATTGTATACAGACGTCATCAAAACATTGTGGTATTGTATACAGAAGCCACCAAAACATTGTGGTATTGTATACAGAAGCCACCAAAACATTGTGGTATTGTGTACAGAAGCCACCAAATGTAAACCTGACCTTCCATTGTCCATATTATTTCTCCGAGATCACAGGACCATGCAAACTTGAGTGGAATATCCCTCCCATGCTCGCCACAACTCGCAGCAGCAGGCGTCATGTGATACTTTGCATCATGACCCATGATTGAATGTGCCCCCCCCCACCCCCCCCCCCCCCCCGTCCCACTGCATATGGCAACGGTGGTGATGAACGCTTCTTAAACTCTTGATTTTTGCCGCTGCTCAAAAACCTTCTGTATCCACAAGTATTGTGGTTTGATAACATTCCCTGTCTGATAGGGCGTATATGTCTGGTCCGGTGGCGCCCAAGAGCTAATGGGTGTGGGGGTGGGGGGCGGCATGGAATTGGGGGAGAATTTTCGAATACCAGGCCAAACCATATATGATCGGTCCTGTCCTAAAAGACCGACCATGTTCGACCCGATGAGAAAATTGATTTTCAGATATGAAGCACCCAAAATCCTTGATTCCAGACCCTTTGGAAGGCTTGTATCCGGGCTAACATCAAACTTTTGCCTGTCTTACGTAAATATTCAACCAATTGGACTTGTATTTAGGGGGCACCTCCCTGCGCTCGAATTAGGGCTCCGCAAGTAAGTACGGTGCCGCAAATACGTGACACATTTTGAGTGTTATTAGAGGGAATGGATAAGTATCATAAAGAATACTCTGATATCCTTTAAAACTTACCCGGACTCCAAGGCCCCCTAAATATTTGAGAATTAAAAAAAAACATCTCTTTTCAAACGGAGTGCGAAGCCCACCGGACTTTCCCCACCCTCTCCTCAGTGAGTTGCCACTGGTTTGGTCCAATTCTCTGTACAGCAGGGGTCGCGGAACCGGGGAAGGGGGGGGGGCTGGAGGGCTTCAGCCTCCTCCCACACTTTTTTTTGCCGGGCCATGTTTTTTTTGTATGCATATATTTTAACACAAATGCCTGGTGAAAGAAGGGGCGGACCCAGAGCCTCCCTCATATTTTCGCCAGCTTTGTTTCTCTCGTCCTGGTTCAGTTTCGATGGATTTCGGATCATTTTTTTTGCAGTAAGTGGCAGCAAACGCTAAAATGTACACACTCTGTTAATAAATCGGTTAACTGAAATAGATCGTAATCTTAACGACATACTAAGAAATCCTAAATCCTTTGGAAACTGAAAATGGAACCGGTAATCTGTAGGTACAGTCCAGTGTGTTCACTCGTGGGGAGGGGAGGGGCAGTGACAGGAGGCAGATGCCTCCTATCACTGCCCCCACCCACCAGTGACACAATTTAAGTTCTAGTGAGCAGACATATCATCCAGTTTAAACAGGATTACAGTCCATTCGACCTAAAACCTACTCTGCCTACACACTCGGCCCAATTAAGAGTCCACTCAGCCCAAGGAAGAGTCTACTCGGTTCAAAGTACGAGTCTTCCAAACTTTGAGTTCGCTCAAAATCAACAGACATCTTCAATAATTAAGGAGTTTAATAACACCATACATCGCTGTAACCATCCGTCATACGGGGTTACTGTCATATTCCCAAGTACCAAATCCACCCACAGACAAGATAATCCACAGACAGTATAACTGCTGTTAACGTCTGGTAAAGCAGACAGGTGAGGTCTATTTATAAGCTTTGGTCATTACGACCAAAGCTGACAAATAGACCTCACCTGCAGTGTATGCTTTACCGACGTTTTTTAACGGCTCTCAAAGTGTGAAATCTTTCAAATACATCTCCCGAAAAAATCTCAAAATATCCGCTCAGATGCATAGAAATGGGGATTTAGGGACCCTGTAATTTAAAATTTAAACCATGGTCAGGCCCGTCATACCGACGACCATCCATCGTCCGATCCAGCCCCCCCCCCCCCCCCCCCCCCCTTGAAAATCGTTCCGTCGCCACTGTACAGTCATATTTGTTTGTCGTAGGATTGATATGAGTTTCAATAAACTTGACTGCTTCCTTGTGATGTGTGAATTCGATCGTTAACAAAGAATACGATGTTTACAGGAAATTAAGCCCAATGAATATGGAATGGTTTTGCGGGTCCTTGCGTCTAATGACTTCGCGCTTGCGAGTTTTTCTCTTGTGCAACAAAGCTATCCAACACCAGACCCGATTTCCACATTTAATCAATTGATATTGATTGCCCCATAGCCTGCCCTCTCAACTGAACATCATTCGCCAAAGTGTGATGGAAAATAAATAAAAAATAATTTGGTCAGCTCACTCAGCTGACGGTATTACGAAACGATTAAAGCGAGCGTTTCGTTTCAATTTCGATCCAAATACTGTTGACAACTGTCTGGAAATCAGTAATTCCAGAAAATAATTTTATCTGCCACCATACGGCTGTCTGCTTTTGATCGCGACTGGAATAACCAACCAATTCCGTGACGTGTTTCGGCTGGGACCCTACAGCGTATCTGGTAATTACACAGCATGTGCGCTGAGAAATATGATTCTTAATAGAACGAAACACAGTATTCGTTGGATGTCAGTTCCTTGTAAACAACTCGGTTCAAAACAGGAAATACATGCAGTAGCATAAGTGGAGCTTTTGTGTTGAAGATCGAAAGCAAAATTCCATTTTTTCACGCAAAGTCTTTCGAGAGAGAACTTGTTATTCGGAAAGCCGTTTCGTTACAGGAGTTACTGAAACGTGACGAAGAAACAACCCTCAATTTCTCAGTGACGCGGAACTCGTGGAGATGATTTTTAAACTCGGGTGAGTAATCAGCAACTGTTTCATGTGATGTACGTTTTCAACGATAAAATAGATGATTTGGAATTTGTGAACCTCCTTCTGTCAACTAAACACCTAAGAAATCCTAAATCCTTTGGAAACTGAAAATGGAACCGGTAATCTGTAGGTACAGTCCAGTGTGTTCACTCGTGGGGAGGGGAGGGGCAGTGACAGGAGGCAGATGCCTCCTATCACTGCCCCCACCCACCAGTGACACAATTTAAGTTCTAGTGAGCAGACATATCATCCAGTTTAAACAGGATTACAGTCCATTCGACCTAAAACCTACTCTGCCTACACACTCGGCCCAATTAAGAGTCCACTCAGCCCAAGGAAGAGTCAACTCGGTTCAAAGTACGAGTCTTCCAAACTTTGAGTTCGCTCAAAATCAACAGACATCTTCAATAATTAAGGAGTTTAATAACACCATACATCGCTGTAACCATCCGTCATACGGGGTTACTGTCATATTCCCAACGTATTTCAATAAACCACCCCAGTAAAACGATGTAAATAGAAAGGGCTGATTCTGATGGAATTAATATTTATACGATTTTATTGACCGTCCTACTCCAATTTTTTACCGATGTTTGAACCTTAGCAAAATATTTAAACCTGGCACGACTGGGTGGACAGTGAACACTATAATGAAGCGAAACCATACAACCAGAACGCCAGATGACTCAACACTGGGCTCTTCCAGCTTCTAACTTTAATTTAATTGATTAATGCACTTATTGCAGCTTCACGTTTTGTAACGGCCACACGTCTTTGCTGGAGATATTGCGACCCACGCTTCAGCCTTCTAGGAGTTAAACCCAACTTAAACCAAAGGGTCAATTGTGAAACCTTGGCCAAGACTCTGGCAGATGATGTGGATTCTATAAATGAACGTGAAGGTAACTAAGATTCAACCTGTGGAATATCTTGTATATACTGAATTGGATGTTTTTATTTTCAGTATGTACAAGTAATGAACAGCTCGAACAGAGTTGCCGGAAGTTCTGAGTCACGTGCGTTATGTTGTACATTTGTAGACGTCAGTCAAAAAGTGGTTAGGGATAAAACTTCCATTAACTCTCAGAAGCCGGGGAATCAGAAGGAATTTATTGAACATGACAAACCACGAAAAACTTACAGAAAAGCAGGTGGTTCTTGTGAAGTGTCGTCTGCCTGGCACTTGACTAGAAGCACCTGCTCAGTGTTTAATTCTCCCCCGGTACAAAGATAGACGAACCGTCACAGCCAGATTAGGGCCTACGTACCGTATTAAATAACAGGCAATAAAACTCGACTCCCGGCTTATAAGAGTTAACTGTGCTCGAAGTGTGAACATTTTAAAAATCAATTTACAGAAACGCCGCTCCCAAAATTCGGAGTCTCTGTGGAATGAGTCATGTGTCAAAAAGTGTGTATATGTTGGGGAAGGGGTGGTTAAATACTTACACTAATAAAATATAATTTCCAAACTGCTGACGACCGCCTTTTGGGTCACACTATCGTTAGAGACCTGACTAGGGCCATCCGGTCGTTACCCTTTGCCCGGGGAGAACGGTGGCTCGTTGCAGACTCCGTGTATTGTGTGTGTGTGTGGGGGGGGGGGGGGGGGGGGGGGGGTCTGTATTTCATATGGTAGCATTTTTAACTTGCGAAAGTCAAGATGAGCTATTGCCATCACACGTGCGAAAGTCTGTTAACCCTTTACCAAACGTAACGGCCAAAACCGGCCAGCGCTATTCACAAAATTCACCATTCAATTTTTAGTACTTTTTCATTTTTTGTCACAAAAAAAGCTTATGACCCATCATTGCAACGAGCTCGTGATGAGGGGTCATAAGCTATGTTTTTGACCCCAAAAATCAATACAATTAGAGCTTCAAGATTTTTTTTTGCAAGTGTCGTCTGCTTTTCCTGTTTGATAAAGGGTTAGTCAGTCGGTCAGTTAGTCTGGTCTGTTAGTCTGTTCACATTTTTCTTTAGCACAAGCTACACCCCGTAGTTCTTGTCCGATCGTCACGACATTTCATACGCAGGTTTGAGGTCATGTCTAGATGAGAACATCCCCTTTTGGTCGCAATCGGTCAACCGTGATGGCTGCCCGAGTCCAAAACCTTTTAGCATAGTCTACAGGTCGTATTTATGAAAGGATTTTATGGTAACTTGGTTGAATGACCCCGTATAATATCCAGCTGAGAACGTCCCCTTTTGGTCATGATCTGTCAACTGTGACGACTGGCCGAACCCAAAACCATTTAGCACGGTCTACAGATCGTATTTATGGAGGGACTTCATTGTAACTTGGTAGAATGACTCCATGTAATGTCTGGATGAGAACGTCCGCTTTTGGTCGCAGTCGGTCAACCGTGATGGCTGCCGAAACCCATAAACTTTTTGCATAGTCTTCAGTCATATTTAATATGGAGGGATTTCATTGTAACTTGGTAGGATGACTCCGTATGATGTCTAGATGAGAACTTCCCATTTTGTCGTGACCTGTCAACCGTGACGACTGCCCTAGCCCAAAACCCTTTAGCACAGTCTATAGGTCGTACTATTTATGGCGGGATTTCATTGTAACTTGGTAGAATGACTCCATATAATGTCTGGATGAGAACGTCCGCTTTTGTTCGCGATTGGTCAACTGTGATGGCTACAGGGTCCCGAAGCCCGAAAGCACAGTCTACAGGTCGTATTTATGAAGGGATTTTATTGTCACTTGGTAGGAGGACTCCAGATAATGTCTCTAGATGAGAACACGCCCGTTTGGTCGCGATCATTCAGCCGCGATGGCTACCCGAGCCCAAAACCCGAAAACCTTTAGCACAGAAAACAGGTCGTATGTATGGGGTGATTTCATTGTACCTTTGTAGGATGACTCCATATAATGTCTAGATGAGAACGTCCCATTTTCGTAGCGATCATTCAACCATGATGGCTGCCCGAGCCCAAAATCCGAAAACCTTAAGCACAGACTACAGGTCGTATTTAAATTATGATGGGATTTCATTGTAGCTTGGTAGGATGACTCCATATAATGTCTGGATGAGAACGTCCGCTTTTGGTCGCGATTGGTCAACTGTGATGGCCGAAAGCACAGTCTACAGGTCGTATTTATGAAGGGATTTCATTGTCACTTGGTAGGATGACTCCAGATAATGTCTCTAGATGCGAACACCCCCGTTTGGTCACGATCATTCAGCCGCGATGGCTACCCGGGCCCAAAACCCGAAAACCTTCAGCACGGACTACAATCACTACATGTCGTATTTATGAATGGATTTCATTGTAACTTGGTAGGATGACTCAGTATAATGTCTAGATGCGGACGTCCCCCGTTGGTCGCGATCGATCAACCATGATGGCTGCCCGAGCCCAAAAACAGAAAACCTTTAGCTCAGTCTACTGGTCATATTTATGAAGGGATTTAATAGTAACTTACTAGGATGACTGTATATCTAGATAAGAATGTCCCCTTTTGGTCATGATCTGTCAATCGTGACGGCTGCCCAAGCCTGAAACCCAAAAACTTTAGCACAGTCCACAGGTCATATTTAATATAGGCGGATTTCATTGTAACTTGGTAGGATGACTCTGCATGATGTCTAGGTGAGAACTTCCCCATTTGGTTGTGATCTGTCAACCGTGATGACTACTCGAGTCCAAAACCCGAAAACCTTTAGCACAGAAAACAGGTCGTATTTATGGAGTGATTTCATTGTAGCTTCGTAGGATGACTCCATACAATGTCTAGATGAGAACGTCCCATTTTCGTAGCGATCATTCAACCATGATGGCTGCCCGAGCCCAAAATCCGAAAACCTTCAGCACAGACTACAGGTCGTATTTATGATGGGATTTCATTGTAGCTTGGTAGGATGACTCAGTATAATGTCTAAATGAGGATGTCTCCTTTTGTTTGCGATCGATCAGCTGTGATGGCTACACAGACCCGAAAACCTTTAGCACAGTCTACAGGCCGTATTTATGAAGGGATTTCATTGTAACTTGATAGGATGACTCGTTTAGAAATAATTTCACTGCAACTTGGTAAGGTTTATTACCACTTCATCAATTACTCCTTCATCTATTCCCTTTTCATCAATTACCACTTCATCACAGACTCATAATATGTTTAAAATATATTTAGAGAGATTTATGAAAAATTATTAATATTTATAAATTGAAAATAAATATTTTTTGGTTCAAATGATGGGTTGGCTAGAGTCTGTGATGCAGATGTTGTGTTATAGATGGAACTTTTTTTTTATTCATGCCCTAGGTCAGTTTACCAAATTTTCACACTGCATGCATTCATTGATGGTCAGCAGTTTCTGCTGATTTATTGTTTACTTAGTGAAAAAACTGCCAATATTCACAACAAGACTTTTTCACTTCTAAAGGAGCTGGCGATTATTTGCTTTCAAGCAAGCAAATATTGAACAATTTGTGGAATATATGAAGGTTATTTGGATTTCTTGGAATGCTTCTTGGAACCACCATCCGAGAGAAGAGAACCGAACAAACAATAACTTGGAGAAATAGTTAACAGCCCAAAAGCATTTTTCTAGAGGGCTGTTAACCATTTCAAATCAGCCATTGATACACTGTAATGGAAACATATTATGAGTCTGTGATGAAGGGGTAATTACTGAAGTGGGAAGGCACCCTTGGTAACTTTGGTTGACATACATTAACTTTGAGGGCTACATACATTAATTGTGAGGGCCGCATTAACCCACCCCTCAATGCTTTAGTACAGTCTACACCTCAAATTATTTTTATTGAAAACATTACATACAGGGACAAGAAATTAACATATTCCCAATTATCACAATTCTTGTCTTATTTCATAATCCCTTCATAATCATTGAACATTATCCTTATCAAACACAAGAAACAGTCAAGTTAAGCTACAGTGTCAATGACACTTTCATTTTACATGTAATACCATAAACTGGGTATTATATATAGTTTACACACATTTACAGTTGGCACTACGTGGGCCCACGTCGTATGTCACATCAAGCTGTGGCCCCATGGTCACACAAACGGCTTTCGTTTCGTCGTCAGTTTCTCCACGCGGTGTTGGTTATGGTATTTGCGATAGAGTTTACGCACGTATTTTTTTCACAGAAACTTCTCTCACGGGGTTAAACGTGGCTAGAGGTTTCCGTTTGGGGGTGTAGGGTAGAGAATTTCCAAATAGAGGAAGAGACCGGGAGGGGACCCCCCCCCCCCCCCGGCCCCTCCATCTAGTTAGAAATTCACTACCGAGAAAACTTTGAAATTGAAGCCATGGAAGGGGGCATAAAATTGATTCTAGTAACTGAAATGCCAACACATTTATGATAGAATTATCAGGTTATTATTATTTGGTATTATTCTGGGAAATGAATATGTGCTAAACAAATGCTCAATTTGAGAAATTCACAGTGTCCTAACATAAAATCAGATCTTATGCAGGAATGATCAATTTTCGATGTTTCATCATTTTGTAACTGTGAACGGTGGAATTGACTCAAGATAACGCTTTTACATGAAGTGATTTTCTTGAAGTGCATTTCGAGGATTTTTTTTATTACGATAAGTAAACGTACTATAGAAGTCTCGTACCGATTGACATCATGTTACTTATGAAGGACGATATTGCGTAGCCTACTCTGTAGTTGTAAATAGTAACAGTTCGAATTTTTGCCGATTTGAAACCGAGTTGGGATTTTGGGAAGTAAAGGAGACAAGAGCATCACCAAGGAAGCTCTAAAATCCAGATAGATGAAATTTCCAACTCCTCATGACCTGCCATCCGAATTTCCAACTATAGGGTGACACCCCCCTCCCCCCTCTGACCACGTCCCGGAGTGCAGTGCATGGGTTATAAAGACTTTGGCTACCCAATTTTTCAGGAGTGTTACAGATTAAAAAATCGGCATAAAAAGCGAACAGAAAACACGAATTTAAATTCCACGTGGTCCACAGATTTCACTCTTGAGTCACAGTATAGCAGTATTTCGCACTGAATTCCAAATTTGAATTTGAATTTAAATTTTTTTAAAATTTCGTTTGAACGCCAAATCGACAATATGACGAGCTGAATTAAAAAAATAGGCCGATGAAATCGTTACATGTGTACCCATACGCGCAACTAGTAGAAAGCTTATGACGGAGGGCCTCCATGGATGCCGACATTATGTACACCATACATGGTATGGGTACATACAGAAATGGATTGGAGGAGTGTCTAATTTGATGGATAAAGGGTTAATATCTCCGGATCAAATTATCAGATTTACATAAAAAACTATACAGCACAGCACATCAGTAACCTGAATAAATATATAAAGTAACATGACAATCGGATTGATATTTTTTGAGTTATCGAAACCAAAGGGATTGGAGGAATTTTCAATTTGAAGGATAAAGGGTTAATATCTCAGGATCAAAATAACAGATTTACACCAAAAACTATACAGCTCGGCACATCAGTAACCTAAGCACAAATATAAAGTAACTTGACAATCCAAGCAATATTTTTCAAGTTATCGAATGCCAAAGAAATGGATACGGACGCCAGACGGACAGACGGACGGACGTTCCAACTATTTGGGTTTAAGGGCTTCGAAAAAAACATTTTATGTGTCCATCACCTTATTTTAGCCAGAACCCCACCCCTCCACCCTAAAACTTATATTTAACCCTAACCCCACCCTATCCACTCAAAAAACACACCCTAACCCTACCCTACCCTAAAACCCCACCCCTGACCCTAACCCCCACCCCCAGGGACCTAACCCACCCCAACGTTAAGATCTACTCTGGGGCTACCCCTAACCCAACCCCCACCCCTGACCCTAAATCCACCCTAGCCGGACCAAAAGGTTTTGGTTTAGGGGCTATAAAAACTAAAACCCCTACCTGACACCAACCCCCACCCCACTGGGTCCAACCCCCTCCAACCTTTAGCCCTGCCCTGGGGCTACCCTAACCCCACCCCACCCCTCTCCTAACCCTAATACTACCCTAATTTCGACTAAACTCCTAAAACTAATAGCTCCTAAACAGGTTTAGTTGGCCCGGACGGACAAAGGATGGACGAACGACGGATGGCCACCCCGGATGCCGGCATTATGTGTACCATATATAGTATGGGTACACATACAAAGGAAAACAAAGACTATCTGCGTTTGATACTGCGGACTGACAAATAAGAAAGTTACGAAGTCTATAATTACACATCCCAATTTTAAGATTTAACAATTTCAAAATCTTGAAATTTGACTTTATGATCAAACATTTTAAAATATGTACTTATTGGGGTAAATTTCCCTCTTGTACATCATTCTTGAATCTCCCGAGGAGGTAAATCTTGCTTTCAAATTTGAATTCCACACACAGCCTTTTTGATTTTGGGTTCAAAAGAATTATTTTTTTTAATTTCAATTCAGATTTAAATTTGAAATTCCCGGTGAAATACTGTTATTAATGACGTATTCAAAAACATGTAGTCCACGTGGGGTTGAATTTCGGACCTTCTGGTTGCATTTGTGCGCTGATGTTGGAATCCATGAAATTCCGGAAAATTGGGTAATCAAATTCAGTCCTTAAATTAAAAGTTTTGAGTTGATGCATCTCCTGGCTATGGCAGACGACAGTTATGAGGGCCTGGTGATACTTGCGTTTTTACCTTAAAGAAAATAAATAGTGATTAACCGATGTTCGGCCATCGCATCTGACATCGGCCGATTTTAAGCCATCGGTTGACCATCGGTCCATGCCGATGGTTACATGGAACACCACTCGATTAAAATTGTTTGTATTTATGTTTCGAATCGAATGGTTTTAGCGCGCACGGACGGACGGTTTGAGGAGCAAGCCCCTTTCGACCCACATTTACTGTATATTAGTTGGTACTTGTCTGAGCGTGGTAAAGTAGGAGAGTGTCCGGGTACTTATCGGCGCTTATGTCGTTTCTGCTTCTTTTTAGGAGGAGGTGGTTTTGATGGAGAGACTGTGACAGTGGCAGTAGGTGTTGTTGGTGGATTGCTAGCTGTCTGACCTGGATGGAATGGTCTAGTCCGAGCTGCGTTAGGTGTTGTTGCTGGTGATGTCTGTGGTGTTGCCTGTTGTGCTGCAATATTTATGTTGTTGATTTTCCGGTTTATGTTTGCGAATGCTACCCTTAGTACTCCATCTTGCTGTTCTCTTAGGATCCTGTGCTCTTCGGCTTTTCTTCGTATTTTGTCCTCAAGGTTCTCCAAGTCCAGGCTCTTTGGCGCTGAAGGGAGAGGAGAGTGGGGGTCGGGAAGTAGCGAGAGGGCAACTTCCAATTCCGTCTCAGTCTCCACAGGACTGTCCGCATCCAACAGTTCCGGATCAACTTTCCCAAACTTTGCTCGGCCCTTGAGATGGGGTTCCCTTTCCTGGTAATTGTCGTGAGGTCAGTCTCTCCCTACTTTGGGACAATATTCGCAACTGGACTGGTAATTATCGCGACATTTCTCTAAACAATTGATATTTTAACTGCCAAAACCCATAAAACCTTTATGTATCTAGACGTTTATAAACTTCACAATATTGGCTTCCTTCTATCGTTATTCATTGTGAACATGCGAACACATAATATTTTCACTCAAGGTATTTACAAAAATAAAGAAATTCTGTCATAACATCCTTTTAATTCCTAGGCAGTTTTAAACATTTCCCTTTCACGTCAATTCTCGTGAACGATTAACTAACGATTAACTAAATCTCGCTGATGCATACCTCGCTCACTCCATCCCACACAATGCACACACAGAACACTTGAACCTTCGGTTCAACCCTTTTACTTATTTATTTATTGATTGGTGTTTACGGTCACATACTTGTGCAATATGGCTAATCGTGACCATGACAGTTTTACAGGTGGAGGAAGCTGGAGTACCGGGAGAGAACCACCGAGCATCGACGAGCAACTGTCAGCTCCTCAGTCCTCAACATTCTAACTCTGTTCAAGCTCCGCCCAAGCAGGGTTACAGCGGTTGAAGACATGTGCACCATCGACGTGCAGTATCGACGTGCAGTACGCCTTAGTACACGGCGTCATCGTGCCCCCATGTAGGCAACCGGGATAAAGTGCCTTGCCCAAGGACACGGGGATCGAACTCGGGACCTCTAGCATAGAAGTCCAACAGTCTACCACTGAGCCACCGCGCTCCCAACCCCTCTACTTTCAAAACCATTCCACGGTCCCTGTATTGGTTAGAGCATTGGATGTGAAACCGAAAGACTGGCGGGTTGACCTTGACCCGCGCCAACTGTGCTGTGCCCTTGAGCAAAACACAAAATCCCCATCGCTCATGTTCGGTCTAATTATTCTAATTCAACCATCTACCAACCCGAAGACATTGTTTGAAGATGATAAACTTAAAATAAACTGATAAAGTAAAAGAAATACAGACCGAAGTTGATACAGTAGGGCATTACGTAACTGGATAACTGCATAACCAATGGCGCAGATGCCAAGTGACAGAAAATGAGAAATGCTCTCGAGACAGATGAAAATGGAATGTGGACCCCCACCCCCACCAGGTGACCCATTACCTGTCACTCCCAATACACATTTAGTTAGATGCTATTAATCACTAGATCTTCACCACCCTCCTCTGAGATTCATTTTGACAACAGGTCAATAACAGCTGCAGTCACTGCATTATACAAAACAAACTACCTTGATTGTGCTTCACTGTCTTGTGCAGGTCTTGGACTTGGATCAGGGTGTTGTCCAGCGACGTTGCCACGGGGGATTGGTGTGTGTGTGTTTGTGGGAGGGGGGGTCCAACTTTTCCAGATGAAAGTCAATCTTATATACATTGATGCCTGAAAAACCTAAAACTGGTTCATGCCCTCTCACCGATATTTTTTTGTGGCCATTTTGTTATTCTTTCTCTTTCAGAGTTGTAAGTCTTCCCAAAGTACCCATGCAGTGTGCGTCAATTGGCACGAATACCCCCCCCCCCCCCCCCCCCCCACCACCGAGAAGACAACGGACCTTCTCATGTACGGGATGCACAGTCTTAAATGAAGTGGGGGCGGGTAATATTTTTCTGCTTCTAGCGAAAACTTATTTCGTCATCCCCACATCATTTAGCCAGTCCCCGTGTCTGGTGTTATCAATGGTCAACTACATCAAAAATCTAGTTGATGCTGGTTGAGGCAATTTAAAACTGCATGCGACCCGAACGCTGCAACAAAGTAACATAAATAAAATTGGCAACTCATTTTTAGCTCAACTTTGACGTAGTCAAATTTGAGGTTATGTCATGGCCCGTCGTCCGGCTGTCAACAATTCAATAAGGCTCGGGCTAGAGACCGTCTTTATGAACCGATTTTTACGAAACTTCTTGGGTACCTTTGTTAACACCGTGGGACGAGAACGAGTGTTTTCGGGTGCGGTCCGAAATTCAAGATGGCTAGTTTGTACCAAAATTAGGTACAATCATTTTTTTTGTACAGAACTTCTATATGAAGGTTTTGATTTGAATAACTTTTTGCTTGAATGTTTAGTAACATGGAATACATCACATATAATACGGGTTTTTTTCTCGTGCAGAAATTATGCAAATTAGATGAACTTTGATTTATTCAGTGGCAATCAGTGCTACTTATACACAGTAAGTGCACACGTCAATACGGCTCGAGCTAGAGGCTGTGTTTGTGAACCGATCTTCACGAACCCTGTTGGGTACCTTTGTTATCACCTTGGGAGGAGAACAAGTGTTTTAGGATGCGGTCCGAAATTCAAGATGGCTGCCGGCGGCCATTTTATACCGAAATTAGGTGCAATCAGTTTTTTGTACAGAACCTCTATATGAATGTTCTGATTTGAATAAATTTTTGTATAAATGTTTAGTAACATTGAATACATCACATATAATATCGGTTTTTTTCTCGTGCATAAATTATGAAAATTAGATGAACTTTCATTTATTCAGTGCTACTTATACACAGTTAGTACACATGTCAATACGACTTGGGCTAGAGGCTGTATTTATTAACCGATCTTCACGAAACTTCTTGGGTACCCTTGTTATCACCTTGGGACGGGAACGAGTGTTTTTGGGTGTGGTCCGAAACCGGCGGCCAATTAGACACACTTTAATTTATTCAGTGCTACTTATACACAGTAAGTGCACATTTGAATACGGCCCTGGCTAGAGGCATCTAACTGTCACCTACCTTTACAATACTTTACCAGTTACCTGTACATTTGTTACAGGCTACGGTCAGTTTTTATGTAGGTCTTTACAATACTTTACATGTACCTTTGCTATCAGGTCATTACCTAGATGAGTGTCATTTCTGTGTCACATACCATACATGTACCTGTCTTACACAAGTTGAGCAGGGTAGCATTACTAAATTGACCCCCTTTAAATCTGAATCAATCGGGCCTAATAACTTTTTGCTCTAGGAAGAGGTGCCTAGAGGATAAATTGGAGGATGCTTGCCCACTGTTTTGGGATAGCATCAGCAAATTTACCCACTTGTGACCACATTCTGCAAACGGCAGACTGCTTATTTCGAGGCTTGTGTTCAACAAACTCTATAACGACGACAGTTTTATTGGGTTTAACGACACTTTTGACATCAAGGTTCACCACGTGTCAGGCAGTTTTACGGGTGGTGGAAGCCGGAGTATCCAGGGAGAATCTCCGAGCAACGGCGTGCAGCTGTCAGACTCTCCAATGTACTAACTCTGTACAAGCAGGGTTAGCGTAAGAAAATTGGTCCACTATCAACCTTAGTACACAGCACAACCGTGCCCCTACGTAGGCTAAGTTAAGTGCCTTGCCCAAGGGCACAATATGAACCGTAGCCTTTTCGGGTTTAAGTCCAATGCCAAAACAACTGAGCACCGTGACAACCAGCGGTCCCTAATGATGCCAATTAACAGAATGAAATGTACAAATCACTTGATATAATTTTGACACAACGAATCATTGTAAGTAGAACATAAATTTATGTTTAAAACCCCCTTCTCCAGAACCACCAACCAGAATATTTTGATATTTGCAATACAGCAACCTTAGGAGGGTCATAGGCAAATTTCAAGACTCTGCGTTCATATTAAGTCTCCGTATGGAAACTCGAAGTTTAACTTGGGGCAATAAGCCTAAATTCTTTAAAAAATTTCTTCATCTGATCCACCTGTCAGTCTTCTCATATTTCATATTCAACTTCCATGTTGGGATTAGATACAAGTTTGTTCAAATCAATTTGGGATCCCAATGGGAGCCCGAATTTTAACTTGGCGCAATATGAGAAATACTCTTAAAAGGGTAATACTTTTTGCCGGAAGAACGGTATCCGGTAAAAAGTACGGAAAGTGTATAAAAACTACGTTTTAAAGTACTGAATGTGTGAAAAGTGATTATTTAAGGAATCGGATACCGTCCTTTTTACCGGCAAGAAGTATTACCCCTTAAAAATCTTATTCAGATCCACCAGTCAGAATCTTTTGATATTTGGTGTAATGCATGGTTATGGGAATCTGATTCAGGTTTCTCCACATCAAGTCCCTGGATTCAAGGGTGCCCAAATTTTAACTTAGTGCAGTGTGAGGAATGTTTTTTTTTAAATCTTCATCTTCAGATCTACCAGTCAGAATCTTTTGATATTTGGTATTCAGCAGGCCTGAAAATAAGCAGTCTGACATTTGCAGAATGAGGTCCCCAGAGGGTGAATTTGATGATGCTATCCCACACAGTGGGCCAATTTATCCTCTGGGTACCTCTTTCTGTTTAGTTTTGAGACCCTGATTCAGCTGAGATTGAGGTTCACAGAGGGTAAATGTAGTGATGCTACCCTGCTATTCAGGGTAGCATGACTAAATTCACCCTCTGGGGGCCTCATTTTGCAGATGGCAGTCTGCTTATATTCTGGCTTGGTATTCAGCATCCTTTGGGGAGTCAGATTTAAGTTTATTCAAATCAAGTCCCTGTGTTTATATTTAGGCTTTTTAACTTTGTGCAATATGAGGAATACTTTTAAAAAATCTTCTTCAGCTCCACCATTTAGAATATTTTATTAATATTTGTATTGTATACAGCATCATTGGTGGGGGGGGGGGGGGTAAGATTGTTTAAATCAAGGGCTCACTCTGGGGTATATACTTTAAGGATCTTCTTCAAATTCACCAATCAGAATCTATTGATATTTGGTACACAGCATCCTTAATTAGCGGGATGGTCAGATTCCAGTTTGTCCAAATCAAGAACATGGATTTATATTTGAGTTCAAAGTTGAACTTTGTGCAATAAAGTCTTTAAAAATTTTCCTTTTCAGATGCTCATGTCAGAATCTTTTGATATTTGGTATACAGCATTCTTAAGGGGGTAATATTCAAGTTTGTTCAAATTAAGTCCCATGCTCCATACTTGAACTCCTAATGGGAACCAAAATATCAACTAAGTGCAATATGCGAAAGGTTATTTAGAAATCTTCTTCAGATTCATACATGTTATGTTAATATGGAATGAATAGGTACTAGGGTCGGTAATCAGATTTAAACCACGAGTAGGATCAGGGTTTTAACCACGAGGCTTGCCGAGTGGTTAAAACCCTTATTCTAGGTAGAAACATACGTGAGCATGGTATAAATCAGTCTTTCGATTTTGAAAATCGTAGGCGCGTTATACATCGCTCGCTACTATTTGAAGTGAGGCGCGCTATCCTGTGTCCAGCCCCGTCGAGTGATGGTTGTGTTGTTGGCAAGAATAGTTAACATGCAAATTGCAATGAAGAATGCATCCACTAATTGACAGCACTGTGCATTCAGTGCGGCATTTGGGCACATCGATATTGAACGACAACATGAAAGCTGGGCGATTTGGTGCTTTCATGGTTTTCATTAACCCTTTACTTTTAACGCTAGTAGCAGACGACACTGGTAAAAAAGTCTCGTATAACTAAAAGTTTTCATTTTTTGCTTCCAAAACATAGGTTGTGACCCCTCATTGGAACGAGCGCGTCGCGCTCGTTCCAATGAGGGGTCACAACCTATGTTTTGGAAGCAAAAAATTAAAATATTAAAAAAATTGAATTGCGATTTTCATTTATAGCGCTGGCCGATTTTAGTCATTACGTTACGTAAAGGGTTAAAGGAATCCCAACTTTTGGGTCATGACGATGTATTATGCTCCAAGTAACAAAAAAAAAAGCACACTGCGGCTATAATTTATGTAAAGCTAGTAAATTTGCTCCATCAGTGAATACTGAATGGTGATTGGTCCAGGGAGCACGAACCTCTCAAGAACACCAGGTTTTTCCAAACAGTAGAAGTAAATAGGATTTGTGCTGAATACATTCACGCTGTTACTAAAGCCCACGGCCAAATATTCGTCCCTTGTTACCTAATAAAAAATAATTGGCTGTTCACACAGAAATTATATCTCAACTGGAATGAATTACCAGATTTTGATCGCTCTCTTAGCAGAACCGAGGCGCGCTGTTGTTGGTTCGCAAGAAGTTAACATTGCGGGCGCCATGGCGCGCAAGAGCGACCGCGCGCATCAAAATCGAAAGACTGTGTAAATTATGTTTTATACCATGCTCGCCTATGCTACTACCCGTGAAAAGTCTGTATGTTAAATTTTCGCTTTTAACCCCACTACCTAACCGGTGTAAAGCTTCTACTGCGGTTAAAAAAATTTACACCTATAGTCGGAAGTTCATCCAACTTGACCTTTGGCATCACGCAATTTGACAACTTAGATACATTCACACTTCGTGATGTTTCATTTAAACATACGACATTTTGCAGTACTATCTACTACATGCAAATGACTTATTAAGTTTAAAATACCTACAATTAAATATTTAAAATAAAATTTAAGAATTGTTATTAATAATTTGACTGAAAAAGCAAAATAAATTCAATCAACTTTGATGATGTGTCTAGCTGTCAATCACGCATTCACTTAAGCTGGTAGTACTACCCACAAGCGCAGATGTAAACAAAACAAACGCATGTTTTTGCGATAGAAAGTGTTGTTTTTCTTCATTTTAAGTGACAAAGTCAATTATTTATTAAGAGGACGGTATAAATAAAACAGATAGGTACTAGGGCCGGTAATCTGATTTAAACCACTCGTAAAATAAGGGTCTTAACCACTAGGAAAGCCTCATGGTTCAAACCCTGATCCTACTCGTGGTTTATATCTGATTACCGGCCCTAGGCCTAGTCCTTAGTAGTACCTATTTACTCTATAGAATCTCATATTTGTTATACAACATCCTTTGGAAGTCAGATTCAAGTTTGTTCAAGTAAAGTCCTTGGGCTCATATCTGTGCTGCTTATGGGAGCCCAAATTTTAGCTTGGTGCAATGTGAGAAAAATTCTTAAAAAATCTTCGGATCTACGTGTCTTGAAAATTGGTGTATACAGCATCCTTGGATTAGGGTGTGAGGGAATGTGTAGCATGGTGTCAGATTCAAGTTGTTTAAATCATGAGTCTTTGTTTATGTTTGGGCTCTGTAATGTTAACTAGCATAGATGCTAAACCCTTTGATACTTTTGTACGTCTTATGGCATACGAAATCAAACAGCGTGTTGACACTTTTGTACGCCTTATGACGTACAAAATCAAACAAAGCCTTGACCTTTTGTGGTCATTTGTTTTATTATTTTTCGATTTTTTAAAGTTTTAACCTCAATACCTATTTTC
The DNA here is from genome assembly GCA_031216915.1 of Pictodentalium vernedei. Classification (NCBI taxonomy): domain Eukaryota; kingdom Metazoa; phylum Mollusca; class Scaphopoda; order Dentaliida; family Dentaliidae; genus Pictodentalium; species Pictodentalium vernedei. The sequence goes on along the minus strand of CM062292.1, from coordinate 27,616,052 downwards.
TTCCGAATAGTGGTCTGTGACAACCGTTCAGCCAAATGTTTATCGTCAGCAGAGCGGTTAAGTATGTGTGGGAGGGGGACTTGTCTTAAGGAGAGAGAGCAATATTTCACAACTGTCACTGTAAATTTGTGCTTATCATGGGAACCATGAAACAGCACTAGCACTTGACTGTTATATTGGAAGCTATGCACAAATGCCATTCATTCACTTTTGTCATTTTATTATGTTATTTTTTCCACTGTGGCCCCCTCCCCTCCCCAAATTTGTGTTCCAAAATACTCTTTCAATGAAAGAATTGTTTTCTAACATTTTAAAGAGCATAATATAGAAGAGAAAAAACTTCTAACTACCAATGAATAAAAGTGCAGTATAGGTTTTCTGGCTGTGTTTGAATGGTGATTTGGGAGGGGGTTGGAAGATGGGAATCCTCCCTGCCCCTAGTACTATGAGGGGGAACCATGTAGTTTACATTAATTTTTCTGAGGCAACCATTTTTTCAAAGCACAAAAAAGGTAAAATAATGATTTATTTATCAATGCTTAACCCTTTACCTAACAAATCGGAAGGGCTGAAAAGAAATAAAAAAAAATTAAACATATCATGTGACCTGTCATTGGAATGAGGCTCAATGAGCTCCCAGATTTATTTATTCATCAATATTTAACCCATTGCCCAACAAATCTGGAGCATCCCTCTATGTAATTTCAAATTGAGCAGCTGAAATTTTTTTTTTTTAAAATTCAACAAAACCATATTGTGTGAGCTCACTTAGTTCATTTCCATGATTGACTAAATGATGGGGGTTTTATCAAAATTTTCTGAAAAATTTGAAAAACTTCCTGTGTCAGTGGGAACAAAAATGATCTGGAAAACTGATCAAATCATAAACTAAGTTCAAGGTCAATAAACTCCATGATAAACCCTCCAACTGGGACCAAACTAGAACATAATTTGTAAGTACCCATGACAGATCCACTCTCCAGAAATTAGCCAATTATCTCAACGTATGTTGAAAAAAGTCAGGAAACCTCATTTCTGATATTCGAGGTCAATAACTCTGCAAAATCATCTGACCACAATCAAACCTGAGCTCAATCTAGTGGAACCCTGTTAATTGAATAGCCACTTTGCCAATGAAAATTATTCAATTAACAGGAGTATTCAATTAACAGGGACTATCACTTTCCTGTATTCTAGAGATAAACTTAGCATTTATTCTATTATATCTTGTTTCACAGAGCTCCATGAGCTCTGTCAAACAAGATATAATAGATTAAATGCCTGTATTGGGTGTACTGAGGCCAAATAGGCCAAGAATCAAAGGAAAATGAGGGAGAGTCAGGGTAATTTCTCAACAGGTTACAAGATTTTTTATTCAATTAACAGGAGTTTACTCTATAACCTATATTCAATTAACAGGTCAAATTTGTACTGGAGGTATGGTAAATGGTTTTGTGTTGGGAAATTATATTCATTTTTACCTGGATATACAATCAAGAGATATCCAATTAAGTGGGCTCCACTGATGTAGGTACCCATGACAAAAAGACAAAGCCACATACCGGAAATTAGCAATTATCTCAATGTATGGTGAAAAATGTCTGCAAAACTGTTATTTCAGAATGATGGAATATTTATTTATTTATTGGTGTTTAAGGTCACATACTTATAGCTAATCATGACCGTGACAGTTTTACACATGGAGGAAGCGGGAGTACCTGGAGAGAATCACCGAGCAATGACGAGCAGCTGCCAGCTCCCCAATATCATAACTCCGCACTGCAGCACAGGCAGGGTTAGATTGGTTGAAAACATGCGCACCATCGACGTGCAGTACACCTTAGTACACAACATCATCGTGCCCCCATGTGAACAATCGGGGTTAAGTGCCTTGCCCAAGGACACAATGCAGGAGTCCGAATCGATAGCTCAGACGGTCACCCAACCGAGGACTAACTGGGCTTGGAGTGCCACTGATCCCTCCCTCCCCCCTCCCCCCCCCCCCCCTGATCATTATAAAGTAGAATATGGTTCATCAGGCAAGGATGGATGTTGCTAAGGGAACCCAGATGGGGAATGGAGGGGTTAACATCTAGATTTCCATGCACCACACCCCCACCCCAGTAGGCAAAATTGTGACCACAACATAATTTCCAACTTAACTTTTTACCCAAGTAACAAAACACATGATATCAAATTTTGTTAAAGTTTTTTAAAACATTTTTCAAACAATTTCAACAAAACCAAATCATGTGACCCCTCATTGGAACGAGCTTGTTGAGCTCATTCCAATGAGGGGTCACATGCTATGGTTTTGTTGAAATGTTTTTGCGAACTTATTTTTATTCAACTGCTGAATTTGTAAATTCTCCATAAAGGATGCCATTGATTCATTAGATAAAGGGTTAATAAATATTATACAGAATTCTATTTGTACACGCCCCTTGACTGTAAATTATTCAACTGAGGCTCTTGGTAGTCACAAATAATAACTACAAATTGATATTTGGGGAAATTATTAATACTTCTCAATCAATATTTGGAGGACGTTCACTAGTTTTCAGTCTAAAAATTAAATGTTTTGACCAAATTCTAGAGATGATGCTAGGAATAATTCCACCAAGCCTGAAAAAAGCAATCTGTCAATTGGAGAATTAGGTGCCCAGAGAGGGAATTTTCGATTTAAGGCTTCAAATTTCCAACTACAGTAGAACCTGTCTTGAGAGACCGCCCTTTGGGCCACACAAAAGTGGTCTCTCAAGACAGGTGGTCTCTCATAACAGGTTTCAGGTTTTCTCAAGTCAGTGAATAACCCACCACAAAATTCAGAAATAGAGAAGAATGGATTTTTGTAATTACTTTGTAGTTGTTCTTTTTTATGAAGTTTTTGTAACAAATTGAAATGGACTGTCATAAAAATTATAAAAATAAATTAGTGTTGAAAATCTTCATTGAAGATTTTCAACACAAATTTATTTTTATAATCCTGTCTGTCACATTTCAGGTATTTATGAAACTGTTTTTCAGCAATAATCCTAATCTTTTCACAGGGGTCTTATAAAAACATCTCCATCTTTACTGAGTTAGGTAACTGAATAGCAATTGAAACCCAATTAAGAGCTTTTTAATACTTTTAATTATGTTGGTATAACCACAATGGATTTTCCAATTCCAGAACAGGTAAAAAGTTTTTGTCATGGTTTCAGTCTTCAAAGGGGCGGTCTCTCAAGACAGGTCCATTATGCCATAAAAATACAAGTTGGTACCAGGTCACAGTGGTCTCTCAAGACAGGTTTTACTGTGTTGTTTTTGGGGTTTTTTTTATTAGGGTTTAACGACACATTAACAGCCAGGGTCATATCATGTCGGTAACAGTTTTACGAGTGGAGGAAGCTGGAGTACCCGGAGAGAACCACCAAGCAACGACGAGCAGCTGTCAGCTCTCCAACATCGTAACTCTGAACTCTGCACCGTGGCACAGGCAGGGCTAGATGGGCTGAAGACATGCGCACCATCGACATGCAGTACGTCATAGTACACAGCGTCAACGTGCCCCCATGTAGGCAATCGTGGTTAAGTGCCTTGCCCAAGGACACAATGCGGGAGCACGAATCAGTCGCTTAAATGGTCACCCATCCAACTACGAACCGCACTCGACATTGCTTAACTTCGGTGATCTGACGAGAACCGGTTACCGTTACGCCACCACGCCCCCTCCAACTATTGTAAATCTGATGAATGATATGTGGGGCTGGGGCTGTGAGGGTTAGACAATGAATACCAAGGGTAATATGAGCCAAACGACTCACTATTTAACTGAAGTTTAACCCTTTACCCAATGAATTGGCCGCACCTGCCCACGTAATATGCAAATTCAGCAGTTGAAAAAATATTATTTTTCCGAAACATTCTCCAAAACCATATCATGTGATCCCTCGTTGGAACGAGCTCATCAAGCTCTTTCCAACGATGGGTCACATGATATGGTTTTGTTGAAATTTTTTGAAAAATTAAAAAAAATGATATTTAAGGCCTCACAAAGTAGATCTTCCATTTCTCAGGCCTTTTTTTGAAAAATTGCATGAAGGCGGGCGTTTTTTTATTTTATTTTTTATTTTTGTAAATATTTATTTGCCATTAAAAAGTTTATGTTCTTGTTTTGTTTTATGCCCCATAATATACAGAATAGCAAGGGTGGTGATGGATTACATCTCTTGAGTGCAAGAAGGCTTTGCAATGCTAAAGCATTGCAAAGACTTCTTGCACTCAAGGGACAATTTTATTAACTTGGATAAAATATCAGGCATAAACCGTTTGATTTTAATTTTTTTAAGTTTGGATTGGTCATAAAATGAGAGCATGCGGCAGCCAAAAGGACCATGTGGGAGGGCCTGAGAAACAGATTTTTAATTTTTTTTTGCCTAAAATAATAAATTTTGATATCGTCCGTGTTGGGTAAAGGGTTAATAATGGTGAAGAAATAGTTGTACTATTTTAATTTCTCAGGCAAATAAAATGACTATTCACGAAATTTTTACAGGCCAGCAGATTTATGAACATTCTTTTTACATTACAGATGAAAGCAGCAAACCCTTGATGCAGCCAGATTTAAATGAGATTCGCTTCACTAAGAAATTTCTCGATATCTAATCAGAGTAGTGACTTGATTACTTTTGAGGATAAAAAATTGATTCCAATAAAATCAATATCTTTCATCCAATGCATATAATGGAGTGAATTCTTACAGAATAGTTACATTATTGTGAAATATAGACATCAGTGGTGGAAAATGTTTCTGTGTAGCTGTTTTTTTAGATCTAAGTGCAGACTTTATTCATTCTTTGTTTTAGTGATTATTCATCTTACTTTCATCTTGCTAGCATGGAAGTTCATGGGATGGAAATATATTTCTCTTCAGAATAAATTTGTTTGGAATAAAATTGCTTTCTATAATGAGACAGCATTGGCTGTATTATCAAGGGACAGACATGAATCAAAGATTAACAGGCAAGGTAAATAAATGTACCAAATATGGTAAATGCATGCATGGACATCACTGCCCACGCATGAATTAGGACTAGTACCAAACAGAGCACAGATGTGCTTGAAAAATTCTAAACTCCACTGAGTATAAATTCTAAACTCCACTGAGTATAAATTCTAAACTCCACTGAGTATGAATTCTAAACTCCACTGAGTATAAATTCTAAACTCCACTGAGTATAGAGTAAATGTTAGAGAAGGGCGGTATAATACTGAGTTTGGTATCGGTTTCGGTCTTTTGAAGGGGGTATACTCTCAAGTGCCTAATAATAGTGCAGGGTGAAAAAAAAGTACAGGGTGGAAAATTTATGAAAATTAATAATCGTATAGGATCGAATAATAGTACAGGGTGAAAAAGTCCAAGATGTGAACCAGCCTCCATGCTCAGATCCGTTTTATAACACAGATGTCAGATTGTCTGATGCTCTTGAAGTGGTGAAGGGCTGAATTACTTTCAGTTATCATAATTTTCACATGGATTTGACTTGTTGCAATTTATGGGAGAGTGCCAAGAGGCACTCTCCCATAAATTGCACCAAGGCAAAACCTTATAGAATAATTAATCCTGTTTCATTGATGGTATGAAGCGCATCCACTGAGTACTAGGTCTTAAAGTTATGGTAATAGTACTTCACAATATAGCCCAAATATATGCTTCCAGATCTCTACAAGTTAACATTTCCATTGCATCCTGTGTTTGCTTGTACATGTACCTTACTAGTTTGTTTTGGTGAACTTCTTGAGATAAGCAGTTGCTCTGCACATTCGATTGCTGGAATTAATAATCATGCAGGGCCAAATAAGGATCATACAGGCAGGAATTTTGTTTGAAAAAGAATAATCATACATGTATGATTATTAGGCACTCAAGAGTGCCTCGGTATCGGTTCGGTATTTTGGTATCTGACTTGACTGTGATTTGCTAATACAGTGGAACCCTGTTAATTGAATAGCCACTTTGCCAATGAGAATTATTCAATTAACAGGAGTATTCAATTAACAGGGATTTGGTAACTTTCCTGTATTTCAGAGATAAATTGAGCATTTATTCTATTATATCTTGTTTGACAGAGCCCATGGGGCTCTGTCAAACAAGATATAATAGAATAAATGCCTATATTAGATGCACTTATGCGAAATAGGTCTCTAAAAATTGGGTATTTGGGGATTGTCAGTTTAATTTCTTGACACATTACAAGATTTTTTTATTCAATTAACAGGAGTTTGCTCTATAACCCATATTCAATTAACAGGTCAAATTTGTACTGAAAGTATGGTAAATGGTTTGGTGTTTCGAAATTATATTCAATTAACAGGATTATTCAATTAGGAGATATACAATTAAGTGGGCTGCACTGCAGTACCAAAGGGAAATTCACATCAGGAAAATTGAGAATAAGTACAGAATAAGCTGCTATTGTATCATTCTACCACAGTGCCACTGTCAATGAGTTCAACAGCTGCATTCTTAGATGAAAACAAATCATATCTAAAGTAATTTTGTGACTTATTCTAAATACACATTGACCTTTTAAGTCCTATTTCAGACATATGAAATCGCAGAGCATGTGCTCTAACCATGCCATGTTCAAGAGGTCCTGCTGACAACAGACAAAGCACCTGGGCAGTTATTTCTAGTTAAGTCTTGGCTGCTTGTTAAGGAATCCAAGACTTGGCTAGAAGACACTGCTAAGGAGGTGGAGAAGTACAGGTTGTAGGAGGTGGAGAAGTACAGGTTGTAGGAGGTGGAGAAGTACAGGTTGTAGGAGGTGGAGAAGTACAGCTTGTAGGAGGTGGAGAAGTACAGGTTGTAGTATAGTGAGAATTCAGGACAATTGCCCAGTCCACTGAGGGTCAACAAAACTCAAAAACCTAATGCATTCAAATCTTGTATAAAATACCTAGGCATGACAGAATCCAACTCATGTAAATCTTGTATAAAATACTGGGCATGACAGAATCCAACTCATGCAAATCTTGTATAAAGTACCGGGCATGACAGAATCCAACTCATGCAAATCTTGCATAATACAGTTAAAACTAGAAGTCCTGTCACGAAATGTGCGCTTATCTAGGCTTAATTGCACGTAGGAATTGCGCGCAATTGCCATATCGAATGACATCCAAAGCACGGCAGGTTCGCCTGGTTCCTCATAGCAAACACAGGCAATGTTTCTGCCAATGGACCTCCGGGTTACCCGGAGGTCCATTGGCTGAAACATTGCTTGTGCACAGGCCGCATGCACACAATTTGATAGCCTTACTATGGTCATAACGCGTATATTGACGCGCATATCAACGTGCTATATGTGCGCATTTCAGGACAGGACTTTTAGTTGTAACTGTATATCCAGACATGACAGAATCCAACTCATGCAAATCTTGCATAATATACCCCAACATGACAGAATCCTACTCATGTAAATCTTGCATAATATATCCAGACATGACAGAATCCAACTCATGCAAATCTTGCAAATATATCCAGACATGACAGAATCCAACTCATGCAAATCTTGCATAATATATCCAGACATGACAGAATCCAACTCATGCAAATCTTGCATAATATACCCCAACATGACAGAATCCAACTCATGTAAATCTTGCATAATATATCCAGACATGACAGAATCCAACTCATGCAAATCTTGCAAATATATCCAGACATGACAGAATCCAACTCATGCAAATCTTGCATAATATACCCAGACATGACAGAATCCAACTCATGTAAATCTTGCATAATATACCCAGACATGACAGAATCCAACTCATGTAAATCTTGCATAATATACCCAGACATGACAGAATCCAACTCATGCAAATCTTGCATAATATACCCAGACATGACAGAATCCAACTCATGTAAATCTTGCATAATATACCCAGACATGACAGAATCCAACTCATGCAAATCTTGCATAATATACCCAGACATGACAGAATCCAACTCATGCAAATCTTGCATAATATACCCAGACATGACAGAATCCAACTCATGCAAATCTTGCAAAATATATCCAGACATGACAGAATCCAACTCATGCAAATCTTGCATAAAATACACAGACATGACAGAATCTAACACATGCAAATCTTGCATAATATACCCAGACATGACAGAATCCACCTCATGCAAATCTTGCATAATATACCCAGACATGACAGAATCCAACTCATGCAAATCTTGCATAATATACCCAGACATAACAGAATCCAACTCATGCAAATCTTGCATAATATACCCAGACATGACAGAATCCAACTCATGCAAATCTTGCATAATATACCCAGACATGACAGAATCCAACTCATGCAAATCTTGCATAATATACCCCGACATGACAGAATCCAACTCATGCAAATCTTGCATAATATACCCAGACATAACAGAATCCAACTCATGCAAATCTTGCATAATATACCCCAACAGGAAAGAATCCAACTCATGCAAATCTTGCATAATATACCCTGACATGACAGAATCCAACTCATGCAAATCTTGCATAATATACCCCGACATGACAGAATCCAACTCATGCAAATCTTGCATAATATACCCAGACATGACAGAATCCAACTCATGCAAATCTTGCATAATATACCCAGACATGACAGAATCCAACTCATGCAAATCTTGCATAATATACCCAGACATGACAGAATCCAACTCATGCAAATCTTGCATAATATACCCAGACATGACAGAATCCAACTCATGCACATCTTGCATAATATACCCAGACATGACAGAATCCAACTCATGCAAATCTTGCATAATATACCCAGACATGACAGAATCCAACTCATGCAAATCTTGCATAATATACCCAGACATGACAGAATCCAACTCATGCAAATCTTGCATAATATACCCAGACATGACAGAATCCAACTCATGCAAATCTTGCATAATATACCCCAACAGGAAAGAATCCAACTCATGCAAATCTTGCATAATATACCCTGACATGACAGAATCCAACTCATGCAAATCTTGCATAATATACCCCGACATGACAGAATCCAACTCATGCAAATCTTGCATAATATACCCAGACATGACAGAATCCAACTCATGCAAATCTTGCATAATATACCCAGACATGACAGAATCCAACTCATGCAAATCTTGCATAATATACCCAGACATGACAGAATCCAACTCATGCAAATCTTGCATAATATACCCAGACATGACAGAATCCAACTCATGCACATCTTGCATAATATACCCAGACATGACAGAATCCAACTCATGCAAATCTTGCATAATATACCCAGACATGACAGAATCCAACTCATGCAAATCTTGCATAATATACCCAGACATGACAGAATCCAACTCATGCAAATCTTGCATAATATACCCAGACATGACAGAATCCAACTCATGCAAATCTTGCATAATATACCCAGACATGACAGAATCCAACTCATGCAAATCTTGCATAATATACCCCGACATGACAGAATCCAACTCATGCAAATCTTGCATAATATACCCAGACATGACAGAATCCAACTCATGCAAATCTTGCATAATATACCCCAACAGGACAGAATCCAACTCATGCAAATCTTGCATAATATACCCAGACATGACAGAATCCAACTCATGCAAATCTTGCATAATATACCCCGACATGACAGAATCCAACTCATGCAAATCTTGCATAATATACCCAGACATGACAGAATCCAACTCATATAAATCTTGCATAATATACCCAGACATGACAGAATCCAACTCATGCAAATCTTGCATAATATATCCAGACATGACAGAATCCAACTCATGTAAATCTTGCATAATATACCCAGACATGACAGAATCCAACTCATGCAAATCTTGCATAATATACCCAGACATGACAGAATCCAACTCATGTAAATCTTGCATAATATACCCAGACATGACAGAATCCAACTCATGCAAATCTTGCATAATATACCCAGACATGACAGAATCCAACTCATGTAAATCTTGCATAATATACCCAGACATGACAGAATCCAACTCATGCAAATCTTGCATAATATATCCAGACATGACAGAATCCAACTCATGTAAATCTTGCATAATATACCCAGACATGACAGAATCCAACTCATGTAAATCTTGCATAATATACCCAGACATGACAGAATCTAACACATGCAAATCTTGCATAATATACCCCAACAGGACAGAATCCAACTCATGCAAATCTTGTATAAAATACCGGGCATGACAGAATCCAACTCATGCAAATCTTGCATAATATATCCAGACATGACAGAATCCAATTCATGCAAATCTTGCATAATATATCCAGACATGACAGAATCCAACTCATGCAAATCTTGCAAATATATCCAGACATGACAGAATCCAACTCATGCAAATCTTGCATAATATACCCAGACATGACAGAATCTAACACATGCAAATCTTGCATAATATACCCAGACATGACAGAATCCAACTCATGTAAATCTTGCATAATATACCCAGACATGACAGAATCCAACTCATGCAAATCTTGCATAATATACCCCAACAACACAGAATCCAACTCATGCTTATCTTGTCCAGTTAAAACTAGAAGTCCTGTCACGAACTGTGCGCTTATCTAGGCCTAATTGTGCGTAGGAATTGCTCGCAATTTCCATATCGAATGGCACCCAAGGTTCTCCTTGTTACCCATAGCAAACACAAGCAATGTTCCTACCAATGGACCTCCGGGTTACCTGGAGGTCCATTGGCTGAAACATTGCTTGAGCACAGGCCGTAAGTGCAGAATTTGATAGCCTTACTATCGTCATAACGTGTAGATTAACATGCAAATCGACGTGCTATTTGTGCGCATTTCAGGACAGGACTTCTAGTTTTAACTGTATAAAATACCGGGCATGACAGAATCCAACTCATGCAAATCTTGCATAATATATCCAGACATGACAGAATCCAACTCATGCAAATCTTGCATAATATATCCAGACATGACAGAATCCAATTCATGCAAATCTTGCATAATATATCCAGACATGACAGAATCCAACTCATGCAAATCTTGCATAATATATCCAGACATGACAGAATCCAACTCATGCAAATCTTGCATAATATAACCAGACACGACAGAATCTAACACATGCAAATCTTGTATAAAATACCGGGAATGACAGAATTCAACTCATGCAAATCTTGTATAAAATACCAGGCATGACAGAATCCAGCTCATGCAAATCTTGTATAAAATACTGGGCATGACAGAATATAATTCATGCAAATCTTGTTTAAAACACCCAAATCTTGTATAAAATACCTGGACATGACAGAATTCAACTCATGTAAATCTTGTATAAAATACCGGGCATGACAAAATATAATGCATGCAGATCTTGTATAAAATACCTGGGCATGACAGAAGATAATGCATGTAAATTTTGTATAAAATACCAGATATGACAGACTTCAACTCATGCAAATCTTGTATAAAATACCGGGCATGACAGAATCCAACTCATGGGAATCTTGTATAAAATGCTGGGCACGACAGAATATAATGCGTGCAAATCTTGAAAAAAATACTGGGCATGACGGAATATAATACATGCAAATATTGTATAAAACACCTGGACATGACAGAAAATAATGCATGCAAATCTTGTATAAAGTACCGGACATGACAGAATCCAACTTATGCAAATCTTGTATAAAATACCGGGTATGACAGAATATAATGCATGCAAATCTTGTATAAAATATCGGGCATGACAGAATCCAACTCATGCAAATCTTGTATAAATTATCGGGCATGACAGAATCCAACTCATGCAAATCTTGTATAAAATACTGGGCATGACAGAATATAATGCATGCAAATCTTGTATAAAACACCTGGGCATGACAGAAGATAATGCATGCAAATCTTGTATAAAAGACCGGGCATGACAGAATCCAACTGATGCAAATCTTGTATAAAATACCGGGCATGACAGAATATAATGCATGCAAATCTTGTATAAAATATCGGGCATGACAGAATCTAACACATGCAAATCTTGTATAAAATACTGGGCATGACAGAATATAACACATGCAAATCTTGTATAAAACACCTGGGAATGACAGAAGATAATGCATGCAAATCTTGTATAAAGTACCGGGCATGACAGAATCCAACTCATGCAAATCTTGTATAAAATACTGGGCATGACAGAATATAATGCATGCAAATCTTGTATAAAATATTGGGCATGACAGAATCCAACTCATGCAAATCTTGTACAAAATACTGGGCATGACAGAATCCAACTCATGGAAATCTTGTATAAAATATCGGGCATGACAGAATCCAACTCATGCAAATCTTGTACAAAATACTGGGCATGACAGAATCCAACTCATGGAAATCTTGGATATAATACTGGGCATGACAGAATATAATGTGCGCAAATCTTGTATAAAATACTGGGCATGACAATATAATGCATGCAAATCTTGTATAAAGTACCGGGCATGACAGAATCCAACTCATGGAAATCTTGTATAAAATACCAGGCATGACAGAATCTAATACATGCAAATCTTTTATAAAATACCTGGGCATGACAGAATCTAATGCATGCAAATCATGTACAAAATACCTAGGCATCACAGAATATAATGCCTGCAAGTCTTGTATAAAATATCGGGCATGACAGAATCCAACTCATGCAAATCTTGTACAAAATACTGGGCATGACAGAATACGACTCATGCAAATCTTGTATAAAATACCGGGCATGACAGAATCCAACTCATGGAAATCTTGTATAAAATACTGGGCATGACAGAATCCAACTCATGCAAATCTTGTACAAAATACTGGGCATGACAGAATACGACTCATGCAAATCTTGTATAAAATACCGGGCATGACAGAATCCAACTCATGGAAATCTTGTATAAAATACTGGGCATGACAGAATTCAACTCCTGCAAATCTTGTATAAAATACTGGGCATGACAGAATAAAATGCATGCAAATCTTGTATAAAATACTGGGCATGATAGAATCCAACTTATGGAAATCTTGTATAAAATACTGTGCATGACAGAATATAATGCATGCAAATCTTGTATAAAATACTGGGCATGACAGAATCCAACTCATGGAAATCTTGTATAAAATACTGGGCATGACAGAATTCAACTCTTGCAAATCTTGTATAAAATACCGGGCATGACAGAATCTAATACATGCAAATCTTGTATAAAATACCCAGGCATGACAGAATCCAACTCATGCAAATCTTACACAAAATACCGGGCATGACAGAATATTGTGCATGCAAATCTTGTATAAAATAGTCGGCTTGACAGAATATAATGCATGCAAATCTTGTTTAAAATACCTGGCATGTCAGAATATAGTGCATGCAAACCTTGTATAAAAAACCTGGGCATGACAGAAGATAATGCATGCAAATCTTGTATAAAATAGGGCTGTCGTGACTATCATTTCTTGTAATCGACTAATCGTGACCAGTAATCGACGGTTAGTCGATTAATAGTCGCTTCCCATGATTTTTTAGCAAATCATTCTTCTGTTCGTAAAACTCTGAAAATGACAATGGCACCAGTGTGTTCAGACGAAGTGGGGTTGTGGGAACAACAAATCGGTCCCGACTGAAGCTACATGTAGTCCAATCTTGGACCCACAGTCCGTAATATAATTTTTGGGGTTGGTACGTCCTGTAGGACGTACCAACCCCAAAAATAATATTACTGACTGCGGGTCCAAGTTTGAACTAGATTGAAGCCGATGAATTAAAATGAATTTACCAAAGAATGTTCCTGCATATGTTTCCTTTCTGCAATAAGTTTCTCGATATTTTGAACATTGAGATCTATGCATTCCCTCGTCAGTTGTTAAAATTGGATCTTAGTCTGAAGTTCCAAACTTTGAGAAGTGATCTGACGTTCTGACTTTCGTCATAATTTTGTCACTTCCGCGCTTTGGGTTTTCCAATGGGTGCATTCGTGTGTACAAGACTGGAGAAATTCAGAAGAATCTATTCTTCTCGAGTAACTGTGAGTGTTCTTTCTTACACAGTCAGTGACAGTCGTACAGTCTTCCGGATATGAATGTTAACTATGGTTAGATATTTAAAGTTATTCACCTTCATTGATCATTCACCTCACAAAACAATGCAATTTAGCCCCGACGTGTAGTAGACGTGTAGCACCTTGAAAATGAACGACGATCGACTAAAAATAAAAAACGTCGACTACTTCAATAGTCGAATAATCGCGACAGCCCTAGTATAAAACAGAAGATAATGCATGCAAATCTTGTACCGGGCCTGACAGAATCCAACTCATGCAAATCTTGTATAAAATACTGGGCATGACAGAATCCAACTCATGCAAATCTTGTATAAAATAATGGGCATAAGAGAATCCAACTCATGCAAATCTTGTATAAAGTACCGGGCATGACCGAATCCAAATATCTTGTATAAAATACCGGGCATGACAGAATCTAATACATGCAAATCTTGTATAAAATACCCAGGCATGACAGAATCCAACTCATGCAAATCTTATACAAAATACCGGGCATGACAGAATATTGTGCATGCAAATCTTGTATAAAATAGTCGGCTTGACAGAATATAATGCATGCAAATCTTGTATAAAATATGGGGCATGACAGAATATAATGCATGCAAATATACCCAGGCATGACAGAATCCAACTCACGCAAAATACAGGGCATGACAGAATATAATGCATGCAAATCTTGTATAAAATAGCGGGCATCACAGAATCTAATGCTTGCATATCTTGTACAAAATACCTGGGCATGACAGAATCTAACGCATGCAAATCCTGTACAAAATACCTAGACGTTACAGAATGTAATGCGTGCAAGTCTTGTGTGAAGTACCAGGCACAACAGAATCTAACACATGCAAATCCTGTACAAAATACCTAGACGTTACAGAATATAATGCGTGCAAGTCTTGTGTAAAGTACCAGGCACAACAGAATCTAACACATGCAAATCTTGTATAGAATGCTGGGCATGACAGAATCCAACTCATGCAAATCTTGTATAAAATGCCGGGCATGACAGAATCCAACTCATGCAAATCTTGTATAAAATGCTGGGCATGACAGAATCCAACTCATGCAAATCTTGTATAAAATACTGGGCATGACAGAACATAATGCATGCAAATCTTGTATAAAATACCGGGCATGACAGAATCCAACTCATGCAAATCTTGTATAAAATACCGGGCATGACAGAATACAACTCATGCAAATCTTGTATAAACTACCCAGGCATGACAGAATGTAACTCCTGCAAATCTTGTATAAAATACCGGGCATGACAGGATCCAACTCATGCAAATCTTGTATAAACTACCCAGGCAAGACAGAATGTAACTCCTGCAAATCTTGTATAAAATACCGGGCATGACAGGATCCAACTCATGCAAATCTTGTATAAACTACCCAGGCATGACAGAATCCAACTCATGCAAATCTTGTATAAAATACTGGGCATGACAGAACATAATGCATGCAAATCTTGTATAAAATACCTGGGCATGACAGAATCTAATGCATGCAAATCATGTATAAAATACCTAGGCATCACAGAATATAATGCCTGCAAGTCTTGTGTAAAATACCAGGCTCAAGAAGCAATTTCCTGGCATCTGAGGATTAAATTCCAGCTTCATCAAATTATGAAACAAGAGGCCCCAGGGGGCCTGAGGGCGCTCACCTGACATGGTAGCCTAAATATCAACCCAGATAATTGATTTCCACAAGTTGCATCTGCTCCTCCTAAGAAAAGCTGAAACCAAATATCCAAATATTCTGACCAGTGGATCTAAAAAAAGATTTTTAAAGAATATTCCTCATATTGAACTAAGTCATAATTCGGGCTCCCACAGGGAGCCCATATATGAACCCAGGGACTTGGCTTTAACAAAACTGAAACTCACACCCCTAAGGATTCTGCACACCAAATATCAAAACATTCCGACTGCTGGATCTGAAGAAGAAGATTTTTAAAGAAAATTCCTCATTTTGAACCAAGTTGCAATTCGAGCTCCCACAATCAGCCCAAATATGGACCTAGGGACATGGCTTGAACAAACTTGAATCTTACCCCCTAAGGCTGCTGCATAAAAAATATCAAAAGCATTCATCTGCTGGATCTGAAGAAGATTATTAAAGAAAATTCCTCATTTTGAACTAAGTTGTCATTCAGGCTCCCATAGTGAGCCCAAATATGAACCAAGGGACTTGGCTTGAACAAACTTGAATCTCAGCCCCCTAAGGTTGCTCCATGCCAAATATCAAAACATTCCAACTGCTGAATCTGAAGAAGATTTTTAAAGAAAAATTCCTCATATTGACTAAGTTATAATTTGGGCTCCCACAGGGAGCCCAAATATGGACCCATGGACTTGGCTTTAACACACTTGAATCCCCCCTCCCCCAAGGATGCTACTCACCACATATCAAACCATTCTGACTGCTGGATCTGAAGAAGAAGATTTTTTAAGAAAATTCCTCATTTCGAACAAAGTTACAATTCAAGCTCCCACAGTGAGCCCAAATATGGACCTAGGGACATGGCTTGAACAAACTTGAATCTCACCCCCTTAAGGATGCTGCATACCAAATATCACAAGATTCTGCCTGCTGGATCTTGAGAAGAAGATTTTCAAAGAAATTTGCCTGAAATGCACTAAGTTCAAATTTGGGCTCCTATACTGAGCCCAAATATAAACCCAGGGGGCTGATTTGAACAAACTTGAATCAGATCCACCCCACAATGTTGCATACCAAATATCACAAGATTCTGCCTGCTGGATCTGGAGAAGATTTTTTAAGAAATTTGCCTGAAATGCACTAAGTTTGAATTTGGGCTTCTATAGTGAGCCCAAATATGAATCCAGGTGGCCGATTTGAACAAACTGGAATCAGATCCACCCCACAATGTTGCATACCAAATATCAAAAGATTCTGCCTGCAAGATCTGGAGAAGAAGATTTTTGAAGAAATTTGCCTGAAATGCACTAAGTTCGAATTCGAGCTTCTATAGTGAGCCCAAATATGAATCTAGGGAGCCGATTTGAACAAAATAGAATCAGATCCACCCCACAATGTTGCATACCAAATATCAAAAGATTCTGCCTGCTGGATCTGGAAAAGATTTTTAGCTCAACTTTGACGAAGTCAAATTTGAGCTATTGTCATGGCCCGTCATCCGTCGTCCGTCTGTCCGTCCGTCCGTCTGTCCGTACGTCAACAATTGGCTATGGCTCGGGCTAGAGGTCGTATTTATGAACCGATCTTTACGAAACTTCTTGTGTACCTTTGTTATGACCCTGGGACGGGAACGAGTGTTTTTAGGTGTGGTCTGAAATTCAAGATGGCTGCCAGCGGCCATTTTGTACCGATGATGCAAAAATCAGTTTTTTGTACAGAACTTCTGTATGAAAGTTCTGATTTGAATAAAGTTTTGTATAAATATTTAGTACCATGGGATACATCACATATAATACGGGTTTTTTTCTCGTGCGTAAATTATGCAAATTAGACTGACTTTGATTTATTTAGTGTTACTTTCAGAGCTGTAAGTGCCAAGCTGCTATGGCTCGGGCTAGAGGCCATATTTATGAACTGATCTTTACGAAACTTCTTGGGTACCTTTGTTATGACAGTGGGACGAGAACGAGTGTTTTTGGGTTTGGTCCGAAATTCAAGATGGCTGCCAGCCGCCATTTTGTACCGACGATGCAGAAATCTGTTTTTTGTACAGAACTTCCATATGAAAGCTATGATTTGAATAATTTTTTGTATGAATGTTTAGTACCATGGGATACATCACATATAATACAGGTTTTTTTCTCGTGTATAAATTATGCAAATTAGACTAACTTTGATGTTTTTTGGTGTTACTTTCAGCACGGTAAGTGCAAATGCCAATACGGCTCGGGCTAGAGGCCGTATTTATGAACCGATCTTTACGAAATTCCTTGGGTACCTTTGTTATCACCGTGGGACGAGAACAAGTGTTTTTGGGTCCGGTCCGAAATTCAAGATGGCCGATGGCAGCCATTTTGTACAAAATTTGGTGCAATCAGATTTTTGCACAGAACTTCCATATGAAAGCGCTGATTTGAATAATTTTTTGTGTGAATGTTTAGTACCATGGGATACATCACATATAATACAGGGTTTTTTCTCGTGCAGAAATTATGCAAATTAGATGAACTTTGATTTTTTCAGTGCTACTTACACACAGTAAGTACACATGTCAATACGGCTCGGGCTAGAGTCTGTATTTATGAACCGATCTTCACAAAATGTCTTGGGTACCTTTGTTATCACCTTGGGACGAGAACGAGTGTTTCTGGGTGCGGTCCAAAATTCAAGATGGCTGCCAGTGGCCATTTTGTACCAAAATTAGGTCTAATCAGTTTTTTGTACACAACTTCTATATACGGCTCAGGCTAGAGGCCGTATTTATGAACCGATCTTTACGAAACTTCTTGGGTACCTTTGTTATCACCGTGGGTTGAGAACGAGTGTTTTTGGGTGTGGTCCAAAATTCAAGATGGCCACCAGCAGCCATTTTGTACCAAAATTAGTGCAATCAGTCTTTTGTGCAGAACTTCTGTATGAAAGTTCTGATTTGAATATATTTTTGTATGAATGTTTAGTAACATGGAATACATCACATATAGTACGGGGTTTTTTCTCGTGCAGAAATTATGCAAATTAGATGAACTTTGATTTATTCAGTGCTACTTATACACTGTAAGTGCACATGTCAATACGGCTCGGGCTAGAGGCTGTATTTATGAACCGATCTTCACAAAACTTCTTGGGTACCTTTGTTATCTCCTTGGGACGAGAACGAGTGTTTCTGGGTGCAGTCCAGAATTCAAGATGGCTGCCAGTGGCCATTTTGTACCGAAATTAGGTCCAATCAGTTTTTTGTCACAACTTCTACACAGCTCATATTTGTGAACTGATCTTCACGAAACTTCCTGGGTACCTTTGTTTTCACCTTGGGACAGGAATGAGTGTGTTTTGGGGTGCCTTTGTTATCACTGTGCTATGAGAACAAATATTTTGGGGTTCAGTCAGACCCACTGTGGGACTCAAAGATTTTTTTCTAGTTTAGCATCTGACTGTCACCCACCTTCACAATACTTTATCTATACATTTGTTACAGGCAATGGTCAGTATTTATGTACAGACCGTTACAATACTTTATATGTACCTTTGTTATCAGGTCATTACCTAGATGTTTGTCATTGCTGTGTCACATACTATACATGTACATGTCTTTGTCTTGACAAGTTGAGCTACAGTGTCATTGACACTTTCATTTAAGAAATTTGCCTGAAAAGCACTAAGTTCAAATTTAGGCTCCTATACTGAGCCCAAATATAAACCCAGGGAGCCGATTTGAACAAACTTGAATCAGATCCACTCCACAATGTTGCATACCCAATATCAAAAGATTCTGCCTGCTGGATCTTGAGAAGAAGTTTTTCAAAAAAATTTGCCTGAAATGCACTAAGTTCAAATTTGGGCTCCTATACTGCACCCAAATATAAACCCAAGGGGCCGATTTGAACAAACTTGAATCAGATCCACCCCACAATGTTGCATACCAAATATCAAAAGATTCTGCCTGCTGGATCTGGAGAAGAAGATTTTCAAAGAAATTTGCCTGAAATGCAGTAAGTTCAAATTTGGGCTCCTATACTGAGCCCAAATAGAAACCCAGGGGGCCGATTTGAACAAACTTGAATCAGATCCACCCCACAATGTTGCATACCAAATATCAAAAGATTCTGCCTGCTGGATCTGGAGAAGAAGATTTTTTAAGAAATTTGCCTGAAATGCACTAAGTTCGAAATCGGGCTCCTACACTGAGCCCAAATATGAACCCAGGGGGGCCGATTTGAACAAACTTGAATCAGATCCACCCTACAATGTTGCATACCAAATATCAAAAGATTCTGCTTGCTGGATCTGGAGAAGAAGATTTTTTAATGTTTTTCCCATTGCCTACAGTGTTAAAAAGTGCTGACTCCGCACTTTTTCAAAGTCCCGAATCTGTACCCTATGATAAAACCGATGGCAATTTTTTTTTACCAATTCTTTCTGTTGGTCCTAAGGAAGCTTCACACCAAATAAAAATTCTCGGTGCTGTGCAGTTTTGGAGATATGGGCGTTTTAATTTTTTTCTATTTTTAGCTCCTGCGGTTCCCATGGGGCTACGGGGAAAAAAAATCAGCATAAATTAGGTACTTATGACCCAATAAGCCCTCACATAAAATTTGGTTCAAATCAGCCTCTCGGTTTGGAAAATAGAAATTTTGGGCAGGGCCAAAAATTTTGCCCCTCCCATAACGGCGCCAAGTATAGCCCCACGAACTTCTCTTGAACAAATCTGAGTCTACACCTCAAAAGGAAGCTGCACACCAAATATCAAGTCTCTGCTACTGCTGGTTCATGAGAAGAAGATTTTTTAAGATTTCAGCACACTTTTTGGGTGTGGCCCTACCCACGGGTGAGGCAACTTGATTTGAACAAAATCAAATTGCGATGTCATAACAAACTAGTATCTCAAATATCAATTAAATTGGTTGCAAATACCATGTTCACGGACGCCGGACGGTGAGTGATCACTATAGCTCTCCTGACTGAAAGTCAGGTGAGCTAAAAACACCATTTTCTTCCTTTTATTTAATAAAATTCTAAATTCGCTAGCTTTACTTCATAGTTAAGTTCATAAATGTAACAGAATGTAACACACGCAAACCTTGTGTAAAATACTGGGGTGCTGATAGAATGTACAAAATATCTAGGTACAACAGAATATAATGCCTGCAAGTTTTGTATAAAATATTAAGGCATTACAGAATGTAGTTACTCATGCAAATCTTGTATAAAATACTCATTTTATTAGGGACTGAAGGGAAAGGAGAGTAATCACTCTCACTCGCCATCACTCTCCTAAAATTTTCACTTGGGGAGCAATTAATCATGCGCCTTCATGATGTATGTAGAAATTATATCTGAACATCAAGTTATATATTGTATTTCAATCACCCATTTAGTGTTGAAACGATTACCTACTTTTCAAAGTCGACTAGTCGACAGGAGTAATTGATTCAAAATCAACTAGTCGCCTTTTCTGTTGAAAACATAATTGTCTCAGTAAATTAGGTGATAAGAGACTGTTACATGTAAGTTGATAACCCTTCTGTTTAATGACTCGTTTGACAGGTGTTTGATGAAGTTTCCTTGTCTAAGTCATGAACGTTGCTGTTCTCTTTTTCGTATTTTGAGTTTTTTAAAATGTCATGCATATTACAGCTTGAACCATTCAGTAAAAAAATTAGGATACCTAGGAAGTGCGTGCCTCCTAGTCCTCTGTCAGTACAGTGGAAAAAATACCCAATGATGTTAAAACAGAAGTTTCGTGAATTTGTAAAATGTTTGAAGTGTGCCACCATTCGCCCGGTGCAATTAATTTAAAACTCCCGGGTCAAATTTTGTGATGGACAGTTTCCTCACCTTCATATCCGGTCTTTGCCAACTCGCACCCAAACCAGTACAGTAATATCATAGAATATGGAGCAGCTTTCTGAGTGTTTCAGGCATGTATTTTATTTTTATATCAATTAAAAAGTGTGGGCGACTTGGGTGAGGGACAGAAAGCTTGCATGAATTAACAGCATCTTTGAAGTTGCACATCAAAGTATTTTTCTTCAATGCGTGCCAGTGATTAGGTTAGGTGAAATCAGTGCTTATAATGCTGCTGAAATCTAAGTAGTAACATTATCGGTATCAACAAACGATAAGTTTTGCATTGATATCCACTTCTCAATACAATTTAAAATAGGTCCACCATGAAGCAGAAACGTCTGATGTTTGTAATTATTAACCCCCTCTATTGGGCCATTTTACGACTTCATCTTTGAGTTTCCCGACTAGTCGACTGGCAGATTTCAGAGTCGATTTTTCCAAAAATTGAATCGACTTCGACTTATCGTTTCAACACTACACCCATTACATGACCCAATAGGAGATGACAATTTCAAAACATTATCTCACACAACTGAAATTTTTCATTTTTAGCTCACCTGGCCTAAAAGGTCATGTGAGCTTTTGTCATCACTTGGCGTCCGTCGTCGTCCGTAAACTTTTCACATTTTGATCTTCTTCTCTGTAACCGCTGAGCCGGTGTGAACCAAACTTGGCAGGAATAGTCTATGGGGGGTCCTCTATAAACAATCCTCATTTTGTTCCCATTGGATGAAAAACATGGCTTCCAGAGGCATTCTTTGATTCTGGTTGGTGGATTTTCAAAAATCTTCTCTGAAACTGCCAAGCCAAATGTTTTGAAACTTCACATAAATGATGACTCGGACCCCCTCTACCAACGATCCTCATTTAATGTTGATTGGGTCACAAACATGGGCGCAACTGCAGCTTATAGTTACTGTAGAAACCCTATGGGAAATCACATTTTCCTCTTCTTCTGTGGAAAAACCGAGGCGACGTGAAAACAAACCTGGCAGGGATTGTCTATGGGAGGTCCTCTACAAACGATCCTCATTTTGTTCCCGTGGGTTCAAAAACATGGCCGCCAGAGGCATTCTTTGATTCTGATTGGTGGATTTTCAAAAATCTTCTCTGATGAAACTGCCAGGCCAAATATTTTGATACTTTACATAAATGGTGACTGGGACCCCCTCTATCAATGATCCTCATTTAATGTTGCAAACATGCTCACAATTGCGGCTTATAGTTACGATAAAAACCCTATGGGAAATCACATTTTCTTCTTCTTCTCTGGAACTACTGAGTCGATGCGAACCAAACTTGGCAGGGATGGTCTATGGGAGGTCCTCTACAAACAGTCCTCATTTTGTTCCCGTGGGTTGAAAAACATGACCGCCAGAGACATTCTTTGATTCTGATTGGTGGATTTTCAAAAATCTTCTCCTCTGAAACTGCCAGGCCAAATGTTTTGATACTACACATAAGTGATGATTGGGACCAACATGGCCACAATTGCAGCTTATAGTTACTATAGAAACCCTATGGGAAATCACATTTTCATCTTCTTCTCTGGAACTACTGAGCCAACGTGAACCAAATTTTGCAGGGATGGTCTATGAGAGGATGGAAATATGTGGCCACCAGTGGCTATATTCTAATTCTTAACCCAATGCCTCTCCTGTCTGCACGAAGATCAGTACTGTCAGCAAAATACTTGGTTTTTGAGAATCTGGTAAGGGTTGGTTCCAGTTTTCTCCACTGAGAACAGGGAAAAAAACCCAAAATATTGTGTATACAGTACAAGTCAAAATAAGTTGTAACATAACTGCAATAAACTAAGTAAACTACTGCTCCTGCCCTGACAAGATCAGAATCTGACATTTTCTGGAAAGCTTTCAGTGAGAGCTTTCCAGAAAATGATGTCAGCTTCTGGTCTTATCAGTGTAGGAAGAGAAAAGATACATAGTTTATAGGATTATCCTACAACTTATTTTGACTTATACTGTAAACCATTGCAACTGTATGTTGTTATTAGTTTCAAGTTACTTATCAGAAAATACTGATTAATGACAGGTGTTTGGAAAACCAGGGAAGTTTTGTTTATATTCTCTTGCAATCATGTCAGCTTAAATGACAGTAATTATTGTATATCTTTTATGATTTGACAAAATTGGAGTAAAATATGTTTCCTGTAACCCTTTACCTATCCCTTGCTATTTTGAAAGAGAATACTGTCTGAAAAAATTTTAATTTTCAAAATATTTAACCTTCATTTTTTTGTTGAAACAGAATTCATAAATGTGTGCATTTTCAAGAAAATCTTCTTTGAAACTACAAGGCCAAATGGTTTGAAAACTTAGTGTGACTGATGACTCTAACCCCCTCTACCAATGATCTTCATTGGTTTGCAATTATGGCTGCAATTGTGGCTTATAGTTACTATAGAAACCCTATAGGAAATCACATTTTCATCATCTTCACTGAAAGTACTGAGCCAACGTGAACCAGACTTGGCTGGCATTGCCTATGAGAAGTTCTCTACAACTGTTACTCATTTTATTCCTGTTGGGTGAAAAATGTGGCCGCCAGAAGCATTCTTTGATTCTGAGTGGTCAATTTTGAAAACTCTTCTCCTCTGAAACCACAGGGCCAAATGTTTTGAAACTTTGCATGGTTGATAATTGGGACTACCAATGTTCCTCATTTAATGTTGATCGTATTGCACCATGACCACAATTGCGGTTTATAGTTACTGCAGAACAACCCTATAGGAAATCGCATTTTCATCTTCTCTCTGGAACTACTGAGCTGACATGAACCAAAACTTGGCAAGAATGGTCTATAGGAGGCCCTCTACAAATGATCCTTTTTTTTTGTTCCTGTTGGTTGGAAAATATGGCCACTAGAGACATTCTATGATTCAGTTTGATGGATTCAAATGTTTTGAAACTTCACATGATTGAAGACTGGGACACCTTCTACCAATGATCCTCATGTAATGCTGATGTAATGTTGTAAACATGGCCACAATTGCAGGTCGTAGTTACCATGGAAAGCCTATGGGAAATCACATTTTTATATGTAGTTCCAGGTGAGCGATTACAGGTTCTGTAGAGCCTCTGGTTTGCTTAAACCATAGCTATTACACCTCACTGGAACGAACTCAATGAGATCGTAGCAATGAGGGGTCATCAGCTATGTTTTCAGAGCAAAAAAATTACAAAATTTGTATTGTAATTTGCATGTAAAGTGCTGGCCAGTTTAAGCTGTCATAGGTGGCAAGGGGTTAAAATCACACGCCTGAATTTTTCACTCTTGCAAAATCAAAATAAGTAGAGTGATTATTCACTCACCTGCCTTCTCTTCCCGGCAGTCACCACTGTTTTATACAAGATTTGCATAAGTTACAGTTAAAACTAGAAGTCCTGTCATGAAATGCGCACAAATAGCACGTTGATATGCGCGTTAATATGCGCGTTATGGCCCAAGTAAAGCTATCAAATTCTGTGCATATGGCCTGTGCACAAGCAATGTTTCAGCCAATGGACCTCCGGGTAACCCGGAGGTCCATTGGCAGAAACATTGCATGTGTTTGCTATGAGTAACCAGGAGAACCTGCCATGGTTTGGATGCCATTCGATATGGCAATTGCGCGCAATTCCAACGCGCTATTAAGCCTACATAAGCGCACTATTCGTGACAGGACTTCTAGTTTTAACTGTACATTCTGTGTTTTTCCTATTGTCCATTAATAAAAAAAGATTTCCACACTTCTGTCATGTATTTATTTATTCATTTATTAGGGTTTAATGACACTTTAACAGCCAGGGTCATATCATGTCGGTGACAGTTTTATGGGTGGAGGAAGCCAGAGAGAACAACCGATCACCAACGAGCAGCTGTCATCTCTCCAACATCAGAACTCTGAACTCTGCATGGCTACATAGGCAGGGTTAGATTGGTTAAAGACATGCGCACCATCGGCGTACAGTACGCCTTAGTGCAAAACATCATTGTGCCCCCATGTAGGCAATTGGTGTTAAGTGCCTTACCCAAGGACACAACATGGGAGCGCGAATCAGTCGCTGAAATGGTCACCCATCCAACTACTAACCACATTCGACGTTGCTTAACTTCGGTGATCTGACAAGAACCGGTTACCACGATACTACCACGTGCCCCACTTCTGTCATGAGTAATTGGTTAACCATTAATGTAAAGTGTAAGCAGAAACAGGTTGGAACCATTCCGGCACAGGAAAATTGATTGTTTCAACACTAATGATGTGGTTGATTTATAATTTAAAAAATAAAACCAGGTGAAAAAAAATCCCAAATACAGTATGTGAAGAGTGTATTATCACTAAATCACCCGCAGAGTGGAGATTCCACCCAAGCAATAATTGCAAATTTGTTGCAAAGCATAACAAGCACAGGCAAAGTTTCAACCAATGGACCTCCGAGTTAAACCCGGTGGTCAATTGGCTGAAACATTGCTTGTGGTTTTTTGTCCATATGTACAAAATTTGAAAGTTATAGTTTGGGTGATAACTCCAGTCCATAGGTGATTTAGTTACAATCCACTCTCCACATACTGTAATGTATTTCATTTTCATCTGATACACTAGCTGAAAATAGTGACATGCACATGAATACAATGCATGCCCATTACATGAACTATCTGACCAAAATGGAAACTAACTGCAAAACTATGTTATTATTATTATTATTATTATTATTTATTGGTGTTTAAGGTCACATATTTCTGCACAATGGCTAACCATTACCATGACAGTTTTACGGGTGGAGGAAGCCGGAGTACCCGGAGAGAACTACCGAGCAACGGCGAGCAACTGTCAGCTCCCCAACATATTAACTCCACACAAGCAGGGTTAGCATTGGTTGAAGACAGGTGCACCATTGACGTGCAGTACGCCTCAGTACACAATGTCACCGTGCGCCCACGTAGGCAATGGGGGTGAAGTGTCTTGCCCAAGGACACAATGCGGTTGTCGCAGGTGGGATTCGAACCGAGGACCTCTCGGCTTGCAGCCTGCACCTCTACCAACTGAGCCACCGCGCCCCCCAAAACTATGTTAAGTTTACATAAAAAAAGGGTTAATTTATTTTATTTATTGGCGTTTAAGGTTACATATTTCCATACAATGAATGGCTAATCGTGACTGTAACATAGATATACAGTCCATTGTTTATTTAGAGGACTTCCACTCTGGGCATTGTTGACCGGTTCTATTTTACCAGTGAAACAGAGCTTGTTTACCACAGTAAACAGGCACTGCTTCACTTCCCAGGGTTCCTACAGGGAATGAAAGGGTTAAAATAACTTACAAATATGATACTGTTGCACTACAATTTGTCAGGAACATGATGTTAAAAAAAACCGAAAATTTTATAAGAATTTGTTATTCATTTGGGTTTACTGACACTTTTGACAGCCAGGGTCACTCGTGTTGGATAGTTTTATGGGTGGAGGAAACCAGAGTACCCAGAGAACCACCAAGCAATGGCAAGCAACTGTCAGACTCCCCAAAGTACTAACTCCACACAAGCAGGGTTTGCATTAGTTGAAGACAAGTGCACCATTGATGTGCTGTATGCTTTAGTACACAATGCCACCGTGCCCCACGTGGGCAACTGGGATTAACCCTTTACCCAACGTAACGGCCAAAACCGGCCAGCGCTATTCTCAAAAATCGTCAATTAATTTTCAAAATATTTTCATTTTTTGTCTCAAAAACATAGGTTATGACCCCTCGTTGGAACGAGCTCGTCGAGCTCGTTCCAACGAGGGGTCATAACCTATGTTTTTGAGACAAAAAATGAAAAAAATTAGTTATTCAAGAATTATTTTTGCAAGTGTCGTCTGCTTTTCATGTTAGGTAAAGGATTAAAACAAACTATTAATTGAAAATAGAATATGCTATCATTTTTGGAATTCACTTCTCAAAAATTTCCTGAATTATTATTTATTTATTTATTTATAGGTGTTTAAGGTCACATATTTATGCACAATGGCTAATCATGACTGTGACAGTTTTATGGGTGGCGGAAGCCGGAGTACCCAGAGAGAACCACCGAGCAATGGCGAGCAACTGTCAGCTCCCCAACATACTAACTCCACACAAGCAGGGTTAGCACTGGTTGAAGATAAGTGCACCATCGACGAGCAGTGTGCCTTAGTACACAACGCCACCGTGCCCCCACGTGGGCAATGGAGATGAAGTGTCTTGCCCAAGGACACAACATGGTTGCCGCAGGTGGAATTCGAACCGAGGACCTCTCGGCTTGCAGCCTGCACCTCTACCTACTGAAACACTGTGCTCCCAAAAATTTCCCGAAACAGTGTATATTTTCATGTAGTATGTGATATGGCAGCAACCAATTTTTTATAATCAAAAAGTGTGACTAACCCTGTGCATTGCACAGGGTTAGTCACACTTTCTAATTATAAAAAAAATTCATTATTAACTGAGTAACTAAACTGTGCACTGTGCAGCCTTAGTGTATTTATTTATTGGTGTTTATGGCGAAATATTTCTCCACAATGGCTAATTGTGACTGCAACATGGAGATTAAGTCAAGTTTAGTCAATCGTTTATACCCATGTTGCCCATGTTAGAGGATTTCCCCTGTTAGCATTGGTGACTGTGTCCTATTTTACCAGTAAAACAGAGCTTGTTTACCACAGTACACAGTAAACAAGCACTGCTTCATTTACCGGGGTTACCACGGGGGAACCTTAGTGTAAATCTCACCTATATCAACTCTTTACCCAATGTAATGGTTAAAACCAGCCAGTACTGTCTTCAAACAATTTTCAAACTCAGCTGATGATTCCTCGTTAGAATGTATTGTGGAAATTTCCAAAAATGAAAACATATTCTATTTTCAATTAATTGCTTGTTTTAAGTGCCTTTCCTAAGGACACAATATGGTTGCCGCAGGTGGGATTCGAACCGAAGAATTTGTTAATTAAATAAGTCCCGCTATTCTTCAAATTTACCTGGATGACTGTGCACTATACATAACAAGAGCGCCGCCTAGCAGGGCATCATACGCCCGTCAAAATTGGAACATGCACAAGTTTCTCTGGGGTAAAGTTTGAAATTTTTGTGGACTCGACTATGTCTGTCCCCCCTCCAATCATTGCCCATTCCCCTGCCCTGCCTGGGGTAAACGGTAATTCACCTGTTTTCACATTTTCATATTAATCGATCTGATCACAAAATAAAAACAAGGCTGCTGTAGAAGATTCTCCTCGCCGTTTACAATGGTAGCGTCCATTCATTGACTGGTTAACTTCAATGATAACAATTGATGATAGGTGGCGCCAAGAAAAAGTACATTTTGAGAATCATAATAGTTATAAACGGCAAGGATTCTCTTTGTTTAAAAATAAAATGGTGTTATCTGCACCTGTCACATGCACAACGACAATTGATGATCAACATGGGTGCAAAGTTTGAACAATAAAGCAAATAAAATGTTGTGGAGTAGACACAATAGAGTAATGTTTCAAGTACTAAAAGATGCATAACTCTGGAAATACAAAATGGAGTTACCTTCTCCTGTCACATGCACAACAGCAATTAGTGATCAACATGCGTGCAAAGTTTGAACAATATAGCATGTAAAATGTTGAAGGAGAAGGCGACACAATACTGTAATGTTTTAAGTACTAAAAGGGGGCATAATTCTGGAAATACAAAACAGAGTTACCTGCTCTTGTCACATTCACAACGGCAATTACTGATCAATATGTGTGCAAAGTTTGAACAATGTAGCGTGTAAAATGTTGAAGGTGCAGGCAACACAATAGTGTAATGTTTCAAGTATTAAAAGCGGCATAACTCTGGAAATACAAAACAGAGTTGCCTGCTCTTGTCACATGCACAATGGCAATTGGCAATCAACATGTGGGGAAAGTTTGAACAATATAGCATGTAAATTGTTGAAGGAGAAGGCGACACAATACTGTATTTTAAGTACTAAAAGTGTCATAACTCTGGAAATACAAAATGGAGTTATCTGCTCTTGTCACATGCACAATTGCAATTGGTGATCACCATGTGTGCAAAGTTTGAACAATATAGCATGTAAAATGATGAAGGAGTAGGCGACACAATACTGTAACGTTTTAAGTACTAAAAGGTGGCATAACTCTGGAAATAAAAAAAAAACCCAGAGTTACCTGCTCTTATCACATTTACAATGGCATTTGGTGATCACCATGTGTGCAAAGTTTGA
Organism: Pictodentalium vernedei; assembly: GCA_031216915.1. Classification (NCBI taxonomy): domain Eukaryota; kingdom Metazoa; phylum Mollusca; class Scaphopoda; order Dentaliida; family Dentaliidae; genus Pictodentalium; species Pictodentalium vernedei. The sequence continues at coordinate 27,586,142 of CM062292.1, read as the reverse complement.
ACAATATAGCATGTAAAATGTTGAAGGAGAAGGTGACACAATACTGCAATGTTTTAAGTACTAAAGGGGGCATAACTCTGGAAATACAAAATGGAGTTACCTGCTCTTGTCACATGCACAACGGCAATTGGTGATCACTATGTGTGCAAAGTTTGAACAATATAGCATGTAAAATGTTGAAGGAGTAGGCGACACAATACTGTAATGTAGTACTAAAAGGGGGCATAACTCTGGAAATACAAAATGGAGTTACCTGCACTTGTCACATGCACAATGGCAATTACTGATCAACATGTGCGCAAAGTCTGAATAATGTAGCATGTAAACTTATGGAGGAGTAGGTGACACAATAATTCTTTACAGACGGACAGACATACAATACAGTTAAAACTAGAAGTCCTGTCACGAATAGTGCGCTTATCTAGGCTTAATTGCGCGTTGGAATTGCGCGCAATTGCCATATCGAATGGCATCCAAAGCATGGCAGGTTCTCTTGGTTACTCATAGCAAACACATGCAATGTTTCTGCCAGTGGACCTCCGGGTTACCCGGAGGTCCATTGGCTGAAACATTGCTTGTGCACAGGCCATATGTACAAAATTTGATAGCTTTACTTAGGCCATAACGCGTACATTAACGCGCATGTCAACGTGCTATTTGTGCGCATTTCATGACAGGACTTCTAGTTTTAACTGTACCATAACATAATATGTCCATCAAAATGACGGGCATATAAAAAGGCTTGGATCATGTCTTATATTAACTGTCTATTAATAATTTTATAGGTATTCAAAACAGCCAGGATGAACAACCCATGTTATCGACACCTGCTGGTTTGTCTTCTTCACAACTGGATGGAACAAAACAAGCCAATTCCACACGCATAGCCAGGAAAGCATACAGTAATGCAATGAATGAAAGCACAGATATGAAGGGGCAGATTTCTACAAATACAATCAAGACAATTCAACTGATGGGTAAGGATGAAAAAACTGTTGTTGGAAGTTCCAGGCTTCCTGAATATTATTCTGTAAAATCTCACTCTGATACAAATGTTCAAAATCCTGTTCTTCAAAATAACAGTGAAGAAGGATTTAATTTTCGGTCAAGCAAAAGTGATGGAGGAAGATCTGAGATGAGGCCTGAAACCTGTAACAATTGTTTCCATCCAAAGTTTAGGTACACCATCAATCCAACACAACTATGTAAAAAGAAGAAAGTTATTAACTTACTCATCATCATAGAATCATCTGCACCAAATATTGATAACAGAAATGTCATCAGAAAGACATGGGGAAGTTACTGTTATAAAAAGTATCATAATATTACTTGTATGTTTATTATTGGACTATCTTCAAACAGTACAGTCAACTACACCCTTCAATATGAAAGTACTTTGTACAAAGACCTCTTGCAAATTAATTATACCGATGCCTATGCAAATTTGACATATAAGACCCTAGGAGGATTAAATTGGGTCTATAGGTTCTGTAAAAATGTGAAGTATGTCATGAAGACAGATGATGACATGTTTGTGAACACAAAACTTATTCCTCTCATGTTAGAAGCGACTCCATCCAGTGGATTCTTTGGCGGTCATTGTTGGGGGCAGTCAGAACCTTCTCGTGACATGAAATCTAAATGGTATGTGTCCTACAGACAGTACTCAGCTAACCAACTCCCACCTATGTGTTCAGGAACTGGGTACATAATGAGTGTGGATGTGCTGAAAATTATCTTAATTTCTTCGAGGAATATTCCATTTTTTCATTTGGAGGATGTTTACATTGCTATGTGCATTCGAAAGGTATATATCCAGGCAAAAAATCTTGCTGGATTCACCAACATGATGATCGACTTCAGCCCATGTATATACAGAGATCATGTTATGACATCACATGGATTTTCACCAACAGCTCTCTCTTATGTATGGAAAGAAATAAGCATGTGTACTTTACCAGTAAATGAGTATCTTCCAGTTGACTTATATAAAGATATCCCTTATCAAAGTTAGAACTCCGGTATTACAATACAGGGAGTGCAGTAGCTCAGTAGGTAGATGTGCAGGCTGCAAGCCAAGAGGTACTTTGTTCAAATCCCACCTAAGGCCACAGCATTTTGTCCTTGGGCAAGACACTTCATCTCCATTACTCACGTGGTGGCACTGTGGCCTCGTGTTCTAAGGCGTACTGCATGTCGATGGTGCACTTGTCTTCAACCAATGCTAACCCTACCTGTTTGGAGTTAGCATGTTGGGGAGCCTATGAGTTGCTTGTGGTTGCTCGGTGGTTCTCTCTGGGTACTCCTGCTTCCTCCACCCATAAAACTGTCCGACATGAGGTGATCCTGGCTGTTGAGGGTGTCGTTAAACCCCAATAAATAAACAGGGATGTGGTGACAGGGGTGTGTGTGTATGGGGGGGGGGGGTCTCAACCCCCACCCCCCACCCCCAGCTAGGAGTATTTTTATTTTTTTGCAATTTTTCAATAGTTGGAAATTCCGAGGTCAAAAATCAAATAGTTGGAAATTCAATAAATTAACATTGTTCCTGAAAAATATTAAAATTCCAACTAATAATGAGAAATTTTGATCTTTTTAATTTCCAACTGAAAACTTGAGTTTCAAATTTCCTACTCTAAAATTGACATGGCCTCAAAATTCCGACTCTGACATCAGTCTGGTAAATTTTCTGACCCAGACACATTATAAATGATGCTTTTTCCGTTTCAGGACTAGTGAAAATTTTCAGAAGGGTTCATAACCCTTTACCCAACGCAGAAGATTTCAAAATTTATTATTTCAAATATCATTTTTTAAAATTTAAAAAAAAAATTTCAACAAAACCATATCATGTGACCCCTCACATGATAAGGTTTTATTGAAATTTTTTGAAAAATAATATTTTTTCACCAGCTGTATTTGCATATTATGTGGGTGGATGTGGGAGGTTCGTTGGGTAAAGAGTTAAAAGATATCACCCAGTGCTGCAGTGCAACCACCTATCGAAACCACTCACAGTTGGAATTTACACCGGTGGTACCCCCCCCCCCCCCCCCCCCCCAGCTGAAACCCTCTGGCCACATCCCTGTAAATAAATAAATAGTACAATACACAGTCATCACTAGTAGCAGTACTGCTGTACTACTTTCAATAGTACCAGTTCTGGTACACAGGGTCCAGCAGGACTGGTAGTGGTGTATAGAAAAGATTTGCACAGAAACGACCCAATTGGTCAGTTACCGGCAGGGTGCTAAATTATTTTTGGTCATCAGAATTTGTTCACAGGCATTTGCCTTGTTACAATTTATGGAGAGTGCCTTCAAGTGCCTGAAGGCACGCTCTCATAAATTGTAACATGGGAAATCCTTGCAGATTAAAATCATTTCACTTCAAAGATAATATGAAGAATGTTCATTGAATACAAAGCCCTTTTGTATGGGGGTCGCCATGGTTAGGATTAAAGCCCAAATATGGGCTTCCAGCATTCTTCCAGTTAAAGCACTGGTTCTGACAATTATTTATTCTTTCAAACACTGTTATAATATGGGTTTTTATCACATAATCACCATCAAATACCTTTTGGGGGGAAATATCATTCACAACACGTCTAATACATGAATAATGTCAGAAATCAATGTCAGCATCATGAGTTGGTTTTCGGAAATAGAATTGAATTAATCGTTTGTATTTCATTAACTGTTTACCTTATACATATAGCAGACAATTGCAAAAAAAAAAAACAACATTTCCTGAACAACTGAACATTTTCAGTTTTTGCCTCAGAAACATAGCTTATGAACCCTCATTAGAATGAGCTCATCAAGCAATATTTTCATAGCAAAAGTTAAAAACTAATAAAATTTGTTTTGCAATTTTCGTGAATGGTGCTGGCAAGATTAGTCGTTATGTTTGGTAAAAGGTGAAATCAGAACAGCAGTACTCATTTCAATAGAACCAGTTCTGTTATATAAGGTCAGCAGGAATGGTACTGGTGTACAGAAAAGATCTGCACAAAAACAACCCCATTTTTGGTCAGTTAAAGCACTGGTGCAGACAATTATTCATTTTTGCAAACACTGTCATCATATGGGTTTTTATCACATATTTACCATCAAATAGGAAAAATCTAATAGTCAAGTCAACATTCAGGCCTGGCATTCTGCATGTCTAGAAAATATTGAGGAGGGCAATTTATTGCACCCCTTGATTTTCTGGAATGCCAGACCTGTTTGGAACTGCCTTTAAAATCTATTATCATTTCGTTCCCTGAGTCCCAATGTGTTCTCTGTGCCTAATGGCACAGAGAACACATTGCAACTCTGGTGACGATTTGTCAATGTTGTATTGATTCACAATAATTCATGACCCATTCTGTGTCGCATTTCCATACATTATTGAGCGTAGACAGAGACACATAAGAAGTGAATGCATTTTTTTAATAATGAGATGGGTGTGCCAATTTTTTCACCATGCAGCTGAATATAGAACAATTTTTCAGTCACAATATTAATACCTTGCAGTGAAAATAACCAAAATAGCATACAAGATTTTGCATTGAAAATATCAGGTGCAATTGCACGCCCAAGCAATCTGAGGAGGTCAATTGTTTTGCACTCCTTGATTTTCTAGATTGCCAGGCCTGAACATTGGTGTTGTAAGTGAGTTGGTTTAGGTAGTAGAACTGAACTAATCTTCTCTTATGTTTCATTGCATTTATTTATTTATTGGTATTTAAGGTCACATATTCCTGCACAAAGGCTGATCGTGACCATGACAGTTTTACGGGTGGAGGAAGCAGGAGTACCCGGAGAGAACCACCAAGCAAAGGCGAGTAACTGTCAGCTCCACAACACACTAACTCCACACAAGCAGGGTTAGCATTGGTTGAAGACAAGTGCACCATCGACGTGCAGTACGCCTTAGTACACAACGCCACCGTGCCTCCACGCGGGCAATGGAGATGAAGTGTCTTGCCCAAGGACACAACGCGGTTGCCGCAGGTGGGATTCGAACCGAGGACCACTCAGCTTGCAGCCTACACCTCTACCAGCTGAGCCACTGCGCCACCTTATATTTCATTGACTGTTTACCTGATACAAATAACAGATGACAGTTGCAAAAAAAACACTTCCTGAATAACTGAACATTTTCCTTTTTGTTGCCCCAGAAACATAACTTATGATCCCTCATTGGAATGATCTCAACGAGCTCATTCCAGTGAGGGTCATAAGCTATGTTTTCAAGGCAAAAGTTAAAAAAAATAATCAAATTTGTTTAGCGACTTTCAAGAACAGTGCTGGCTAGTTTAGTTGTTATGTTAGGTAAAAGGTTAAATTACACATTTATTTATTTTATTGGTGTTTAAGGTCACATACTTATGCACAATGGCTTACCATGATCGTGACAGTTTTACAGGCGGAGGAAGCCAGCGTACCCGGAGAGAACCACTGAGCAATGATGAGCAGCTGCCAGCTCCCCAACATTGTAACTCCGCACTGCAGCACAGGCAGGGTTAGATTGGTTGAAGACATGCGCACCATCGACGTGCAGTACACTTTAGTACACAACGTCATCATGCCCCCATGTGGACAATGGGGTTAAGTGCCTTGCCCAAGGATACAGCGCGGGAGTGTGAATCGATTGCTCAGACGTCGCCGATCCGAGGACTAACCGGGCTCGACATTGCTTGACTTTGGTGATCTGGCAAGAGCCGGTTACTGCAACACCACTGCACGCCTAAATTACACATTATGTGATAAAAAAAAAAATCTCAAATTCGTTATGATTCGACATTAAATTTCTTAACCTCATTCACTAAAATTTATCTGAGAGTCGGTAAAACACGCCTCAGATCGATTTTGCTGTACTTGAACAGAAATTTCCAATGATATCGTGGCTCATTAGAGACCCTCTATTTATGTACTCTATTGATTCATTACCAGGCCTCGATTTTATATTCAACTAGAGGTACTGTGAGCAAACTCACAAAGTGATATCTCCCACGCCTGAAATGTATAAGTTAGATTATCTCCCCTTGGAAATGTCAGAACGGAATTATATTGCTTCATGCACATCTTCATATGGAGTTCTTCCATTGTGTAAAGTTTCATTAAAATTCTTCAAACGGTTTAGGAGGAGTTGCGCTTACAAGGATGGACAGATGGTATAAGTTAGATTATCTCCCTTGGAAATGTCAGAACGGAATTATATTGCTTCATGCACATCTTCATATGGAGTTCTTCCATTGTGTAAAGTTTCATGAAAATTCTTCAAATGGTTTAGGAGGAGTTGCGCTTACAAGGATGGTCAGACGGACAGATTATCTCCCCTTGGAAATGTCAGAACGGAAGTATATTGCTTCATGCACATCTCCATATGGAGTTCTTCCATTGTGTAAAGTTTCATGAAAATTCTTCAAATGGTTTAGGAGGAGTTGCGCTTACAAGGATGGTCAGACAGACAGATTATCTCCCCTTGGAAATGTCAGAACGGAATTATATTGCTTCATGCACATCTCCATATGGAGTTCTTCCATTGTGTAAAGTTTCATGAAAATTCTTCAAACGGTTTAGGAGGAGTTGCACTTACGAGGATGGACAGACAGGGTGATTCCTATATACCCCCCCCCCCCCCAAACTTTGTTTGTGGGGGGGGGGGTATAAAAATTAACAAGGGCTACACAAAGCGTGAGCCACTGCCCCCCCCCCCCCACCCCCTCACCCATAGGCATGTTCGAAACAGCCTTAAAGGTATTGTGGGACAGACAAATTTTCTAAGTCAAAAGAGTGAAAAAGGGTCATAAATCTGGGAAAAACTGTTGGACGGAGCCCGTTCCTTGTGCATATCCATTCTCCCCTGCAGGTCTATCAGCTTGCAAGATATCCAAATCTGACCAACGGCTTTGAAATTACAATGCAAAACGTTTGTACAGATGGATGGACGGAGGTCTCCAATAGATACCTCTGAATCCTCCTTCGGAAGTCGAGTACATAATAAGCAGTTTCTGTGAGGTTACCCTGAAAGAAGCAAAACCAAGCCTGGAAATAAACAATCTGTCATTTGCAGAATGAGGTCCCAAGAGGGTGAATTTGCTGATCCTATCCCATACAGTGGGCCAGTTTATCCTTTGGGGTACCTCTTTCTCTTTAGGACTGAGACCATGATTCAGACTGAGGTTCACAGAGGATAAATTTAGTGATGCTGTGCAGGATAGCATCACCAAATTCACCCTCTGTGACCTCATTCTGCAGATGACAGTCTGCTTACTTGCAGGCTTGAGCATAATCCACGAAGCATTACCATTTCACCAACCAGACAGTCTAAAAAGTCTCCACAATGCTGCGTGACTTGCTTTAGGCTAGTGACATGGGAGATGAGAGGGGTGTGGGGTGATTGGTGTTGGGTATTGACCCATTCTTGATAAAAATTACTTAATTTCATCACAATGTTTCAACAACTTGGGATCTCAATCAGCTTGCTTGTATCTGAGTGAATGACTTGATGCATTCATAGATGATCTTTAATGAGTCGCAATTTCATAAGAAATTTCTGTCCCTCATTCACTAAAATCAATCCAAGCCGAGGTTTACCTCGGCTCAGATTGATGTTAGTGAATGAGGAACAGAAATTTCATGTTAAATCATGCGATTCTGAGATTCTTTTCATCACATAATGTCTAATTTAACCTCTTAACTAATGTAACGTCTAAAGCTGGTCAGCACTGTTCACAAAAATTGCCAGCTAAATTTTATTATTTGTTTTCAACTTTTGCCTCAAAGTTCAACGAGGGGTCATATGCTATGTTTTTGAGATGAAAAGTTAAAAACATGTAGTTGTTCGGGAAATCTTTTCTGCAAATGTCGTTTGCTATTTATATTAGGACGAGATAGACAGTGAATAAAAAACAAGAGAAGATTAATTCTATCCTCCTTCCGAAACAAACTTACTAACAATGTTACGTCGACTTCTGACGTTAACGTTATTTCTGTATTAGAAGTGTTATGACTGGTATTTTCTGTGATGAGCTATTTGATGGTAATAATGTGATGAATATTTATAAATCAGATTGATTATTTTTCAATTCATGTTTGTTAAAAAAGTTTGAGTTATACATGTAACAAATTAAAAATAGGAAACTTTAACCCTTGAAGGCCTGGAGATTTGTCTGTGACATGTAATACTCTGTGACTTTGCAGTTGTGTCTACACAAGTCTTGGTTGCCTATATACAGCACAGTCGCCGTGGATTGGTCGTAATCCACTCGTGGGCAGTTATTTCCACGCATCTGTTTACCAGGTAGTAAAAATCATCATTAGCGAAATTTTAATTAATGAAGCACCGGGTTGTACCCGGTGCTTCATTAATTAAATTTTTGATGATTATTCCTGTAATTAGTGTTTGGAATCTAATGTTATTGCGTCCGTGGAAATATTGCCCACGCGTGGAAAGTGACCAGTCCACGGCGACTGTACTGTAGGTAGCCAAGACTTGCCTAGAAACAACTGCCAACACAACACAAGTTGGAGCACCTGTTCTAATACAGTAAAAATTGAAAGTCAGAAATAAGCCCTTAAATGTTAAAGGGAACATATTTTCATGCTTAGTCTTGGTTCTAGACCAGTAAAATTGCTGCATTGCACCAATACCCAAATTGACCATAGAAATCACTCTATATATGAAAGGCCGAAGCATTTAATTGGTTCTGCTTAGGAGATGTGTGATGTCAAAATGGGAAAGTTAAAAATGTTAAGCTTTCAGGCCATCTGTCAAATTCTGTAAGGAAAAGAATAACCCAAAACGCCATTGGATGATGCTGTTTTGGGTTGTTATTTTTTTTTACCCACTTTTTGTGGGAGTTTTCACACAGATTACTATTGATGTGTTGTGATGTCCACTAACTCACAAAGATGCAGATATACTTTCATGCTCCACTTATAGATATTCCAATTAATAAGTATTTAATTTACCTCGATAGCATCATGATTGGTGGAACTATGTGGTGTAATCATAAGACTCTAACAGTGGTGAGTCTTCATTCACAATTATTTGGTAAAAAAAATAAATCTAATAGTACATGTAATGATAATCTAATTAAAGATTTGACCAAATCAAGTCTCAATTGAGAAATATTTCTTGTATTGCTTTAAAGAAAATGAATTTTTATGGTATTTTTTAAGATTCAATCCGGTGGAATATTTCAGCTGGTCAGAAATCCAAACGGCATGTTCACTTTTTCGACCAGCTGAAATATTGCGGCCAATTGATTCTAAAAACTGGGGATGGACTATTGAAGGGCTAGACTGGTTCTAGGTCAGAACAGCAACAGATTCGCTTAAGAATTTGACTGGTGAATTGAGAGTTTGGAGAAGTGTTGCAATAAAATTCTGCCAATCAGCTTTTGAAATTGGATCATAATTTTCATATGTGTGTTTCACATATTGTGATGCGAGAACCAAACAAACTGAGATTGATTGTTGAGAGAAACTGCACTTTTTGATGGAACATAAGAGATAAATAATGTTAGTTGCATGCCAGGCCTGTTCTGATATTATGGTACTTCACCAGTTCCAATTACCTTGGTACTGGCGCCACCTGGTAAACACTAGTATGATGTAATTTTCTTATTCATTTCTGCCAAACATGATGTACAGTATGACCATCGTGGACTGGCAGGGCTTGCATTTTAGATCCGTGACAAGGCTGATGAATCGGCCAGGTAAAAAGGGCCACCAGGCCTGATTTGTACGGTTCAGGGCTGATTTTGCAGATCACATAAACTTTGGCAGATGCATTTGCTGGCTTGACAGACTGGCGACCACGCTGACTGATCAGCCTGGTGAGAAATATTTGAAGGCTGATTACCAGGCCTGGGCTGATAGGCCTGGTGAAAATGCAAGCTCTGGACTGGTCCCTTTCCACAGGTGGTCAATATTGCCACGGACACAATAGATTTATATTCCAAACACTAATTGGAGGAATAATCATCAAAAACTTAATTAATGAAGCACCAGGTACAACCTGGTGCTTCATTAATTAAAATTTTGCTGATGATGCTTTTTTATTACCTGGTAAACGTACAGTACAGTCGCTGTGGATTGGCCGAAATCCACGCATGGGCACTGATGCCCACGCATACACTTTTCAGGTGATGACAATCATAATCGGAAAAATTTCAATTAATAAAGCACCGGGTTGTACTCGGCGCTTCCTTAATGAAATTTTTGATGAATATTCTTGTAATTAGCATTACTAATCAAATATTATTGCGTCCGTGGAAATATTGTCCACGCCGTGGAAATATGCTAATCCACGGTGACCGTACTGTATGCATGGACATCACTTCCCATGAGTGGATCATAACCAGTCCATAGTGGGTGTACTGTATTTAGTGAACCCTTTACCTAACTAACTGGCCACATCCATCTGCGCAATATGCAAATTCAACAGCTGAAAAAAAATTTTCAAAAGATTTCAATAAAGGTTGTTCCAATGAGGGATCACATGATATGGTTTTGTGGAAATGTTTTGAAAAATTTAAAGAAAAAAAATATTTAAAACAATAAATTTTGATATTGTCTGCATTGGGTAAAGGGCTAACCTCTTATACAGTTATAATGTAGCAGCCATATCTAGGCAGCGATATTCACAAAAATTGATATTCAAATTAATGTAGCAGCCATGTCTAGTCAGCAATTTTTGAGGCAAAGGTTCAAAAATTTCGTTTGCAAGTTTCATTCATGTTAGGTCATGAGTTAACTTGTAACCCACCGAGTATTTTCATAACATTTTTCATCAAATCTAGTCATAGCTGCTGAGAAGCAGCCATGAATAGATTTTATAAAAAATTCATCTAAACTTAACTCAAGAAATCATAGGTCAAAAAGTCCATTTAGTTTACAGGGAGGAAAATGGTTAAATGTGTCCAAATTATACACAATTCAGTTTACAGGGAGGAAAATGATTATATGTGTCCAAATTATACATAATTCCGTTTACAGGGAGGAAAATGATTATATGTGTCCAAATTATACATAATTCTGTTTACAGGGAGGAAAATGATTATATGTGTCCAAATTATACATAATTCTGTTTACAGGGAGGAAAATGATTATATGTGTCCAAATTATACATAATTCCGTTTACAGGGAGGAAAATGATTATATGTGTCCAAATTATACATAATTCTGTTTACAGGGAGGAAAATGATTATATGTGTCCAAATTATACATAATTCCGTTTACAGGGAGGAAAATGATTATATGTGTCCAAATTATACATAATTCTGTTTACAGGGAGGAAAATGATTATATGTGTCCAAATTATACATAATTCCGTTTACAGGGAGGAAAATGATTATATGTGTCCAAATTATATATAATTCTGTTTACAGGGCGGAAAATGGTTAAATGTGTCCAAATTATACATAATTCAGTTTACAGGGAGGAAAATGGTTATATGTGTCCAAATTATACATAATTCTGTTTACAGGGCAAAAAATGGTTAAATGTGTCCAAATTATACATAATTCAGTTTACAATTTGGCATCCCATAATTACAATAAACCATCATTCTCTATACAACTCCCATATGTTCTTTTGAATTTTTCCCAATCATGACCAGCTTAGGGCATCCTGAAGCAAAACTCCAAAAACAGTTAAATGGTGGAACGCTAGACTACTTCTGGTACTCAAAAATTGTTCATCGATATTTGTTTTGTCATACAGAATTGGAGAGTCACCAAGACACTCAAATAAATTGTAACAAAACAAATGTATGTTGACAAAATATCACTTAACCCTTTGAACCCAAAAGGCTGCTATTCCAGCCCATCATGGCAAAACCTTAAGTCAGAAAGTAGATAGTTGCTCAGTGAGTTTGTGTGGTTGAACAATCAAGATTTTTAACCCTTTACCCAACGAATTGCCCGCATCCACCCGCGTAATATGCAAATTCAGCAGCTGAAAAATATTATATTTTGAAAAATTTCAACAAAACCACATCATGTGAGCCCTCTTTGGAACGAGCTTGTTGAGCTCGTTCCAAAGAGGGGTCACATGATATGGTTTTGTTGAAATTTTTTTTAAAAATTTAAAAAATGATATTTAAAATAATAAATTTTGAAATCCTCTGCATTGGGTAAAGGGTTAATGTGCAGCCCCATGGCTGCACATTCAAAATACTGATTGGTCTTCCCTCAATAATGAATATAGACTAATCCAAGTGGTGACACAGAAATGGCATGGAAGATACCATCAGTGTTCAAAGGGTTAACCCTTTGCACACTGATGACACAATATCCAAATTTCAAGCTGCAATTTTTTCCCGAACAGCAACTATGAATTTAATTAATACACTTGTTTGACAGAGCTCATCGAACAAGATTTATTTATCAAGGTTCAACACTTTCAACAGACAAGGTCACCTTGTCAGACATTTTTATGTTAGGAGTAAGGCAGAGTAACCAGAAAGAAGCACCAAGCAGTTGCGAGCAACTGTCAGACTTCCCAGCACACTAACACCACACAAGCAGGGTTAGCATTGGTTAAAGTTCACCAGTGACATGCAGTACCCCTTAGTACACATCTTTATCATGCCTCCACCCCACACCCCTGGCGTAATCAGGATAAAGTGCCTTCCCAAATCCCCAAGGACACAACATAGTAACTGCTGACACATAACAGGATCCACCCATGAACCTTTCAGTTTGCACCCCCCTCCCCTCCCCCCACCAGCTCCCCTCCCCTCTGCATGGGTAACAAGGGGTCAGGATCGAACCATTGACCTTTTGGTTTGAAGTTCAATGCTATAATCACTGAGCCACTGCAATGCCTGTCAAACCCATGTGAAAAAATACATGGTTTAGCTTTGTCGTCAGCTTCATCTGAGATTTGTGGTATCTACACTATCATTACGGGGAAAAAATGCAATGAATTCTCGGACTGGGTCAGAACTGGTCGAGCTTGGAATTTTCTAAGATTTTCAAAGATTTTATTTTTGCTCGATCCTTGAGATTCTACCGATGCCCAGCATTATGAGAAAATCTGCAGATTTCTGCGAGAAATTTCTATATTTTGAAGTCAGTATTCAGAGGATTAATTGTCGCTGAATGTAAATCACATCCTCAGAACAGGATCCTGTAAATAATCAAAAGGTAAATCAAGTTTCTGAATCTAATTTGATTTGAAGTAGTGGGACTGGTAGACTGCTAAATTATTATCGATCATCAAAATCTGTTTGCATGTCTTTGCCTTGTTACAATTTATGGAAGAGTGCCTAACATTGTAATAGATCAAAAATTGATACATTCAAATAATTCCACTTCAATGATGATATGAGGTGCATCATATTTCACTGGACTCTGGTTATTTGCATACTTTAGTGAACTCAATTTATTTGCATAATTCTGTGAATTCAGTACATTTGCATACTTCAGTGAACTTGGCTTATTTTCATAATTTTGGGAACACAGTTTATTTAATAATTCATTAAACTCTGTTCATGTGCATAATTTAGTGAATTCATTATAGTTTAATAATTCTGTGAAACCCATCTCTAAATTCCATGTTGTTAAGTAGAAACCTATATAAGATCCTCTATGCCCGGAATGAAAAAATTGCGATAAAATCTATGATGAGGATGGTGCTCAAGGAATGAGTAACTCCATTACTCTAATATAATGTTAAAAGTTGAGTGAAATGATAACGTGCCATATGTACACAAGAAAGTAATGACTCACTGAATAAGGCCCAGCTGGAGGTTGTCCTGTTTTCTCCCAGTGCAAATAAGGTAGATTTGGTATGGTACCTGGCTGTCTTCTCTCCCTCTTCTTCACTCGGAGTTCCTGATAATCCTTGCCTACAAATAATAATGATGTATTCATAATCAGGCCAAACAAATGATTTGTTTCTCAGTCAATCCCTCACTGAAACTGAACCCCCCTAACTGGACGTTTTTGCTGTGTTTTCCAATATTACTACAAAATCGGGAAATTTTGGTTTTTTGATTGATGTGTGTATTTATTTATTCACTGGATTTCAAGGTCACATATTTCTGCAGAATGGCTAATTGTGACCGCAACATGGATAAAAAGTCAAGTCCAGCCAACTGTTCACACCCATGTTGCCCTTTTTAGATGACTTCCACCCATGGCATTGGCAACCAGGTCCTACTTTACCAGTAAACAGAGCTTGTTTACTACAGAAAAAAAGCATTGCTTCACTTCCTGGGATTCCCATGGGGAAGAAGACTAAGCGTTCTAGGGGAGGTACTTACCGGTAGTAGGATTTTATGCAGGATTAGAATTCAAGGACATCTGCATCCAAAACTACTTTAACTGGTAGAGTATCGTGTTCAACCGATGATCAGAACCAGCCACCACAATCAGCCGATTATGGGCAATTGGATGACAATGGCAACTGCCCCTGTAACATCGGTTCAGCCGATTGTTGCCAAGCATTTTGTGATTCATTAACCACATTTTATTATCTTCTGCAATAAAGTTGAGAAACAACCACAATGTATATTATTAATCTCTCTAGACGCCCCTTTATGGGATATACAAGTTAAACGGCAAGTAAAGCTTACAATTGAGCATACTTACAGCAGTCACCAGTTTATACCGGAAAAGTGAAGGTTGCACTCCACTGACTCAGGTCGCGGTAAAATTACCAGTCACACATACTTGGGCGCACTCTGAGAGCCATGTTTACCACCCAAGTGTGCGCGACTGATAATTTTACTGTGACGCCAGTCTACGAAGTTTAACACTGTGAAAAATGTTCAGTTTAGTGGAGTTAATTGGCAATCGGTCAGCGATCATTTTTGGTAATCGGTTAAACTCTAGTAGAGTGCTAAAATATTTTTTGAGAGCCTTAGTTTTGCAAGATGTTCTTCATGAATAATTGATTTGTTGTGATTTTTATTGGAGAGTGCCAAAATGTAACTAAATAATTTCGGCCATTTTTTGTTCTACTGCTAATACTTATGATGTAAAGCCACTAAAGTGGCTTCCAGCAGTTTTCAAGAGAGCCATGATAGTGGCTTCTGGCAATCAAACAGTAAAAGGTGCTTGAATTTGATTCTGATATAAATGGGAACCCTGATCACTTAACTGGTGAAGTGCTGGAATCCCATATTTGGGCTTTACTCTGAAGTGTCAGTACAACAACTTAAAGGCTTCATATTTTGTGGATGTTGTTCATACCACCTTTGAAGTGAAATTATTTAGTCTGTTAGGATTTGCCCTATTGGCACTCTCCCACAAATTGAAACAAGGCAAACATATGTGAACAAATTTTGATGAACAAAAATAATTCAGCACTCTACCAGTTAAAGACCACTAAATATGCCATCATGGAAATTTTGTCTTTCTTTTTTTATTGAGGTTTAACAGCACATTCGACAGACAGGAGTTCCTCATGACAGTTTTAGGGTAGAGGAAGCTGGAGTACCCAAAGAGAACCACCAAGCATGAAGAGTAATGTCAAGATTCCTCAACATACCGAGTTCACAAGCACTAGGTTTAGCATTAGTTGAAGGCAAGTGCACCATCGGTACATAGTGCCATCGGACCCCCACCTTGTTCCATTTAACCCTTTACCCAATGCAGACGATATCAAAATTTACTATTTTAAATATTTCTTTAAAAAAAATTTTCAACAAATTTCAACAAAACCATATCATGTGACCCCTCATTGGAATGAGCTCGATGTGCTCGTTCCAACAAGGGGTCACATGATATGGTTTTGTTGAAATTTTTTGAAATATATTTTTTCAACTGCTGAATTTGCATATTATGCGTGTGGATGCGGTTGATTCGTTAGGTAAAGGGTTAAGGGACAATATTTTGTTATGTGTCCCTGATATTTGTTATGAGGCCCCTTGGCCTGGGGAGGGGGTGTGATAAACAATGCATCTCATTTACAAACCTACTCTAAAATGAGTAATTTGGTGCAGTTCAGGTGCTTCCCATCGCCTTTGTGATTTCTATATGCATTAGGACAGATAAACTTAAAGTGTTGAATGAGACAATAGGCTGTTTAACTTCAAGAGATCAGTGGCATGGGAAATCACAATTTTTTATTCAATTAAGAAAGACAAGCCAAAATCTACTAACATCAGGTTGTTTAATAAAACCAAATCAATATGTAAATCAGAATTGACCTATTACACACCCACAGCAAATATATGTAGAAACTTATTAATGAGGATGGAGGAGTGGGGATGTGGGGGCAGAGAGTATGTGGGTATGTGATTTGTCCAATTCTACCACTGAAGACAAAACAGGGGACAGAAGATTTAATTTTTTTAAATTTGTAGATTATTTTGACCAAAAGGCATATCCAGAAAGACTTGCCACAGTACATGGCGCATAGGCTCATTGTTATATTAATAATGATGATTAAAAGCAGTGTTTGAACATACACCTTTTTGACACTGACAGCCTGTTGGCCTGCTCCAATTTTACCTATCATATCCACATCAAGGTAATGGAAGCGTTTTGATAGGGTTGCAAGCTTAAAATAGGATTGGTTGGGTAATCGGAAACACACAAGTGCTTTTACTTTTGTCTGTGTGGTTCAATAATTTTGCATGTGCACCTGAGATTATTATAGGCTGACAAAACCATGTCACTTTCTTTTCAATAAGGGTTTGCGATCTAACATTTGATGTCACTTCATTCAGTGTGAAGAATTGACAAAGGAGTTGAACATCATGGCAGTATGGTACACAGAACAATATAAGTGTAAGGCAAAACTTTTGTCCTCTTAAGACTTAGGTATGGTGTTCTGAGCATCAGGGATTATATTTCAACGCGAATCCGAGAATCGATTCACGCAAAGATTCGTGTAACAAAAGCACTGAGAATCCATGCAGATTGTGGCTGCATCTCTGCTAGGATTCGCGTGAATCGATTTAACACTTCAGTGGCCTTCAGTAACATAGCGGCAAAAAGTGTATCCAGTACAAGGCTAACAGGACCTGAAATATCCTGACATTTTGTCAATAAAATTGTACAAATACGGCTGTCATTGGAACCAGCTCACTGAGCTGGTTCCAATGACATCCATATTTGTAAGGTTTTATTGGTAAATATTTTTTTATTTTTCCCCCCAAAATCATCTAATTCAGTTTATGTTTTAAAAATTACAAAGCTGTGTTGGGTAAAGGGATAACATGTGTTATCAGTATACAACAGGGGTTCAACCATGGTGGCCTCATGGAATCCTGGGACGCTCCTAGTAGGTATGGATTCTTGCAACCATTTTCGCGAGAATCCAAATGGATTCTCCCAAATTTAGATGAAATATAAGCCCTGTAAGCATGCACCTCAAATTTGAGGAAGGCAACTCTAATAACTTATTTGAAAAGAACTGATGTGAACCCATAAAACACTTTCCTTATTGTTGTTTCCAAAGGCCACAGAGAATGATTAAAGTTGACTTTTGGAAACTGAAGTAGATTATGTGTCATGCCAATGATTAGTTGGCGACTTCCACCTGGCCAGCCTTTTGAATTTTCCTATAATCAACTCAGTTTTGAAAAGTTGGCCGAGTGCAACTTGATGCAGAAGAGAACAGAAGGTTTAATCCTCAAATTATGGTATAGTCTGTTTCAAGTATTATACCACATAGAAGATTACAAATACAGACCATAATTAGAAATGTTTATTAATATATGTAGTTTCATTAACCTTTCTAACTGTCACAAGGTTTAATAATAGAGAAATTACAAGTAAACTACTTTAATTGGCCATTCCAAAAATTCTGCAAAAAAAGAAGAACAAAAAGAAAAGAAAAAATGTTCTGTGTCAAGAAACACACTGATGTCAAAATTTAAACTTTGAGTTTTGTCCTGTTAGGCAATTAGGAATTTAACCAATTCAGTCTTGTTTGACAGAGCCCACTGAGCTCTGTCAAACAAGGCTGAATTGGTTAGATTCCAAGTTGCATCATGGGAGAAGGGCAGCGGAATGATTTTCAAGGCGGAGGGGGCTGAATCGGGCAATGGATGGTCGTCGGTATGAAAATTTTAAATTCCATATTAAGGTAACTGGCGAGCAATAATAACCACATATACAGTGGAATCCTGTTAATTGAATAGCCTCTCTGCCAATGAAAATTATTCAAATAACACGAGTATTCAATTAACAGGGATTGTGTCACTTTCTTGTATTCTAGAGATAAACTTAGTATTTATTCTATTACATTTTGTTTGACAGAGCTCCATGAGCTCTGTCAAACAAAATATAGTAGATTAAATTCCTGTATTGGATGTACTGAGGTGAGATAGTTCTATAAACAAAGGAAAACTGGGGAGAGTCAGGGTCAGGGTAGTTTCACGACAGGTTACAAGAGTTTTTATTCAATTAACAGGAATTAGTATGGATGGTGGCATAGGAACAGATGCTTTTTATGTTAATATTGCAGAAATTACACTGAGTCTTATTATTATGTAAGATAAAACATAAATAAACAAAAATAAAACATTATTTATGAAAATTTTTTATCTCAGCTATATGTTTTGTGAGACGACTAAGATGACCGATATCAAGCGAAATTCCAGTAAACAGATTCGAAGGAAAATTAATTGGGCAGCAGATTTCAAGGCAAACCAAATACCAACTTAACCCTTTGAACTCCAGGGCCTTTTTTCCAGCCGAGTCATAAGCTAAGTCAAAATGTCATTATGCATGGTGTAGACCAATCACTATTTTCAACGTGCAGCCTTATTATTATATTAGACTAATTGGTCTAACCCCAAATAATAAATATGGACTCTTCCAATTGCTACTATTGAACTGACATGTAAGATACCACCAGGGTTCAAAGGGTTAAAATTCAAAATTAAATCGAATCTCAAAGCTTTGCAGGGCCCCACTACTCACCTAAGAACGTTTTGTCCCAACTGTTAATTCGAAATGATGTTGGGTCATCCACAGCTTCATGTTCTGGTTCCCACATACTGTCATCATCAATTTCAATATTTAAATTCTCTTTTCCATTATCTGCATCCTCCTGTAATATGTACGATATATTTATTTAATTATCATGGCACAAAATTCTATAACAGGTGAATTTGATACAGCAAACTGTTCATTCAGTTCTCCTTCTGCCCAATTGCTGATTTTTTAACAAGAATCTCAAATTGTTGGCTGGTAGAATTGCCCGATTTCACATCTGGTTGAGTGCTCGAAGCCACTATTAGGGCTCTTCTGAAAAGTGCTGAAAGCCACTTTAGTGGCTTTACTCTGTATTCATTACCTCGTTTGCTCAGCAGTTGAAACTAGAGCGCACTGTCACAGTGCCGAAACTGCGATGATTCATGCAATGCCAATGATGTTTTAAAACTTGTTGGTGACAAAAAAGCTTGTTGGTGACAAAAAAACTCGTTGGTGACAAGTCCATAAATGTGACAGAAATTATCCAAATGACATGCACTATTGTGAGGGTGTAGACATCATGAAGATACACTTGCATACCAAGTATGGTGTCATTCCATCAAGTATTTTAGGAGTTATGTTTTTTTTTAAACTCGTTTTTGACAGACCGACCGACAGACCGTCTGACCGACCGACAGACAGACAGACAGACAGACAGACAGACAGACAGACAGACAGACAGACCGACATTGCCATATATAAAGCTGCTCGTTGCAGCTAAAAATGTTTAAACAAAAATGTTTTATAACAATTTATTGGAGAGTGCCAATAAATTTAACAAAACAACTGTTTGTGAACAAAATCTCACCAAACTGGGACTCCTCTTTCTTGTAGCATCAAAACCTTAAAAAAAATAATCAAGCTACAAATCTTTGAAATATAATATGCCCAGGCAGTCAACAATGATGTAAAACCAGTGCCATGATAAATTCAGCCTGCACTGACACATCAAGAATGATTACACTTAGGTGCATATATAAGTGGCGGTTTGGGCTACAAAGGGAACTAAGGGGTAAATTAACTGGAAATTCAAGTGTTTTTTCAAGGCTGATGGTCAGTTTTCAGGTACTTTTCAAGGCCAAAATGGGATTCAAGGACTTTTCAATACAAAAGGGAAATTCAAGGACTTTCAAGGCTTTGTGCAAACCCTGTTGACAGGGCTGACCGAGATCTGTCAAACAAGACACAGTTGGTTAAATTTGCAACAGGGAAATTTTCAATGCTGAAAACATTAGTTTTTTCACATCACATTGTAATGAGTTAAATTTTAATTGTGTACAGCATTTGGTACCCAAAATATAGTTTTGGAAGGCCTCAAAAACTTTGTGTTTGATTATCTCAGTGTGTCATTTTTACCTGCATCGCCAGCGGCAGAGCAGGTCTAGTAACTGCTCCACTCCGTCAGTCCATCCGTCTGTCCGTCCGTCAAAGTTTTCTTGGCTTCTATGAAAGGAAATGATTTTATATTTTGTCTGCTGCTTCATAATGATGAGTTGTATCGTGTATGTAATTTTCAGATCTGCCGTGCAGCCACTTCCTGTTTGCCGATACTTTGAAATTTTACTGTACCCACTGAACATTGAAAATTTTCCGTCAAAGTTTTCTCGGCTTCTATGCAAGGGATTGATTTTGTATTTCATCTGGAGCCTGACAATGATCAGTTGTATCATGTATGCAATTTTCAGATCTGCCGTGCAGCCACTTCCTGTTTGCCGATTCAATTGCATGCAGAGACGCAGGTCCAGACCCGGTATTGGTCTTGGCTTGTTGATAATATCACTGACTGACGACACAAGTGAGACAGAATTCACCCCTGCCAAGTAAACTATAGGTAACATGGTATAATGAAGGCTCTTTGTTAGGGGGAACTTAATTAACATCTTATCCATTTAATCTGATTCTTATCAAAACATTTCTTTGTTGTGTAATCTCTACAATCTTGTTTAATTATTAGATTAACTTGACAAAGGCAAGATAAGCTGTTGCCATCACGCGTGGGAAAGTCTGTGAGTCTGTTCACATTTTCTTTAGCACAGGCTACACCCTGTAGTTCTTGTCCGATCATCATGAAATTTCATATGCAGGTTTGAGGTCATGTCTAGAAGAGAACATCCCCGTTTGGTCATGGTCAGTGAACTGTGGAGGCTGCGCGAGCCTGAAACCCGAAAACCTCTAGCACAGGTCGTATTTATGAAGGGATTTCAATGTAACTTGGTAAGGTTATTCTGTATAATGTCTAGATGAGATCATGAGAACGTCTCGCTTTGGTTGCGATCGGTCAACCGTGATGGCTATGTGAGCCTAAAACCCAAAATTTTTAGCACAGTCTACATGTCGTATTTATGAAGGGATTTCATTGTATCTTGGTAGGATTACTCTGTATAATGTCTAGATGAGATTTCCCCTTTTGGATGCGATTGGTCAACCGTGATGGCTATGCAAGCCCTAAACCTGAAAACCTTTAGCACAGTCTACACAGGTCGTATTTATGAAGGGATTTCATTGTAACTTGGTAGGATGACTCTGTATAATGTTTAGATGAGAAAGTTCTATTTTGGTCGGGTTCAGTCAACCGTGATGGCCACAGGCGCACTTTACCTAGATTCCTTTACCAAAGTCTACAGCTTACATTTATGAAGGGATTTCATTGTAAATTGGTAGGATGACTCTGTATAAAGTCTAGATGCGAACGTCCTATTTTGGCAATGATCGGTTAACCGTGACACCCGCTCAGGCATGTGGCCTAGATTTTATTTAGCAGTTTACAGTTCCTATTTATGAAGCAATTTCATTGTAACTTGGAAAGATAACTCGGTATGATGTCTAGATGAGACTGTTCTATTTTGGTCACGATCGGTCAGCTGTTACTGCCGCCTGGTCACATGACCTAGATTCCTTTAGCACTGCCTGCAGGTTGTTTTATGAAGGGACTTCATTGTAATTTGGTAGGATAACTTGGTATGATATCTGGTGCGACTGTCCTATTTTGGTCATGATTGGTCAACCGTGACCGTCGGACTATCACGTGACCTACATTCCTTTAGCAAAGTCTCTGAGTTTTCTTTATGAAGAGATTTCATTGTATCTTGGTAGGATAACTCGTTTTGGAATAATTTTACTGTAACTTGGTAACTTTGGCTGCCAGACATTAACAGTGAGGGTCACATTAACCGAGGGCTCAATTCTGTAGTACAGTATACACCTCAAATTATTCTTATTGAAAACATAGCATGTAGGGAACAGAAATTAACATATTCTGAATTATCACAATTCTTGTCTTATTTCATAATCCTTTCATAAACATTGAACATTATCCTTTTCATCAAACACTACACACAGTCAAGTTAAGCTATAGTGTCACTGACACTTTCATTTTATAAACCTTCGGGAAGATATTAAATTATTTGCTACAGTGGAGCCCACTAAATTGGATATCTCTTAACTGAATAACCCTGTTAATTGAATAAAATTTCTCAACACAAAACCATTTACCAAACCTCCAGTACAAATTTGACCTGTTAATTGAATACAGGTCATCGAGTAAACTCCTGTTAATTGAATAAAAAATCTTGTAACCTGTTGAGAAATTACTCTGACTCTCCTCAGTTTTCCTTTGTTTGTAGACCTATTTGGCCTCAGTACATCCAATATGGGCATTTAATCTATTATATCTTGTTTGACAGAGCTCAGCGAGCTCTGTCAAACAAGATATAGTAGAATAAATGTTAAGTTCATCTCTAAAAGACAGGAAAGTGACACAATCCCTGTTAGTTGAATACTCATGTTAATTGAATAATTTTCATTAGCAATGTGGTTATTCAATTAACAGGGTTCCACTGTACTACCCGGTAGTTTACTCGGAGTGAATCAACAGTAAATAATAATCATGAAATTATTTTGTAAACATCAATAATAGCCTTTTACTTTATTTATTTATTAGTTTTAAATTTTTATTTGAAATATTTTCATCTTTTGTGGGCTATTTTGCAACTAAAATACTTAACTGGTAGAGTGATGGAAGCCCATATTTGGTCTTCGCTCAGAAGTATAGGTACCAATACTTAAAGGCTTCATATTCAGTGGATGTGCTTTGCTTTATCTGAGAAGTGAAATTATTTAATCTGTTAGGATTTGCCTTGTTACAATTTATGGGAGAGTGCCTGTTGGCGTGTCTCTCGGTGTGCCTGTTGGCACTCTCCCATAAAGTGTAACGAGGCAAAGACATGTGAACAAATTCTGATGACTAAAAATAATTTAGCATTCTACCAGTTAAAAGAGCGGGGCAATACTAAATTAAAATATCGTACTTTAAGGGAAACAAGGTGCCATCTGCAATGCTTTAGCATTGCTGATGGTGCCTTGTTGCACTGAAAGGATGATACATGGTTAAATTTTCTCATTTACAATCAGATTCTAATTGGCACTAAAATCTTTCATTTGACACTAAAAAAATTCATTTGGAACTGAACAAAAAAAACACTTGGTACCAAAAATTTGGGGTCAGCATGAAAACGGCCCATGTTACAATAAACTCAAAAATATATTTATTATATGCTAGCCTGTGAATTATCGTAAATTATCTAAAAGATATTTCTCAATATCTATTGACTCAATGGGTATCAAGAAATATTCCTCAGTAGCTTCCTAAATGACATCATGCTTTGAAGCATGATGTCGCCTTGAACATTACCTTGAAGTAACGAACTGGAGATCTTTGTTAAAATCTTGAAACTGTTTGCAGTCGAATTGAGCCGAATATTGCGCATTGACATGTCACAGAGCATATAATAACAAGTGATTGTCACTCGGAAGTGTCTATGCTCCCGACATGGCAATGACCTTAATCTGTGATCTTGACCTCCATTGAACAAAAAAAAGTTTTGAGCATGACACATCTTCTCCCCATAAGCAACTTGTATACCATGTTTCAACGAAATTCAATGAAGCATCTCAGAGTTATGGAGTGGACACGAAAATCTGATGGACAGTTGACCTTGATCTGTGACTTTGACCTCTATCGAACAAAAAAAGGTTTTGTGTGCAATACGTCATCTCCCCATAAGCAACATGTATGCCAAGTTTCAACAAAATTCAACAACGCATCACAAAAATCTTCCTGAAGGACAGTTGATCTTGATCTGTGACCTTGACCTCCATTAAACAAAAAATAATTTTTGCACGACACATCGTCTCCCCATCACCAACATGTATGCCAAGTTTAAACAAAATCCAATGAAGCATCTCAGAGTTATGGAGCGAATACAAAAATCTTCCTGACGGACAGTTGACTTTGATCTGGGGCCTTACCTTGACCTTGAATAATTATCTCATGAGGGCAGACCTTAAAGTTTTATTTTTCATGAGTGCTTGCCTCTATAGATACATATAAGCTACAGAGTTATTTCTTTATTTAAACCAGGGGCTCAAGTGAGCCTAAAATGCTCACCTGGCTCAAGTTGTCAAATGAGATGAGTTTATCAGTAAGTGAGCAGCAGTAAGAGCAATCTTTTGATTTGCTATGACACAACTAAAGGAAACTTTTTTGGCCATCCATTTCTGTGGTCCTAGGAAACTGAACAAAATTTTTGTTTTTTTTTCATCAACTTCTGTGGTTCTCTATACCCGCCCCAAGCCCCCCCCCCCCCCCTCACCACCACCACAAAAAACATTCTAGCATAAATGAAATACTTATGACCCAGATATATACTACATGAAAAATTTACTTACTGAGCTTCTTTGAAAAAAGTGAATCTGCATCACTAAGTAAGTTGCAAACAAGAAATCTAGACATTATTGCAAGTGCCTTATAAAAAAAGGATTTTTAAAGCATTTTAGGCTTATGGAGCATTAACCCCAACCCAAGGAATATAGTAATTTTGAGGGGAAAAATCAGAAGAGTAAATTCCACCAGCCTGAAGATGGCAGCAGCTTCATTTGAACAAAGGAGAAAGGTTTACTCCAAAGATGGTCTGTGCCATAAATGACTGAATTTGGCCCAGTGGTTTTAAAGAATAAGAAAAATTTCAAACTAGAGAAACAGAATTTTACTGCCACCAGTAAAATTCAAGTTTGTGTGAAAATGGTTAAAGCATCAAAAATAAACAAAACAGAAATAGAATTTCTGGAGGCTTATTTTTGGGGGTAAAATATTTTTAAAGAAATCAAAAATAGGTTTTTGTTAACATTATTACATGAAATAAAATCTTTGGCACCCGCATTGAAGTCTTGAGAGGCTTAAATTAAAGATATTCATACAGGAATCAGATAAATGTTTTCCAAGAAACCAGAAAAAACATATGTCCACAGCATTGAAAAGGTTTGATAAAGGCATCAATAAAATCTTTGAAACCCACATTGAAGTCTTAAAGATATTCACACAGGAATCAGATAAATGTTTCCAAGAAACCAGAAAAAACATATATGTGATCAGCATTGAAAGGGTTCAACATGAAATAAAATATTTGGAGAACACAATGACATCTTGAGAGGGTTAAATTAAAGACATTCATACAGGAATCAGACAAATGTTTCCAGGAAACCAGAAAAAAACATATGTGTACAGCATTGAAAGGGTTCAATATGATATAAAATCTTTGGAAAACACACTGAAGTCATGAGAGGGTTAAATTAAAGATATTTATACAGGCATCAGATATAATTTTTCCCAAGGAATGAGAATAATCATATATTTGCACAGGATTGAAAGGTTTCAACATAAAATAAAATATTTGGAAAACACTTTTATGTCTTGAGAGGGTTAAATTAAGATATTCAAACAGGAATTAGAGAAATGTTTTCCAAGAAACCAGAAAAACATATGTGCACAGCATTGAAAAGGTTTGATCAAGGCATCAATTAAATCTTTGAAACCCACATTGAAGTCTTGAGAGGGTTAAATTAAAGACATTCACATAGGAATCAGATAAATGTTTCCAAGAAACCAGAAAAAAACATATATGTGCACAGCATTGAAAGGGTTCAATATGAAATAAAATCTTTGGAAAACACACTGAAGTTATGAGAGGGTTATATTAAAGATATTTATACAGAAATCAGATATCATTTTTTGGGGTTATCTCGATATGCCGGCACATATTGTTTCCAGCAGTATGGTCAATAGGTGTGAATAATCTGGATGATCAAGGGATTACCGCTTATAGTCTGTATCTTATTTTTCCGACTTGCTGCAGGAAATTATAACTACAGCAGCTGTATATTTTTCATTTTTTGCCCGACTGTTTACAGTGAGGGCTATAGTCATGACTTTTGTCCGTCTGTCCATCTGTCTGTCCATCTGTTAACATGTAGAGTTTTGGTTAAAGTTTGTGGTTAAAGTTTTTTACTGAAGGTTCAAGTGAGTTTTTTTTTTTTCCTGTTTAGTCATGACTTTTGTCTGTCCGTCTGTTAACATTTGGAGCTTTTGTTAAAGTTTGTGGTTAAAGTTTTTTAGTCAACCTTAAAGTTTTTGTTTTTTTTTCTTTTAAATTAATATTACTATTGATTGTATCAATCTCATTATGTTTTTTTTTCTATATTTCATGTTATTTGGGGAAATATTTTTTTGTATGGCAATTTAACTTACAACTTCCAGGTTAAAGTTTTCGGTTAAAGTTTGTATTTTTTTTTTTTGGGGGGGGGGGGGGGTGTTTTAAAATTACACCTTTAATTCTTCAAACAGTTAAGTGGAATGTCACCGTTTCTTATTTGGGACAATGTCTACTATCTACTAAACATTTCTACAGTGATTTTCATTAATATCGGCATGATTTTAATCCCTTTCAAACATGTTTTCAGACTTACTTTCTTTCTATTTGAAATTAGACTTTGCCATATACTTTCTTTAAAAATCTTCTTCTTCAGAACCTCCATTCATAGTCTTTTAATGTTTGGTATACATCATTGTTATGAGGGTCAGATGGGGGCATGGTGGCTCAGTAGGTAGAGGTGCAGGCTGCAAGCCGAGAGGTCCTCGGTTCGAATCCCACCTGCGGTAACCGCATTGTGTCCTTGGGCAAGACACTTCACCCCCATTGCCCATGTGGGGGCATGGTACGCTGTGTACTAAAGAGTACTGCATGTCGATGGCGCACCTGTCTTCAACCAATGCTAACCCTGCTTGTGTGGAGTTAGTATGTTGGGGAGCTGACAGTTGCTTGCTGTTGCTTGGTGGTTCTCTCTGGCTACTCTGGCTTCCTCCACACGTAAAACTGTCATGGTCATGATTAGCCATTGTACACCACCATTACTTATTTGTAATATTGTTGCTTCTTGATATGCCTGCTCCTCAAATTGGATCAAGCTAAATGTGTTTGGATGGGGCCAATACTACCCAATACATGGTAACATTGTCTGTAAACCTCATCCCAGGCCTCTTGTGCATTTGCCATTTTGATAATTCTGAGAGTAAGACTGATTCAAATGATGGATATATCAACAAAGAGGGCATATACATATCATTACTGTGATTTTTATTTACCAAACTGTTGAAGTTCAACATATATTACTTGAAATGTTCTCTTGTTGTTACAGTTGATGAGGGTTCAATCACGAAGTGTGATCAGCGAAACTGCGAAAAGAATTTCACACCAGAATTTTACATCATTATTGATATTGACTATAACTCAATCTTTACCCCGACTGCTAATTAACTGTTGGCTGCCTGCATATCGAGACTAACTCCATTTTTCCCACGGAACAAGAATAATCATATATGTGCACAGGATTGAAAGGTTTCAACATAAAATAAAATATTTGGAAAACACTTTTAAGTCTTGAGAAGGTTAAATTAAGATATTCATTCTGGAATCAGATCAATTTTCCCTCAGTCACTTATGGAAGTCTTGAGAGGGTTAAAACATTTTAGGGTTATTTTCATTCCCTGTAGGTTAGTTAACAAAACAAAATAACATGTGTGTTTGACAGGTAGATGCTGACAGATTTTCATGGAAGAGATAAAATTGGAAACTCGAACAATTTGTGTAGGGAAATCTTACTGCAAAAATGCTGACTCATCAATTTTTCAATACCCTCTACCAGACACCCTGTTAGAACCGGTGGCAATTTTTTTTAATCAATCCATTCTACTGGTCCTAAGGATGCTTCATACCAAATAACAGCTTTCTGTTCCCTGTGGTTTGGGAAATATGGGCTTTTGAAATTCTTTTCTGTTTTTTTGCCCCTGGGGTTGCCACGGAGCTGTGAAAAAATGATTTTCGGGCATCAATCAGTTACTTAGGACCCACTTATACTACATGCCAAATTTGGTTGAAATTGGCCCAATGGTTCTTAAAATAGAAATTTGGGGCACAGCCCAAAATGGATATGCCCCCACAGAGAGCCCAAATATTGACCTACCAACTTCCCTTGAACAAACTATTAACTTCAACACCAAAGGAACTTCCATAATAAATATCAAGGCATTCCCTCTGGTAGTTTGTGAGAAGAAGATTTTTAAAGATTTTTAAGCTTTTGGGACATTAACAAGAGCCCGAATATGGAAACTGCTTCATTTGAACAAAATACGAAAGGTATACTCCATAAATGGTCTGTACGATATATGTTTGAATTTGGTCTAGTGGTTGTGCAGAAGAAGTCAAGTTTGCAACAGTTAATGGACGACAGAGGCCAAGCGATGGTAATAGCTCTCACTGACATGCAGTCAGGTGAGCTAAAAAACATGATGATAGTATTTTAACAAGCTATAGTCCAGCACAGAATTAAGTGTAGTAAACATGATAACATAGTGATTTAGTGGTATAAAATGATTTTCAAAAGTGTTGCTTTAAAGAGATGATATTACAAAAAGAGATATTAAGGCCCCACAAAGTAGATCTTCTGTTTCTCGGGCCATTTTTTGGTAAAATTACATGTGGGCGGGCGTTTTTTTTATTTTAATTTTTATTTTATTTTTTTATTTACTGTAATTATTTCTTTGCCATCAAAAGTTCATGTTCTTGGTTTGTTTTATGTTTTAGGTCTCATAATCTACAGAATAGCATGGGTGGTGGTGTATTTGTCCATTGAGTGCAAGAAAGCTGTGCAATGCTTTACCATTGCAAACCCCTCTTGCACCCAAGGGACAAATTTGTCAATTTTATTAACTTGGGTAAGGTTTTTTTTTTATTTTATTTTTTTATTTACTGTAATTATTTCTTCGCCATCAAAAGTTCATGTTCTTAGTTTGTTTTATGTTTTAGGCCTCATAATCTACAGAATAGCATGGGTGGTGGTGTATTTGTCCATTGAGTGCAAGAAAGCTGTGCAATGCTTTACCATTGCAAACCCCTCTTGCACCCAAGGGACAAATTTGTCAATTTTATTAACTTGGGTAAGGTTTTTTTTTTATTTTATTTTTTTATTTACTGTAATTATTTCTTCGCCATCAAAAGTTCATGTTCTTAGTTTGTTTTATGTTTTAGGCCTCATAATCTACAGAATAGCATGGGTGGTGGTGTATTTGTCCATTGAGTGCAAGAAAGCTGTGCAATGCTTTAACTTGGGTAAAATATCAAACATAAACCATTTAATTTTTTATTTTTTTTTTAAAGTTTTGCATTGGCTATAAAAAAGAGAACATGCAGCAGCCAAAAGGACCATGCAGGAGGGTCTGATAAACAGATTTTCAACTTTTTAGGCCTAATTTACCTCATCTGTTAACTCTGTATCTTCATCTTGAAATCTGGCTGGAGGGGTACTCTCAATCTTCCAGTGTTCCTCCTAAAAAATATTGACAGTTAATGCAAAGCTGAATTTTGAGACAAAAAATCTTGACATATGTAAGGTCTCCACTGAAAACAATGTAAAACTCAGTCTTTTGATTTTGAGGTACACTGTCATTCTTGCACGCAATCAATCCTGCAATTTATATTTTTTGAGAGTCAAGAACAGCACTTGTCAGCTCAACCAAGCAAGCAATAAAAATATGTTTCTTGAAAAGATTAAATATTAAATGTTACAATATGTGGCACAGTAAGACCTTCTCTCAAGCGTATTATTTGCTGCAAATGCAATTTAAACATACTTTCATTAATAAAACATGAAGAATAAATTGAAAGTAACACTCGCTGTTTGTACACAACTCAGCATAAGGTCACTGATGAAAATCTATCTATTTTCGTCTCTGTTTTTGGTTGGTTGACAGTGTTTTTCTGTTGTTATTAGCTCACCCTGACAAAGTCCAGCTGAGCTAATCTAATCGCTCTCCATCCATCATCCGTCCGTTGTCCATCTGTCATCCGTCAACACCATGTTTTGGTCTTCTTCCCCAAACACTGGGCTAATTCACGTGAAAGTTTGTGTGAGTGATGGTCCTGAAGGGGCATTGCATTTTTGTTCAACTCAACATGCCCAGCCCCATAGGGGGAAAATGCTCCAAAATATTTTTTAAATTTTCTTCTCATAAACCAGTGGGCATAATGACTTGATATATGCTATGGAGCTTCCTTTTGAGGTGTAGTCTCAAGTTTGTTCAAATGAAGTTCGTGAAGCAACATTTGACTTTGTAATGGGAGGGGTAAGATTTTTGACCCTGCCCAATTTCTATTTTCTGAACCGATGATCCGACTTGAACCAAATTTGATATGTGGTAGTACTGGGCCATAAGTACTTGACCCGTGCAAAAAAAGAAAATTCCTGCATCCCAATGGGAACCTCAGGAGCTAAAAATAGAAATATTTTCAAATGCCCATATTTCCCAAACCACACTGAACAGAGAACTGTTATTTGGTATGAACCATCCCTAGGACCAGTAGAATCGAATGGTAAAAAAATTGCCATTGGTTATGTTAGGGTGTTCTGTAGAGGGCATCGAAAAAATGCTGAGTCAGCATATTTGCAAAAATTAAAAAAAATCTTTTCTCCAGAACCAATGGTCAGAATCTTTTGATATTTGGTATACAGCATCCACAGGGGAGTCAGATACAAGTTTGTTAAAATGAAGCCCATTGGTTCATATTTGGGCTCAATACAGGAGCCCAAATTTTTAACTTAGGGCAATATGGGGAATATCCTTTAAAAATCTTCTTCTTCAGAACCACCAGTCAGAATCTTTTAATGTTCGGTATACATCATTGTTATGAGGGACAGATTCACGATTGTTCAAACCAAGTCCCTGGGTTAATATTTGGGTTTCCGTTTTTAACTTTGTGAAATATGGTGGATAATTTTTAAAAATCTTCTTCAGATCCACCAGTCAGAATGCTTTCATATTTGGTATACAACATCTCTAGGTGTGTCAGATTTAAGTTCGTTCAATTCGAGTGCCTGGGTTAATATTCGGGCTCCATGTGGGGACCTGAAATTTAACTTGGTACAATATGAGGGAATTTCTTCAAAAATCTTCTTCAGATCCACCAGTCAGAATGCTTTCATATTTGGTATACTACATCTCTACGGGGGTCAGATTCAAGTTTGTTCAAATTGGGTCCATAGGTTAATATTAGGGCTCGCTATGGTAGCCCAAATTTCAACTTAGTGCAATATAAGGAAATTTCTTTTAAAAATTTTCTTCTTCAGAACCACCAGTCAGAATGAAGCTTTCATATTTGGCATACCACATCTCTAGGGAGGTTAGATTCAACTTTGTTCAAATCATGTGCCTGGGTTAATATTTGGGCTCCCTTTGGGAGCTGGAATTGGCCATGTAGCTGAAGAAGTAGAACTTTTGTATTCAGCACCCTCTAGAGGTGTGCAACTAAGATTAATCCACATAGGTTGTATCAGAGGGCTTCATAGGGGAGCCCCACGTTTTACATTATGATCAACTGCAGAAATGGCATGATGCCCAGATTATTTTTGTCACTGCTGAGGGACTCAAGGATTGACAGTGTATCCTATGGAGATGGATTGCTTAATGTAGACTCATTCTTGGACTCTGTTTATATCGTGTTCTGTTCAAGATGAGTGTTTCAGGCCCCGTAGGGCTCTTGTTAGCTTACCTGACTGCTTGGACTATTTTTGTCACTCCTGGGGGAATGGGGGGGGGGGAGGGAGTTAAGGATTGACAATGTATCCTCTGGAGATGGATTGCTTAATGTAGATTCATTCTTGGACTCATGGCCTGTTCAAGATGAGCACTTCATGTTTTGTGTTTGTACAGGCCAAAAGTTTTAGAGTATCCTCCCTTGATGTGTAGAGACACATGTATAATGTAATGAATTGTGTGCTTGAAATCTCCCAGTAATCCTCCACTTGCAACACACTGAAAAGTCTTACTTCATGCTCATTATCCACATGAATGTGCACTTTACTTAATATAAACATGATACTACTTCATGGCAGCTTCCAATATGTGAGGGAATTATTAGTGATTAACCAATGTTCGGCAATCGCATCTGACATCAGCCGATTTTAAGTCATTGGTTGATGATTGCTAGAAGTATTTGAACATCGGTTTGTGACGATGGTTACATGGGATACCACAGAATCAAAACTGTGTATATTTACATTTGATTCATGACCTAATAACAAGGTTAATAAATTGCCACAGTGATTGACAGTAGTGTTGAAACTATTATTCGACATTTATAATATCCCACTCCCAGTACAAGTTACAATGACACTGACAGCACCCCAGTAGAGCTGAAACGGTTGGTTCATTTTCGTAACCGACTAACCGAGAACTATAACCGGATAATATCCGGTTATTTATTTATTTATTTATTGGTGTTTAAGGTCACATACTTATGCACAATGGCTAATCGTGACCATGACAGTTTTACGAGTGAAGGAAGCCGGAGTACCCGGAGAGAACCACCGAGCAACGACGAGCAGCTGTCAGCTCTCCAACATCGTAACTCTGTACTCTGCACCGCAGCACAGGCAGGGTTAGATTTGTTGAAGACATGCGCACCATCGAAGTGCAGTACGCCTCAGTACACAGCGTCATCGTGCCCCCATGTAGGCAATCGGGGTGAAGTGTCTTGCCCAAGGACACAACGCAGTTGCCGCAGGTGGGATTCGAACCGAGGACCTCTCGGCTTGCAGCCTGCACCTCAACCAACTGAGCCACCGCGCCCCATCTGGTTATCAGTGGCCATTATTTCACTGAATACGGGATCAAAACTATAGGAATTGGAGAGCAGTATTCTCAAACTATTCTGCTGTGTGCATACAAACGAACGTTGTCGAGGACTCGCCCACGTTCATGTCGAGGACTCGACTACGTTCGTTTGTATGCACACAACAGAATAGTTTGAGACTCGACAACGCTGGTTTGTATACATACTACGAAATAGTTTCTGAGATTTCTCAGTACTCACGGAAACTGTCAATCATTAACGAAGAATTGAACTCCAAAACTCATTATTTCTCAATATATACAACGTGGTTTTGAGATGTAATCTATCACAAAGGAGAAGGGGCAGATTTACTACGTTTTAAACGTGGAATGACGGTCACTATCGATATTTCGGATAACCAGTTGACAGGTTTTCTAATCAGTTAGGTGGTTTACTGGTTTCAAACCGATTATCCGGTTAACCATTTCAGTACTACACCCCACTTGTACTATGAATTGCTATATCATCGTCTGATATCACTGTCAGTTCATTTGTAAACAACCTAGTTGCCCAATTCTTCTTTATTCACTGTCAACACCAAGTGGACAATAACAAATGAACATAAAATACACTCATCAGCCGATTGTTTTCAGTCGGAGTATAACTTCAATCTGTTGTGCATGTCACTTATTTATGTAAACAATCTAAAAATAGTATATGGCCATTTTGTGCATGGACTTCTGGGATTGGTTATCATTTGTGGAACATTATATTTTTCCATTCAGGATTTTCCAGCACTTGTCGCATGAATATGAATCTATAAAATTGAGTGAAAATTGCAGTGTTAGAGGCCATTTTAAAACACAGCTGTTATGAATGTATTTTCAGTCATTGATTTCTGCCTGACAATGAAAGCAATCTGAATTACTGTGTACAAAACGGGACCTACTTTTGTTTTGACCTGTATATACATGTGAGTTTCAAATCGAAAATTCAAGCTTGAACATAAATCAGTAATTAAATCAAGTAAATAAATATATGTTATTTAAGTGCCTTTTGATACATTAAATTCAATTAATCTTGAAACTAAATTTAAATGGAGATGCAATTTTCTTATTGTTCAAAGACACTGTGCTGTTAACATGTTTTTGCTCTTGAGGTCAACAAACATATCAACCTGACTATATACTGCAAAATTGATCATATTCTACACGAGCAGGTGTTACCCGGCATTGCACGGGAGAAGATGGTTATATCAATATACCCTCAGATATGATCGATAGAAGGTCAAGGTCACCAATTTCAAGGTCAAGGTCACCCTGCAACCCGATGAAGTCAAAATGATCGATGGGTCAATATACCCGCACATATGAAATTTTAGCCCGATCGGCCCAACCATTTTCGAAATAAAAGGTCAAGGTCACCAATTTCAAGGTCAAGGTCACCCCGATAAAGTCAAAATGATCGATGGGTCAATATACCTGCACATATGAAATTTGAGCCCAGTCGGCCCAGCTGTTTTCAAAATAAAAGGTCATGGTCATCAATTTCAAGGTCAAGGTCACTCCGCACAGGCACGACACCCATCCCATATTACTCGCACGGACGAATTACCCCCGTGTACAAAATTTGAGATCGATCAGTCGAGAAACGGAGGAGTTCACCCAGAACAAAGATAGATAGAGAGAGAGATAGAGAGAGATATAGAAACAGACATTCGCATATTAGATGTATGTGTTCTTGAACATACTACTCCTTTTGGTTGTGACTTTTGACATCGGCACTCACAATCGGCCAATTGTTCACTCAACTAATCGGCAATTGGCAAACAGATGACGGTTGCAAATCCTTATCAGTTATCACTAGTAATTATGTTACACAATGATTCCTATCCAAAATTTTCCGAATGTTGCGGACTCAAGTTGGTCCAACAAAAGTACACCTCACTTCAAACGGAAGCAAGGAGAGTACAGTGTACCTCTGATATTTCAAAATCGAAAGACTGCTTTACTATATTGGTCTTCACAAACAGTTACTTGTTAGACACAAGTGGAACAGATACTGGTTAACCATTTACCCAATGTATCGCCCGCATCCGCCTGCGTAATATGCAAATTCAGCAGCTGAAAAAATATTATTTTTCGAAAAATTTCAACAAAACCATATCATGTGACCTCTCTTTGAAACGAGCTCATTGAGCTCGTTCCAAAGAGGGTTCACATGATATGGTTTTGTTGAAATTTTTGGAAAAAAATTAAAAAATGATATTTAAAATAATAAATTTTGAAATCGTCTGCGTTGGGTAAAGGGTTAAACATTATCAGATATGTCAGAAAAATTGTATCATTGTGCTACCATAACAAAGCTGTTGAATTTTGAAAGGGACCAATACGCCTATCAAACAACATTAAATTGGTGAACCCTTTACCTAACGTAATGGAAAAAACTGACCAGCGCTATTAAAAAAAATCACCATCCAATTATCATTATTTAAAAGAAAAATTTGGTCTCAAAAGCATAGCTTATAACCCCTCACTAGAATGGGCTCATTGAACTAGGGGTCATAAGCTATCTTTTTGAAGAAAAAATGAAAACAATTTAGTTACTCAAGAAAATTGTTTGCAAGTGTCATCTGCCTTTCGTGTTAGGTAAAGTGCTGAAGTCCTAGTTGCATCATGGGGAAATTTGCACTGCTTGATATTTTGACACCCGTTTTTCGGGGTCCAACAAGCACAGCTCCACTTTCCGTGGATTTCATGGGCACCGTCATCTGATTGGTGTAGATTTTATTGTTGGATGACCTCTGAAGGAGAATCTCTTTCAATTTCCATAAAACTTCACATTCATATTCATGATCAACATCAACTGCAGATGTGCATGAAATAAATTTGCCGCAGATGGATTGAAGTATTACAGGGTTACTGCCCCTCAATTCTACAATTATAATACAATGGGCAAATCTTGTGCAGCAAGCTCCTTCTATATTTCTTAGGACATTGCTTTGGAAATCAGAATATACATGGTTCCTGTGGGGCTGAATTCAAGGTGTGGCCTTCACTGTGACAAATGGTCATTAGAGGCCTTGAAATCCTGGAAAATGATAAATTTTAAGAAATTTGTATATTTTTTATGTTTACCAATGGCCCAGACAAGCTGGTGCTAACTCAAATTAATCCAGGGCCAAACACAAATTTTGCCCCCCAATCCCCAAAATTTGCATGCAAAACTGAAAAAATTAAGTCCAGGATGGTCCTCCATACTTTTGAGATCTGTACATGTGCAGTATCCAGGAAGGTACCGAAATTGGCACCAACCATCATTCTTTCTTCAGATGCCTGTTAAATGTTATAAACAGTGGGGAGGTATGAATGCCCACTCATGGGAGGGCCATACCCGTCTGGGCCATTGGTAAGTATAAAAAATGTACAAATTCCTTAAAATTTATCATATTTTTATACAACAACCAATGGTCCAGACTAGCTGAATCGTAAAAAGGCTGGAGGGCCTTGGACTTGAAGGAAAATGAAAAAATTTGAAGTAATTTATATATTTTTTATACTTACTAATGGCCCAGACTAAGCTGGTGCTAACTCCAAAATATCCAGGGTCAAACACAAATTTTGCCCCCTAAATTCCCAAAATTTGCATCCAAACCAAAAAATTAATGTCCTATATGGTCCTCCATACTTTTGACCACAGCGCATGCGCAGTGTCCAGGGAGTGCCGAAATAGGCGCCAAGCCTTATTCTTACAAACAGTGCCTGCTAAATGTTACGTAGTCAGCAGGGAGGTATGAGTTCCCAACTCATGGGAGGGCCATCCCCTTCTGGGCCATTAGTAAGTATAAAAAATATATAAATTACTTTAAATTTTTTCATATTTTTATACTGTAAACCAATGGCCCAGACTTAGCTGAAACGTAAAAAGGCTGGAGGGCCTAGGACATAAAGGAAAATTCAATAACTCAATTACTTATAAAAGGATATCTCCTCAAGGAGAAAAGGAGAGAAAGGATTTATATATGTTTTTCTTATTTACTTGAAATAAGCATATATAATTCTCTATTTATAGCCAGTATAACCCATTATACTAATTTAATAAAGGGAAGCCAATAAATAAAGATAGTCCAGAGAATGAGACTCTTTATACTCATTTAAAAGTGTCCGAGGATTGTATATTAACACTTGTATGACGCGTGACATGTACAAATGCTTCACAGTGAGCTACACTTTAAAAATATAACATAAATGAGATATATATTTGCTTTACACTTTCCATCCCAGCACTGACTCGGAATTACTGACACCGGAGGAGGTATTCCCTTGCTTTTCATTAAAAAATTATAAAGCTGGTGATATAAGGGAAAACCGTCCCCCCCCCCCCCCCCCTTCCCCTTCTTGCTCTGGGTCAAATCACCACAGAACGAAGAGGGCAGCAGGACAGAGTCACTGCTGGAACAGAAAAAACCTACATAACTATAGATGTAATCGTTTAGTGGAAGACATTCTGAGCAACATATAACGTACCTAAACATCTAAATTCGCCTGAAATAGACTCTATATTTCTAAGGTAAAACTTGGTAAATGTAGAAGGCTGTGTCCAGTACGCAGCTTTCATGAGATCAGTAATGCAATACTGTTAGAATAAGCCCAGGATGTGGACAGCACTCTAACTTCATGCGCTGAAATCTTAACTACTGACTGCTGATTAGAAGATAAACTTTCATAGGCAGTACGAATTGCTAACTGAATCCATCTAGCAATAGAAAGAACAGAATTCTCCTTCTATTGGGAATTAATGATAAATAGAAGCGTTTTCTTCCTTTTCTGATAAACTCTGATCTGCGTTTATATATGCGCATAGCTCTTACTGGTCACAGCAAGGGTCTATGGCCATCCACAGACGGAAGGGCCTTAATGATAATAGGCTCAGGACATTTATTAGGAGTCTGGTTCTTAGCCAAAAATTCCACCTGAGTAGTTAAAGTAATGGTATTACCAACACTACGATAGTGGGAATCATCGATAGATAAAGCATGGAGTTCACTAACTCTTCTTGTGGAAGCAAAGGCTAATAGAAAAGCTGTTTTATATGTCAAGAATTTTAACTCTACAGCCAGTGACCGTTGGGAACGGCGAGCGATCGCGCCAGCGCACCATCGCGCACCGCTTTTTCGTATACCGCGAGTAATTAGTCGCGCACGTTTATCTTCCGGTCGTGTTCAAAGCCTTCGTCGGAGAAGTGCAAAGTACAGAAGAACCTGTCATGAGCAGGGGTCAGCCGAGTGGGCGACTTGGGCGAAGAAGTCGCCTTGTCATTCCTCAAGTCGCCTTGGCTTACATTGGGGGCGAAATTCAAGTCGCCCTCCCAAACTTCCTTGGGAGACATGGCAGTTTACTGTATTTTTTTATGTTTTATTTTTTAAAAACACACGCTTCCGCAAAAAACAGTAAACACGGTTGCTGTTAAAGTCCGTCACACGGCTATGAAAATAGCCTAAACTAGCCCAATTTTATATTTCTGAAAAGAATTGCAATGGCGTAGTCGTTCGAACAATTCGCCCCAACTGATAGCAACCAGCACAAAATGGCTATTCAAAAACAAAGTACCAGACAACAACGAATCACACAAGACACGCATCGAGTTAATTAGAATTTATTAAAGTTAACCATCGTTTCAAAACAAAAAAAATGTATTGGGAGACAGTTCGTCCATATCGAAATTGCTTGCGGTTACGCTCTGTTCCACTGAAAAATTGGCTGCATTGAAATTCGCCCCGCAATTTGCATTGAATGTTTTTCTTTGAAAACTTGTGAAGTTTGTTGGAAGGGGGTTAAATGTAATAAGGCTACAATAGAAATCACAGGTATTTGGATGGATAGGAATGGCAGACCTTCAAAGCACCAATCGCACGTGTCAGTGAAAGATGGTTGGCAGAAATTGTCAGTTTTCTGAACATTGTATTATTAGTTTACCCAGCGCAGCCGGGCAGGGAGACAGCTGAAATGTTTTGTCATTTACCAAAGAAATTAATTAACTCAAATTGTTAATAACGCTTAATTTACGAAGGATATCGAAAACTTTTTTAACTACGCTTTTCAACTCAGTTAGGGTATTCAGAAACCATGAATGACCCAGCTTCTTATATGAACTTGAAATTTATTTTAAACACTTTAAATATTTTTTTAAAAAGAATATACCTTCTGTTACAGAGAAGAACACTCTCACCATGGGTCATACTAAATTTCAAATCCACATCGTTGAGGCAAATACAAAATCAACTGCATGGTAACCTTAGTCATCACTGTTAGGCAAAGAGTTAGGGGGTATTCAGAAACCATGAACGACACAGTTTTTTGTAGGATGGGGTGGGGGATTTTAACCTACATTCTGTTATGTAACCATCTTGACTTAGTTTTGTGTGTGTTTGTATAAACTTTTATTTATTTTTTTCTCCACAATTGTGTCCTCTATGTTCATTTATTTTGTCACAATGTCATATACGTTTTATGGTTTTTTTTTCTGATTTCTCCTTCATGTCCTCTGACTTCTCCCTCCTGGGTCCTGACTTCTCCCTAAAGTCTCTGAAGGGAGAAGTCACTTCTCCCTAAAATCAGCTGCCAGGCTGACCCCTGGTCATGAGCGACCACCCTTGGGACTTGCCAAAAATGGTCGTTAAAGACAGGTGGTCGCTGACGACAGGTTTGCTGAGAAGGGGTGCATTTCGAGTTTCACTTTCACGATGCTTGAAGAGAGAAACGAAATGCGCCGATACTGGCGATAGCATACTTCAACCCCTCCACACAATCACATCTAAAAAAGAATTACCGAATGTGAAGACGTTTCGGCCCAATTTCTAAGACGTTTTGGCCTCTTAGGGCCGAAACGTCTCAAGGCCAAAACGTCATAAAACCAATTATTTTGGAAATCGCGCGTTATTAGGCCTACTGATTTCTCAACAGCAATCACCACCAATCCTCGTTATTCCACCTGGGGGCGAATTGGCCCGAGGCATTATTTTAAAAATCACTCTCCTAAAATTTTTCACTCTCGTAAAATCTAAAAGTGGAGAGTGAATTTCCACTCTCCTGCTCTCCCGCTCCCAACGGTCACTGTACAGCATCCGAAGCTTCTGGGGAACATCCCAAAACAGACACCTGAGAAGATTTATCCATGGTTTCGGAGACGACAGAGACGCTACCAACAGTATCTTGCACTGCGATTGCTTGATCTTTAACAAGATCTGTTGAACTAATGGAGTTGGAGGATATGCATATCCTATCATTCCGTCCCATGAAATTGAGAGAGCATCCACTGCGTACGCTCGAGGATCTGGGAATGGTGACACATACATCTGCAATTGATTGTTGAGATGTGTCGCAAAGAAGTCTATCATTGGTCGATCCCATTGGTAGCAAATCTGCCTGAACACTCGCTTGTTGAGAGTCCATTCCGAAGGCAACATGCGACCTTTCCGAGAGAGCAAGCCTGCTAGAACATTCAGATGACCCGGTATATGATGGACCGATAGATGAACCTGATGTTCCAAAACATACAGAAGAATTCTTTCCGTTAGTTTGAATAACGGAATCAAATGAGTGCCTCCCTGGTTCCTTATATACGCTACTACTGTCGAGTTGTCCGACAGTATTTGAACATGCGAATTCTGAATTATGTTCATCCAATGACGTAGCGCCAACCATATTGGCATCATTTCTTTGATGTTTATGTGTTTTTCACTGAACGCAGGGTCCCAAAGGTCCTGGCACTTCAAGCCTGTTGGGCTCAGGGTCGCACCCCAGCCTACCTGATTCACAGTCGTCATCATTGTAAAAGCCGGATCTGGCAGCTGCAGCGGAACTCCCCGAGTTAACCACTGAATGTCTGCCCAAATCTGAATCTTTTGTTTTACTTGGTCCGCCAGAACAATATTTGTTTCAAGCGAATGTGTTTTAACACTCCTTGTTTGAGTAAAAATATCTGGAGTGGATGTGTGTGTAAGCGGCCCATCGGAATGAGGTCTGCAGCTGCTCTGCACAGCCCCATCAGTTGCATGAATTCCCTCGCTGTAAATACGTCTGAGTGTAGACAAAAGCGAGCATAACAACTGACTAATTTCTCTCTGGGTAATGGCAGACGAACCAGATTGTTGTGAGTCTCGAAGCTCATTCGGAGGACAGAGCTAGATCCAACTTCTTTTCATTTACAATGAAACCGAGACGTCGGAGCAATAATAACAGACTCTGAACATCGTTCTGAAGAACTGTTTTGTTGCCGTATCTTTGAAGAATGTCGTCCAAACAGGCCAACGTTACCACAGATGAATGAGCCCAGAAATACGCCATTACCGAGTTCATTATTCGAGTGAATGCCCAGGGTGCTAGATTGAGTCCGAAGCACATTGCTCGGAACTGATAAACAACCCCCAGGACGGCGAACCGTAGGTACTTTCTGAATGCTGGATTCACCATAACATGAAAGTACGCATCCTTTAGATCTATGCTTGTTGCATAGTCATTCACCCGAATGCTCGCCCTTACTGATCGAATGGTCTCCATATAAAACTGTGGAGCCACGATCAATTTGTTTATCCAGCTTGGATCTATTACTGGACGGAACAAGCCATCTGGCTTCGGTACCAAAAACAGGTGACTGTAGAAACCTCGTGATTCCTGGTTTTCTACGACCTCTATTGCATTTTTCTCTAAAAGAGATTTTACCTCCGATAGAAGTGAATCTCTTTTTAGAGGGTTGGTCGGAAGGTGAGTCCAGCATGGACTTCGTGTTAAAGGAGGCTTTTCTTGGAATGATAGACTCAGGCCATCCTAGATAACCCCTCTGACCCACTGGTCTTCTGTAATTGCGATACAATTTTCCAGAAATCTTGTTAATCTTCCGCCAACAAGAGTGCAATAGAGGTCCTGACCATCACCTTCTGGACCTGCGAGGCCTACGGGAAGAGAAACTATGTCCTCCCCGTGCAGCACCTTGGCCCGCCGACCTGGGGATGTCTGACCAGTTGTCTCGGCCAGACCCACATCCCCTACCTGAGTCTCTATATTGACGATCCCTAGGGTAATTACTTGAGGGTTTCTTATACCCTCTAGAGCAGTTTCCTCTGGATGATCTTGGTCCTGAAGCTCCTACTTTTCCCTTTTCTGCTGCTTCAGTTTTACTGGAAACTGACTTCAAAAGCAGAGCATTAGATGTTTTCTTAGTAATTTGATCATAGATCAAAGAAAGCTTGCCGTCAAATAGATTGTCACCGGATACCAGAGTGACTCAAGTTTTTCACCTTATCATCCACCAGGGATGATGACGCTAGGGCTGCATCATGTCTAACTAACTCTAAATTAGCTGCTGATAAGGCAGAGTTATACGTGGTATAAGCAATAGCCCTTGATAGAACTCTTAATGAGGTACAAACATCCTCAAATTCTTTTCCACTGAGACATTGCATCATTGCTCTAGTAAGGTGATCTGCATAAGACAAAGCGTCTAGATTCGCTCTATTGGAAGAAATCGCTGTCTCCATTGTATTCGAACGAATTGAAAAGGATGCAGGTAAGGACATATCTAAGTCCTCAGCCTGCTCGTCCAAACACAGATGAACTCTCGGAATACCCTGACCTGTCATTTTAAATTTACTTTTACTACTAATAAACGGCAGTTGTAGGGCATTTGATGATAAAAAACTGCCTTTCCTCTTCCCCAAGGAAAGATTAAATATAGCATCATTTAACTGGTAGAGTGCTAAGTTATTTTTGGTCATCAAAATTTGTTCCGGTGTCTTTGCCTTCTTACAATTTATGGGAGAGTGCCAAGAGGCACTCTCCCATAAATTGTAACAAGGCAAACCCATATAGACTAAGTAATTTCAATTCTAAGTTAATATAAAGCACATCCATAGAATGTGATACCTTTAGGCTGGGGTACCTGCTCTTCATATTAAAGCCCTGATAGTGGCTTCTAGCACTCTACCAGTTAATAGATCAAAAGTCCGAGACACATTACCGGACTGTACCTGATAAACAGGAATATCTTCCTTAACGCGGCTGAAAAAGTCGGTATCTAACGACGCTAGCAGACTTTTATCAGTAGTCGCAGCATTCTGATCAGATGGAACAACCTCTGGAAGGTATTGATGAATAAAATCCATCGCTAACTTGTGTTGTTCCAGAAGGGAATAATCCAAATCATTCAATTCCCTTTCACCATCCGATTGGATCAGAATAGATTCTTGGTTATCCATATCTGAATGAGCAGACAAATGAACAGACCCAGCTTCATCCGACAGTTCAACATCAGAAGCTGTCTTAGAATGTTCCGGAACCTGCTGGGATGCTGCGATGAGCTGCGCTATTTGCGACAGCAAGTCCGTAACAGAGGTCTGTGGAGCAGTGGTTCTTTGATGTTTAGCCACTGGTTGCTCCTGGGATGGCGTGTCCGACATAATCCTCTTATGTGGATGTCCCAATTCATGTGGCCTCGTCTCCTTGGGTACCGGATGGCGCGACTTTTTTTACATTGAATCCTTCATCAGCGATGCAGGCTGGATC
Organism: Pictodentalium vernedei; assembly: GCA_031216915.1. Lineage (NCBI taxonomy): Eukaryota > Metazoa > Mollusca > Scaphopoda > Dentaliida > Dentaliidae > Pictodentalium > Pictodentalium vernedei. The sequence continues at coordinate 27,542,646 of CM062292.1, read as the reverse complement.
TCCGTAGTCACATAGCCAAGGTGCGGTCGTGTGTGCTTAGAAGATGATACGGAAGCCAATAGACTAGCCGACCCCGGCAGCCTATTTGACGCAGCGTCCTGGAGAGGAGACATGGACGTATGCTCCGACTGACGCAAGTTCTGTACAACAACATCTGGCCCCAGAGGGGCCTCTCTCGCTCGCGGTCCGAGCAGACCTGGCCGAGTCCACTGTAGAACTAGCCGGCTTCCTTCTTTCCATTGGCGCAGGGTGAGAATGTTTTGATTTTTTAGTGCTCGCAACACCCTTTTTCCTCTCCTCGACCGCTACGGACATACCCGGTGTCACACTACTCAAATCCTGAGTAACAGATCCACCGGTTGAGCTAGCTGGCGACAAGGGAGTAAACCCCAAATCCTGAGGTCTAGTTCCTTGTCTTATATTATTGAGCACTTTTGCCGCTAGCTCTATATTTGATTGCGATGATGGCAGCACACTTTCTGATGGCATCACTGATACATCACCATGTTCTTGTTCCTCTGAAAAAGAAACTGAAAAACTAGAGTGACTTTATGGTGAGAGAACCGGCATCGGCCTCTCACCACTAACAACATACCGTGACACACGTCTCCAACGTTTGTTATCCCAATTGGCACAAACAGAACAAGAATTAGTGTGAGTACAATAACTACAACAAACACAATGAATATGAGGGTCAGAGTAAGATTTCCTTGACTTACAATTTGAGCAATAATCTTTCATTTTGCCAAAAACTACAAGTCAACAGTACTCACACTAATTCCTATAACAATCTGACAAAGATACATAATAATACAATCCAATGCAAAAATTTCGAAAAATAAATTCATAACAAAAAAATTTTCTGAAAAATTTTGACATGAGCCCAAGTTCCAAAAGGGAACAATGAGCCCAAATGGATCCCAAAAGAGTCTAAGTGTGGACAGAATTTTTTTTGTATTCCTAAAAATTAATGCTACACTTCCGGAGTATATAATGTATCTTACTATAGACCTATCATAATAAAATGACTAGGAAACTACTTACAGAAAGTAACTGTTTTCAATGTGAACAACTTGTAATAAAAACCGGAAACAAAACTCCAGGCACTGAACAACACGGCCTGAAGCCAGTAACAGATTTCAAACTATCCGATGTAAGGCAGGATCTTCGTCAGAAGAAACTGCGATACATCAGACAGCAGATGCATGACCAAATAAACACCCCAAGGGTGAGGACGTAACCTTGGGGATACACAGAATAAACATTCTGTAAACAAGTTAAACTCCTAAGAAAATTTCAAAAAAAAAATTTCAATAAAGGTCCAAAAAGCATGGAGTTTAACAGGCCCATGTCCCAAAATTGGGAAACATGAAATAATTTTAAATAAAAGTTAAAAAATTTATAGTAATTTATATATTTTTTATACTTACCAATGACCCAGACTTAGCTGGTGCTAACTCCAACAAAACCAGGGCCAAACACAAATTTTGCCCCCCAATCCCCAAAATTTGCATCCAAAACAAAAAGAAATCATGTCCTAAAGGACCTCCATAGTACGCCTCTACTGCGCATGCGCAGTGACGCAGTCGTCCCGAAATTGGCGCCAATTATCATTCTTACTGGCAGTGCCTGGTCAGCGCTATGTACTCAGCGGGGAGGCAAGAGTTCCCAACTCCTGGGAGGGCCATCCCCGTCTGGGTCATTGGTAAGTATAAAAAATATATAAATTACTATAAATTTTTTAACATTTTTATACTGTACCAATGACCCAGACTTAGCTGAATAGTAAACAGGCTGGAGGGCCTAGGACATAGAGGAAAATCCAATAAGCTCAACTATATAGTAAAGAGGTAACCCCTTAAGGAGAAAAGGAGTATTAGGCTTTACATGTATCTTTCTTATTTAATATTAAATTAGAAAGATACACTACCCTTAATAATTGAGCACAATAACATTCATGTTCTCTATTAACATCCAGTATAACCCTTATACTAATTATTTTTAAAGCAAGCCAATAAATAAAGTAGTCCAGAGAATTGAGACTCTTTATAATCATTTAAAAGTGTCCGAGTATTGTATATTAAAGCCCGTTTGACACTTGACATATACAAATGCTTCACACCGAGCTACACTTTAAAAATAAGACATGAATGAAATTAAACATTAATATTACACTTTAAAACCATCCCGGAAGCGACTCAGAAATACTGACTTGGAGGAGGCATTCCCTTGCTTTTCACTATAAAGCAGGTGACCTAAGGGAACACCCGCCCCCCCCCCCCCTTCCCCTTGCCCTGGGTCAAATAGCCCAGAGCGAAGAGGGCAGCCGGACGGAGTCACTGCCGGAACAGAAAGCCTGCATAACTATAGTTGCAACTGTTTAGTGGACGACATTCTGAGCAACAGATAACGGACCTAAACAATGCAGGTCTCCAGAAATGGACTCAATATTTCTGAGATAAAAATTCGTAAATGTGGATGGCTGAGACCAATAAGCAGCCTTCATTAAATCTGTAATAGCAACACTATTAGCATAAGCCCAGGAAGTAGAAAGAGCTCTTACTTCATGAGCAGAAATCTTAAGCACAGACTGCTGAGAAGAAGATAAATCTTCATAAGCAGTACGGATAGTTAACTGAATCCATCTAGCAATAGAATGGACTGAAATGTCCTTTCTATTAGGCATCAAAGACAGAAAGAAACGTTTCCGTCCCTTTCTGATGAACTGAGATCACTGTTTATAGATACGTAGTGCTCTAACAGGACAGAGTAAAGGCCTACGCCCGTCTGAAGACGGAAGAGCCTTAATAACAATAGGTTCCGGATATTTATTAGGAGCCTGATTCTTAGCTAAAAAACCCACATTAGTAGTGAAGGTGATAGTGTTCCCAACACCACGATAATGAGAATCATCCACCGATAGTGCATGAAGCTCACTGACTCTTCTGGCAGAAGAGAAAGCTAAGAGAAAAGCTGTCTTATAAGATAAGAATTTGAAATCTACTGTCCCAAGAGGTTCAAATGGCTTTTCCTTCAATTTAAGGAGAACCCAAGCTAAATTCCACTTAGGAATTAATCTAAGAGTTCTGGGTCTATTTATCGAAAAGTTTCTAACCAATTTCGATAAAGAGACATTAGATCCAATTTGTAAACTATCATGATGTGCATAGGTATCAGATAACATAGATCTATAACCCTTTATAGTAACAGGCTGCAGTTTGATTTCGTCAAACAAGTATACTAGAAAGTTTGCAATGTCTGGTATAGAGGGATCAAATATATCTACAGAATGATCCCTACACCAACGACGAAAAACCTTCCACTTAGCTGCATAGTTTAGCGAAGAGGAGGTCCTCCTACAGTTAGAAATCGCGTCCACTGCTCGTCCTGTAAAGTGCTTGCCATGCAAGAAGGACCGCACAACGGAAAAACGTGAAGGTTGAGACCTTGCGGGTTGTGATGGAGTTGGCGCGATTTCCCCTGCGAAAGAAGATCCTCTCGTGGAGGAAGCTTCCGCGGTAGGTCCCACAACAGACACCTGAGTAGATTTATCCACGGTCTCTGTGGCGACAGAGATGCTACCAACAGAATCTTGCATTGAGATTGTTTTATCTTTAGCAATACTTGTTGAATTAACGGCGCTGGAGGATACGCATATCCTATCATTCCGTCCCAAGGGATCGACAGAGCGTCTACTGCAAATGCTCTTGGATCCGGACACGGGGACACATACGTCTGCAACTGATTGTTGAGATGTGTCGCAAATAAGTCTATCATTGGCCGTTCCCATTGGTAGCAAATCTGATTGAATACTTGTTTGTTGAGAGTCCACTCCGACGGCAACAAGCGACCCTTTCGTGAAAGGGAGTCTGCTAGCACATTCAGACGACCCGGTATGTGACGGACCGAAAGAAGAACGTGATGTTCTAACGCAAACAGAAGGATTCTTTCCGTTAGATTGAACAACGGAACCGAATGAGTGCCTCCCTGATTCCGTATATACGCCACTACTGTCGTATTGTCGGATAGGATTTGGACATGAGCATCGTGAATAATGTCCATCCAGTGACGTAACGCAAGCCAAATTGACATCATTTCCTTGATGTTTATGTGCTTGCACAGGAATTGCGGATCCCAAAGACCCTGGCATCTCGAATCCGTTGGGATTAATGATGCACCCCAACCTGTTTGACTGGCATCCATCATAACGGTAAAACTCGGATCCGGCAACTGCAGCGGAACTCCTTGAGTTAACCACTGAATGTTTGCCCAAGTCTGAATCTCTTGTTTCACTTGATCTGACAAGAGAACGTCTACATCGAGCGAATGAATTTTCACACTCCAATTCTGAGTCAGGAAAATTTGAAGAGGACGTGTGCGTAGCCGCCCCATCGGAATGAGATCCGCGGCGGCTCCGCACAGACCTATCAGTCTCATAAATTCTCTCGCCGTGACTTTGTCTGCGTGCAGACAATAGCGAGCGTAACAACTGACTAATTTCGCTCTGGTTAACGGCAGACGAACGAGATTGTTGTGCGTCTCGAAGCTCATTCCCAGATGAGTGAATGACTTGGACGGCACCAGATCCGACTTCTCCTCGTTTACTATGAAACCGAGACGTCGGAGCAATAGAAGAAGATTCTGAACATCGTTCTGAAGCGTTAACTCGTTGCCGTACCTCTGAAGAATGTCGTCCAGGTAGGCCGACGTTACCGCAGACGAATGAGCTCGGAAGTAGATCATTACCGAGTTCATTACCCGAGTGAAAGCCCAGGGTGCTAGATTCAATCCGAAGCACATGGCCCGGAATTGATACACCACTCCTAGGACTGCGAAGTGTAGATACTTTCGGAATGTCGGATGTACCATGACGTGAAAGTACGCATCTTTGAGATCTATGCTCGTTGCATAATCGTTCACCCGAATACTCGCTCTGACCGATCGAATCGTCTCCATATAAAACTTCGGAGCGACGATCAGCTTGTTTATCCAGCTCAAATCTATGACTGGACGGAACGAGCCGTCTGGTTTCGGAACCAGAAACAGATGGCTGTAGAATCCCAGAGATTCCTGGTTTTCTACGACCTCTACCGCGTTCTTCATTAAAAGAGACTGCACCTCTGATAACAGAGCGTCTCTTTTCTGTGGATTTGACGGAAGATGAGTCCACTTTGGACTTCGAGTTAATGGAGGCTTTCGTTTGAAGGATATCTTTAGACCTTCCGAAGTCACTCCTCTCACCCAAGGGTCGTCCGTAATCGACGCCCACTCTTGTGAAAAACTCGACAACCTTCCGCCAACCGGAACGCGATAGAGGTTTAAGCCATCACCTCCTGGACCTGCGAGGCCTGCGGTAGGAGAAACCACGTCTTCCACGACCCGCACCTCGCCTCGTCGACCTCGGGGCGTCCGACCGATTGTCCCGGCCTGAAGGACGTCCCGAACGAGAGTCGCTATCCTGACGGTCTCTCGAATAAGACCAAGAGGACGCACCGGAACCTCTATAGGAACCTCTCTTGGGCGCATTAGACCCAGAAATGCCTGTCTTATTCGTGTCTGCTGTATCCGACTTTTTAGGAGCGGATCTGAACAACAGAGAATCATTAGCTTTCTTTTTAATTTTATCATAAATAGCGGAAAGCCTGCCGTCAAAGAGAAATTCTCCTGAGACCGAAGCGACTCTAAGAGAGTTCTTCACCTTAGAATCCACTAGTGTGGATGTAGCTAGGGCTGCGTCACGTCTAACCAACTCCAAATTTGCCACTGAAAGGGCGGAGTTACACGTGGAATAAGCTACTGCCCTTGAAAGAAGTCTTAAAGAGGATTGTATATCCTGAAACTCTTCCCCTTGAAGGCGCAGTGATAACGCCTTAGTAAGGTGATCTGCGTAAGATAAGGCATCTAAATTGGCTCTGTTAGACGCAATAGCTGTTTCCAACACCGCGGTTGGAATAGAAGCTGACGACGGTAATGATAGCTCTAAGTCTTCCGCCTCGTCGTCCATACGCAGAGGAACTCTCGGTATACCCTGTCCTGCCGTGTCGAATTTATTCCTTGCATTAATGAAAGGCAGGTTAAGAGTATTAGCGGACAAGAAACCTGCTTTCCCCGTCCTGGAAGCAAGTTTAAATATAGCGTCGTTCAATAATTCAAATGTTCTTGCAACATTATTGGACTGCGACGGAAACTCGGGAGCGATGTCCCTGAACCGCTCAAAAAAATCAGAGTCCAATGACGCTATAATTCTCTTGTCCGGAAGCGCAGCAGTCTGGCCCGATGGAACAACTTGAGGGAGAAAGTGCCGGATGAAGTCCACGGCAGCTTTATGTTGTTCCGAAAGGGATAGCTCCAAATCATCCGTATCCCTTTCACCATCCGGTCGGACCTCCCGATGTTCCCGGTCGTCCGCCCCCGATGCTTCGGCGGAGCGTACCGACCCAGCGCCGTCGGATAATTCTCGATCCGACACCGTTTCTGTCGGCTGCTGGGATGCTGCGATAAGCTGTGCTATCTGCACAAGAATGTCCGACGTCGAGACCTGCGGAGGCGCAGTCTTTCGCTGCTTCGCCGAGGGCAGCTCCGCATCAGATGGCTCCCGCATACTTTTCCTATGCGAACGTCCGGAGTCCATCGGTCTCGAATCCCTGGCTGCCGGATGGTGTGACCTGGTCGCCGAAGAATCCTTCATCGGCGAAGCTGGTAAAATATCGGAGGTCACGCAGCCAAGGTGCGGTCGTGTGCGCTGACGAGAAGAGGAAGCCTTAACAGTCTCTGCGGACTGCTTATACAACGGAGCGTCCCGAGCGACGGACGTATGCTCCGCTAATGACACATTTTGTACCACAACATCTGGTCCCAGATGTTGTTGTACGAGAGAGGGACCTCTCTCGCTCGCGGCCCGGCTGGACCTGGACGAGCTAGGAACCGGACTAAAAGGCTTCCTCCGTTCTCGTTTACTATCCGCCGTCACTGGGTGTGCATCTATTATGTTTATAGTACTCGCATCACCCAAAATTTCCTCTTGGACCGCATCGGACGAACCCGGCTGCCGAACCATTCGGTGAATGGACGCTACACCGGGCGAGCTAGCGGACGACATTTGTCTAATCTCCATGAGCACTTTTGCCGCTAGCTCTGAATTCATTTTGACGACGGACGCACACTTGAAGAAGATAACATGGAAACATCACCCTGTTTGGTTCCTCTGAAATAGAAACTGAGAGAGTAGAGTGACCTTGTGGAGAAAGAGCCGGCATCGCTCTTTCTCCAGAAACAACATATCGTGACACACGTTTCCAATGTTTCTCATCCCAATGTTCACATATAGGACAGGGATTAATGCGAGAACACTGACTACAATTAATACAATGATCATGAAAGTCAGAGGAAGATTTCTTCCTATTACAATTTGAACAATGTCCCTTCATTGTGAAAGAACAACAATAAGTCCTAGTTACTCGCAAAAACCCCTGACACAAAGATACATAATAACATGATCCATTAATAAATGAAAAAACAATTGCAAAACAAAATAATTTTGAAAAAATATTTTTTCAGAGAAGCCCAAGTTGCTGAAAAGTAACGTTGAGCCCCGATGGATCCGATGGCAAAGTGTGGTCAAAAATTTTAAATTTATATAAAATAATTAATGAGACACTTTCGGATAATATAAATGTATCTTATAATGAGATAAACTACCACAAAGGCAAACAGCCCCCCTCAAAAAAGGCTGTTGCCAATGAAAACAAACAGTGTAAACGCACTAGAAAACATGACTCCAGGCACTGAAAAAACTGGCCCGGAATCAGTCATCAATTACACTCTATCTGATGCAAAACAGAGACTCCCAGGGGAGAATCTGTAGAACATCAGATGGAAGATGCAGAACACAAACGTTATACACCCATGGGTGAAAACGTAACTATGGGGAAAATAACAGAAAACATTCTGTAACCAAGCAACTCTCCCAGGAAATTTTAGAAATGAAACTTCTCAAAAATATGCCAAAAGCATGGGAGAATTGCCAGGGGGGACTTTAGAAGGTTAGGGGAGAGGAAACACTGAATAAGCAGTGCAACAATTAGCAAGAATGACAACAAGAGGCCCATGCCTCGAAAATAGGCAACTTCACATAATTTCATCAAAAAATTTTAAGTACAGCCCTGATTATTTTTTGCCACTTCTTTTTCCTCTCCTCCTTCTATCCTCCTTAGAATCACATTTTCTCCAAAAATTACGTGTCTGGCATCCTTTAAACTGAGATTTACAAGCACAAAGATCAGTGAGATGTTGACTGATGAAGGGCCAAACAGAGAATGATAATTGGCGCCAATTTTGGGACGACTGCGTCACTGCGTATGCGCAGTAGAGGCGTACTATGGAGGTCCTTTAGGACATGATTTCTTTTTGTTTTGGATGCAAATTTTGGGGATTGGGGGGCAAAATTTGTGTTTGGCCCTGGTTTTGTTGGAGTTAGCACCAGCTAAGTCTGGGTCATTGGTACAGTATAAAAATATTATATGTTACAGCCCTGAACACATCAAACCACTGTTTTTTCCTCTCATCATCCTAATGCATCCTTGGATCCACCAAAATCACCATTGCTTTGTGTCTGGCATCATAAAAAAACTTAGATTTACAAGCACAGAAGTCAGTTTGTTGTTATATGACAGAGGGCCAAACATAGAATGAGGCTTGGCGCCACTTTCGGTACTTCCTGGGCACTGCGCATGCGCAGTGGTCAAAAGTATGGAGGACCATACAGGACATTTATTTTTTGGTTTGGCAAATTTTGGGGATTTGGGGGGCAAAATTTGTGTTTGGCCCTGGATATTTTGGAGTTAGCACCAGCTAAGTCTGGGCCATTGGTTTACAGTATAAAAATATCCAAGCTCTCAATTACTTCAGTAAAGGATAGCTCCTACAGGAGAATAGGAGAAGATAGGAATTATATATGTCTTTCTCTTTTACGAGAAAAAGAGAAAGGCATAACACCAACAATGTAATTGAGTATTACATAATACATAATTCTCCATTTAATGCCAGCATCACCCGTTATGCTAATTCAGTGAAGGAAACCCAATATATAAAGATAGTCCCGAGAATGAGACTCTTTATACTCATTTAAAAGTGTCCGAGGATTGTATATTAACGCTCGTTTGACACGTAACATATACAAATGCATCACAGTGAGCTACACTTTAAAAACAGTACATTAATGAGACATAGTTTTTGCTTCACACCGAGCTACACATTAAAACCACCTCAGCACTGATGCAGGACTACTGTCACTGGAGGAGGTATTCCCTTGCTTTTCACTATAAAACCAGATAATCATAAGGAAAAAAAACGTCCCCCCTTTCCCTTGTTCTGAGGTAAAATTCCACAGAACAAAGAGGGCAGTGGAACAGCACCAGTGCTGGAGCAGACTGCCTAAAGGCCTTATAGATATAACATTAGTGGACAATATTCTGAGCAACAGAAAGAGGACCCACAGATCTAAGGTCACCGGAGATGGACTCTAAATTTCTTAGGTAAAACTTGGTGAATGAAGAGGGCTGTGTCCAGTAAGCAGCCTTCATGAGATCAGAAATGGCTATACTGTTAGAATGAGCCCAAGAGGTGTACAGTGTTCTAACTTTGTGCACTGAAACCTTATTGACAGAACGTTGATCTGAAGATAGATTTTCAAAAGGCAATGCATATTGCCAACTGAATCCATCTAGCGACAGAATGAACAGAAATATCTTTTCTGGTAGGAATCAAAGAAAGAAAGAAATGTTTTCTTCCCTTTGTAATAAAATCAGCGTTTATAAATGCACATTGCTCTGACTGGACATAGAAAAGGTCTACGGTTATCCGAGGATGGTAAGGGCTTAATGACAATAGGCTCCGGCCGTTTGTCCGGAATCTGATTCTTAGACAAAAATCCCACTTCCATAGTGAGGGTAACAGTATTTCCCATGCTACGGTAATGAGATTCATCAACAGATAATGCATGAAGTTCACTGACTCTTCTAGCAGATGCAAAGGCTAAGAGAAATGCCATTTTATAGGTCAAGAATTTGAACTCTACAATGTTTAACGGCTCAAAAGGAGCTTCTTTGAGCTTCAACAGAACCCAAGCCAAATTCCACTTAGGAATTAATCTGAGGGTTCTAGGTCTATTAATTGAGAAATTTCTAACTCGCTTGGATAAAGAAGTATCTGATCCAATAGCCAAGTTATCATGATGAGCGTAAGGATCTGATAACATAGACCTATAGACCTTAATAGTGGTGGGCTGCAGTTTGATATCGTAAAACAAGGAGACTAGGAAATTGGCAATATGTGGTATGGACAGATTGTATATGTCTATCAACTGATCCCTACACCAACGGAAGATAAGCCTCCACTTTGCTGCATAATTCAACGAAGAGGAGGCCCTCCAACAGTTTGTAAAATGTTTTCCGTGCAAGAAGGACCGCACAACGGAAATACGTGAAGGTTGAGACCTTCCAGGTTGTGATGCAGTGTGCGGGACTTCCCCTGATATAGAAGGGGATTGTCCCATAACACAAGGGTGAGGACATAACCATGGGGATAAACAGAATAAACATTCTGTAATATACGTTAAACTCCCAAGAAATTTAATAAAAAATTTCGATAAAAAATAGCCAAAATGTTTAGGGATTTAACAGGAGAGCTTCAAGGAGGGATAGGGAAGGAACATTGAACAAACAGTGGATAAATCATTAGCAAGAATGATGACATCAGGCATATGTCCCGAAATTTGGAAACATGAAATAATTTTTATAATTATTATAAAGTTACAGCCCTGAATGTTTCTAACCACCGTTGTTCACTTCCATCATCCATTTCCAGTCGTGGATCCACCAATTTTACCATTGATTTGTGACTGGCATCCTTAAAAAAGGAGATTTAAAAGCACAGATGTCAGTTCATTGTTGCTGACTTTAGGGCCAAACAAAGAATGAAGGTTGGCTCCAATTTCGGTACCTTCCTGGATACTGCGCATGCGCAGATCTCAAAAGTATGGAGGACCATCTGGGACTTTTTTCGTTTTTGCATGCAAATTTTGGGGATTGGCAAAATTTGTGTTTGGCCCTGGATTAATTTGAGTTAGCACCAGCTAGTCTGGGTCATTGGTTGTCGTATAAAAATACGTGTCAGGAGACCTTGAAAAGCTTTGAATATTCATGAAATAATAATGCTATCGAAGCACGTAATCATAACTGTATAGTGCAGGCTTGGCAATTTCAGGAGAGCGATTTTTTAGCTCTCCTTACTGCCCTCCTGAAAGAATTAAGGAGAGCGAAAAATTGCCCTCCTAAATATTTTGGTCTGGGATGATTGAGATTGAATGTATTAGGCTCACATTAAATTTTTGTTGTAAAGCAGAAATGTAATTTAACTTTGAAGTCACATAACATCACGTAATTTCATTTTGAAACTGGTTTAGTGGTAAAAGGTAATGGCTGCAACTGTGTTTGGGTATGTACTTTGTACATACCCAAACACAGTTGCAATCATTTGAAGCAAAATGGGTCACAGCAATATTTTTTTTTCTGTCAGTTTCAACAACTGACATCACAGTTTGAAGAGTAATTATTCAAGGAATATTGACACTATAATATACTACAATTACTACTATCCTGCCACTTGAAGCACGTGCACCAGGATGTGACTGTAGATTCAAAGCAGACCTGTTTCCAAGAAAGTCATACGCCTACCACTACCACCTTCAACCCACCCCCCAACTTGGGCACACACACAGGTCTTGTCAAGTGTGTGTTCGGTTGTTGAGTGAGACATCTAGATGTCTAAGAGATTTCGCTTTATCTTAGTAAAGTTAATAAAATCACTGATGTAATAGTCTGTTGGTTTCAGTTTCAATGAGTTCGTTCAACTGGATACTTAAAATGCTGTGTAAAGCTAATTGCTCTCCTAAGCTGATTGAGAGCGATTTTTTGCCCTCCTGCATTTTTCAGAATGCCATGCCTGAATTAGTGTTATTTTCCAGAGTTTATGAAGGCGTAGTCCTAACAAGGACCCTCCAGTCACTACCCCCTCCACCCACTTCCCTTGAGGGAAGTGGGAGAAGGGGAAAATGACTGGAGGGTCCTAGTTAGGACTAGTGAAGGTAGTCCTTGAAAATCCTTGCATTGCCAATGTAGGGCCTTAGAAAATGCTGAAATATGTTAAGAAATGGCCTTGAAAAGCCTTGAATTTTATCAGTCCTTGCCTGCAGGAACCATGATATATGATCAATAACTGGTGTGGATGTGTGTGGCTAAAATTTGCTGTGTTACACGTTATTGCCCTTGAATTTATTTATTTATTTATTGGTGTTTTAAGGTCACATACTTATGCACAATGGCTAATCGTGACCGTGACAGTTTTACGGGTGGAGGAAGCTGGAGTACCCGGAGAGAACCACCGAGCAACGACGAGCAGCTGTCAGCTCTCCAACATCGTAACTCTGAACTCTGCACCGCAGCACAGGCAGGGTTAGATTGGTTGAAGACATGCGCACCATCGACATGCAGTACGCCTCAGTACACAACGTCATCGTGCCCCCATGTAGGCAATCAGGGTGAAGTGTCTTGCCCAAGGACACAACGCAGTTGCCGCAGGTGGGATTCGAACCGAGGACCTCTCGGCTTGCAGCCTGCACCTCTACCAACTGAGCCACCGCGCCCCCTATTGCCCTTGAATTCAGCTGTTGTTATAGTATGGGGAAAATCTTGTGAAATGAACAACTTGTACTTTTCAAAAGATATTAGTTTGAAACTGTTTCTACAAGATCAGTATGAAGTACAGATGGGGATGACAACGTTTTGTTGTGGTTTTTATTACACGCCTAGTGAGCGCAGTGGCTCAGTGGTAGACTGTTGGACTTCAATGCTAGAGGTTCCGAGTTTGATCCCCGTTCTGGGATGACCCACGTTGTGTCCTTGGGCAAGGCACTTTATCCCGGTTAACAACATGGGGGCACAATGATGCAGTGTCCTAAGGCATACTGCTCGTCGATGGTGCACATGTCTTCAACTACTGTAACCCTGCTTGAGTAGAGCTTGAACAGTTAGAATGTTGAGGAGCTGACAGTTGCTCATCGATGCTCGGTGGTTCTCTTCGGGTACTCAGGCTTCCTGCACCCATAAAACTGTCATGGTCACGAGTAGCCATTGTGCATAAGTATGTGACCTTAAATACCAATAAATAAATAAATAAAAAAAACAAAAAAAAATAAATAAATAAATAAATAAATAAATAAATAAATAAATAAATAAATAAATAAATATTACACGCCTAGTACTTTTCCTCCAGTTCCATATTTACAAATCCGTATAGAAAACGTGTTCCATGAGGATTTCTGTAAATGGACTATTTTTACATCTGATGCAATGGATCCATCAAAAGAGCTGAGCTGAACTAGATCAATTCAGAAACTGTGTGACAGCCGATAAATCAAATTTCAATTGGACAATGTTTTTGTTCAAATCCACAATTAAGAAAATTAGTTCTGAATTTGAAGTGAATATCTCTCATATAACAGCAGCTAATTTCTTTAAAAAAAACAACAAAGGGCCTGCATCACAAAGCACTGTTAATGCCCCCTACCGCAAATTTTTTTTCAAAATCAAAAAAAGTGAAAAAGGGCTGTAACTCTGGACAAAATCAGTGGAAGAAACTCATGCTACATGGGTATTGTTCCCTCATGATGCTCCATCACAACACCAAATAGCATTCAAATTGGAGTAGCAGTGGCTGAGATACAAGAGAAAATGTTGGGACAAACCGATGGCCAGAGGTCTCCATTAGATACCCCTTTGACTTTTCAAGTCAGGGGCATAATAATTTATCATTTTGGACACAACTTTCATATATATTTTTCAGTTTCCATATTGATCTGTCACATGTTTTTGCCATTCACACCAAAGTTTTGTTTTTATTTTACAATCACAAAATAACAAAGAGTTTTAAAGTTTGAATTTTCCGTGTGTGATGTTTGAATTTTTAAATTAATGGATTATATGTCATAGAGTCATGTAATAAACATAGAATGCTATGATGTGTGAATGTGTTCATCAATACAGCACTCATGCCATCGTGGCAGGATGGAATGCGAGGCTGCACCTCTCATTCCATCCTTCCATGCTGGCACTCATGCCGCATTGACAAATGCATTCACACTTTATGACGTTCTGTGTATATACTGTATACAGAGTTATTGCTATATAGGGGACTTAGTAAATATCAGGGTGGGGGCGGGGGGGGGGGGGGGGGGTTGGTATTCATCACATTCAGTGGTAGTTCTACTTTTCGTTCGGAATTCACGGTATCTTTTGTTTTCAAAATTTTGATTTGCGGTCTTCTCCCCTCCAGGAACATTGATTAAAAATTGGTATAAATTGATTCACAGTTTTAGACCAAGGTTAGTTAATTTTCAGTTTATTGTTATCCAACCCATTTCATTTTATTTTTGTCTGAAATACCCTGCTGTGCACATTTCTTCATCACTGGCGCCTAAATTCAATTTCTCAATCCGTAACAGTTTGCTTGTAGCAATTATCATGGGCCTAAAATTGACAATGCCAATCCTGCAATATAATGCAGTACAACATTCATTCTTTTTTATGGGTATGCATCACTGACACACTAATAAGACAGTAAGTTTGCTTACCCCAATTTACTTATTCCCTCGAATCAATCTGTGTCACTAGTTTGTGACTGAAATGTCGAAGTTTCATTTCAGAGCACAATTTGCACCGTACACATGCGCAGTTGTTGTATTTATGTTGGATTTTCCTGAACAGGAAAATCCAACATCAATAGAACAACTGCGCATGTGTACAGTGCAAATTGTTTCTAGAGGGGTTATGGTATGAAAAACCAAAGACATTGATACAAAGACCTAGAAAGTGCAACAAGCCTTATTGGGACAACCCAATCAATTGTCCCTGTGTTGGTGCTTCCGTAATATCAATCTTTGTGATTACAGAGCAAGTATGACAGTTATACCGACAGAAATCTTAGAAAGACTTTGTATTGCAGTGTGCGAATCATTTTTCGATATTGGTTTGCAACCGGGAGATATTGCTTCACAAACGGCGATGCGAAACTGGGTCTTGTCATCAGCTTCCGATGTGGGCTGCTTACTTCTCAGGTCATAATCATTAATAATGCAAAAGACAATGCCCACATTGAAAGCAACCACGGAAAAGTCGACAGGATAACTAGTTATATATAAGTACACATAGTGTATGCAAATAACTATTTGTTAGTTTATATTTCTTATTGTTGGTCTGACACAAGCTGATACTGTATAGCTAAGAAGGGGATGACAGGTAGACAGCCAATCTGGCTATGCCATCTCCCTACGGTATACACTATTTTTTCTATTTGTTCACAAACGCAATTGTTATTTATTTATTATTTGTGTTACTGTTTTCAATGTGTTTAATGTACACTCTTCTGTATTATGTATACCGTAAAGTAAACCAATAAACAATAATAAACAAAAAACCGAACAAAAGATACCTTGGAAGTACCAGTTTGTTCAATAATAAGTGTTCCGCAGCAATGTATTGAAGAGTGCCAAGGGCATGATCAAAAATGTTGGAGCATGATACACATTTGTTATGAACATGCCAGAACAAAGCATCAAGTACAATACATTTCACCTGAGAGATCAACAGAATTAGTTGAACACCTTTTTCCACAGACACACTTCATGATATTGTAAAAAGTTTCAGAGTTTGATACTATGTAAATTTGTCAATATACGGGTAGTCTTTCGTCTTATACTTTAATATCAACAAATTTAGTTGCTTCTTGCCAATGAATTCCATCATTCCTTCAGCCAGATCAGTCTACATCTCCTTCTTGACCATTTTCCAACCCAAAGGCTAGGGTAGCATGATTTACACACCTGTAGGTACCCGTGACAAACCCATATACCAGAAATCAGCCAATTTCCGGTAAGTGAATGAATAGCGAAAAAAATTCTAGAAAACTTATTCTTGTAGTTTTCACATCATAACTAAATTCATGGTCAATAACTCAGCAAAACATTATCCGACCAAGACCAAACTCAAACTCAATTTGCAGGTACCCATGATAAAGCAACATGCATGAAATCAGCCAATTATCTGAATGTGCAGTGAGAAAAAGTCTGGAAAATTCAGTCTCCGAGTTTTCACATCATAAACTAAGTTCAAGGTCAATAATTCCGTGAAAAATCATCCGACTGGGATGAAACCGGATCTTGATTTGTAGGTAAACATGACAAAGCCACATACAGTAGAATCCTCTTAATTGAATATCCATTTTGCCAGTGAAAATTATTCAATTAACAGGAGTATACAATTAACAGGGATTTGGTCAGTTTTGTGTGTTCTGGAGGTAAACTGAACATTTATTCTATTATATCTTGTTTGACAGAACTCATAGAGCTCTGTCAAACAAGATATAATAGAATAAATGTCTGTATTGGATGTAGTGAGGCCAAAAAGGTTGATAAATAAGGGGAATTTGGTGTGTGTCACAGTAATTTTTTTGACATACTACAAAAATTTATATACAATTAATAGGAGTTTACTCTACAACCCATATGCAATTAACAAATCAAATTATATTCAATTAACAGGGATATACAATTAAGAGATATCCAATTAAGTGGGCTCCACTGTACCATAAATCAGCTAATTATCTCAATGTTTGGTGAAAAAAAGTCCGGAAATGGAATTTTGGAATGATGGAAAGACAGAATTATGGATGGACAAGGGTAATGCTATATGCCCCTCACCATTTCATGGTGAGAGCATAAAAAAATCTTAAAAAGTACCTGTCCAAATATTCCAATTTTGTTTCCATATATATCCCACAATTGAACACTGCAGTCAGATGAGGCAGAGATAATAATTAATCTTTCGTTGCGCTCACACAGTTCTAGAGAGGTAATCATATCAAGATGTGGTTGAAACTGCACCTTCAATGCTAAAAAAAAAGATCAAAAATTTTTTTTTTATTAAATACTGTTGTTCATGTAAACCTTTAACAAAATATACACTTGACACACAAATCATTTAAGGCCCACAAAGTAGATCTTCTGTTTCTCAGGTCATTTTTTGTAAAATTGCATGCAGGCAGGTGGTTTTTTATTTTATTTTTTATTTTTGTAATTATTTCTTTGTTAAGGACATGTTCTTGGTTTGTTTTATGATGTAGGCCTCATAATATACAGAATAGCATGGGTGGTGGTGTATTCCATCCCTTGAGTGCAAGAAGGCTTTACAATACTAAAGCATTGCAAAGCCTTGTTGCACTCAAGGGACAAATTTATCAATTTTATTAACTTGGGTAAAATATCAGACATAAACCACTTAATTATTATTTTTTTAAGTTTGTACTAGTTATAAAAAGAGAGTATGCGGCAGCGAAAAGGACCATGCAGGAGGGCCTGAGAAACAGATTTTTAACTTTTTAGGCCTAAAGATAGGCTCTCATTTTTTATTGCATTTTTAGGGGGGTTTTATTTGAGAATTTTCTGCACAAATTCATTCATATTTTTTCAGTTTTAAACCACAATAAATAGTTTATGACCCCTCCCAGTGGAACATGATCATTGAACTCATTCCAGTGGGGGATCATAAGCTATGTTTTTGAGCAAAAAATGAAAATTATTAGTTGTCAAAGAAACTATTATTTTTTTTTTTACAAGTTGCATTCACTAGTCAGAGGAACCCTGTTAATTGAAAAACCACTTTGCCAGTAAGAATAATTCAATTAACAGGAATTTGGTCACTTGTACCTGTACTCCAGAGATAAACTGAGCATTTATTCTAATATATCTTGTTTGACACAGGTCATTGGATATAATAGATTAAATGCCTGAATTGGTTGTACTGAGGCCAAATAGGTCTGTAAACTAGAAAAATTTAATTTATTTATTTAATTATTTATTTATTGGGGTTTAGCAACACTTTCAACAGCCAGGATCACCTTGTGTTAAATAAATAAATAAATAAATAAATAAATAAATAAATAAATAAATAAATAAATAAATAAACAAGTCTGCAAATCTACAAAAATATCAGTCAACATATATATGTATAAACACACAAAGCCCAGCTATATAACCCATTGATAATATATATTTATTTATTGGTGTTTAAGGTCACATATTTCTGCACAATGGCTAACCATGACCGTGACAGTGTTACGGGTGGAGAAAGCCGGAGTACCCAGAGAGAATCAATGAGCAACGGCGAGCAACTGTCAGCTCCCCAACATACCAACTCCACACAAGCAGGGTTGGCATTGGTTGAAGACAGGTGCACCATCGACGTGTAGTACGCCTTAGTACACAACGTCACCGTGCCCCCACGTGGGCAATGGGGGTGAAGTGTCTTGCCCAAGGACACAATGTGGTTGCCGCAGGTGGGATTCGAAGCGAGGACCTCTCGGCTTGCACCTCTACCAACTGAGCCACCGTGCTCCCTCCCCCCCCCCATTGATAATATAACACATATGCAACATCTACAGTAATAATATAAAACTGAAGTGCTTACGTGGTGGTAAGGTGACTATTTCTTCACTGGAATGACAGCAGTATTCAATTATCTCCCAAACTTTAACAATTCCATCACTATCGCCTGTGACCAAATACTGATTTCTCTTGTCTGTACACATCAGTACATTACCAGCTAAAAATAAAAAAGAGAGAATAAATTATCAGCTTACATCATGTGATGATATGCTGATGACATCAAAAAGAGTGTTGAAGACAATAGTAATACAGTAGAGCCCACTTAATTTGATATCTCTTAACTGAATAACCCTCTTAATTGAATATAATTTCCCAAAACAAAATCATTTACGATTCCTCCAGTACAAATTTGACCTGTTAATTGAATATACCTGGCAGGTAAAACAGTAAACTCCTGTTAATTGAATAAAAAATCTTGCAACCTGTCAAAAAATTACCCTGACTCTCCCCAGTTTTCCTTTGTTAAAAGACCTATTTTCCCTCAGTACATCCAATACAGGCATTTAATCTATTATATCTTGTTTGACAGAGCTCATGGAGCTCTGTCAAACAAGATATAATAGAATAAATGGTAAGTTTATCTTTAGAATACAGGAAAGTGGAACAATCCTTGTTAATTGAATACTTCTGTTAATTGAATAATTTTCATTGGCAAAGTGGCTATTCAATTGACAGGGTTCCACTGTACAGAGAACAATGATGTTGAAGGCTCGTATAAATAGAACAATTTCTTCGTTCACCCCTTGTTCTTATAATGAAAGTGTCAATGACACTGCAGCTCAACTTGTCCAAGAAGGGACTGAACTAAATAGAAAGGCTCAGTAATGCCACGTCACTCACTCAAGTCTCTACAGAAAAGATATAACACCAAAGCTACAAATGAAATCTGAAAAAAATGCCGATAGGATCACCGATCCAATGAGTTGTGACAGCACAGAAGTGTGTTTCATCATTATCAAATTATCGTCGGGAAACCGTTTATGATTTATTATGTTCAGGATCACTGTGACCTTGACTGTTCATCTCGCGGGGTCCAAAATAAATAGGATTCTTCCTCTCACCAAGGCCAACCTATATCTGAAGTTTCACATATGTGGGTTGAACCATTGTTAAATTATCATCCGGAAACCAACAGTTCACGATTTACTATATTCAAGGTCACTGTGACCTTGACCATTAATCTAGCTAGTAAAATATATATAGGGTTCTTCCTCTCACCAAGGCCAACCTACCTATGAAGATTCATGAAGATTCATGATTGTGGGTTGAACCATTATCACGTTATCGTGCAGAAACCAATTGCTTATGATTTACTATGTTCAGGGTCAGTGTGACCTTGACGTTTCACCTAGCAAGTCCAAAATAAATAGGGTTCACTAGTCAGTGAGAGGAAGACAATTTATATCTAAATCCAAGATGGCTCCTGGCAGCAATGTTTTTCAACAAAATTCAGAAAAATTCAATAGCTCCCATCTAGACATGACACCAAAGCTACATAAGAAATATGAAAAAGATTAGGTGAGAGATGCAGCCTGTGGGGTGTGCTAGTGGAATTGTTGACAAGTTATATGCCAAATCTAAGATGGCCACAGGCAGTCATGTTTTCTCATGAAATTCAGAAAAATTCAATAGCTCCCATCTAGACATTGCCCCAAAGCTACATATGAAACTTGAGATTGATCGGGTGAGAGCTGTGACCTGTAAGGTGTGCTAAAGGAATTGTTGGGCAATTTGTATTCAAATCCAAAATGGCCACTTGTGGCCATGTTTTTCAACAAAATTCAGAAAAAATCGCTAGCTCCCATCTAGACATAGTCCTAAAGCTACATATGAAATTTGTGACAGAACGGGCGAGAGCTGTGACCTGTAGGGTGTGCTAAAGGAATTGTTGGACAATTTATATCCAAATCCAAGAAGGCCACTGGTGGCCATGTTTTTCAACAAAATTTGAAAAACACTGATAGCTCCTATCTAGATATTGCCCCAAAGCTATATATGAAATTTGGAACTGATCAGATGAGAGCTCTGTCCTGTAGGGCGTTTAAAAAGAAATTGTGGACGGATGGACCTATGGATGGATGGATGGATGGAAGGATGGATGGATGGATGGATGGATGGATGGAAGGCCAGATGGATGGATGGATGGATGGATGGATGGATGGATGGATGGACGGCCAGATGGACAGACGGATCACAACACATCCCAATAGCTCATACAGGGCTTATATTTTATTTAAATTTGGGAGAATCCATTTGGATTCTCGCGAAAATTGTAGCGAGAATCCATACCTGCTATGAGTGTCCTAGGATCCCATGAGGCCACCATGGTTGGACCCGTGTAGTATACGGATAATACATATTAACCCTTTACCCAACACAGTTTTTTAATTTTTAAATCATAAACTGAATTTCATAATTAAAAAAAAAACAATATTTACCAATAAAACCTTCCAAATATGGATGTCATTGGAACCGGCTCACTGAGCCGGTTCCAATGACCGCCATATTTGTACAATTTTAGTGACCAGGTTCAAGGATATTTCAGGCCACGAAAGCCTTGTATTTGCCAATTTGCTGCCACTATTACAGGGATAAATTGACTTTCACGCGAATCCGAGCAGTGGTTCACAAGAATCAACATGGATTCGCGCTGTTTTTTTCGCGCGAATCTTTGCGTGAATTGATTCTCAGATTCTCGTCGAAATATAAGTCCTGTCATACTTGACGTTGTCAAGTTGAGCTAAAAAGAATAACATGATCAATGTTTTCATTTCACTATATTATTAGACCTTAGGCAATAATTAAAAACAAGCCAATAATTCAACATAGAACAAATGTTCATTTTGAAAATTCAAAGAAAAAAAGACTTTCACAATCCATTCCAATAAGGGATTTTTTTATTTTATTGATGTTTTAAGGTCACATATGTATGCACAATGGCTAATCATGACCGTGACAGTTTTACGGGTGGAGGAAGCCGGAGTACCCGGAGAGAACCACCAAGCAACGACGAGCAGCTGCCAGCTCCCCAACACCGTAACTCCGCACTGCAGCACAGGCAGGGTTAGATTGGTTGAAGACATGCGTACCATCGACGTGCAGTACGCCTTAGTACACGGCGTCATCGTGCCCCCACACGAGCAATGGAGATGAACTGTCTTGCCCAAGGACACAACGCAGTTGCCGCAGGTGGGATTCGAACCGAGGAGCTCTCGGCTTGCAGCCTGCAACTCTACCTACTGAGCCACCGCGCTCCCCAATAAGGGATAATAAGCCGAGTTTGAATGCTTTTTGAGAATAGTATTGGCTGGTTTTGGACATTACTTTGGGTAAGGAGTTGATATAAATGAGATTTACACTAAGGCTGTACAGTGTACAGGTATTGTTACACAATTAATGATGAATTATTTTTTTTATAACCACAAAGTGTGACTAATCCTGTGCAATGCATTAGTGATAAGAAACACTTTCTAGTTATAAAAAATTTGAAACTACCATATGACACACTACATTATTTATTTATTTATTGGTGTTTAAGGTCACATACTTATGCACAATGGCTAATCGTGACCATGACAGTTTTACGGGTGGGGGAAGCCAGAGTACCTGGAGAGAACCACCGAGCAACGACGAGCAGCTGTCAGCTCTCCAACATCGTAACTCTGAACTCTGCACCGCAGCACAGGCAGGGTTAGATTGGTTGAAGACATGCGCACCATCGGCGTGCAGTACGCCTCAGTACACAGCATCATTGTGCCCCCATGTAGGCAATCGGGGTGAAGTGTCTTGTTCAAGGACACAACGCAGTTGCCGCAGGTGGGATTCGAACCGAGGACCTCTTGGCTTGCAGCCTGCACCTCTACCAACTGAGCCACCGCGACACACTACATTAAAATGTACACTCACTTAGGCTGTGCAATGCACATCATTAGTAGCATAATACAGATGATCATGTTAATAACCAGAAAGAAAAGAGTGACTAACCATGTGCATAGTTGCTAAGTTAATATAAGTTATCTCCACCAACATGTTCGGTAGATGGTGATTTAATACCTGCGTGTCGATTTTTAAACACCAAGCCGCAGGAGAGGTGTTTAAATGAGACATCCAGGTATTAAATCTCCATATACTATACATGTTAGCGGAGATAACGTTTTTGTCCCGTTTGAAACACAATACTAACAGAGTGGAAATAAATTTGTGGACACATTTCTCAGCTCCACAATCATTCGGACCAAATTCGTGATAATTATTTTGTTTTTCTATTTGCAGAAGACAACAAACAGAGTTACATCCCTTGGGTCATTAAGGAAACTAGTAAACAGTATTTTGTTGACATACTGTCCCCTGAGTTCCAATGTGTTCTATGTGCCTACTGGCACATAGAACACATTGGTACTCGGGGGTTGAATTATTTGCTCTTTTTATGATTCAATTGTCGGAAATCTGATGATATTTGTGACTATTTTCGGGTTTTTGGTTCAACTTTTATTTCGAGGTGAGCAAAAGCGGAAAGCTTTCGTTTAAACCATATACCCCCGATGTTTCACGTGCGCTTATACCCTGGATGTTGCACACTCTCATATACCTTGGATGTTGGGTGCACCCTTTGTCATGGCTATTTGTCCAAGGCCTTCTGACTAATCATTTGGGATATAGGGACAATATGCGCTAAGCATTGCATAGGATTAGTTTATAGGCTGCCATATCACACACTACATGAAAATATACAATGACAAAGGCTGTAAAAATGCACAGGGTTGGCTACATGTTACATAGGGTGCAGGATTCAAGGAACTAATGGAAATACTTATACAGTGGAGACCACTTAATTGTATTCTCTTAATGGAATAAGCCTGTTAATTGAATATAATTTTCAAACACCAAACCATTTACCATACTTTCAATACAAATTTGACCTCTTAATTGAATATGGGTTATAGAGCAAACTCCTGTTAATTGAATAAAAAAAATGCTGTAATGTGTCGAGAAATTATCCTGACAATCACCAAATACCCAATGTTTAGAGACTTATTTCACATAAGTGCATCTAATATAGGCATTCATTCTATTATATCTTGTTTGACAGAGCTCCATGAGCTCTGTCAAACAAGATATAATAGAATAAATACTCTATTTATCTCCAGAATACAGGAAAGTTACCAAATCCCTGTTAATTGAATACTCCTGTTAATTGAATAATTCTCACTCACAAAGTGGCTATTCAATTAACAGGGTTCCACTGTACTGGATTGTGGACATTTTTTTTAATGTGAATTCCAAATATAAAACATCTCTTATTTTCATTGAATAGCTTATTTAAATTTATTTATTGATGTTTAAGGTCACATATTTATGCACAATGGCTAATCATGACCGTGACAGTTTTATGGGTGGAGGAAGCCGGAGTACCCGGAGAGAACCACCGAGCAACTGCCAGCTCCCCAACATCGTAACTCCGCACTGCAGCACAGGCAGGGTTAGATTGGTTGAAGACGTGTGTACCATTGACGTGCAGTACGCCTTAGTACACGGCGTCATCGTGCCCCCATGCGGGCAATGGAGATGAAGTGTCTTGCCCAAGGACACAACGCGGTTGCCGCAAGTGGGATTCGAACCGAGGACCTCTCGGCTTGCAGCCTGCACCTCTACCTACTGAGCCACCGCGCTCCCAGCTTATTTAAAGCAATACAATTTATACTTAGCATCAGTTAACTTGCCATATCTAAGTTAAAAGAAGTGGAAGACAAAATATTTTCTGCTGTTGATCACAGCAAAAATATATTTTGTCTCCCAGTTTATTTTGTCCCAGTTCATTTTGGTTGGGCTTCTTTCACCACCAGTTGGGGCTCAAAGGTATCTTCTGCGGAAATTTTAATTTTTCCTATAAATCAGTGCACCCGGAGCAATAAAATTACCCAAGAAACATCAGGATGAGACAATGAGTTTTTAGGTTAGGTAAAGAATGCCAAAGACTAAATACCAGAAGATTCTGTTCATTCCGCCTTAACCCTTTGAACCCTCATGTCCTAGAATGGTATCACTTTTGTGCACACTTACAGTCTGATGGGTCACTCCAACATCAATATACAGGGAGAATAAAATAATAACTGCTGTCTGCAGCCATCTGGCTGCAGACTGCAGTTATTATTTTATCATCAATGCCCGAACATCGCCTTCTTAACATGAGACAAAAATGCGACAAAATTATGCCTTGGACCAAGAAACCGGTCTCACGAGTTCAAAGGGTTAAGAAGAAGATTCTGATATATTCTCATGGAATTTTGCCTCCTAAAGGGTAAAGCTGGGTGGTTTTTCTAATTTTCTGGTTTGGTTCTAATTTTTGCAGCAAACCAGAAATCCAGATAAGATCCAGCAAAAATCAGCCAAAAGGCATTACAGTAGAACCTGTCTTGAGAGACTGCCCTTTGGGCCACACAAAAGTGGTCTCTCAAGACAGGTGGTCTCTCATAACAAGTTTCAAGTTTTCTCAAGTCAGTGAATAACCAACCACAAAATTCAAAAATGGAGAAGAATGGATTTTTGTAATTACTTTGTAGTTCTTTTTTTATGAAGTTTTTATAACAAACTGAAATGGACTGTTACAAAAATTATAAAAATAAATTTGTGTTGAAAATCTTCATTGAAGATTTTCAACACAAATTTATTTTTATAATCCTATCTGTCACATTTTCGGTATGTATGAAATTGTTTATTCAGCAATAATCCTAATTTTTTCGCAGGGGTCTTATAAAAACATCTCAATCTTTAATGAGTTATGTAACTGAATAGCAATTGAAACCCAATTAAGAGCTTTTTAATACTTTTAATTATGTTAATATAACCACAATGGAGTTTCCAATTCCAGAACAGGTAAGAAGTTTTTGTCATGGTTTCAGTCTTCAAAGGGGCGGTCTCTCAAGACAGGTCCATTATGGCCTAAAAATACAAGTTGGTACCAGGTCACAGTGGTCTCTCAAGACAAGTGGTCTCTCAAGACAGGTGGTCTCCCATAGCAGGTCCATTATAGAGTAAACCCAATCAGTGCCTGGCAGATGTGGTCTCTCAAGACAGGTGGTCTCTCAAGACAGTCGTCTCTCAAGACAGGTTTTACTGTACTATGTTGTGCATAAACTGATCAAAGTATCTTACTTGGGGATAACTGGACTAATGACCATTATGGACTCTAGTCACTCAGTCTATCTGGCAAAGAGGTGAATATGTCATGTTCTGATTGTCATATTTCCATCCTCATTGAGAGAAAATGTGACAATCAGAACACAACATAGATCAGATGAATTTTATACATTTATTACCCTGATTTCTGTTTTTTATGACTGAATAAGTTTGCAACTGATCCCATAGAACTATAAGAATGATTAAAGGGAAGTTATGTATAACCCAATGGAGATACTTACAGGGTAGGGGGAGTGTAGTGGTCCAGTGGTTATGGCATTGGAATTTAAACAGAAAGGTCCACGGTTCAATCCCCACCTATGGCAACTGTATTGCGTTCTTGGGAAAGCAGTTAATCCTGATTGCCCATGTGGGGGCACAGTGGTGCTATGTACTAAGGAATACTGCACGTCAGTGGTGCACTTGTCTTCAACCAAACCTAACCCTGGTAGGGAGTTAGTACGTTAGGGAGTCTGGTAGTTGCTCGCCATTGCGTAGTGGTTATCTCTGGCTTCCTACACCTGTAAAACAGTCCAACACAAGGTGAACCTGGCTGTCAAAGGCATCATTAACTGGTAGAGTGCTAAATTATTTTGGTTCTTAAAATTTCTTTGTGCATCTTTGCCTTGTTATAATTTATGGGAGAGTGCCAGAAGGCACTCTCCCATACATTGTAACAAGGCAAATCCTAACAGATAAAATAATATCATTTTAAAGATAATATGAAGCACATCCACAGAATATGAAGCCTTTAAATTGTGGTCCTTGCACCTCAGAATAAAGCCCAAATATGGGCTTCAAGCACTCTACCAGTTAAACCCCAACAAATAAACTAGAGGTACTGTGAGCAAACTCACAAAATGATACCCCCGCGCCTGAAAAGTTTAAGTTAAATTATCTCCTCTTGGAAATGTCAGAACGGAATTATATTGCTTCATGCACATCTTCATATGGAGTTCTTCCATTGTGTAAAGTTTCATGAAAATTCTTCAAACGGTTTAGGAGGAGTTGCCCTTACAAAGATGGACAGATGGTATAAGTTAGATTATCTCCCCTTGTAAATGTCTGAACGGAATTATATTGCTTCATGCATATCTTCATATGGAGTTCTTCCATTGTGTAAAGTTTCATGAAAATTCTTCAAACAGTTTAGGAGTTGCGCTTACAAGGATGGACAGATGGTATAAGTTAGATTATCTCCTCTTGGAAATGTCAGAACGGAATTCTATTACTTCATGCACATCTTCATATGGAGTTCTTCCGTTGTGTAAAGTTTCATGAAAATTCTTCAAACGGTTTAGGAGGAGTTGTGCTTACAAGGATGGTCAGACGGACAGATTATCTCCCCTTGGAAATGTCAGAACGGAATTATATTGCTTCATGCACATCTCCATATGGAGTTCTTCCATTGTGTAAAGTTTCATGAAAATTCTTCAAACAGTTTAGGAGGAGTTGTGCTTACAAGGATGGACAGATGTTCCAACTATTTGGGTTTAAGGGCTACGAAAAAAACATTTTATATGTCCATCACCTTATTTTAGCCAGAACCCTAACCCTAACACCACCCCATCCACTCAAAAACCACACCCTAACCCTAACCTGGCCCTAAAACCCCACCCCTAACCCTAACCCCCACCCCCCTGGGACCTAACCCTCCCCAACCTTAAGATCTACTCTGGGGCTACCCCTAACCCTAACCCAACCCCAACCCCACCCCTGACCCTAACCCCACCCTAGCCAGACCAAAAGGATTAGGGGCTAAGTTTTGGTTTAGGGGCTATAAAAACTAAAACCCCACCTCTGACCCCAACCCCCACCCCCCAGGGTCCTAACCCCCTCCAACCTTTAGCCCTGCCCTGGGGCTACCCCTAATCCTAACCCTACCCCTCTCCTAACCCTAATACTACCCTAATTTTGACTAACCTCCTAAAACTAATTGCTCCTAAACAGGTTTAGTTGGCCCGGACAGACAGATGGACGGACAGGGTGATTCCTACATCCCCCCCCCCCCTCCCAAACTTTGTTTGCGGGGGGTATTATAATAGATACAGACAGGGCTTTTGTAGTGAGTGGTGTCGTACAAACTATTAAAGATTTTTTTTCATGTTAAACAGCGTGACGTATTATTTGCTATCTGTTCTTCACACATCGAAAGAACCTGAAACCAAGTCAAAACTGAATCTGAAAATTCAAGACCTCCCAGCTCAAATGAAGGGTCAACTTGAAATGAACAAACAAGCTTTTATTCATCACAAACAACAAACATACCAAGTTTGGTGGAAATTGGACCAGCTGTATTTGGGAAGAAATAATTTGAAGTTGTGACGCGATCAGTTAAGCTACGCACTCAGGTGAGCTAAAAACTTTACTAACCATGTGTGTGTGCAATGAACTCTCCCAGAAGAGTATTGTGAGATGAATTCCAAAACCGCACCCATCCATTTCCTCCACATGATATGAGATTAGCTCCTCCTCCAGCTGAATTACCCTTTCTTGCTTCAAGAAAAATCAACTTTGAGACAGCCCAGCTGAATTCAACCTATAAAAGTGAATATGACAGGCAAAAACATTGAAAACTTGTCATGCAGAGTAATCTTCTTTTGCAGAACCACAATATATTTGTGCATCAATGTTTTTTGTTGGTGGAAAACTGTTACAGGGATTATATTTCAATTAAAATCCGAGAATTGATTCATGCAAATATTCGTGCGACAAAACCAGCAAGAATCTATGAAGATTCTCACTGCGCTTCTGCTAGGATTTGCGGGAAAAGAATTCAGTCAATTTAACCCTTTACTTAACATAACTGCAGCAAATTACCCAATACAAAGCTAACATGACCTGAAAAATCCTGACACTTTGTCAATAAAATTGTACAAATATGGTTGTCATTGGAACTGGCTCAATGAGCCAGTTCCAAGGACATCCATATTTGTAAGGTCTTATTGGTAAATATTGTTCATTTTTTAAAAATTCTGTTAATGTTTTAAATATTAAACAGCTGTGATGGGTAAAGAGTTAACGTGGGTTATCGGTACACAACATGGGTTTAACTATGGTGGCCTCAGAACACTGATTGTAGGTGTACAAATTCTTGCAATCATTTTCGCATGAATCCAAATGAATTTTCCCATATTTTGATGAAATATAAGCCCTGCTGTTATGTGATATAATGTTGGAAAGAGCTTTGATAGTTGAGAGTATCAGAACGATATATTTATGAAATGCAAGTGCTATTACTGTTATTATTCTCGATAGCCATGGGTGGGGAATTGGAAAATCTTACCCTCTGTAAAGTGGTTTGAGCCAACACTTGCTGAGTGTCTGTCAAAAATTTTGTCTCAGTGTTAGCTTTAACCCCCCTCCACCCCCCCCCCCCCCCCCATTCCCAAAACCTGCCAGAGAAAGAGATGTTGTGATTCATTGATTAGCTCCTTGCATGCTGCTGGCAGATATTCCAACCCAGGACACAAAATCACTTGTTACTGAAATGGGTAGAATTTTGACAAATTTAATCAAATTTATCCCTTGTAAATTGCGTGAACTTTTTTTACCAATAATTTCATGAGATAATTTTAAATGAATTTTTTATCAAATGTCCTTATGGCTGCTTTGAGCAGCCATGACTAAATATGATGAAAAATAAATTGAAAATACATAGCTGGTTAAGAGTTAATCAACTAAACACTGATCTTTGCTTCAACTGATATTTTTTTTCAGTCATGCAGAGACCTGATGAGAGATGAAAGCTTCAAGAAGAGACAACATTTGGTAGAAATTTATGAACATCCTGACGATTTGAAAATCAAAGCAACTGGAATCACAGGGACAATTTTGAATCTACGCAAATTTCATTGCTTTCCATAGCCTTATGAAATTTTGACTGGACCTCCTTATAAATGCAATGGATTTACCCATATTGCCATAGACAGTATCACATGAGATCATTCCATCAAGGGGAATAGGGTTTAAAAGTTTACAGCTTACTTCAGAAATGTATAAAACTGAAAATGCGTTGTTATACTTACACCCTCTACTGAGCTTCCTTGACTGCCTCTAGAGGCTATTGCCCTTGAGAAGGGGCGTGACTTTGGTCTAGATGAGACATTGTTCTCGGCATCTGTAGACTCTTCTCCAGCTGTATTGGCAACAAAAGTTGACTTGAAAATAAAATCACAAATTCATTGACAAAAGTAACCAACAACACTACCATAAATATTCTGTAACAATTACAATTATAAAAAAAAATAATTTGATTTGAATATTTTATTATGCAGAAAATCTATCTTGGTGACATAATATTTTACATCACAAATTTATTTATTTATTTATTGGGGTTCAACGACACTTTCAACAGCCAGGGTCACCTCATGTCAGATAGTTTTACAGGTGGTGGAAGCCAGAGCACCTGGGGAGAACTGAGAAACAGCAAGCATCTGTCAAGACTCCGCAAAGTACTAACTCCACAAAAACAGGGTTAGCATTGGTTGAAGTCAGGTGCACCATGGACGTGCAGTACGCCTTAGTAAACAGAACCACCATGCCCCCCCCTCCCCCTGCCCCCCCCCCCCCCCCCCCCCCCCCCCACATGGGCAAGTGGGATTAAGTGCCTTGCCCAAGGACACAATGCAGTTACCCCTAGTAGGGATAAAACTGTGGATCTCGCAGTTTGAAGTTCAATGCCAAACCCACCGAGCCAGTGTGCTCCCACATCAACAGATGAAACATTAACTGGTAAAGTGATAAATAGAATCTTCTACCATTGTTATCCTGTTTTCAAATATTTTGAGTGGTGACGTCAGATAGTAACATATGCCACTTAAGCTGTGAACACAGAAAAAACTAAGTGAGCTCTCGTCCAATCAGTGAGGAGGATTTTAGTCTTACTGGAACATAAAAAAATATGAATGCATTTTCCCATCTACTTCAGTGGTCGAATCTAGATATTTGTTGGTTTTATTATCAAATTTATTTTCAAAGGTTAAATTAACCCTGTTAACAGCAATTCATCATCAGGAAGAAATGTGGAATAAACTCATACATAACTGCATATAACAGTACTCTGGTGAATTAAATGCAGAAGAGATAAGGTTATCTCCCATGGGAAGTCTCTTTCAGAATTTCGGACAGAATTTTCACTCAGTCTTTGAACATGGTCATATAATCTAACCACAAAATATATATACTATAAAAGTTACCAGTGCACAAATTAGTGACATACAGTTAAAACTAGAAGTCCTGTCATGAAATGCACGCAAATAGCACGTTGATCTGCACGTTTATGTGCGGGTTATGGCCCTTGTAAAGCTATCAAATTCTGTACATATGGCCTGTGCACAAGCAATGTTTCAGCCAATGGACCTCCGGGTAACCCGGAGGTCCATTGGCAGAAACATTGCATGTGTTTGCCATGAGTAAGCAGGAGAACCTGCCGTGATTTGGATACCATTCGATATGGCAATAGCGTGCAATTCCAACGCGCAATTAAGCCCAGATAAGCGTGCTATTCATGACAGGACTTCTAGTTTTAACTGTATCACTCAGAGGAGGGCATATAGAGTGAACATGGTTCGATAAACATTCTATTTTACTACAATGCTTGTGTAATTCTATCAGATCGATTAGCAAGTTACAACCTCGTTTGCAAGCCTAATTCAATTTGAGGTTCAATTAACTGGTAGTGTGCAAAATTACTTTTCAATGGTCATTTTTAACGTGAGTATTTTTCTTCAAAGATATCACACTACCAGCAAAATGAGCCTTAGTTTAGCAAGATATTGCTCATTAATAACTGTTTGCTGCAATTTATTGGAGATTGCCAGTTACCACTCTCCAATAAATTTTAACAAAACAATTCTATATTAACTGGTTGAGTGCTAGATTATTTTTGGTGGTCTGAATTTGTTATTCAAAATTTATTTTATTACAAATTTGTAATAAAAGAAATCTATATACAACAAAATATTAATTGCATTTCAATGAAAATGAAACATGAGTGTAAAATGTTGGCCTTTTCTCTGGTACACTAATTTTTCTGAAAGCCCTGATAGTGGCTTCTAGCACTCAACCAGTTATTATCTTTCTTCTACTGCTGGGCCAACAATTTAGTGCAAACATTGTAAAGCCACTATAGTGGCTTTCAGCACTTGTCAGTTGAGTCCTGATAGTGGTTTCTAGCACTCAAACAGTTAACCCTTTACCCAATGTAATGGCCAAAACTGGCCAGTACTATTCACAAAAATCACCAATTAATTGTTATTATTTTTTCATTTTTTGTCTCAAAAACACAGGTTATGACACCTCTTTGGAATGAGCTCGTCAAGCTTGTTCCAATGAGGGGTCATAACCCACGTTTTTGCGACAAAAAATGAAAAAAATTAGTTACTCAAGAATTTTGTTTGCAAATGTCATCTGCTTTTCATGTTAGGTAAAGGGTTAATAGACCTGATATGGGTCGCGATTTGATTAGAAGGGTATGATTCGCTGAGTCCTAGTTACTTGACATTTCATTGAAAAAAGGCTTTCCAACAGTGTCTCACTGAGCTCTTAGGTCATCAATCTATTTCTGACAGGAATTTAACACTGCAAGGCCTGAAAAAGTTAAAAATCTGTTTCTCAGGCCCTCTCACATGGTCCATCTGGCTGCTGCATGCTCTCTTTTTGTAACCAATACAAACTTAAAACAATAAAGATTAAATGGTTTATGTCTGATATTTTACCCAAGTTAATAAAACTGATAAATTTGTCCTATGAATGCAACAAGGATTTGGAAAGCTTTAGCATTCCAAATAGGGACCTGCGAACCGTTCGAGATTCGGCTCGACTCGAAACCATCGCCGAGATTCGATTTGACTCGATACCTCACCGTCCGATTCGTATTTTTCGAACCGACCTCTGTTCAAACGGCGAATTATATGTGCACTCGCCCGCATCAAGAACACGCCGTCATACGCTAACAATAGTGTAATAAATCGCTCTCTGAACGTATTAGCTCTCCAATTTTGTTGATTATTAAACCCCCGGGCTACCGTACAATCTCTGAGGGTCAGGGAAGATTCGTCCCCGGGAATATTCGTCCCCGGGTTTTTGAGAATATTGTATGTCTATCTTCACTATTAGTGCGCGATACTGTGTTTTCGCGAGACTTTGAGTTTGAGATTTTTTATCATATTTTCCGACATGCCTTGTTTGCTTTTATAATAATGGTATTTGGTGCTGATGAGGCTGAGCACGAGCCACGACCACCAAGTGGGTAGAATAAAACTGCGAGTCTATGAGTTCAGAATCAATTGGTCTGGAATCGAGTATTCTCGCAGTGCGAGAATACTCGATTCCAGACCAATTGATTCTGAACTCATTCAGCATGCAGAGTACCAGTATTGCAGACTATGGAAGCACGAATGTCGCCGTCGCGCCGGTTTCAAGGTTCGAGATTCGACTCGACTCGATACCAGAGGGATGATTCGGCTCGAGATTCGGCTCGAAGTTTTATCCCCGGCTCGCAGGTCCCTAATTCCAAAGCCTTCTTGCATTGAAAGGACGAAATACACCAAAGCCCATGCTATTCTGTAGACTGAGACCTAAAACATAAAAGAAACAAACAACATGAACTTTTAATGGCAAAGATATAATCACAAAAATAAAAAATACAACAGGCCCCACAGGGCCTGAAGCGCTCACCTTAAACAGAACATGATATAAACAGAGTCCTAGAATGAGTCTACATTAAGCAATTCATCTCCATAGGATACATCTCCAATCCTTGAGCCCATTAGGAGTGACAAAAATAGTCCGAGCATCATGCCTATTCTTCAGCTGATCATAATGTAATATGTGGAACTCCCTATGGAGCCCTTTGATAAACCTATGTGGATTAATCTTAGTTACACACCTCTAGAGGGTACTGAATACAAAATTTCTAATTCTTCAGCTACATGGCCAATTCCGGCTCCCATAGGGAGCCCAAATATTAACCCAGGCTCTCGATTTGAACATAGTTGAATCTGACCTCAGTAGAAATGTTGTATACCAAATATGAAAGCATTCTGACTGTTAGATCTGAAGAAGATTTTTAAAGAAATTTCTTCATATTGCATTAAGTTAAAATTTGGGCTACCACAGCGAGCCCTAATGTTAACCTATGGACCTGATGTGAACAAGCTTGAATCTGAGCCCCTAGAAATGTTGTATACCAAATATGAAAGTATTCCGACTAGTAGATCTGCAGAAGAAGATTTTTAAAGAAATTTCCTCATATTGCACTAAGTTAAAATTCGGGCTACCACAGGGAGCCCAAATATTAACGCAGGGAACCAATTTAAACAAACTTGAATCTGACCGCCCTGGAGATGTTGTAAACCAAATATGAAAGGATTCTGACAGGTGAATCTGAAGAAGATTTTGGAAGAAATTCCCTCATATTGGACTAAGTTAAATTTCAGGTTCCCATATGGAGCCCAAATATAAATCCAGGCACTCAAATTGAACAAACTTGAATCTGACCCCTCTAGAAATGTTGTATATCAAATATGAAAGCATTCTGACTAGTGGATCCGAAGAAGAAGATTTTAAAAAATTATCCCCCATATTGAACTAAGTTAAAATTTGGGCTTCCATAGGACGCCCAAATATTAACCAAGGGACTTGGTTTGAATAATCTTGAATCTGCCCCTCATAATAATGATGTATACCGAACATTAAAAGGTTCTGACTGGTGGTTCTGAAGAAGAAGATTTTTAAAGAATATTCCACATATTGCTCCAAGTTAAAAATTTGGGCTCCGGTATTGAGCCTAAATATGAAGCAATGGGCTTCATGTTAACAAATTTGTATCTGACCCCATATGGATGCTGTATTCTGAATATCAAAAGATTCTGACCACTGACTCTGGAGGAAAGATTTTTTTATATTTTTGCAAATATGCTGACTCGGCACCGAATTTCATTCAAATTGGACCATCGGTTCAGAAAATCGAAATTTCCCATTACAAAGTCAAATACTGCTTCACAAACTTTGTTTGAACAAAACTGAATCTACACCTCAAAAGGAAGCTCCATAACAAATATCATGCCATTGTACCCACTGGTTCATGAGAAGATTTTAAAAATATTCGGATCATTTCCCCTCACCCCTCCCTATGGAGCTGGGCATGATGAGTTGAACAAAAATGCAATGCCCCTTCGGGACCATCACTCACATAAACTTTCACTTGAACTGGCCAAGTGGTTTTGGAGAAGACCAAAACATGGTGTTGATGGACGACGGATGCCAGACAGATAGATGATGGACGGAGAGTGATGAGATTACCTTGCGGGGGCCTTATGGGATGTTTGTTTACCCACTTTTTGTGGAAATTCTCAAGCAGATGACCATTGCTGCAATGTGATGTCCCTTTATGCACAAATATAAACAGATTTTCTTTCGTGCTCCAGTTATACATATTTCAGTCAATAAGTATTTAATTCATCTGGACACCATTAAAATATTCACACAATTGGTGGAACTGTGTGACATAATGATAAAACCACAGGAGTAGCGAGTCCTCATTCCTAATGGTAATGTCATCAAAAATTTGGGCAATCAAGTCTCGATGGAGCAACATTTTTTCTACTGATTTAAAGAAAATGAAATGCGGCAACCGCGTTGTGTCCTTGGGCAAGACACTTCACCCCGATTGCCTACATGGGGGCACGATGACGCTGTGTACTGAGGCGTACTGCACGTCGATGGTGCGCATGTCTTCAACCAATCTAACTCTGCCTGTGCTGCGGTGCAGAGTTCAGAGTTACGATGTTGGAGAGCTGACAGCTGCTCGTCATTGCTCGGTGGTTCTCTCCGGGTACTCCGGCTTCCTCCACCCGTAAAACTGTCACGGTCACGATTAGCCATTGTGCATAAGTATGTGACCTTAAACGCCAATAAAATAAATAAATAAATAAATAAATAAATAAAGAAAATGAATGTTTATGGTATTTTTTAGATTCAATCGTCTGGAATATATCAGTTGGTCAGAAATGTAAATTATAGTTTCCCTTTCCCAACCAACTGAAATAATCCAGATAAGTGAATCTAAACATAGGAAATGGACTATTTAACCCTTTACCTAATGCAGACGATATCAAAATTTATTATTTTAATTATCATTTTTTCAAATGTTTCAAATTTTTTTAACAAAACCATATCATGTGACCCATCGTTGGAACGAGCTCGTTCCAACGAAGGGTCACCTGATATGGTTTTGTTGAAATTTTTTGAAAAGTTAAAAAATTTATAGTAATTTATATATTTTTTATACTTACCAATGACCCAGACTTAGCTGCTGGTGCTAACTCCAACAAAAACCAGGGCCAAACACAAATTTTGCCCCCCAATCCCCAAAATTTGCATCCAAAACAAAAAGAAATCATGTCCTAAAGGACCTCCATAGTACGACTCTACTGCGCATGCGCAGTGACGCAGTCGTCCCGAAATTGGCGCCAAATATCATTCTTACTGGCAGTGCCTGGTCAGCGCTATGTACTCAGCGGGGAGGCAAGAGTTCCCAACTCAGGGAGGGCCATCCCCGTCTGGGTCATTGGTAAGTATAAAAAATATATAAATTACTATAAATTTTTTAACATTTTTATACTGTACCAATGACCCAGACTTAGCTGAATAGTAAACAGGCTGGAGGGCCTAGGACATAGAGGAAAATCCAATAAGCTCAATTATATAATAAAGAGGTAACCCCTTAAGGAGAAAAGGAGTATTAGGCTTTACATGTATCTTTCTTATTTAATATTAAATTAGAAAGATACACTACCCTTAATAATTGAGCACAATAACATTCATGTTCTCTATTAACATCCAGTATAACCCTTATACTAATTATTTTTAAAGCAAGCCAATAAATAAAGTAGTCCAGAGAATTGAGACTC
This sequence comes from Pictodentalium vernedei, assembly GCA_031216915.1. NCBI lineage: Eukaryota > Metazoa > Mollusca > Scaphopoda > Dentaliida > Dentaliidae > Pictodentalium > Pictodentalium vernedei. The sequence goes on along the minus strand of CM062292.1, from coordinate 27,506,001 downwards.
TTTATAATCATTTAAAAGTGTCCGAGTATTGTATATTAAAGCCCGTTTGACACTTGACATATACAAATGCTTCACACCGAGCTACACTTTAAAAATAAGACATGAATGAAATTAAACATTAATATTACACTTTAAAACCATCCCGGAAGCGACTCAGAAATACTGTCTTGGAGGAGGCATTCCCTTGCTTTTCACTATAAAGCAGGTGACCTAAGGGAACACCCGCCCCCCCCCTTCCCCTTGCCCTGGGTCAAATAGCCCAGAGCGAAGAGGGCAGCCGGACGGAGTCACTGCCGGAACAGAAAGCCTGCATAACTATAGTTGCAACTGTTTAGTGGACGACATTCTGAGCAACAGATAACGGACCTAAACAATGCAGGTCTCCAGAAATGGACTCAATATTTCTGAGATAAAAATTAGTAAATGTGGAAGGCTGAGACCAATAAGCAGCCTTCATTAAATCTGTAATAGCAACACTATTAGCATAAGCCCAGGAAGTAGAAAGAGCTCTTACTTCATGAGCAGAAATCTTAAGCACAGACTGCTGAGAAGAAGATAAATCTTCATACGCAGTACGGATAGTTAACTGAATCCATCTAGCAATAGAATGGACTGAAATGTCCTTTCTATTAGGCATCAAAGACAGAAAGAAACGTTTCCGTCCCTTTCTGATGAACTGAGATCTCTGTTTATAGATACGTAGTGCTCTAACAGGACAGAGTAAAGGCCTACGCCCGTCTGAAGACGGAAGAGCCTTAATAACAATAGGTTCCGGATATTTATTAGGAGCCTGATTCTTAGCTAAAAAACCGACATTAGTAGTGAAGGTGATAGTGTTCCCAACACTACGATAATGAGAATCATCCACCGATAGTGCATGAAGCTCACTGACTCTTCTGGCAGAAGAGAAAGCTAAGAGAAAAGCTGTCTTATAAGATAAGAATTTGAAATCTACTGTCCCAAGAGGTTCAAATGGCTTTTCCTTCAATTTAAGGAGAACCCAAGCTAAATTCCACTTAGGAATTAATCTAAGAGTTCTGGGTCTATTTATCGAAAAGTTTCTAACCAATTTCGATAAAGAGACATTAGATCCAATTTGTAAACTATCATGATGTGCATAGGTATCAGATAACATAGATCTATAACCCTTTATAGTAACAGGCTGCAGTTTGATTTCGTCAAACAAGTATACTAGAAAGTTTGCAATGTCTGGTATAGAGGGATCAAATATATCTACAGAATGATCCCTACACCAACGACGGAAAACCTTCCACTTAGCCGCATAGTTTAGCGAAGAGGAGGTCCTCCTACAGTTAGAAATCGCGTCCACTGCTCGTCCTGTAAAGTGCTTGCCATGCAAGAAGGACCGCACAACGGAAAAACGTGAAGGTTGAGACCTTGCGGGTTGTGATGGAGTTGGTGCGATTTCCCCTGCGAAAGAAGATCCTCTCGTGGAGGAAGCTTCCGCGGTAGGTCCCACAACAGACACCTGAGTAGATTTATCCACGGTCTCTGTGGCGACAGAGAAGCTACCAACAGAATCTTGCATTGAGATTGTTTTATCTTTAGCAATACTTGTTGAATTAACAGCGCTGGAGGATACGCATATCCTATCATTCCGTCCCAAGGGATCGACAGAGCGTCTACTGCAAATGCTCTTGGATCCGGACACGGGGACACATACGTCTGCAACTGATTGTTGAGATGTGTCGCAAATAAGTCTATCATTGGCCGTTCCCATTGGTCGCAAATCTGATTGAATACTTGTTTGTTGAGAGTCCACTCCGACGGCAACAAGCGACCCTTTCGTGAAAGGGAGTCTGCTAGCACATTCAGACGACCCGGTATGTGACGGACCGAAAGAAGAACGTGATGTTCCAACGCAAACAGAAGGATTCTTTCCGTTAGATTGAACAACGGAACTGAATGAGTGCCTCCCTGATTCCGTATATACGCCACTACTGTCGTATTGTCGGATAGAATTTGGACATGAGCATCGTGAATAATGTCCATCCAGTGACGTAACGCAAGCCAAATTGACATCATTTCCTTGATGTTTATGTGCTTGCACAGGAATTGCGGATCCCAAAGATCCTGGCATCTCGAATCCGTTGGGATTAATGATGCACCCCAACCTGTTTGACTGGCATCCGTCATAATGGTAAAACTCGGATCCGGCAACTGCAGCGGAACTCCTTGAGTTAACCACTGAATGTTTGCCCAAGCCTGAATCTCTTGTTTCACTTGATCTGACAAGAGAACGTCTACATCGAGCGAATGAATTTTCACACTCCAATTCTGAGTCAGGAAAATTTGAAGAGGCCGTGTGCGTAGCCGTCCCATCGGAATGAGATCCGCGGCGACTCCGCACAGACCTATCAGTCTCATAAATTCTCTCGCCGTGACTTTGTCTGCATTCAGACAATAGCGAGCGTAACAACTGACTAATTTCGCTCTGGTTAACGGCAGACGAACGAGATTGTTGCGCGTCTCGAAGCTCATTCCCAGATGAGTGAATGACTTGGACGGCACCAGATCCGACTTCTCCTCGTTTACTATGAAACCGAGACGTCGGAGCAATAGAAGAAGATTCTGAACATCGTTCTGAAGCATTAACTCGTTGCCGTACCTCTGAAGAATGTCGTCCAGGTAGGCCGACGTTACCGCAGACGAATGAGCTTGGAAGTAGATCATTACCGAGTTCATTACCCGAGTGAAAGCCCAGGGTGGTAGATTCAATCCGAAGCACATGGCCCGGAACTGATACACCACTCCTAGGACTGCGAAGCGTAGATACTTTCGGAATGTCGGATGTACCATGACGTGAAAGTACGCATCTTTGAGATCTATGCTCGTTGCATAATCGTTCACCCGAATACTCGCTCTGACCGATCGAATCGTCTCCATATAAAACTTCGGAGCGACGATCAGCTTGTTTATCCAGCTCAAATCTATGACTGGACGGAACGAGCCGTCTGGTTTCGGAACCAGAAACAGATGGCTGTAGAATCCCAGCGATTCCTGGTTTTCTACGACCTCTACCGCGTTCTTCATTAAAAGAGACTGCACCTCTGATAACAGAGCGTCTCTTTTCTGAGGATTTGACGGAAGATGAGTCCACTTTGGACTTCGAGTTAATGGAGGCTTTCGTTTGAAGGATATCTTTAGACCTTCCGAAGTCACTCCTCTCACCCACGGGTCGTCCGTAATCGACGCCCACTCTTGAGAAAAACTCGACAACCTTCCGCCAACCGGAACGCGATAGAGGTTTAAGCCATCACCTCCTGGATCTGCGAGGCCTGCGGTAGGAGAAACCACGTCTTCCACGACCCGCACCTCGCCTCGTCGACCTCGGGGCGTCCGACCGATTGTCCCGGCCTGAAGGACGTCCCGAACGAGAGTCGCTATCCTGACGGTCTCTCGAATAAGAGCCAGAGGACGCACCGGAACCTCTATAGGAACCTCTCTTGGGCGCATAAGACCCAGAAGTGCCCGCCTTATTCGTGTCTGCTGTATCCGACCTTTTAGGAGCGGATCTGAACAACAGAGAATCACTAGCTTTCTTTTTAATATTATCATAAATAGCGGAAAGCTTGCCGTCAAAGAGAAGTTCTCCTGAGACCGAAGCGACTCTAAGAGAGTTCTTCACCTTAGAATCCACTAGTGTGGATGTAGCCAGGGCTGCGTCACGTCTAACCAACTCCAGATTTGCCACTGAAAGGGCGGAGTTACACGTGGAATAAGCTACTGCCCTTGAAAGAAGTCTTAAAGAGGATTGTATATCCTGAAACTCTTCCCCTTGAAGGCGCAGTGATAACGCCTTAGTAAGGTGATCTGCGTAAGATAAGGCATCTAAATTGGCTCTGTTAGACGCAATAGCTGTTTCCAACACTGCGGTTGGAATAGAAGCTGACGACAGTAATGATAGCTCTAAGTCTTCCGCCTCGTCGTCCATACGCAGAGGAACTCTCGGTATACCCTGTCCTGCCGTGTCGAATTTATTCCTTGCATTAATGAAAGGCAGGTTGAGAGTATTTGCGGACAAGAAACCTGCTTTCCCCGTCCTGGAAGCAAGTTTAAAAATAGCGTCGTTCAATAATTCAAATGTTCTTGCAACATTATTGGACTGCGACGGAAACTCGGGAGCGATGTCCCTGAACCGCTCAAAAAATTCAATGACGCTATAATTCTCCTGTCCGGAAGCGCAGCAGTCTGGCCCGACGGAACAACTTGAGGAAGAAAGTGCCAGATGAAGTCCACGGCAGCTTTATGTTGTTCCGAAAGGGATAGCTCCAATTCATCCGTATCCCTTTCACCATCCGGTCGGACCTCCCGATGTTCCCGGTCGTCCGCCCCCGATGCTTCGGCGGAGCATACCGACTCAGCGCCGTCGGATAATTCTCGATCCGACAACGTTTCTGTCGACTGCTGGGATGCTGCGATAAGCTGTGCTATCTGCACTAGAATGTCCGATGTCGAGACCTGCGGAGGCGCGGTCTTTCGCTGCTTCGCCGAGGGCAGCTCCGCATCAGATGGCTCCCGCATACTTTTCCAATGCGAACGTCCGGAGTCCATCGGTCTCGAATCCCTGGCTGCCGGATGGTGTGACCTGGTCGCCGAAGAATCCTTCATCGGCGAAGCTGGCAAAATATCGGAGGTCACGCAGCCAAGGTGCGGTCGTGTGCGCCGACGAGAAGAGGAAGCCTTAACAGTCTCTGCGGACTGCTTATACAACGGAGCGTCCCGAGCGACGGACGTATGCTCCGCTAAAGACACATTTTGTACCACAACATCTGGTCCCAGATGTTGTTGTACGAGGGAGGGGCCTCTCTCGCTCGTGGCCCGGCTGGACCTGGACGAGCTAGGAACCGGACTAAAAGGCTTCCTCCGTTCTCGTTTACTATCCGCCGTCACTGGGTGTGCATCTATTATGTTTATAGTGCTCGCATCACCCAAAATTTCCTCTTGGACCGCATCGGACGAACCCGGCTGCCGAACCATTCGGTGAATGGACGCTACACCGGGCGAGCTAGTGGACGACATTTGTCTAATCTCCATGAGCACTTTTGCCGCTAGCTCTGAATTCATTTGTGACGACGGACGCACACTTGAAGAAGATAACATGGAAACATCACCCTGTTCTGGTTCCTCTGAAATAGAAACTGAGAGAGTAGAGTGACCTTGTGGAGAAAGAGCCGGCATCGCTCTTTCTCCAGAAACAACATATCGTGACACACGTTTCCAATGTTTCTCATCCCAATGTTCACATATAGGACAGGGATTAATGCGAGAACACTGACTACAATTAATACAATGATCATGAAAGTCAGAGGAAGATTTCTTCCTATTACAATTTGAACAATGTCCCTTCATTGTGAAAGAACAACAATAGTCCTAGTTACTCGCAAAAACCCCTGACACAAAGATACATAATAACATGATCCATTAATAAATGAAAAAACAATTGCAAAACAAAATAATTTTGAAAAAATATTTTTTCAGAGAAGCCCAAGTTGCTGAAAAGTAACGTTGAGCCCCGATGGATCCGATGGCAAAGTGTGATCAAAAATTTTAAAATTATATAAAATAATTAATGAGACACTTTCGGATAATATAAATGTATCTTATAATGAGATAAACTACCACAAAGGCAAACAGCCCCCCTCAAAAAAGGCTGTTGCCAATGAAAACAAACAGTGTAAACACACTAGAAAACATGACTCCAGGCACTGAAAAAACTGGCCCGGAATCAGTCATCAATTACACTCTATCTGATGCAAAACAGAGACTCCCAGGGGAGAATCTGCAGAACATCAGATGGAAGATGCAGAACACAAACGTTATACACCCATGGGTGAAAACGTAACTATGGGGAAAATAACAGAAAACATTCTGTAACCAAGCAACTCTCCCAGGAAATTTTAGAAATGAAACTTCTCAAAAATATGCCAAAAGCATGGGAGAATTGCAAGGGGGGACTTTAGAAGGCTAGGGGAGAGGAAACACTGAATAAGCAGTGCAACAATTAGCAAGAATGACAACAAGAGGCCCATGCCTCGAAAATAGGCAACTTAACATAATTTCAACAAAAAATTTTAAGTACAGCCCTGATTATTTTTTGCCACTTCTTTTATCCTCTCCTCCTTCTATCCTCCTTAGAATCACATTTTCTCCAAAAATTACGTGTCTGGCATCCTTTAAACTGAGATTTACAAGCACAAAGATCAGTGAGATGTTGACTGATGAAGGGCCAAACAGAGAATGATATTTGGCGCCAATTTCGGGACGACTGCGTCACTGCGCATGCGCAGTAGAGTCGTACTATGGAGGTCCTTTAGGACATGATTTCTTTTTGTTTTGGATGCAAATTTTGGGGATTGGGGGGCAAAATTTGTGTTTGGCCCTGGTTTTTGTTGGAGTTAGCACCAGCAGCTAAGTCTGGGTCATTGGTACAGTATAAAAATATAATATTTTTTCAAATGCTGAATGTCCATATCATGCGGGCAGATGTGGCCGATTCGTTGGGTAAAGGGTTAAGGTCTAGACTGGTTCCAGGCCATAACAGCGCTGAATTCCTTTCAGAATTAGACTGGTGGCCTGAGAAGCTTGATTCTCACATCACTGCATGTTGTCAGAAATGACCAATGGTACACCAAATTCTGTCTTAAAAAAGGCAAATGTGAAAGAAGGGTTATTGACACATTACTTCCCTATGGGAACCCCAGGAAGTGAAGCAGTGTTTTCTTTACTGTGGTAAACAAGCCCTGTTTTACTGGTAAAATAGGAACCAGTCACCAATGCTTGGGCTAAAATGGGCATAATGGGTATAGATGATTGGTAACAGGACAAAACCCCCTCAAGACAAAACCCCCTCAGACAAAACCCCCTCACTTTCTGCATTCAAAGACAAAACCCCCTCACAAGAAATATTATTTATAGAATATGGTGAAAATAAAAATGTTAATATATCATTTTTTGGAAAGAGTGGGGGGGTACTTTTATGTTTAATTTTTTCAATTCTTTAAATCATTTTTTGGAAGGGGGCGGAGGTGTGAATACTTTGTATTTTTTTATTATAACAGAAGCATAGCAGAAAATAATAATAATAATATTATTAGTAATTTTCTTGTCATCTTATATTATGTGGTTCAAACTCTTACAGAAAAAAATGAAGTGCATAATATTGTGTGCTTTCAAGAAGTATTATGAAAACAAAACAAAGTTTTCATATATCAAAAGGTGTTTAATTGTTACCATATGCATGTTTACTATATTTGAGAAAAAATATTTGTAATGAAAAATGAGTAAACAAAAAAAAAAAAAACAATAAAAAAAAATAAATTCAAATCGTGTTCATTATCATTTATTTTTTTGCTATGTGAGGGAGTTCTGTCCAAGAAGTCAATTTAGGTGAGTGGGTTTTGTCCTGAGGGAGTTTTGTCAGCAGGGTTTTTTCCGAGGGGGTTGTGTCTTGAGGGGGTTTTGTCCTAGATTCAGATGATTGACTGAACTTCACTTTATCTCCATGATGTGGTCATGATTAGCCACTGTGCAGAAATATGTGATCTCAAACTCCAATAGATAAATAAATAAATTGACACACTTCTATAGGCTTCAATTTCAGATGTGAAAATGTACCACAAAACTGAATGCAGACTATTACCTGTTTATTAAAGTTAAACGTTGCTCCTCTTGACTTCAGCATTTTCCTCCTTGACCGATGATTTAAATGTTTTGAAGCCTGCTCTGAATTTGTGTTCCAGATTACAATTTCTCCATCATAAGATCCACTGGCAAGAGCATTTGGCCCAATAAAAGACAAAGACAGAATATCTTCTGCATGTGCCTGCAAAATAATATGAAGATTTAATAAAAAAAAAATTTCACTTTTTATAATACCAATATCAAATTATTATCCTCCTCACCAGAATAAATAAGTACATGTCCATTCCAATAATGAGGGTTGAATCATATACTTTACCCTTTACAGTACGGTTCTCATGGAAAGGTCAAAATCCATGCGAAGGACAAAATATTTCCACTAGGACTGAAACGGCTCATTTTCACAATCGACTAACCGAGAGCTATAACTGGTTAATATCCAGTTATCCGTAGCCATTATTTCACCGAATCTGGGATCACAACTATAGGAATAGGAAAGCAGCATTCTCAGAACTATTCCATAGTGTGTATACAACGAACGTTGTCGAGTACTCGACAACGTTCGTTTGTATACATACTACGGAATAGTTTCTGCGGTTACTCAGTACTCACGGAAATTGCCGATCATTAACAAAGTCTTGAAGCCAAACTCGATTATTTCTCAATATATACAACGCGGCTTCGAGGTGTATCTATCTCAAAGGAGACACGGCAGATTTATTACGTTTTAACAGTGGAATGGCGATCACTATCAATATTTTGGATAACCGGTTGACTTTTTTTCAAATCGGTTAGGTAGGTAACCGGTTTCAAACCAGTTATCCGGTTAACCATTTCAGTACTGATTTCCACACATGTGTTAGCAGTGAATTTCCAACATAAAACAATGGAATTGCCCTCAAATTTTCAATGAAAGAGCACTGGGTACGACTGGTATCAAAAATTCTAAGTATTACATATAAGACCCTACAAAGTAGAGCTTCTATTTCGCAGGTCAATTTGTGTAAAATTGATTGTGGGTGGGCACTTCTTTATTTTATTTTTTACTTTTGTAATTATTTCTTTACCATTAAAAATTCATGCTCTTGGTTTGTTTTGTTTTAGGTCTCATAATCTACAGAATAGCAGTGGTGGTAGTGTAATTTGTCCCTTGAGTGCAACAAAGCTTTGCAATACAGTGGAGCCCACTTAATTGGATATTTCTTGTTAATTGAATATAATTTCCCAACACAAAACCATTTACCATACCTCCAGTACAAATTTGACCTGTTAATTGAATATAGGTTATAGAGTAAACTCCTGTTAACTGAATAAAAAATCTTGTAACCTGTCAAGAAATTTCACTGACTCTCCCCAGTTTTCCTTTGCTTACAGACCTATTTGGCCTCAGTACATCCAATACAGGCATTTAATCTAACATATCTTGTTTGACAGAGCTCATGGAGCTCTGTCAAACAAGATATAATAGAATAAATGCTAAATTTATCTCTAGAATACAGAAAAGTGACACAATACCTGTTAATTGAATAATTTCCATTGGCAAAGTGGCTATTCAATTAACAGGGTTCTACTGTACTAATCTCAGACATAAACCATTTAAATTTTATTTTTTTAAATTTGCATTTGTTATAAAAGGAGATCATGTGGCAGCCAAAAGGACCCTCCGCCTAAGAAACAGATTTTTAACTATTTTGGCCTTATCACATCTCACTTCCAGACTTTTCTAAGGGTGGACAATGTACTGTGATATGGTATACTGTGCACTTATGGAATCCTTTCCAGCAATATCACAACACAGCATTTTTTTTTCACAAAAACAAGACCATACTGACAACACCACAATACCAAACACTTCACCCAACTCAGACCACATCAAAATTTATTATTTTAACCCTTTACCCAACGTAACGGTCAATAACGGCCAATAACGGCCAGCGCTATTCTCAAAATTTGCCAATTAATTTTCATTATAATTTAATTTTTTGTCTCAAAAACCTAGGTTATGAGCACTCTTTGGAACGAGCTCGTTCCAACGAGGGGTCATAACCTATGTTTTTGAGACAACAAATGAAAAAAATAGTTATTCAAGAATTTTTTTTGCAAGTGTCGTCTGCTTTTCATGTTAGGTAAAGGGTTAAATATTATTTTTTCAAATTTTTCTGAAAATTTTAACAAAACTATATCATGAGAACCACATGATATGGTTTTGTTGGAATGGTTTAAAAATATTTTTTTTCAACTAATGAATTTATATATTACACAAGCAGATGTGGTCAATTTGTTAGGTAAATGGTTAAATGGCTGTAAACAAAATTTTTAACTCAAACCACCCTCAAAATTTGAGTGAATTTATTGAATATCACAGACTGTGCTAGACTTATTCAGGCACAGACAACACTTGATTACAGTTAAAACTAGAAGTCCTGACATGAAATGCGCACAAATAGCACGTCGATCTGCGCGTTACTCTACGCGTTATGACCATAGTGAGGCTATCAAATTCTGTACATATGGCCTGTGCACAAGCAGTGTTTCAGCCAATGGACCTCCGGGTAACCCGAAGGTCCATTGGCAGAAACATTACCTGTGTTTGCTATGAGTAACCAGGAGAACCTGCCGTTCGATATGTAAATTGCACGCAATTCCTAAGTTCATGACAGGACCTCTAGTTTTAACTGTAGAACAAATTGTTGAGATTTTGCAACTCTTGCTGCTCACTATTTTCAAGATCATCGGTACACAAGCACCTGTTGTATTAACATCACATGCGACTTGACTTGACTTCAGGTCTCCAGATGTTAACAGAACAGAACAGAACAGAATTTTATTCAAAGACAGCAGTTGTATACAAGTATAATGAATACAATAGGATACAGATAGTTATTAGCATCTTCAGGAGGCGACATGGCCTATTTGGCCATTTCCAGTCACTTCCCACATAAAAATTTCAAAATAACAAAACAAAACAAAAAGAGGAGTAAAACTGGTTGGATCTGGATAAATTCATATAGTTGTAATATTTTTTCGATAGGATATATATAAGACACTAATGATATGCTACTACTTTAAGAGGTCATGGTACAGTGCATATATAATTATAGAGTGGACTTGTGTTTAAATACATACAAACATTGAGCGGATAAGACAGACACTGAGTAAATGTAACAAGTTATTTGTTTTTGAGCCATTAATTCCTCCACATTAACTAAACATATACTGACCTGTCCACCTTTCCAGTCAGCAGGCTGTACATGAAATTCTCGGAAGCTTACATTTCTAAATACTGCAATATATCTGAAATAGCAGAAATTTAAGGCCATAAAAAAGAACCTCTGTTTCTCAGGCCCACGTGCATGGTCATTTTTGGTGTGCATGCAACCTTTTATGACACCAAAAAAATTTGAGATATTGTGCTCATTTCGGTAAATCGACATCGATGCGTTCGCAAATTTTAAATTAACACACTTCAAGCTTTTTCTACATCATACCTTAATAAAGTGGGTGGGTTTTAGCAATATTCACGACAGAAAGTGTTTTATTCTTTAAAAGGTAAGTCATAATGACAGCAAGAAGGAAGGTGTCTTTCAGTCTGACAACAAACAGTCACAAAGGGGAATGGTTGATTCGCACCATGTTTGATTCGCACCAACCCTCAGAAAGTCTGCAAAGTAAGGTGCTATGTTGAATGGAACACAGTCTCCTGGCATTTATTTTTAGTAACATTTGTATTGTAAATGGCCGTCATTGGGAATTTGTGTACTGTTATTTGAAACCGTTATGAGTTTCCCAGTTAATTTAAATAAATGCATTTGAGATGCTGGATAATTGGATAACTAATAGTAACCATTGCTTGATATAAAAGTAACAGTCATAGTTGAAAATAAATTGCATATAGGCAGGTATGTGCGGTCGAATTGGTTAATAAAAACACGCAAACATTCGTTTTGTATTTCATTTTCAGATTTAAAAAAAATATGATTTATGGATGAACTGCCCGTTCAAATGGGTTGTGATAATTTTGAATATAATGGGGAAAAATTGCGATTCACGATTTTATTAGGCAGGTTGTGAAAGGATTTTTGGGGGGGGTAAAATAAATCTCTGAAAGTTGGCACTTCGAGATTTGATTTGTCCCAGAGAAGTTTCAACTCGAGACGTTTCACCCACGAGGTATTTCGTGACTTTCGTCCTGTGTATTAATTTTCACGTTTCACTGAAAAAACAACATTCAAACCCCACTTCATTTACGACCCAACACCCCTGTGGTGAATAACCAATATATTTGCGAAATTTTGCGTGGTCCACCAGGCGTTTGGGTGGGGGTCAAATTACCACAAACAACCTCTCGGGGAGAAAATAAAAAGAAAAAAAAAAACCGCCCGCCACCATGCTTTTTAAAAAAAAATGGCCTGAGAAACAGACAATCAACTTTGTTTGGCCTAAAACTTATTTTATAATTGTTCAGCATGCCTTAAAATCTCTTTCAACAATAAGTAGCTGCTACATCAAATCAAACAACTTGGTTTATAAATACAATAAATACATAGGATATTAAAATCTATTTATCTCAGGAGTGGAATTATTTGATCCATCAGTCTTGGCTGCAAGTGGGATCTAACACACTACAGTAAAACCTGTCTTGAGAGACCACAGTCTTGAGAGACCACCTGTCTTGAGAGACCACATCTGCCAGGCACCGATTGGTTTTACTCTATAATGGACCTGTCTTGAGAGACCACCTGTCTTGAGAGACCACTGTGACCTGGTACCAACTTGTATTTTTATGCCATAATGGACCTGTCTTGAGAGACCGCCCATTTGAAGACTGAAACCATGACAAAAACTTTTTACTTGTTCTGGAATTGGAAAATCCATTGTGGTTATACTAACATAATTAAAAGCTCTTAATTGGGTTTCAACTGCTAACTCATTAAAGATTGAGATATTTTTATAAGACCCCTGTGAAAAGATTAGGATTATTGCTGAATAAACAATTTCATACATACATGAAATGTGACAGATAGGAATAAAAATAAATTTGTGTTGAAAATCTTTTTGTAACAAATTGAAATGGACTGTTATAAAAATTAAGAAAATAAATTAGTGTTGAAAATGTGACAGATAGGAATAAAAATAAATTTGTGTTGAAAATCTTTTTGTAACAAATTGAAATGGACTGTTATAATGAAAGTGTCAATGACACTGTAGCTTAACTTGTGTGTTGTGTTTGATGAAAAGGATAATGTTCAATGTTTATGAAAGGATCATGAAATAAGACAAGAATTGTGATAATTGGGAATATGTTCATTTCTGTTCCCTGTATGCTATGTTTATGATAAAAATAATATGAGGCGTACACTGTACTAAAGATCTGAGGGGTGGGTTAATATGACCTCACAGTTAATATATGTGGCCCTCACAGTTAACATATATCAACAAAATTACAATGAAATTATTCCAAAATGAGTCATCCTATCAAGTTACATTAAAATCCCTTCATAAATATGGCCTGTAGACTGTGCTAAAGGTTTTCGGGCTTCGGGCTCCTGTAGCCGTCAGTTTCCCAATTGCGTCCAAAGGGGACGTTCTCATCTAGACATTATATGAAGTCAACCTACCAAGTTCCAATGAAATCCCTCCATAAATACGACCTGTAGACTGTGCTAAAGGTTTTCGGGCTTCAGGCACCTGTAGACATCACAGTTGACCAACCACGACCAAAAGGGGATGTCATCATCTAGGCATTATATGGAGTCAACCTAACAAGTTACAATGAAATCCTTCCATAAATACGACCTACAGGCATGCTAAAGGTTTTTGGGCTCGGGCAGCCATCAAGGCTGAATGATCGTGACCAAAAGGGGACGTTCTCATCTGGACACTATTTGGAGTCATCCTACCAAGCTACAATAAAATCCCTTCATAATTATGACCTGTAGACTGTTCAAAGGTTTTCGGGCTTTGGGCCCCTGAAGCCGTCACAGTTGCCCACTCGTGTCCAAAAGGGGACGTTCTCATCTAGACATTATATGAAGTCAACCTACCAAGTTACAATGAAATCCCTTCATAAATATGACCTTAGACTGTGCTAAAGGTTTTTGGGCTTCGGGCAGCCATCATGGTTGAATGATCGCAACCAACGGGGACAATCTCATCTGGGCATCATCTGGAGTGATCCTGCGAAGTTACAATGAAATCCCTTCATAAATATGACCTGTAGACTGTGTTCAAGGTTTTCGGGCTTCGGGCACCTGTAGCCATCACAGTTGACCAAGCACGACCGAAAGGGGATGTCATCATCTAGGCATTATATGGAGTCAACCTAACAATGTAACAATGAAATCCTTCTATAAATATAAACTTTTGCCTATGCTAAAGGTTTTTGGGCTCGGGCACCCATCAAGGCTGAATGATCACGGCCAAAATGGGACGTTCTCATCTTGACCTTATTTGGAGTCAACCTACCAAGTTACAATAAAATTCCTTCATAAATATGACCTGTAGAGAGTGCTAAAGGTTTTTGGGCTTCGGGCACCTTTAGCCATCAAAGTTGCCCAAACATGTCCAAAAGGGGACGTTCTCATCTAGGCATTATATGAAGTCAACCTACCAAGTTACAATGAAATCCCTTCACAAATATGACTTGTAGACTGTGCTTAAGGTTTTCGGGCCTCGGGTTCGGGCAGCCATCATGGTTGAATAATGGCAACCAAAGGGGACAATCTCATCTGGGCATCATCTGGAATGATCCTATGAAGTTACAATGAAATCCCTTCATAAATATGGCCTGTAGACTGTGCTCAAGGTTTTTGGGCTTCGGGCACTTGTAGCCAACACAGCTGACCAATTACGACCAAAAGGGGATGTCATCATCTAGGCATTATATGGAGTCAACCTAATAGGTTACAATTGAATCCTTCCATAAATATGACCTTTTACCTATGCTAAAGGTTTTTGGGCTTGGGCACCCATCAAGGCTGAATGATCGCGATCAAAAGAGGACGTTCTCATCTAGACATTATTTGGAGTCATCCTACCAAGTTACAATGAAATCCCCTCATAAATATGACCTGTAGACTGTGCTAAAGGTTTTCGGGCTTCGGGCACCTTTAGCCGTCACAGTTGCCCAATCATGTCCAAAAGGGGACGTTCTCATCTAGACATTATATGAAGTTAACCTACCAAGTTACAATGAAATCCCTTCATAAATATGACCTGTAGACTGTGCTAAAGGTTTTCGGGCTTCGGGCTCGGGCAGCCATCATGGGTGAATGATCGCACGTTCTCATCTAGACATTATATGAAGTTAACCTACCAAGTTACAATGAAATCCCTTCATAAATATGACCTGTAGACTGTGCTAAAGGTTTTCGGGCTTCGGGCTTGGGCAGCCATCATGGGTGAATGATCGCAACCATAGGGGACAATCTCATCTGAGCATCATCTGGAGTGATCCTAAGAAGTTACAATGAAATCCCTTCATAAATATGACCTGTAGACTGTGCTTAAGGTTTTCGGGCTTCGGGCACTTGTAGCCATCACAACTGACCAATCACGACCGAAAGGGGATGTCATCATCTAGGCATTATATGGAGTCAACCTAACAGGTTACAATGAAATCCTTCCATAAATATGACCTTTTGCCTATGCTAAAGGTTTTTGGGCTCGGGCACCCATTAAGGCTGCATGATCGCAATCAAAATGGGATGTTCTCATCTAGACATTATTTGGAGTCATCCTGCCAAGTTGCAATGAAATCATTTCATAAATATGACCTCTAGACTGTCCTAAAGGTTTTCGGGCTCCTGTAGCCGTCACAGTTGCCCAATCACGTCCAAAGGGAGACTTTCTCATCTAGACATTGTATGAAGTCAACCCACCAAGTTACAATGAAATTCCTCAATAAATATGACCTGTAGACTGTGCTAAAGGTTTTCGAGTTTTGGGCTCGGGCAGTCGTCACGGTTGGCAGATCATGCCCAAATGGGGAAATTCGCATCTAGACATCATAAGGAGTCATCCTACCAAGTTACAATGAAATCTTTCCACATTAAACATGACCTGCAGACTGTGCTAAAAGTTTTTGGGTTTCGGGCCTGGGCAGCCATCACGGTTGATAGATCATGCCCAAAAGGGGACGTTCTCGTCTAGGCACTATACAGAGGCATCCTTCCAAGTTACAATGAAATCCCTTCATAAATACGACCTGTAGACTGTGCTAATGGTTTTCGGGTTTTGGGCTCGGGCAGCCATACCGGTTGCCCGATCGCGACCAAAAGGGGACGTTCTCATCTAGACATGACCCCAAACCTGCATATGAAATTTCGTGACGATCAGACAAGAACTGCGGGGTGTAGCCCGTGCTAAAGGAAATGTGAACAGACATCACAGACTCACAGACTCACAGACTAACAGACTTCCGCAGGCGTGATGGCAATAGCTTATCTTGACTATGTCAAGTCAAGCTAAAAATTATAAAAATAAATTAGTGTTGAAAATCTATAAAAATTATGAAAATAAATTAGTGTTGAAAATTTCCAATGAAGATTTTCAACACTAATTTATTTTTATAATTTTTATAACAGTCCATTTCAATTTGCTACAAAAACTTCATAAAAAAGAACAACTACAAAGTAATTACATGAATCCATTCTTCTCCATTTCTGAATTTTGTGGTCAGTTATTCACGGACTTGAGAAAACCTGAAACCTGTTATGAGAGACCACCTGTCTTGAGAGACCACTTTTGTGTGGCCCAAAGGGCGGTCTCTCAAGACAGGTTCTACTGTATATATTTGTTTTATCCTTTAGCTTTTTCAAGCCTCTGCAGATCGAAACCATCACCCTTCACACTGAAAAAATGTTAAAGACTTGTTTTTTTTTATTAACTCTTAACCCACTAAGTATTTTCAAGATATTTTTCATCATATCTAGTCATGGCTGCTATGAAGCAGCCATGACTAGATATGATGAAAAATTCATCTAAATTTTATTAAATCTAAAATGGATTCTACTTATTTCAATGGCAAGAGAAATCCTGTCCTGGGCAGGAATATCCGCCAGCAGCATGCAAGGAGTTACAATGGAGGCATTACATTTACCGACATGACAGCTATGACAGGTACAGTACATGGAGAGTGGAATTTAACTAAATCACCTGCAGAGTGGAGTTATCACCCAAGCTATAACTTTCAAATTTTGTACATATCGACAAAAAACACAAGCAATGTTTCTGCCAATGGACCTCCGGGTTTAACCTGGAGGTCCATTGGCTGAAACTTTGCTTATGCTGGTTATGCTTTGCAACAAATTTGCTGTTATTGCTTTGGTGGAATCTCCACTCTATGGGTGATTTAGTGATAATACACTCTCCACGTACTGTATAAACATTTTCAGTTTGAAACCTACAGGGAAAATTACTGCATATTTATAGTACAGAGATATTGAAATACAAAAGGTCCATGGACTACTAAACATGTCAAAGTTGTTTTACTATAATTCATTGGAGAGTGCCAACAGAAACTATCCAGCATTATTGACAAAATATTCAGTGATGAATGAATTCTCACTTTTCAAATTAATCCCAGTTACAAAAATAAATTGTACACTTACCTGGCCCATCCCACGACTAGCACTGTTCTTTTTAATACTAAGATCTGACCAATGTCAGCTGGCTGTCCTCCAGAACATTCTAATGTGTGATAACAATGTCCATTGAAGTCCCATATCTTTAAATAAAAACACACAAAACTATAATCAGTATTTTATCTTGATAAGGCCTAAAAAAGTAAAAAATCTGTTTCTCAGGCCTTCTCACATGGTCCTTTTGGCTGCTGCATGCTCTCTTTTTATAACCAATGCAAACTTAAAAAAAAAATTAAACGGTTTATGTCTGATCTTTTACCCAAGATAATAAAATTGACAAATTTGTCCCTTGAGTGCAACAAGGCATTGCAATTTTTTAGAATCATTCATTTATTTATTGTGGTTTAATGACACTTTCAACATGCTTTAGCATTGCAAAGCCTTCTTGCTCTCAAGGGATGAAATACACCACCACCCTTGCTATTCTGTAGATTATGAGGCCTAAAACATAAAACAAACCAAGAACATGAACTCTTAATGGCAAACAAATAATTACAAAAATAAAAAATAAAACTAGAAATTGTTTTAGCACACTAAAACATATGTCTCACCCTTCCTTTGTATTTAATGCACTGCAAATTATATATACATGAATAATATTGACAATCATGCCAAATATCTAAGGTCTAGGTCAAAAGACAAAAAAGTTCTGGTCTGGACGAAGTTTCCCTTAAAAAAGCACATAAATCTGACCTTCAGGTCAAGGTCACATGAAGGTCACTATGGTACGCGACACACCGGCTCATGGTGATACTTCCACATGCCAAATATCTAAGGTCTAGGTCAAAAGACAAAAAAGTTATGCCCCGGACCAAGTTTCCCTTAAAAAGCACATAAATCCGACCTTCGGGTCAAAGGTCAAGGTCACATGAAGGTCGCTATGGTACGCAACACACCGGCTCATGGTGATACATACACATGCCAAATATCTAAAGTCTAGGTCAAAAGACAAAAAAGTTATGCCCCGGACAAAGTTTCCTTTAAAAAGCACATAAATCTGACCTACAGGTCAAAGGTCAAGGTCACATGAAGGTCACTATGGTATGCGACATACCGGCTCATGGTGATACATCCACATGCCAAATATTTAAGGTCTAGGTCAAAAGACAAAAAAGTTATGCCCCGGACAAAGTTTGTATGAGAAGAAGAACAAGAGGCCCCAAGGGGCCTGAGGGCGCTCACCTGACATGGTAGCCTAAATTTATATCAACCCAGAGAATTGATTTCAACAAGTTGCATCTGCTCCTCCTAAGAAAAGCTTATACCAAATATCCAAAGATTCTGACCAGTGGATCTAAAAAAAAAAAGATTTTTTAAAGAATATTCCTCATATTGAACTAAGTTATAATTCAGGCTCCCACAGGGAGCCCATATATGAACCCAGGAACTTGGCTTTAACAAACTTGAATCTCACCCCCCTAAGGATGCTGCACACCAAATATCAAAACATTCCGACTGCTGGATCTGAAGAAGAAGATTTTTAAAGAAAAGTCCTCATTTTGAACTAAGTTACAATTTGAGCTCCCACAGTGAGTCCAAATATGGACCTAGGGACATGGCTTGAACAAACTTGAATCTCACCCCCTAAGGATGCTGCATACCAAATATCAAAACATTCCGACTGCTGGATCTGAAGAAGATTTTTAAAGAAAATTCCTCATTTGAACTAAGTTATAATTCGGGCTACCACAGTGAGCCCAAATATGAACCCAGGGACTTGGCTTGAACAAACTTGAATCTCACCCCCCTAAGCATGGTGCATACCCAATATCAGATGATTCTGCCTGCTGGATCTTGAGAAGAAGATTTTCAAAGAAATTTGCCTGAAATGCACTAAGTTCAAATTTGGGCTCCTATACTGAGCCCAAATATAAACCCAGGGGGCCGATTTGAACAAACTTGAATCAGATCCACCCCACAATGTTGCATACCAAATATCAAAAGATTCTGCCTGCTGGATCTGGAGAAGAAGATTTTTTAAGAAATATGCCTGAAATGCACTAAGTTAAAATTTGGGCTCCTGTACGGAGCCCAAATATAAACCCAGGGGGCCGATTTGAACAAACTTGAATCAGATCCACCCCACAATGTTGCTTACCAAATATGAAAAGATTCTGCCTGCTGGATCTGGAGAAGAAGATTTTTTAAGAAATTTGCCTGAAATGCAATAAGTTCGAATTCGAGCTTCTATAGTGAGCCCAAATATGAATCTAGGAAGCCGATTTGAACAAACTTGAATCAGATCCACCCCACAATGTTGCATACCAAATATCAAAAGATTCTGCCTGCTGGATCTGGAGAAGAAGATTTTTTAATAAATTTGCCCGAAATGCACTAAGTCCGAATTCAGGCTTCTATATTAAGCCCAAATATGAATCCAGGGGGCCGATTTGAACAAACTTGAATCAAATCCACCCCGCAATGTTGCATACCAAATATCAAAAGATTCTGCCTGCTGGATCTGGAGAAGAAGATTTTTGAAGAAATTTGCCCGAAATGCACTAAGTTTGACTTCGAGCTTCTATAGTGAGCCCAAATATGAATCCAGGGGGCCGATTTGAACAAACTTGAATCAGATCCACCCCGCAATGTTGCATACCAAATATCAAAAGATTCTGCCTTCTGGATCTGGAGAAGATGATTTTTTAAGAAATTTGCCTGAAATGCACTAAGTTCGAATTCGAGCTTCTATAGTAAGCCCAAATATGAATCTAGGGAGCCGATTTGAACAAATTTGCATCAGATCCATCCCACAATGTTGCATACCAAATATCAAAAGATTCTGCCTGCTGGATCTGGAGAAAATTTTTTTTTAAGAAATTTGCCTGAAATGCACTAAGTTCGAATTCGAGCTTCTATAGTGAGCCCAAATATGAATCTAGGAAGCCGATTTGAACAAACTTGAATCAGATCCACCCCACAATGTTGCATACCGAATATCAAAAGATTCTGCCTGCTGGATCTGGAGAAGAAGATTTTTTAATAAATTTGCTTGAAATGCACTAAGTTCAAATTTGGGCTCCTATACTGAGCCCAAATATAAACCCAGGGGGCCGATTTGAACAAACTTGAATCAGATCCACCCCACAATGTTGCTTACCAAATATGAAAAGATTCTGCCTGCTGGATCTGGAGAAGAAGATTTTTTAAGAAATTTGCATGAAATGCACTAAGTTCAAATTCGAGCTTCTATAGTGAGCCCAAATATGAATCTAGGAAGCCGATTTGAACAAACTTGAATCAGATCCACCCCACAATGTTGCATACCAAATATCAAAAGATTCTGCCTGCTGGATCTGGAGAAGAAGATTTTTTAATAAATTTGCCCGAAATGCACTAAGTCCGAATTCAGGCTTCTATATTAAGCCCAAATATGAATCCAGGGGGCCGATTTGAACAAACTTGAATCAAATCCACCCCGCAATGTTGCATACCAAATATCAAAAGATTCTGCCTGCTGGATCTGGAGAAGAAGATTTTTGAAGAAATTTGCCCGAAATGCACTAAGTTTGACTTCGAGCTTCTATAGTGAGCCCAAATATGAATCCAGGGGGCCGATTTGAACAAACTTGAATCAGATCCACCCCGCAATGTTGCATACCAAATATCAAAAGATTCTGCCTTCTGGATCTGGAGAAGATGATTTTTTAAGAAATTTGCCTGAAATGCACTAAGTTCGAATTCGAGCTTCTATAGTAAGCCCAAATATGAATCTAGGGAGCCGATTTGAACAAATTTGCATCAGATCCATCCCACAATGTTGCATACCAAATATCAAAAGATTCTGCCTGCTGGATCTGGAGAAAATTTTTTTTTAAGAAATTTGCCTGAAATGCACTAAGTTCGAATTCGAGCTTCTATAGTGAGCCCAAATATGAATCTAGGAAGCCGATTTGAACAAACTTGAATCAGATCCACCCCACAATGTTGCATACCGAATATCAAAAGATTCTGCCTGCTGGATCTGGAGAAGAAGATTTTTTAATAAATTTGCTTGAAATGCACTAAGTTCAAATTTGGGCTCCTATACTGAGCCCAAATATAAACCCAGGGGGCCGATTTGAACAAACTTGAATCAGATCCACCCCACAATGTTGCTTACCAAATATGAAAAGATTCTGCCTGCTGGATCTGGAGAAGAAGATTTTTTAAGAAATTTGCATGAAATGCACTAAGTTCAAATTCGAGCTTCTATAGTGAGCCCAAATATGAATCTAGGAAGCCGATTTGAACAAACTTGAATCAGATCCACCCCACAATGTTGCATACCAAATATCAAAAGATTCTGCCTGCTGGATCTGGAGAAGAAGATTTTTTAAGAAATTTGCCTAAATGCACTAAGTTCGAAATCGGGCTCCTATACTGAGCCCAAATATTAACCCAGGGGGCCGAGTTGACAAACTTGAATCAGATCCACCCCACAATGTTGCCTACCAAATATGAAAAGATTCTGCCTGCTGGATCTGGAGAAGAAGATTTTTTAAGAAATTTGCCTGAAATGCACTAAGTTTGAATTCGGGCTTCTATAGTAAGCCCAAATATGAATCCAGGGGGCCGATTTGAACAAACTTGAATCAGATCCACCCCGCAACGTTGCATACCAAATATCAAAAGATTCTGCCTGCTGGATCTGGAGAAGAAGATTTTTTAAGAAATTTGCCTGAAATGCACTAAGTTCGAATTCAAGCTCCTATAGTGAGCCCAAATATAAATCTAGGGAGCCGATTTGAACAAACTTGAATCAGATCCACCCTACAATGTTGCATACCAAATATCAAAAGATTCTGCCTGCTGGATCTGGAGAAGAAGATTTTCAAAGAAATTTGCCTGAAATGCAGTAAGTTCAAATTTGGGCTCCTATACTGAGCCCAAATATAAACCCAGGGGGCCGATTTGAACAAACTTGAATCAGATCCACCCCACAATGTTGCATACCAAATATCAAAAGATTCTGTCTGCTGGATCTGGAGAAGAAGATTTTTTAAGAAATTTGCCTGAAATGCACTAAGTTCGAAATCGGGCTCCTATACTGGGCCCAAATATGAACCCAGGGGGCCGATTTGAACAAACTTGAATCAGATCCACCCTCCAATGTTGCATACCAAATATCAAAAGATTCTGCTGGATCTGGAGAAGAAGATTTTTTAATGTTTTTCCCATTGCCTACAGTGTTAAAAAGTGCTGACTCAGCACTTTTTCAAAGTCCCGAAACTGTACCCTATGATAAAACCGATGGCAATTTTTTTTTACCAATCCTTTCTGTTGGTCCTAAGGAAGCTGCACACCAAATAAAAATTCTCAGTGCCGTGCAGTTTTGGAGATATGGGCGTTTTAAATTTTTTCTATTTTTAGCTCCTGCGGTTCCCACGGGGCTGCAGGAAATTTTTTTTTTGCATAAATCAAGTACTCATGACCCAATAAGCCCTCACATAAAATTTGGTTCAAATCAGACTCTCGGTTTGGAAAATAGAAATTTTGGGCGGGGCCAAAAATTTTGCCCCTCCCATAACGACGCCAAGTATAGCCCCACAAACTTCTCTTGAACAAATCTGAGTCTACACCTCAAAAGGAAGCTGCACACCAAATATCAAGTCTCTGCTACTGCTGGTTCATGAGAAGAAGATTTTTTAAGATTTCAGCACACTTTTTGGGTGTGGCCCTACCCACGGGCGAGGCAACTTGATTTGAACAAAATCAAATTGCGATGTCATAACAAACTATTATCTCAAATATCAATTAAATTGGTTCAGCGGTTTGGGAGGAGAAGACGCAAACACCATGTTCACGGACGACGGACGCCAGACGACGGACGGTGAGTGATCACTATAGCTCTCCTGACTGAAAGTCAGGTGAGCTAAAAAGAAGAGGAAGAAGAATATGCACTAAAACAATATGTCTCTCTTCTGGGAAGGGGAGACATAATTAAAAAAAATGCCTGCCCACACGCAATTTTACAAAAAATGTCCTGAGAAACAGAAGATCTACTTTGTGAGGCCTTATAAATTGTTCTTCAGGTAATATCACAACATGACTTTTGGATTTGTGATCCTTTCAATGGATTTTTTTCCCTATTACTGTACCCTTTTATTTTTCTCTAGATTCCCTATGAGAACATCAGGAAGTTTGCGCAGTGCTTCTTTACTGTGCTGTGGGAAACTAATTCTCTACTACTGGTGGTGGTGTATTTCATGCCTTGAGAGCAAGAAGGCTTTGCAATGCTAAAACATTGCAAAGACTTGTTGCACACAAGGGACAAATTTATCAATTTTATTAACTTGAGTAAAATATCAAACATAAACCATTTAATTTTTATTTTTTTTAAGTCTGCATTGGTTATAAAAAGAGAGCATGCAGCAACCAAAAGGACCACGTGGGAGGGCCTGAGAAACAGATTTTTAACTTTTTAGGCCTAACAAAGTTCTTTTAAAAGCAAAAATCCTGTGACCTTCGACATTTTAATTACCAACTCCAAAATCGAATGGATTTTTTTCTTTTTGTATGCAAATATTGTCTGCAAGTTTAGTTCAGCCTTCTCTTTTTATATGCAAATACTGTCTGCAAGTTTGATTCAGCCATTATGAATAAAACTAACATTATCATCGGGAAACCCAAAAGTGCTATTTTAGGTATCAGCCACCTTGACTTGTAAAGGATAAATCTGAAAATCAACAAGGTCCCCCTTGTACCATGATGGTACCAACCCTGTAAGTTTGATTGACCCAAGTTACATAGAACCAAGGTTATTCCAGGAAATCAATTTTTACTACAGATTACAAACTATGTTCCATATCCCAGTTGTAGAACTTGCACACTGAGAATGTCAAATCAATGAGCTAAAACAAAGCACCTACAACATAATATTCAAGCTTTATTTGGTTCTGTGCTAGAACCTTTGTCTCTGCTTATTTATTGGACAAATAACAAGTTTCTGTTAACTCTTTACCCAACGAAGACGATTTCAAAATTTATTATTTTAAATATCATTTTTTAAATTTTTTCAAAACATTTCAACAAAATCATATCATGTGACCCCCTCTTTGGAACGAGCTCGATGAGCTTGTTCCAAAGAGGGGCCACATGATATGGGTTTGTTTAAATTTTTTTGAATTTTTTTTTTTTCAGCTGCTGAATTTGCATATTACGAAGGCGGATGCTGGCGATTAGTTGGGTGAAGGGTTAACCCCCAACACACTGAGCTCATAATTTCAAACTGCAAAATTTTCCCATAATGCAACCAGGAATTTAACCAATTCAATCTTGTTTGACAGAGCTCATTGATCTCTGCCAAACGAAAATTGAATTGATTACATTCCAGGCTGCACCAGAGGAAAAAATTTACTGTTTAAAATCGCGGTATTTTGACATCAAATGTGTAGAAGGTTCAGAGAAAAATTCTTTCCCCACAATTTATTGGACAGAGCCTGCTAACACTCCCAGGGATTTGGTCAGTTTCCTGTGTTCTGGAGGTAAACTGAGCATTTATTCTAGTATATCTTGTTTGACAGAGCTCATAGAGCTCTGTCAAACAAGATATACTAGAATAAATGCATGTATTGGATGTAGTGAGGCCAAAAAGGTTGATAAATAAGGGGAATCTGGTGCGTGTCACAGTAATTATTTTGACATATTACAAAATTTTTTTACAATTAACAGGAGTTTACTGTACAACCCATATGCAATTAACAGATCAAATTTGTACTGACGATATGGTAAATGGTTTTGTGTTTGAAAATTGTATTCAATTAATGGGGATATACAATTAAGAGATATCCAATTAAGTGGGCTTCACTGTACCACAAATGACATGAAATATATTTTATACCATGATTACCTATTCTACTATATATGAAAAGCCAAGGACATAAATTTTAGTTTTATACACCAAACGTGGTGAACACGCCAGCAATGGGATTTCAGTAGTTAAAATTTACACCTACAGTGGAACTACATTC
Organism: Pictodentalium vernedei; assembly: GCA_031216915.1. NCBI lineage: Eukaryota > Metazoa > Mollusca > Scaphopoda > Dentaliida > Dentaliidae > Pictodentalium > Pictodentalium vernedei. The sequence goes on along the minus strand of CM062292.1, from coordinate 27,480,743 downwards.
AAGGTGATCTTTGGTGACATCAACCAAAATGCGGACTGGCCTAAATTTATTGCGCATCGCCTCGCGAAGGGTGAAATGAAAGAGGAAACTATTTAATACGTTTTTAAATGAGTTTACCCCATAGAAAAACAAAAATTAACAAACATGCATTGTCTCATGTTAATAAAGCATCCATAACTCGAAATAGTATGTTATTATGTTATTAAAATGAAAAAGGCCCTGTTTCTTTTTCCATTTCATTTCGGTGATAAAATTGACAGTGGAAGTACCGCCCACCAATGCTCATGTAAACAAAAACAAATTTGTGTGTATGTATGGATGCTGCTCAGTAAAATCGAGAAAAAAGAATAAAGACTCTTAATAATCTGACGATCATGGTAAAAATAAAATATACCCAAAGTTGCCTGGTGTACCAAATGTTCACCACTCGTGGTGAAGTGGTGTTAACCCAGTTAACACCACTTCACCACTTGTGGTGAACATTTAGTACACCAAGCTGCTATGGGTATATTCTATATATAAATTAGCTATTTTTCAATAATCATTCTATTCAGAACCGAAGCTGATAAAAACAACACCCACCTTTACTGTACCATCTGTACTGCCTGTAAATAATCTAGTCTCACTCTGATCCAGTGCTATACATGTCACTTCAGAGTTACCATGTGCATTGTTAAACTGTTTTACTTTCTGACCAGTGTCCACCATCCATACTATAATGTTGCCTAACTGACAAACACTCACAATCTACAAAGAAAAACCAATTCAAACATAAAAATATCCAACTGCCTGAAATTGTACTTGTGAAATTCTGTATTGAATCCCTTCAATTTTATTGATTTTAGTTTTAGTTTTACTGGGGTTTAATGACACTTTTAACAGCCAGTGTCACCTCATCTTGGACAGTATTATGGGAGAAGGAAGCCGGAGTACACAGACAAAACCACAGAGACTCCACAACATACTGACTCCACACAAGCAGGACTAGCACTGGTTGAAGACAAGTGCACCATCTACGTGCAGTACACCTCAGGATACAGCACCACCATGCCCCCACATGGGAGATCTGGATTAAGTGCCTTGCCTAACGACACAATGCAAGTACCCCTGGTGGGGATTAAACTGTGGATCTTTCGATTTCGAAGTCCAATGTCATAGCCACTGTGCCACCATGGTCCATAATTCATCCAATTAAAAAGCTCATTATGAGAGACAATATATCTGTATGAATTTTTTCTTTCCCAGACAATTTATATTTATAATAAGTAGACCAGTTTGTAAGCATTGATTATGAAATACTCTCCCCCTAACCACCAAAATGTCAAGGTAGACTGGCATAGACAACTGGGTACAGAGGCATTCACACTAAACGTAGATATATTTTTCAAAAGTATGTCAAAAAATCAATAATTCTGAATAAGTATCCAAAAGTTATTGGACAGAAACAAAATTTTTTGAAATCTTCAAAATACATTTTGGCTGAAAAATTTTTAAACAAGAGGTGAGCATTAGCGATGCAGTCAAGTTGTTGCTACTTTCTTCATGCACTCTGCACTGAAAATCAGAAACACAGAGCTCAAAATTCCTAAAAATTGACGCTTACGAGCTCAAAATCCATAATGAAAGTGTCAATGACACTGTAGCTTAACTTGACTGTGTGTTGTGTTTGTTAAAAAGGAAAATGTTCAATGTTTATGAAAGGATTATGAAATACGACAAGAATTGTGATAATTGAAAATATGTTAATTTCTGTACCCTGTATGCTATGTTTTTAATAAAAATAATTTGAGGTGTAGACTGTACTAAAGAACTGAGGGTTGGGTTAATGTGGCCCTCACAGTTAATGTATGTCAACCAAAGTTACCAAGTTATAGTTAAATTATTCCAAAATGAGTCATCCTATCAAGTTACAATGAAATCTCTTCTTAAATACGGCCTGTACACTGTGCTATAGGTTTTCGGGCTTCAGGCCTGTTTAGCAATCACGGTTGACCCATCGCAACCAAAAGGGGATGTCTTCATCTAGACCTTATACCGAGTCATCCTACCAAGTTACAATGAAATCCCTTCATAAATACGACCTGTAGTCTGTGCTAAAAGTTTTCGGGTTTTGGGCTTGGGCAGCTGGCATGGTTGAATGATCGCAACCAAAGGGGACGTTCTCATCTAGACATTATCTGGAGTCATCCTACCAAGTTACAATGAAATCCCTTCTTAAATACGACCTGTAGACTGTGCTAAATGTTTTCAGGTTTTGGGCTGCCATCATGGTTGACCAATCGTGACCAAAAAGGGACGTTCTCATCTAGACATGACCTCAAACCTGCATATGAAATCAATGCTATGATTAACAGACCCGTCACAGACCATCCCCGAAATAATTCATTGTTTCCTTTGTCTGTAACAACCAATGAGTGTTCGGAGAAGAATATATTACTCCGAATAATGATGCCAAAAAATGAGAACATATGCATAGACGACCTATTGGCAGTTCCAAAACTGATCCAAATACAGGTACACGAAGGCTTGCAATGTTATTGATAAAGAATCATATGCTCGTATATGACTAAAAAACGAACAACCACAGGAAACAAACCAGCTAAAAAGAGGATGTGCCCATGAGGTCGCAGTTGGAACACAACCCAGCCGCCATTCGAGAAGCCATTAAAGGCATGTATATACTAAATGCATAAAAAAAACTATGTCCTGCCCTGTAATCGCCTCTTAACACAAAATTCATATCAAACCCCCCCTCACCCACAATACTTGAATTGCTCTTGTGTTAGTCATCAAATAGAATAGGAACCACAGGGCTCCCTCACGTCTGACAGACTCCATAATACCACTAAGGATGGAGAGGGATGTGATGAACAAATACACTCTATTGACATAATCACACTAGGTAAATATGGCGTCATTAACAGAGCTTATCGCCTCATATAACTAACATCAAACCATACGGGTAGAAAGGGAATAACCTCCTCTAACATACCATATCATGCCCAATAGGACAACGAACTCAGCCTAACTGAAGCAGCTAAAGGTCTTCCTACACGTGAAGACAATAAAAGGCTGATAACTGCAGCCTTAGAAGCTCACTAAGGAGACTTACAATGCTAGCTGTAGCTTATAAGTCTTCATCTCCGTGAAGACAGATATATTGGTGTAAGTTGTGACCTTGAAGGCTCACTGATCAGAGACTTACAACTATCGTCGCACAAGGTAGGGAATGAAGAGCCGCTATTTAACAGCCCTAAATTCCCAAAGAGACAGCAGTCCCAAGAGGAAATAAATTCAGTTATGTCACTGCATAATTACTGAAACAATCTCACTTATGATTCTAGCTAGGCTACTATGGTGAAAACAATAAGACTCAAGTCTATGACACCTATGAAAACAAACCGAAAAGCACTGTACCTTATCGGTTTTATTCCCAAAAGACGGCGGTCAGAGCCTGGTTAACGTAGCTAGAAGTTTTCCTCTTTGTGAAGACAGATATCTTGGTGTAACTAGCGACTTGAAAGCTCACAAAACAGAGACTTACAACCATCGTCATGCAAGGTGGGGAATGACAAGACACTATTTTAACAGCTGTAATTCCCAAAGAGACAGTAATCTCAAGGTAGCTATGCAGTTATGTGTCTTCGACTATCTGAAGACATATCTGTGTCACTTGCGGCCTTGAAAGCTCACTAAATGGAGACTTACGACACTAGCTGCAAGAAAAGACCACTGTAACAGTACATGAGGTGACTATGGTGTCCACAATGACATTAAATGTCCTGACGCCAAGGAATAGAACACCGAGAGGGAAAATACGTACCTATTCCCTCTAACGGCTCTATTCCAAACAAGACAGCTGCCTCAGCCTATCTATGTACTATTTGTCCGACTTCAGGACGAAAAAACAGGTGATTTGAAGAAACCTGGAGAATATTTTGACGACCTCTATTGCTTTTCTTCAATAGGAAAGCCTATACGTCCGCAAGGAGAGACTCTGTTGGAAGAATTCGCCGGAAGATTTGACCAACACGTACTTGTAGTAAATGGAGCTTTGCTTGGACTGATAGCTGCAGGCCTGCCGAGACTACATTCTCATCCCCTGATCTTCCGCAACTTTCATCCACTTTTTTGTGAGGTTGATAACCTTCTGCTAAGTGGAAAGCAACAGAAGTCTATTCTTGATGACCTCTATTGTTTCCTTCAATAAGAGAGCCTGTACCTCCACTAGGAATGACTCCCTTTTGAAAGGATCCACCGGAAGATTTGTCCAACGCAGACATCTTGTAAGTAGGCCTTCCGAGACAACACTTTTACCCACTAATCTTCCATGACATAAATCCAGTTTCTTGCAAAGATGATTAGCTTCTGTGAACTGGTAAGCAATAGAGTCTTATTCATCACCTGTACGACTTACTAGGCTTACAGAAGGAGAAACTACGTCCTCCCCACGAAGAACCTGTCCTGTCGGCTCAGGGGTGTCTGACCTATAGTCTGGATCAGACTTGCACCCCTTTCCCGAGTCGCTATACTGACAACCTCCGGAGTAAGTATAAGAGGATTTATTGTACCCTCGCGAGGAGTTCCCATAGCTGATTAAGTGGAACAGCCTTGCTTACCCCGGTCTGCTAAAGCGTGTTAAGGTGCAGACTTCAGTACCAGTGTACTGGAAGCTTTCTTGTAGCCTGCTCATAGACTAACGAAAGCTCGTCGTCAAATAGAGGATATCCGGAAACCTGAGTGACTAGGAGAGAGCTTTTCACCTTGTCATCTATAAGTGATGATGACGCAAGGGCAGCATCACGTCTGATCAACTCCCAATTGCCACTGTCAGGGTGGAGTTGTACATGGCATACATGACTGCCCTGGAAAGAACTCTAAGCAAGGAACAAACGTCCTCAAATTCCTTCCCATTAAGACGTTGCGTTATAGCTCTGGTGAGGTGATCTGCGTAGGACATAACGTCCAGATTCGCTCTATTGGATGAAATAGCACATTCCATCACTTCCGAGCGTATATTGAATGATGCAGGTAGGGACATATTTTCATACCCGGCCTGCTCATCAAAATGCAGAGGAGCTCTCTGAACATCTTCGCCAACAATTTTAAATGAACGTAGTCCAAGAAAAGGTATATTTATTGAAGATGTCGATAAGAAACTGACTTCCACTTAGCACTAGAGAGGTGAATATGGCGTTGATGACATGGCCGAAGGCCTGCGACACCTGTCGAGACTGTTTCGGGAAGGAAAGAACATCCTCTTTCCTTCACACAAAATCTGCTTCTGAGACAACAGCAGTTTCTCTATAATTGTCGCAGCTTACTGATCAGGTGGAACAAAGTCAGTATAGTATTGATGAATAAAAATTCATCGCTACCATATGCTGTTGATCCTCTTCCTTGTCCCTTTCACCATATGACTCAATCAGCTATGACATTCGGTCCATTGCATCTGCATGCGCAGATGACTGGACCGATTCAGCACCATCCGACAGCTCACCACCGGAGTCTGCGGGAGGCTGCTCACAGCCTTGCTGGGATGCTGCGATCAGCTGTGCAATCTGCGACAGCAAGTCCATCACTGAGGCTTGACGAGCAGCGGTTTTCTGTTTTTTAGCTGCTTGCTGCTCCTGGGACGGCGTTCCGGAGATGGATCTCTTCTCTGAATGTCCCGATGATCGAAGCTTCGGTTCCCTAGCTACCGGATGGTCCGACTTCACGGGCGAAGACTGGCTCTGTCTTTGCGCAGCTGGCTGGATATCCAAAGTCAGGTAGCTAGGATGCGGTCGTGTGTGCTTAAGAATAGTAGCGGAGGAAGCCGTGACTGTAGCGTCCCAAGTGGCTGGTGTGGACGTATGCTTCGGCCCGTGCAAGTTTCTCATAACAACCTCTGGCCCCAGACATTTTTGGGTTAGAGAGGGACCTCTCCCGCTCGCGGCCTTGTCAGACCTTGCCGAGCCTCCTGACAAGAAACTTGCTGACTTCTTCCCTATTTCCGTCGTTGCTGGGTGAGCTTTTGATTTTGAGGTGCTCACTCTATCTAAATCTACACTTCCTTCAACCTCAACGCCAACGGACATAACCGGTGTCACGGCTCCCACGGATGGAGTAACCACTTCACCAATTGAGCTAGCTGCTTGCAAGGGATTAAGAACACTAACTAGGGGCCTTATCCCTAGCTTATATTCATGAGCACCTTACAGCTAGCTCTATTTTGCTCCTCAGAGCGCGATGACGGTAGCACACTTGGATGGATGTCACAATACCATCACCATGTTCTTGTTCCTCTGTAAATAGAAAATGAAAAACTCTAATTATCCTGCAGTGAGAGTTCCGGCATAAGAACCTCACCACCAACAACGTACCATGACACCCGTCTCCAACATCTGTCATCTCAATGTACACAAGTAGGACAAGAATATGTAGGAGTGCATCGACTACAGACAAGGCCACAAGCATGTAAATCCAGGAAGAGCTCCTCACCTTACATTTAGAGCAGTAAGCTTTTATGATTCAATCAAAAATGAAGTCGATAGCACTCCTACAAACTCCACAATAAAATATATGATAAAGATACATGAATAATTGCAATCAAAACCAAATTCGAAAAATTAAATCCAAATTTTTTGAGCTACACTACCAGAAACATAATCAATGTATCTTACAATAATCCTACAGTAATATAATACCAAATACTACATATATTAAAGACGTTGCCAATGTAAACAACGTCAAGGGAAAAAACTGGAAAAAAGATATCAGGCACACAAAAAGGCCCAAAGTCAGTAACAGATTTTACTGCTACCAGATGTAAAGCTAGATCTTCATATGAAGAAAAAACGATATATCAGATAGAAGATGCATGACCAAAACGATCTAACACCCCTAGGGTGAGGACGTAACCATGGGGATAATCAGAATAAACATTCTGTAATACACATTAGACGCCCAAGAAATTTAATAAAAAATTTCAATAAAAATAGCCAAAAAGCTTAGGAGTTTAACAGGAGGGCTTCAAGGAGGGATAGAGAAGGAACTCTTAACAAACAGTTGATAAATCATTAGCAAGAATGATGACGTCAGGCATATGTCCCGAAATTGGAAAACATGAAATAATTTTATAATTATTATAAAGTTAAAGCCCTGAACATCTCCAACCACCGTTGTTCACTTCCATCATCCATTTATGTCCTTGGATCCACCAATTTTATCATTGATTTGTGCCTGGCATCCTGAAAAAAGGAGTATTTAAAAGCACAGATGTCAGTTCATTATTGCTGACTTTATGGCCAAATAAAGAATGATGTTGGCACCAATTCCGGTCTCTTCCCGGCCACTGCACATGCACACAGAGTAAAGGTATGGAGCGCCAGATAGGACTTTTAATTTTTGGTTTTGTATGCAAATTTTGGGGATTGGGGGGGGGGGGGGGGGTTCAAAATTTGTGTTTGGCCCTTGATAATATCAAGTTTGCACCAGCTAGTCTGGGCCATTGGTTGTCATATAAAAATATTCATTCATGTAGGCTCAATTCCTATTTAAATGAGTAAATGACAATGTTTAATTTTTAGGTAAGTAGTGAATTTTGCCCAGAACATTATCCATAGTTTTAGTTTTTGAAGGCTTAACTTGTTACTGTTCTCATTCTTAAGAATGTGAATAGTAACAAGTTAAGCCTTCAAAAACTAAAACTGTGGATAATACATGTAGGCCTAGCTGTTACTTACAGCGACGGTGCTACAGAGAATATTTAGTTATTGGTATTTAAGGTGTCAGTCAGCCTTGTAAGGGGCATCACAGTGTTCCGTAACTTCAGTTTGGTCCAATATGAAATAACTTGTCTATTAAGATTCGATTCAGGATTCAATATCGATATCAGAGACATGATTCGATTTGAGATTTGATTAAAAAACAATTTGTTGTTCCGCTGATCCCTAACTAGAATCAAATGAACATTCTGTGATAATCAGTGTGGAATCAATGTTCAATCGTATTCTTTTTCTTGCAAGAATCATTTACGAGAATTGATTCTGATTCTCGCAGTCAAGCCCTGCAAATGAGAAAATCTGTTTTCATGCTGTCTAATAGGTAAAATTCTTCAAAATTATTATGAAAAAATAAATTCTACCTGATTGTATGTTGAATTGAAAACTGCTGCCACAACTGGTTTATCATGACTCATTATGCGATCTTTGATTTCCAACTTCATTTCCATTAATGTTAATTGGTAGTTGAATGTGATAAACAGTCGATTACGATCATTTCCAATTCGATCTTTGCTTTCATCAAAAAACAATGTACTGTGAACTGCAACAAAATAAGTCATATCTAGTATTTTGTAATAAGGATTATGAATCGCCGATGTGGGAGTCAAGTTTTTGGCACCAGTAAAGCTAGTTATTTTAAGAAAATCAAATCTATTTACAGGGTTCATACAAAAATTTGCTCTCAAAGTTCAAGGGTTTTTCAAGGGCTTCTTTTCTTTTCAAGGGCTACATATACTATTCAGCTTATAGTATGAGCTCTAAAAATCTAAGATTCATGTGACACGGATCTGACTTTGGAAGTCAGGAAGTACTGGTACCCAAAGTGTGATCTGTGTTACAGTAATCTTGGTAAAACGTTCCTTACTTTCTTATGTTTTTTTTTAACTGAGCGACACGAGCGCAACAAACAAGTAAAAGGCGAGTACACATATATCTGCAATGCCCAGGAAATAGCTTGGTATTCAAGGGTTTTTCAAGAGATTTATGAAAGTTTAAGGGTTTCTCAAGGGCTAATTTCAAATTCCAGGGTTTTTAAAAAAAAACCTCATTTTCAAGGGTTTTTCAAGAGCTGTATGAACCCTGATTTATATCTGTTCAAGTTATCATGCCGAGCTGAAAACGGGCAAAAATTAACTAATTACGGGACATAACACTGCTCAGTATTGCTGAACTGCACCGGTTTTCAAACTCAAGCAAGACACTGTCAAGAAAGTCTCACATACCAAATATTGACCAAATCCATTAATATTTGTTCAAGTTATCATGTGAGCTGAAATTAGGCAAAAATTAACTCATTAAGTGCCATAACTCTGCTCAGAATGGCAAAACCGTATCAGTTTTCCAATTCCTTCGAGACATTGTTGAGAAAGTTTCACATACTGAATACAGTTGAGCCCACTTAATTGGATATCTCTTAATTGTATATCCCTGTTAATTGAATATAATTCCCCAACACAAAACCATTTCCCATACCTCCAGCACAAATTTGACCTGTTCATTGAATATAGGCTATAGAGTAAACTCCTGTTAATTGAATAAAAAACTTTGTAACCTGTCGAGAAATTACCCTGACTCTCCCCAGTTTTTCTTTGTTTATAGACCCATTTGGCCTCAGTACATCCAATATAGGCATTTAATCTATTATATCTTGTTTGACAGAGCTCATAGAGCTCTGTCAAACAAAATATAATAGAATAAATGCCAAGTTTATCTCCAGAATACAAGAAAGTGACACAATCTCTGTTAATTGAATACTCCTGTTAATTGAATAATTTTCATTGGCAAAGTGACTATTCCATTAACAGGATTTCACTGTATTGACCAAATCCATTGATATTTGTTCAAGTTATCGTGCTAATAAGCAGAAAACAGGCAAAAATTAACAAATATCAATGCGAAAACAGTAACTCCTAATAAAAAGCCCCCACGCAACGATCATAATTGACCTCGACTGCGATCGTAATTCTGTTTCTGCATCTATATTTGTTTCGGCAACAACTCCGGGTTCTGCAAAAAACATGGACGACATCAAAACGATAGTTGACGATTGGCAGTGTTAAAATCACGATAAATAAAGGATAAAACATAGATTGGATCAATAAACTCTGCCCAAATGTAAGGAACTATCGAATGCAGCCGATAATAAGGGCAAAAGCTTGATATATATTCCTATTTTCATGTTTTGAGTTCCCAACAAAACTTGTTGGAGAATTTTACCACAGATTTGAATGGGAGAAATCTGAACGTAGAGGGTAGCCACTGCGCTCAGGTCGCTGAACTAGGCTTTGAGGAGACTATTCTCTTGAACTTCAAAACAGCTTAGGAGTTATCCCCCCACTGTCAATATTCCCAAAGAACCACAATTTTAACCCTTAACTGGTTGAGTGCTAGCAGCCACTATCAGAGCTTTCAAAAAAGTTAAAAAATTTATAGTAATTTATATATTTTTTATACTTACCAATGACCCAGACTTAGCTGGTGCTAACTCCAACAAAACCAGGGCCAAACACAAATTTTGCTCCCCAATCCCCAAAATTTGCATCCAAAACAAAAAGAAATCATGTCCTAAAGGACCTCCATAGTACGCCTCTACTGCGCATGCGCAGTGACGCAGTCGTCCCGAAATTGGCGCCAATTATCATTCTTACTGGCAGTGCCTGGTCAGCGCTATGTACTCAGCGGGGAGGCAAGAGTTCCCAACTCAGGGAGGGCCATCCCCGTCTGGGTCATTGGTAAGTATAAAAAATATATAAATTACTATAAATTTTTTAACATTTTTATACTGTACCAATGACCCAGACTTAGCTGAATAGTAAACAGGCTGGAGGGCCTAGGACATAGAGGAAAATCCAATAAGCTCAATTATAAATAAAGAGGTAACCCCTTAAGGAGAAAAGGAGTATTAGGCTTTACATGTATCTTTCTTATTTAATATTAAATTAGAAAGATACACTACCCTTAATAATTGAGCACAATAACATTCATGTTCTCTATTAACATCCAGTATAACCCTTATACTAATTATTTTTAAAGCAAGCCAATAAATAAAGTAGTCCAGAGAATTGAGACTCTTTATAATCATTTAAAAGTGTCCGAGTATTGTATATTAAAGCCCGTTTGACACTTGACATATACAAATGCTTCACACCGAGCTACACTTTAAAAATAAGACATGAATGAAATTAAACATTAATATTACACTTTAAAACCATCCCGGAAGCGACTCAGAAATACTGTCTTGGAGGAGGCATTCCCTTGCTTTTCACTATAAAGCAGGTGACCTAAGGGAACACCCGCCCCCCCCCCCCCCCCCCTTCCCCTTGCCCTGGGTCAAATAGCCCAGAGCGAAGAGGGCAGCCGGACGGAGTCACTGCCGGAACAGAAAGCCTGCATAACTATAGTTGCAACTGTTTAGTGGACGACATTCTGAGCAACAGATAACGGACCTAAACAATGCAGGTCTCCAGAAATGGACTCAATATTTCTGAGATAAAAATTAGTAAATGTGGATGGCTGAGACCAATAAGCAGCCTTCATTAAATCTGTAATAGCAACACTATTAGCATAAGCCCAGGAAGTAGAAAGAGCTCTTACTTCATGAGCAGAAATCTTAAGCACAGACTGCTGAGAAGAAGATAAATCTTCATAAGCAGTACGGATAGTTAACTGAATCCATCTAGCAATAGAATGGACTGAAATGTCCTTTCTATTAGGCATCAAAGACAGAAAGAAACGTTTCCGTCCCTTTCTGATGAACTGAGATCTCTGTTTATAGATACGTAGTGCTCTAACAGGACATAGTAAAGGCCTACGCCCGTCTGAAGACGGAAGAGCCTTAATAACAATAGGTTCCGGATATTTATTAGGAGCCTGATTCTTAGCTAAAAAACCCACATTAGTAGTGAAGGTGATAGTGTTCCCAACACTACGATAATGAGAATCATCCACCGATAGTGCATGAAGCTCACTGACTCTTCTGGCAGAAGAGAAAGCTAAGAGAAAAGCTGTCTTATAAGATAAGAATTTGAAATCTACTGTCCCAAGAGGTTCAAATGGCTTTTCCTTCAATTTAAGGAGAACCCAAGCTAAATTCCACTTAGGAATTAATCTAAGAGTTCTAGGTCTATTTATCGAAAAGTTTCGAACCAATTTCGATAAAGAGACATTAGATCCAATTTGTAAACTATCATGATGTGCATAGGTATCAGATAACATAGATCTATAACCCTTTATAGTAACAGGCTGCAGTTTGATTTCGTCAAACAAGTATACTAGAAAGTTTGCAATGTCTGGTATAGAGGGATCAAATATATCTACAGAATGATCCCTACACCAACGACGGAAAACCTTCCACTTAGCCGCATAGTTTAGCGAAGAGGAGGTCCTCCTACAGTTAGAAATCGCGTCCACTGCTCGTCCTGTAAAGTGCTTGCCATGCAAGAAGGACCGCACAACGGAAAAACGTGAAGGTTGAGACCTTGCGGGTTGTGATGGAGTTGGCGCGATTTCCCCTGCGAAAGAAGATCCTCTCGTGGAGGAAGCTTCCGCGGTAGGTCCCACAACAGACACCTGAGTAGATTTATCCACGGTCTCTGTGGCGACAGAGATGCTACCAACAGAATCTTGCATTGAGACTGTTTTATCTTTAGCAATACTTGTTGAATTAACGGCGCTGGAGGATACGCATATCCTATCATTCCGTCCCAAGGGATCGACAGAGCGTCTACTGCAAATGCTCTTGGATCCGGACACGGGGACACATACGTCTGCAACTGATTGTTGAGATGTGTCGCAAATAAGTCTATCATTGGCCGTTCCCATTGGTAGCAAATCTGATTGAATACTTGTTTGTTGAGAGTCCACTCCGATGGCAACAAGCGACCCTTTCGTGAAAGGGAGTCTGCTAGCACATTCAGACGACCCGGTATGTGACGGACCGAAAGAAGAACATGATGTTCCAACGCAAACAGAAGGATTCTTTCCGTTAGATTGAACAACGGAACTGAATGAGTGCCTCCCTGATTCCGTATATACGCCACTACTGTCGTATTGTCGGATAGGATTTGGACATGAGCATCGTGAATAATGTCCATCCAGTGACGTAACGCAAGCCAAATTGACATCATTTCCTTGATGTTTATGTGCTTGCACAGGAATTGCGGATCCCAAAGACCCTGGCATCTCGAATCCGTTGGGATTAATGATGCACCCCAACCTGTTTGACTGGCATCCGTCATAATGGTAAAACTCGGATCCGGCAACTGCAGCGGAACTCCTTGAGTTAACCACTGAATGTTTGCCCAAGTCTGAATCTCTTGTTTCACTTGATCTGACAAGAGAACGTCTACATCGAGCGAATGAATTTTCACACTCCAATTCTGAGTCAGGAAAATTTGAAGAGGACGTGTGCGTAGCCGCCCCATCGGAATGAGATCCGCGGCGGCTCCGCACAGACCTATCAGTCTCATAAATTCTCTCGCCGTGACTTTGTCTGCATGCAGACAATAGCGAGCGTAACAACTGACTAATTTCGCTCTGGTTAACGGCAGACGAACGAGATTGTTGTGCGTCTCGAAGCTCATTCCCAGATGAGTGAATGACTTGGACGGCACCAGATCCGACTTCTCCTCGTTTACTATGAAACCGAGACGTCGGAGCAATAGAAGAAGATTCTGAACATCGTTCTGAAGCGTTAACTCGTTGCCGTACCTCTGAAGAATGTCGTCCAGGTAGGCCGACGTTACCGCAGACGAATGAGCTCGGAAGTAGATCATTACCGAGTTCATTACCCGAGTGAAAGCCCAGGGTGCTAGATTCAATCCGAAGCACATGGCCCGGAACTGATACACCACTCCTAGGACTGCGAAGCGTAGATACTTTCGGAATGTCGGATGTACCATGACGTGAAAGTACGCATCTTTGAGATCTATGCTCGTTGCATAATCGTTCACCCGAATACTCGCTCTGACCGATCGAATCGTCTCCATATAAAACTTCGGAGCGACGATCAGCTTGTTTATCCAGCTCAAATCTATGACTGGACGGAACGAGCCGTCTGGTTTCGGAACCAGAAACAGATGGCTGTAGAATCCCAGCGATTCCTGGTTTTCTACGACCTCTACCGCGTTCTTCATTAAAAGAGACTGCACCTCTGATAACAGAGCGTCTCTTTTCTGTGGATTTGACGGAAGATGAGTCCACTTTGGACTTCGAGTTAATGGAGGCTTTCGTTTGAAGGATATCTTTAGACCTTCCGAAGTCACTCCTCTCACCCACGGGTCGTCCGTAATCGACGCCCACTCTTGTGAAAAACTCGACAACCTTCCGCCAACCGGAACGCGATAGAGGCTTAAGCCATCACCTCCTGGACCTGCGCGGCCTGCGGTAGGAGAAACCACGTCTTCCACGACCCGCACCTCGCCTCGTCGACCTCGGGGCGTCCAACTGATTGTCCCGGCCTGAAGGACGTCCCGAACGAGAGTCGCTATCCTGACGGTCTCTCGAATAAGACCAAGAGGACGCACCGGAACCTCTATAGGAACCTCTCTTGGGCACATTAGACCCAGAAGTGCCCGCCTTATTCGTGTCTGCTGTATCCGACCTTTTAGGAGCGGATCTGAACAACAGAGAATCATTAGCTTTCTTTTTAATATTATCATAAATAGCGGAAAGCTTGCCGTCAAAGAGAAGTTCTCCTGAGACCGAAGCGACTCTAAGAGAGTTCTTCACCTTAGAATCCACTAGTGTGGATGTAGCCAGGGCTGCGTCACGTCTAACCAACTCCAGATTTGCCACTGAAAGGGCGGAGTTACACGTGGAATAAGCTACTGCCCTTGAAAGAAGTCTTAAAGAGGATTGTATATCCTGAAACTCTTCCCCTTGAAGGCGCAGTGATAACGCCTTAGTAAGGTGATCTGCGTAAGATAAGGCATCTAAATTGGCTCTGTTAGACGCAATAGCTGTTTCCAACACCGCGGTTGGAATAGAAGCTGACGACGGTAATGATAGCTCTAAGTCTTCCGCCTCGTCGTCCATACGCAGAGGAACTCTCGGTATACCCTGTCCTGCCGTGTCGAATTTATTCCTTGCATTAATGAAAGGCAGGTTGAGAGTATTTGCGGACAAGAAACCTGCTTTCCCCGTCCTGGAAGCAAGTTTAAATATAGCGTCGTTCAATAATTCAAATGTTCTTGCAACATTATTGGACTGCGACGGAAACTCGGGAGCGATGTCCCTGAACCGCTCAAAAAATTCAGAGTCCAATGACGCTATAATTCTCTTGTCCGGAAGCGCAGCAGTCTGGCCCGACGGAACAACTTGAGGGAGAAAGTGCCGGATGAAGTCCACGGCAGCTTTATGTTGTTCCGAAAGGGATAGCTCCAATTCATCCGTATCCCTTTCACCATCCGGTCGGACCTCCCGATGTTCCCGGTCGTGCGCCCCCGATGCTTCGGCGGAGCGTACCGACCCAGCGCCGTCGGATAATTCTCGATCCGACACCGTTTCTGTCGGCTGCTGGGATGCTGCGATAAGCTGTGCTATCTGCACTAGAATGTCCGACGTCGAGACCTGCGGAGGCGCGGTCTTTCGCTGCTTCGCCGAGGGCAGCTCCGCATCAGATGGCTCCCACATACTTTTCCTATGCGAACGTCCGGAGTCCATTGGTCTCGAATCCCTGGCTGCCGGATGGTGTGACCTGGTCGCCGAAGAATCCTTCACCGGCGAAGCTGGCAAAATATCGGAGGTCACGCAGCCAAGGTGCGGTCGTGTGCGCCGACGAGAAGAGGAAGCCTTAACAGTCTCTGCAGACTGCTTATACAACGGAGCGTCCCGAGCGACGGACGTATGCTCCGCTAAAGACACATTTTGTACCACAACATCTGGTCCCAGATGTTGTTGTACGAGAGAGGGGCCTCTCTCGCTCGCGGCCCGGCTGGACCTGGACGAGCTAGGAACCGGACTAAAAGGCTTCCTCCGTTCTCGTTTACTATCCGCCGTCACTGGGTGTGCATCTATTATGTTTATAGTGCTCGCATCACCCAAAATTTCCTCTTGGACCGCATCGGACGAACCCGGCTGCCGAACCATTCGGTGAATGGACGCTACACCAGGCGAGCTAGCGGACGACATTTGTCTAATCTCCATGAGCACTTTTGCCGCTAGCTCTGAATTTATTTGTGACGACGGACGCACACTTGAAGAAGATAACATGGAAACATCACCCTGTTCTGGTTCCTCTGAAATAGAAACTGAGAGAGTAGAGTGACCTTGTGGAGAAAGAGCCGGCATCGCTCTTCCTCCAGAAACAACATATCGTGACACACGTTTCCAATGTTTCTCATCCCAATGTTCACATATAAGACAGGGATTAATGCGAGAACACTGACTACAATTAATACAATGATCATGAAAGTCAGAGGAAGATTTCTTCCTATTACAATTTGAACAATGTCCCTTCATTGTGAAAGAACAACAATAAGTCCTAGTTACTCGCAAAAACCCCTGACACAAAGATACATAATAACATGATCCATTAATAAATGAAAAAACAATTGCAAAACAAAATAATTTTGAAAAAATATTTTTTCAGAGAAGCCCAAGTTGCTGAAAAGTAACGTTGAGCCCCGATGGATCCGATGGCAAAGTGTGATCAAAAATTTTGAATTTATATAAAATAATTAATGAGACACTTTCGGATAATATAAATGTATCTTATAATGAGATAAACTACTACAAAGGCAAACAGCCCCCCTCAAAAAAGGCTGTTGCCAATGAAAACAAACAGTGTAAACACACTAGAAAACATGACTCCAGGCACTGAAAAAACTGGCCCGGAATCAGTCATCAATTACACTCTATCTGATGCAAAACAGAGACTCCCAGGGGAGAATCTGCAGAACATCAGATGGAAGATGCAGAACACAAACGTTATACACCCATGGGTGAAAACGTAACTATGGGGAAAATAACAGAAAACATTCTGTAACCAAGCAACTCTCCCAGGAAATTTTAGAAATGAAACTTCTCAAAAATATGCCAAAAGCATGGGAGAATTGCAAGGGGGGACTTTAGAAGGCTAGGGGAGAGGAAACACTGAATAAGCAGTGCAACAATTAGCAAGAATGACAACAAGAGGCCCATGCCTCGAAAATAGGCAACTTAACATAATTTCAACAAAAAATTTTAAGTACAGCCCTGATTATTTTTTGCCACTTCTTTTTTCCTCTCCTCCTTCTATCCTCCTTAGAATCACATTTTCTCCAAAAATTACGTGTCTGGCATCCTTTAAACTGAGATTTACAAGCACAAAGATCAGTGAGATGTTGACTGATGAAGGGCCAAACAGAGAATGATAATTGGCGCCAATTTCGGGACGACTGCGTCACTGCGCATGCACAGTAGAGGCGTAGTATGGAGGTCCTTTAGGACATGATTTCTTTTTGTTTTGGATGCAAATTTTGGGGATTGGGGGGCAAAATTTGTGTTTGGCCCTGGTTTTGTTGGAGTTAGCACCAGCTAAGTCTGGGTCATTGGTACAGTATAAAAATATGAGGGTACCAGAGCAAAAGCCAAAATTTTCTGTGTTTATGTTTCATACTTAGTCAAACGCAAATGATATTTTCTTCCTATAAATTTGTTATATCACAAATTATTGAAGAGTGCCTGTGGGCACTCTTCAATAATTTGTAATAAAACAAATTTTGATGAACAAATTCAGACTACCAAAAATGATATTGCCCTCAGCCAGTTAAGTCCACAGATTAGTTTTACGTTAATAACTACTGTATATACAAGTACACAGCTGCAAATTACTTATTAATTTATTTATTCATTTATTGGTGTTTAAGGTCACATATTTATGCATAATAGCTAATTGTGACCGTGACAGTTTTACGGGTGGAGAAAGCCATCGTACCCAGAGAAAACCCCCAAGCAACGATGAGCAACTGTCCGCTCCTCAACATTCTAACTCTCTTCAAGCTCCACTCAAGCAGGGTTACAGCAGTTGAAGACATGTGCACCATCGACGTGCAGTACGCCTTAGTACATGGCATCATCGTGCCCCCATGTAGGCAACCAGGATAAAGTGCCTTGCCCAAGAATACAACATGGGTCGTCCTGGACGGGGATCGAACTCGGGACCTCTAGCATAGAAGTCCAACAGTCTACCACTGAGCCACTGGCTCCCTGCAAATTACTTAACATTGTTCCCACATTATTTTTGGCTGTCTGTGCAGGTGGCCAAAAATGATTTTAAAACACTGTCAAGATAAAAAGCATCCTACAGGTATAGTTCACAAGAAAGAATACACTTGGGACAACTTTTTCAGAGCCACATAAAAGGGACAGTTTGAGGCTGTATGGGGACTTAAGGGTTTAAACATTCACCAAATGGCAAGGACCAAAAAACTAGCACATTTAACTGGTATTCTTGAACTTCAAAACAGCCCAGGAGTTATTTCCCCCATTGTCAACATCACCAAAGACACACAATCTCAAACGTTCACCATACGTAGTGCTATTCAACAAAATTACCATTCAAATTTTATTATCTTTTCAATTTTGCATCCAAAAACATAGCTGATGACTCCTCATTGGAATGAGCTTTTCAAACTTGTTTCAATGAGAGTCAAAAGCTATATTTTGAAAGTAAGCAAAAAATGAAGATTTTTTAGTTAATCAAGAGTTTCTTTTGCAAGAGTCATCTGCTAGCCATATTAAGTACAGGGTTTGGAGGAACAGTAGAGCTGGGCACTTAAGGTATACTGCACATTGATGGTGAAATTGTCTTCAACTGCTGCTAGCTCTGCTTATGCAGTGTTAGTAAAGTGGGGAGTCTGACAGTAGCTCCAATTGGAGATTGGAGAGTTTGACAGTAAAATGCTTGGGAGTTAAAAATCTTTAACTCTTGTGAACAACATCGCCACATATTTGTAGAAATAAATATATAAACTGACCTTCAGCTCCTTTTGGGAACATTCCTGCTAATCTCTGAATACAAACTTGTAGTTGAACATCCCATATTCTTAGCACCTTGTCTTTAGAGAAACTGATCAACTGGCCTCTACTTTTTATAAACTGAACTGCTATCACACCTGCCATGTGACCTCTTAGTACCTGTAACAAAAAACAAATATGCATTAAACCCAACCCATGTCATTTATTCTCAAAGACCTCATTCCAACTTTAATCACCTTTTACTGCTATAAAACAGGTGCCTGAACATGCAGTCTTTGGATAAACTTGTAAGTTACATTCCAAGTTCCTTGGCAATTGTTTCTAGGAAAGTCTTGGCTGCCTACTTGGCAGCCAAGACTTTCCTAGAAACAACTTCAGGCCCACATGATATAGACTGTCAAGAGTCCTGGTGAAATGTATAAAAACTCCAGTCCTGTAACAGATCTTCAATTTTGAGGCACACAATTACACTTGCATGCCATCACGTACCTGGTTTCCAAATAGCTGGGCACTAAAAACTGGGTGCCTCACAGATTTTGGGCATTCAGATGCAGGTTATCGTTGAAGCTGTACATGCACAGCAGCAAGGATTGGAAGAGGGTTAATCCACAAATGCAAGTCAAATGTCGGAAAGAATCAAAGTAGGGGATTGCAATAACATCTACAGTACGTGGAGAGTGTATTATCATGAAATCACCCACAAAGTGGAGATTCCACCCGAGCAATAATTGCAAATTTGTTGCAAAGCATAACCAGCACCAGCAAAGTTTCAGCCAATGGACCTCCGGGTTGAACCCGGAGGTCCATTGTCTGAAACATTGCTTGTGTTTTTTTTTGTCGATATCTACAAAATTTGAAAGTTATAGCTTGGGTGATAACTCCACTCTGTGGGTGATTTAGTTACAATCCACTCTCCACGTACTGTAAGAGACAGATCAAAGCAATCATAGTGACAATGTTGTGTGGGCATCTTTTGATAAGTGAAGTAATCATCACTCATTGCTGGCACGTGAGAATCAGTGACCGAATTCGTGAGCTCATTGCAGATTTATTTGATCTTTTCTCAGACCGTTGTTGAAAAGCCACTTTTTATTTCAGTAACAATAATTCTTCTTCTGAACTGCACTGGATTATTTCAATGTACATTCTTGTAGTTTCCAAATGTGTCATGTGGGTAGATGAACTCGAAATCTCTGGGAGATATACCACTGATAAAAACGAGAGTCTGGGTTAAAAAAAAAAGAAGTATTATTAATTCCATTATCTTTTATGGATAAAGATTATTTATTTATTTATTTATTGGGGTTTAAGGACACATATTTCTGCACAATGGCTAATCATGACCATGACAGTTTTACGGGTGGAGGAAACCAGAGTACCCAGAGAGAACCACCGAGCAATGGCGAGCAACTGTCAGCTCCCCAACATATTAACTCCACACAAGCAGGGTTACCATTGGTTGAAGACAAGCGCACCATAGACGTGCAGTACGCCTTAGGACACGACGTCAACGTGCCCCCAGATGAGCAATGGGGGTGAAGTGTCTTGCCCAAGGACACAACGTGGTTGCCACAGGTGGGATTCGAACGGAGGACCTCTCGGCTTGCAGCCTGCACCTCTACCTACTGAGCCACCGTGCCACCTGGATAAAGATTAATTCAGTGCCCACAGGCACTCTCCCATAAACTGTAGTACTGGCAAAGACATGTGAACCTATTTTGATGACCATTCAAGATTTATAACTATTTTTATTAATAAAAATGATGCCATACTGGAGACTGGACTTCCACTTAACCCTTTACCCAACGTAATGGCCAAAACCGGACAGCGCTATTCACAAAAATCGCCAATTAATTTCCATTATTTTTTTCATCTCAAAAACATAGGTCATGACCCCTCTTTGGAACGAGCTCAACGAGCTCGTTCCAATGAGGGTCATAACCTATATTTTTGGGACAAAAAATGAAACAAATTAGTTATTCAAAAATTTTGTTTGGAAGTGTTGTCTGCTTTTCATGTTAGGTAAAGGATTAAATACAGGTAACAATATTTTCAGTAAAGTTTCTGCAAGTCATATATCATGTGAACCAGAAGAAAATTTCTGGGTTTGGAATTTGGTGTTGTTTCCTGGTGGTTAAAGGATTGGGGGGGGGGGGGGGGGGGGTTAAGATTATTTTTGGTGGTCTGAATTTTGTGAAAGTAGCTTTGGTGGTCTGAATTTGGTATTCAGATTTACAAATTATTATATGCCCACAGGTACTCTCCAATAATCTGTAATAAGACACATTTATATAAACAAAATGTTATTTGCATATGACTGAACAAGCAAATATTAGTCTGGTACAGTAGAATCCTCTTAATTGAATATCCATTTTGCCAGTGAAAATTATTCAATTAACAGGAATATACAATTAACAGGGAATGGGTCAGTTTCCAGTGTTCTGGAGGTAAACTGAGCATTTATTCTATTATATCTTGTTTGACAGAGCTCTATGAGCTCTGTCAAACAAGATATAATAGAATAAATGTCTGTATGGAATGAAGTGAGGCCGAAAAGATTGATAAATAAGGGGAATTTGGTGCGTGTCACAGTAATTTTTTCGATGTATTACAAAAATTTATATACAATTAACAGGAGTTTACTCTACAACCCATATGCAATTAACCGATCAAATTTGTACTGAAGGTATGGAAAATGGTTTTGTGTTTGAAAAGTATATTCAATTAACAGGGATATACAATTAAGAGATATCCAATTAAGTGGGCTTCACTGTACCATCATTTTTGTGAAAGCCCTGAGAGTGGCTTCTAGCACTAAACCAGTTAATGGGAATGAGCCATGTTAGGCTACACAAAGTAGATCTTCTGTTTCTCAGGCCATTATTTGTGAAATTGCATGCGGGCGAGCGGTTTTTTATTTTATTTTTTAATTTCAGTAATTACTTTTTTTGCTATCAAAAGTTCATGTTCTTGGTTCAAGTTTTAGGCCTTATAATCTACAGAATAGCATGGGTGGTGGTGTATTTCATCCCTTGAGTGCAAGAAGACTTTGCAATGCTAAAGCATTGCAAAGCCTTCTTGCACTCAAGGGACAAATTCAGCAATTTTTTTAACTTGGGTAAAATATCAGACATAAACCATTTAATTTTTATTTTTTTAAGTTTAAATTGGTTATAAAAAGAGAGCATGCGGTAGCCAAAAGGACCATGCAGGAGGGCCTGAGAAACAGATTTTTTATTTTTTTAGGCCTTATGTCAGATGTATAGAAAAAAATAAAGAAAAACAGAAGTTTCATCATTAACATTTTGCTTTCAATCTGCATTTACTTTCATTTTATGTCAAAGGAATCAACTTACTGATCAATTAATCAAACTAGGAAAGTAGAGTTGTAAAGACCAAATGAAATAATAATAGTGTATTTGGCCGTTTTGTGCGATACACGTAGTGAGATTCAACAGTCACAGTTTCATTCTAATATTTCAGGCATGAGACTGCGATTGAATCAGGACACCAGGATGAATCACAATATTTACAATGAATATTTGAACATTTGATGTGAGAATACTCCGGAGGCGGCTATCATGCAACTTATGTTCACTTTCGCTGTGAATCTGTTGAAATGAAGCCTTTTCTTCTTAGGTGTATGTATTTAATACCCAAGGAACCAAGTCATTCAGCTGCACAGCACAAGCTTAAGCTCAAGAATTCTGCATGATGATCAGCTTCAGGGTGATTCTGCAGAATCATTCTTTGTATTTATTCACTCACTTTTTTAATGCTAATGCTAAATGTACAATGTGCCCGTCATGCTATACAGATTTTGTGATAATGCATGTACTATATGGAAACAACCATGTATGAGCTCTGCAGCTTGTTGTTGAATCCATTTCCACTGCTCAAACTTGTCTGTATCTCTAGTACCTTTGTACTCATTACATGTTGTTGAAAAGAAATACTGTTTAACCTTTGATACTTTTGTACGTCTTATGATGTACGAAATCAAACAGCGCATTGATACTTTGTGGTCATTTGTTTTGTTATTATTTTTCGATTTTTTAAAGTTTTAACCTCAATTCCTATTTTCTGCCGAATAGTGCTCAGTGATACCATGGAGACAAATGTTATACAGGAAATGTTCATGCTGTCAAGACTTTTTAACTGGTTGAGTGTTAGAAGCCACTATCAGGACCTTTCAAAAAATGAGGATACCAAGGCAAAACCCAACACTTTCCTTGCTTATATTTCAGTCAAACACAAATAATATTTTGTTTATATAAATTTGTTTGATTACAAATTATTGGAGAGTGCCCCTGGCCACTCTCCAATAATCTGTAATAAAACAAGTTTTGAATAATAAATTCAGACTACCAAAAATAATCTAGCCCTCAACCAGATAATCACTAATGTGAAAAATATCTTGTTATTTGTACTTTCCGACGTTTGACATTGCATTTTGAAAAACGATGAAGAAACTGAATTCCCAGTGACGTTTGAACATCAGCATAATTAATGATGTTTGAATGTCAGCACAAAGTCTCAAAGGGTTAAAGTGTTTGCGAATCTTTGAAAATACACCTCCTTGCATATTGGATTTCATTCACATATGTGGGCATCTTATGGCAACAATGGGAAGAAGAGCTGGACTTTCGTCCGGTAGATACGCCCACGTGGTGTACCGCCTAGTGTGGGCATACACCTATACCTATGACCAACAAATATTATTTATGAATATTCTTGTACGGACTGATGCACAGACAGACGGACGCAATCCAGTATACCCCCCCTCCCCCATCTTCTTCTTCGAAAGTTTTCAACAATTTCCAACAATTTCTAAGTCAAAAGGTATGGTAAATTGTTTGCTGTTTGGAAGTTTTATGCAATGAGGCAGAAGCCTTTGTCATAGGCAAACTGCATGCCATATTTCACTGAAATCCGATAACCCATACCTGAGATACAGGCTGAACAGACAAATAATGTTTATTTCCTACAATTTCTAAGTCAAAAAAGGGGGATAACTCTAAAAAGGAGAATGTGAGAAATATCATAGAATCCTTTGTTTAAAGCCTATGCCATAAGCAGTGTTCATGGTAAATTTCATTGCAGTAGAACATTTGATACCTGAGATACAGGCTAAACAGACAAAATTTGGCTCGGACGGACACAATTTCTAAGTGAACAAGTAATAAAAAAAAAAACAATAAAAAAAAAATAACTAGTGTGGGCATACCTATGACCAACAAATATTATAGAAAATAATAATTTACTTAAATTATGAAAGTTATGAATATTCTCAGACAGACTCACACGTGGGCGCACAGACAGACGGATGGACAGACATTCTAACAATTGGTAGTTATGTGGCTATTTTTATGGGACTACAATAAAATGCATGTCTATTACATTAAAACAAGTGATTTGGGGGAAAATATTTGAGGTGGTAGCAAACCCTGACCCTACCCTTTACTGATCCCACCCCAATTCTAAACCCCACCCTAGGCTAATGAAAATTAAAAATATTCCTAGTCTATTTTAACTAAAATGCATGTCCATTGCATTACAACAACAATTTGGGTGAAAAATTTTTGGGGTGATAGCAAACCCTAACCATACGCTTTACTGACCCTAACCTCACCCCACACCAACTCTAAACCCCACCCTAGAATAATGACATTTAACTATGTGACTAGTCACATAAATTGCAGTAGTCACCTAACCCCCATTTCTATCAACAAATAGGCGCCTAAACCCCATATGTCTACCCGGAAAGACGGACAGACAGACGGATGCATGTAATCTGGTATACCCCCATTTTCTTCGAAAGTGGGGGTATAATTACTGTGATGGCAATCTTTCTGCAACATAACAACTGTATTGGTTTGACTCAATATGAGAGTTGACCTAAATACACAGAATGACACACACATGTGAATGGGTTAATCCGAGTGCCAGCGCAGAAGGATAGAACGAGACACCGCAAGCCTTGAGTTTTATCCTTCCGCGATGGCACAAGTGCCATCTTGATTAACCCATTCACACGCATATGTCTTTCTGTGTTTATTACATGCCTTCAACTCTATAAAAACAATTGTTATAAGGACACTCAGCAATTCATTTGACAACTATCAACAAAAACTACACATTTTATCGCCAACCAAATTTGCGAGAGGAACCCATGTTACTATTTCGTACTCTGAGTTCCAATGTGTTCTATGCACCTACTGGCAGCCTACTGGCACATAGAAGATATTGGAACTCAGGGGACAATTTTTAGCTATTGTTAGGGATTCAAATTATAACTGCGGAATACCATTTGTAGAAAATTTTAGTGAAATTTCGCTTCTTTATAAAAATAGTCGATCAATGATTTTCGTTCCGCATATGCATGTGGAACAGATTTACATTTTCCGCTTGGTTTAGTGCTGCGGTAGATGTGTGAATTTTGAAGAACAGGTCTGTAATAAAGCATGTATGAATATTTGCAGAGAACAGATAAATAATTATTGTTTGAATCCTTTTACCATTCATTTTAACGATAAATCTAAATATGTCAAAACAATATGTATAGCATGATGAAGCACTGGCTTCACACAGCTGTAGGTACCCATGAGGAAACCACATACCAGAAATCAGCCAATTATCTGAACGTATAGCAAAAAAAGAAGTCTGAAAAACTGATTCCCAGAGTTTTCTCATCATAAACTAAGTTCAAGGTCAATATCACTGCAAAAAATCCTCTCACCAGGATCAAATTTGAACTCCGTTTGTAGTTATTGGTGCAGACAGACCATCGGACAACTGGATGGAGATTGTGAAAGAAAATTACTCAGTGACCTCCTTTTCCCTGCAGTTTTAATATGTTGGGCCCAATAATCCCCCACTCCAAAATTTGAAGGATGGGATGGGACAGGATGGGATTGGATGGGGTGGGATAGGATGGGATTGGATGGGATGGGACGAGATGGAATGGGACTGGATGGGATGGGACTGGATGGGATGGTGGGATGGGTTAGGATGGAATGGGATGGGGAATGGGATGGGGGATGGGGCAGGATTGGATGGGATGGCAAAAATAAACAGCTGCGCCACGAGCGCATGATACGCCCGTTATTAATTACAAGAGGGAACCACACAATATGAGTATACATGTGTACTTGTCAGGTTACATATACTTGTCACCAAAAAATCAAGAAAATTGCTCAAAGTCCAACATGTGGAAAATTGCCTATATTTTGATGAATAAAGTCCCATAACTCTGGAATGACAAATCGGACAGTGACACAAATCGACAGGGAGATTCCTTCTATCAACATAAACTTGCAACCAAAAAATCATGAAAATTGCTCTAAGCATTTTCAAGTTATTGTTCGACATGTGAAAAATAAAGTCCCATAACTCTGGAATGACTAATCGAGCGGTGACACCAACCGAAAGTGAGCTTCCTTCCATCAACATAAACCACCTACCAAATGAAAGTGTCAATGACACTGTAGCTCAACTTGTCAAGACAAAGACATGCACATGTATAGTATGTGACACAGCAATGACAAACATCTAGGTAATGACCTGATAACAAAGGTACATATAAAGTATTGTAACGGTCTGTACATAAATACTGACTGTTGCCTGTAACAAATGTATAGGTAAAGTATTGTAAAGGTGGGTGACAGTCAGATGCTAAACTAGAAAAGAAAACTTTGAGTCCCAGAGTGGGTCTGACTGAACCCCAAAATATTTGATCTCATAGCACAGTGATAACAAAGGCACCCCAAAATACACTCGTTCCTGTCCCAAGGTGAAAACAAAGGTACCCAAGAAGTTTTGTGAAGATCAGTTCATAAATACGAGGTGTATAGAACTTGTGACAAAAAACTGCTTGGACCTAATTTTGGTACAAAATGGCCACTTGCAGCCATCTTGAATTTTGGACTGTACCCAGAAACACTCATTCTCATCCCAAGGTGATAACAAAGGTACCCAAGAAGTTTTGTGAAGATCGGTTCATAAATACAGCCTCTACCCTGAGCCGTATTGACATGTGTGCTCACATTGTGTAAGTAGCACTGTATAAATCAAAGTTCATCTAATTTGCATAATTTTTGCACGAAAAAAATCCCTTACAATATGTGATGTATTCCATGTTACTAAACATTCATACAAAAATTTATTCAAATCAGAACTTTCATACAGAAGTTCTGTACAAAAGACAGATTGCACTAATTTTGGTACAAAATGGCTGCTGGTGGCCATCTTGAATTTCGGACCACACCCAAAAACACTCGCTCTCATCCCACGGTGATAACAAAGGTACCCAAGAAGTTTCGTAAAGATTGGTTCATAAACATGGCCTCTAGTCTGAGCTGTATAGAAGTTGTGTACAAAAAACTGATTAGACCTAATTTCGGTACAAAATGGCCACTGGCAGCCATCTTGAATTTTAGACCGCACCCAGAAATACTCGTTCTCGTCCCAAGGTGATAACAAAGGTACCCAAGACATTTCGTGAAGATCAGTTCATAAATACAGACTCTAGTCTGAGCCGCATTGACATGTGTACTTACTGTGTGTAAGTCGCACTGAAAAAATCAAAGTTCATCTAATTTGCATAATTTCTGCACGAGAAAAAAACCCGTATTATATGTGATGTATCCCGTGGTACTAAACATTCACACAAAAAATTATTCAAATCAGCGCTTTCATATGGAAGTTCTGTGCAAAAATCTGATTGCACCTAATTTTGTACAAAATGGTTGCCATCGGCCATCTTGAATTTCGGACCGGACCCAAAAACACTCGTTCTCGTCCCACGGTGATACCAAAGGTACCCAAGAAGTTTCGTAAAGATCGGTTCATAAATACGGCCTCTAGCCCGAGCCGTATTGGCATTAGCACTTACAGTGCTGAAAGTAACACCAAAAAACATAAAAATTAGTCTAATTTGCACAATTTACGCACGAGAAAAAAATCTGTATTATATGTGATGTATCCTATGGTACTAAACATTCATACAAAAAATTATTCAAATCAGTGCTTTCACATGGAAGTTCTGTACAAAAAACAGATTTCTGCATCATCGGTACAAAATGGCGGCTGGCAGCCATCTTGAATTTCGGACCACACCTAAAAACGTTCCCGTCCCAGGGTCATAACAAAGGTACACAAGAAGTTTCATAAAGATCGGTTCGTAAATACGACCTCTAGCCCGAGCCGTAGCCAATTGTTGACGTACGGACAGACGGACGGACGGACGGATGGACGGACAGACGGATGGACGGACGACGGACGATGGGCCATGACAATAGCTCAATTTTGACTTCGTCAAAGTTGAGCTAAAAATTGTGAAAATCTCTCGAAGC
Organism: Pictodentalium vernedei; assembly: GCA_031216915.1. NCBI lineage: Eukaryota > Metazoa > Mollusca > Scaphopoda > Dentaliida > Dentaliidae > Pictodentalium > Pictodentalium vernedei. The sequence goes on along the minus strand of CM062292.1, from coordinate 27,452,665 downwards.
GTTCTCGAGTTATCGTACGATGTGTAAAAAATCGACAATTTTCTAAGTAATAATGTCCCATAACTCTGGAAAGACTAATCGAACAGTGACACTAAACGAAAGGGAGCTTCCCTCCATCGATATACACCACCTACCCAAAAATCACGAAAATCTCTCAAAGCGTTCTCGAGTTATCGTACGTGTAAAAAATCAACAATTTTCTAAGTAATAAAGTCCCATAACTCTGGAATGACTAATCGAACGGCGACACTAAACGAAAGGGAGCTTCCCTCCATCGATATACATCACCTACCCAAAAATCACGAAAATCTCTCAAAGCGTTCTTGAGTTATCGTATGACATATGACCGGACTGACAGACGGATGGACAGACGGACAGACGGACAGCGGTATACCATAATACAACCTGTTTTTTTCAAAACAATATAACAAAAAATTGTAATCTTCAATCTGCATGTCAGTTAACTTCGCTGAAGTGGCACAGCAAAATGACAGACCCCATTTGGTTTGGACACACAACTAATTTGATTTTGACACTCACCCCATTTGGTTTTGACACAACATATGGATTCCACAGACATACATGTTGATTCACTCCAGCAGTTGCTGAAAAATAAGAAATAAAATTTTAAACAAAAATTTGAAACATAACAGCTCATTGAAAAAATGTTCATTTTGAAGATACTGTTTCATTTAAACTGAATAAAATATTGCAGTGTCGGCATTCTAAAAGAACCTCTAGCATAAGGTAAGAATATATTTAATCTCAATACAAAAACACAGCAGCATGCTCTCCTGGCCAATGTTGATAAAATAATATTCTTTCAAGAATATGAATATCAACTGGATTATTGCTGGGAGGCTGAGACAAACAGTCATGGCATTGCAGTCTTTCAAAATAAACAGAAAAATGCTTAAATCTTGCTCTCAAACTCTTTCAAAACCCTGCATTTTTTGTATGTATAGTGGAACCCTGTTAACTGAATAGCCACTTTGCCAATGAAAATTATTCAATTAACATGAATATTCAATTAACATGAGCTCTGTTAAACAAGATATAATAGATTAAATGCGTGTATTGAATGTACTGAGGCCAAATAGGTCTATAAACAAAGGAAAACTGGGGAGAGTCAGGGTAATTTCTCTACAGGTTACAAGATTTTTTATTCAATTAACAGGAGTTTTCTCTATAGCCAATATTCAATTAAAGGTCAAATTTGTACTGGAGGTAGCAAAGAGCCATAACTCTGGTGGAACTGGGTGGGCAGAGCTGAAATTCAACACCAATATGTATGCTCATATTTTTATGCTATAAAACAAATTTGAATACTATAGGTCAAATCATACTGAAGTTATTAAATGGAAACCAACAAATGGCCCAATTCTGTACAAAAAAGGGAAGTAACTATTGCTGAAATTTGATACCAACCTCTATTCTTATTTGCTGATTCTACAAAGACTGAAAATCATATTCGAGTTATTGCACGAAACCAACAAACTGCCCTATTTTGTACAAACAGAGGGACATAACTCTGGATAAAGGGGGTGGGCTGAGCTTAAATTCATTACCAACCTGTACCAATGAGCTTGTTCCAATAAAGAGTCAAATAATATGGTTTTGTAAAAATAAAAATTTTGTTGAAAATAATATTTGTTAACTGCTCAATCTGAATATTACATGGGCAGCTGCAACTGATTTGTTAGGTAAAGGGTTAACAAGGTTCTATGGTACTGTAGTTGGAGATTTTAACCCTTTTTTTTTGGGGGGGGGGGGGAGGTCATCACCATGTTCAGTACTGTAATTGCAAGTCCTAATTTTTCTCCATCAGATCGCGATTGGGCCGTGGCACAGCAACACACCAATGGGTCGAGGCAATATTGTATTCAGAATGCTGTGGGAAGAAAAGCAAGAACATAGTTTTGACTGGATGACAACCCACGTTCATGGACCAATCTGTTCTCAGCACTTCCAATATAAGCATTTAATCTACTACAGTGGAACTCTGTTAATCGGATAGCTACTTTGCCAATGAAAATTATTCAATTAACAGGAGTATTCAATTAACAGAATTGTGTGACTTTCCTGTATTCTAGCGATAAACTTAGCATTTATTCTATTATATCTTGTTTGACAGAGCTCCATGAGCTCTGTCAAACAAGATATAATAGATTAAATACCTGTACTGCATGTAGTGAGGCCAAATAGGTCTATAGACAAAGGAAAACTGGGGAGAGTCAGGCTAATTTCTCGACAGATTACAAGATTTTTTATTCAATTAACAGAACTTTACTCTATAACCTATATTCAATTAACAGGTTAAATTTGTACTGGAGGTATGGTAAATGGTTTTGTGTTGGGAAATTATATTCAATTAACAGGATTTTTCAGTTAAGAGATATACAATTAAGTGGGCTCCATTGTATATCTTGTTTGACAGAGCTCAATGATATCTATCAAACAAGGTATGATAGAACTAGAGGGCCGACCTGTCCCAGGACAGGATAGCCACACATGTGCAATGGGAGAATTTCTTGTAGCATTGCATATCAAGGGAGATAATCAAAATTTGAATCTCCAGCTGGATGGAATTACACTCCTCATTTATACAACAGATAAACATAAACTCAAATAATCCTAAAATACAGGAAAATGAACAAATACTTCTCGATCGAGATCAGCAATTCATTATCTTGATGTTGTGTGCCCCTTGCCTCTGACACACCCGCTAAGCCCCCCCCCCCCCCATGACATTTGTTTCCAAAACAAATCACACATGGAACATTATCATTGCACAAGCTTTGTCACAAAATGGCTAATGTGAACTTGACTCAAAAGTTAACCCTTTACCCAGCCTAACAGCCAAAACTGGCCAGCACTATTCACAAAAATTGCCAAGTATTTTTCATTATATTTTCATTTTTTGTCTCAAAAACATAGGTTATCACCCCTCTTTGGAACAAGCTCATTCCAATGAGGGGTGATAACCTTGATAACCTATGTTTTTGAGACAAAAAATGCTTTAGTGACTAAAAATTAATTATTCAAGAATTTTTTTTGCATGTGTCATCTGTTTTTCATTTTAGTTAATGGGTTAAATAAATTAATATTGGTATATTAAACGTGTGACCATTTTATGTAAAAATTAACTTTCATTATAAGTATCAACTGTAATACTAACTAGATATCATGGAGATGGAACACATCTCTGTGGGCCCCGCAGCAACTAACCGATGTTAGGTATAAACTGATGTGAACCGTAATACTAAAATATTTCAAGCAATAGGTAAAATCTGATTAAAATCCCTTCCCAGACACGAACTTGTCATAAAAAACCCCAAATTCTGAATAATTTGACCTTGAGGTCAAACTTCAAGGTCAAAGCATGGCAACCTTGGTACGCAACACGTCATCTTGAGATAATCTATCCACATACCAAATATCAAAACCCTATCTATTAAGGGAAAAAAGTTACAGCCCGACACGACACGAACTTGTCAGAAAAGAACACCGAAAACGGAATAATTTGACCTTGAGGTCAAAGTTCAAGGTCAAAGCATGGCAACCTTGGTACGCGACACATTGTCTTGAGATAATATACCCACATGTCAAGTATCAAAACCTTATCTATTAAGAGAGAAAGATTACAGCCCAGACAAGTTTTGTTACGGACGGATGGACGGACGGACGGACGGATGGATGCATGCACGCATGCACGCACGGGCGGACACACGGACAAAGCGATCACTATAGGGCATCTGCCTCATGGCGGGGCCCTAATAATGTGGTAAATCTGAGTTGAAATGAAAACTTTAGGTAAAGAACACATTGAAATCAGCAGTGTACAGCCTGAATCAAGTGGCATATTTTCACTGCTTTGCAAAGCAAAACTCTGAACGACCATTACAAAATTCTAACATTCTAAATGCACTAATATAAATAAATTAATATTACTGTCAGTCATTTAAGAGTTTGTATAGTTGAGTTGTAGGTTAGGAAAAGAACTGAAATATGAAATGCTTGATAGTAACTGTCATCGTTGTTTCTACATTTAACTTCACACGTTTATTGTTTGGAAAATAATTACATTGTTAATGTAGTTATATGTTTTGGGTCCAAATACTCAATTCCCCTTGGTCAGCTGGATGAAAAAGTCATGACCATATGTAATTCATTTTCCAATTTATACATTTGGTCGAACTTTGACCCGCATTTACGGTAGAGCGCAGTTGACAGAATGTAATTCAGGCAGTGTTTGGGCGGGTTTATAACTTTTAGCGCCTCTCGCTGTGATCAGTGATTATAGTTTACTGATATGTTAAATAAATTGTTTTGAACATTCCAAGATTCGTTGCGAAAGACGGCAAATTTGAGTCAATGCCGAAAACCGGCACTCAACTCAGAGTTGTGCGCTTTGTCTTTTGTATGAGGGTGGTGTTTTGCCTCGTTCGTTCGTAATGTTTTATTTCGTCTTTCTGCTTTGTTGTTTGGTAAAAAGTAGTTTAAACAGTTACGGAATGAAATTACAAGAACTGAATGCAGTTTTTATAATCTTCATTGGAGTGTGAACGTGTGGGAATGGGTTCAAATTGTATGAATCCCTTCATAATTTGTACCCATTCCCACTTGTTCAAACTCCAATAAAGATTATAAAAATTGCATTCAATTCTTAAATAAAGACATGTGAGGGGAGGTTACGCATACATCATCAATATGGGAAAGGCTCATAAAGTCTATTGAATACACATGTTAGGTTCCAGAAGTAGATCTTCTGTTTCTCAGGCCATTTTTTTTAAAATTGCAGTTTTTTAATTTAATTTTTATATTTGTAATTATTTCTTTGCCAACAAATATAAGGCCCCACAAAATAGATTTTCTGTTTCTCAGGTCATTTTTTGTAAAATTGGATGTGGGCGGTTGATTTTATATTTTATTTTTTATTTTTGTTATTATTTTTTTGACATCCAAAGTTCATATTCTTGGTTTGTTTTATGTTTTATGCCTCATAATCTACAGAATATCATGGGTGGTGGTGTATTTCGCCCCTTGAGTGCACTCAAGTGACTAATTTATCAATTTTATTAACTTGGGTAAAATATCAGACATAAATCATTTAAGGCCAAATAAAAAAAAATGAATTGATTATTTATTTATTTATTGGTGTTTAAGGTCACATACTTATGCACAATGGCTAATCGTGACCGTGACAGTTTTACGGGTGGAGGAAGCCGGAGTACCCGGAGAGAACCACCGAGCAACGACGAGCAGCTGTCAGCTCTCCAACATCGTAACTCTGAACTCTGCACCGCAGCACAGGCAGGGTTAGATTGGTTGAAGACATGCGCACCATCGACGTGCAGTACGCCTCAGTACACAGCGTCATCGTGCCCCCATGTAGGCAATCGGGGTGAAGTGTCTTGCCCAAGGACACAACGCGGTTGCCGCAGGTGGGATTCGAACCGAGGACCTCTCGGCTTGCAGCCTGCACCTCTACCAACTGAGCCACCGCGCCCCCAAATGAATTGATTCTCAGGCAATTTTTTTTTTCAAATCAGTGAGGGAGGGAGGGAGGGAGGATTTTATTGTTAATTTTTTTTTTTATTTTTTTTTTTTTTTCGTGTAAAGGGTTGAGTATACTCAGTAAATCTTTTTGCTGTCTTTCCACTTGAAAAAGAGAAAAGGTTGTATTTTAGTGTAATTATAGTATACCTTTTATAACTAACTGCCGTAACAACAGCTAAAAGGATTTGTATTTTATTGTTCTTTTTAATGGTATAGATCTGTCAAACATCATGATCCATTAGAATAGGCCCCAGTAACCAATGCTTGGGGTAGGAGTCCTTTAAAATGGGAAACATGGCTCTAAATGATTGGTTAAACTTGAGTTTATATCGTTATATCGGTGTTGTGGCCATTATTAGCCATTGTGCAGAAATATATGACCTTAAACACCAGCAAATAAATAAATAATTAAATCATGATCCAGTATATCAGAATTTGCCTTGTTACAGTTTATGGGAGAGTGCCTCTGGGCACTCTCCCATAAACTGCAACAAGAAAAAACAATTTACTGCAAACACAGCTAAATAATTATATGTTGAGAAATGTGAAAAAATGTCCATTCCAAGTTTTCACAAATTCTTAAAAAAACATGACATAATAAAAATGTCTAATGAGGAGGTTCAAATCCAACGTGGGAGGGCCTGAGAATCAAAACATTATTTTTTTTTAGCCTAATTTTTATTTTTTTAAGTTTGCATTGGTATAAGAAGAGAGCATACGGCAGCCAAAAGGACCAAATGAGAGGGCCTGAGAAACAGATTTTTAACTTTTTAAGGCCTTAACCTTATTTTATAATGGTAAATTCAAGTAATAACAATAACTCTCAACTGCAAAATACATCAAACAAGTGCAACGACGATTGCCAGCGATCAGACAATCGTCCCCCCTGGCAGGTGGATTACTGTGAAATATACTGATATTTCATCAATAAAACTCAAACAAATATGAATATCAAAGGAACAACTCAACAAACTAGTCCCAATGTTACCCATATTTCTGTGCTTTTACTGGAAGCATCCAAGTACTTGTAAAAAAGTTAAGTAAGGCTAACTTCCATAATTTATGCACAAGAAAAAAAATCTGTATAATATGTTATTTATCTTATGTCCCTTCCCTTCAAATCTGAAATTTTGAAACAAAAGCATTAAAGCATCTCTTGAGATACAGGTGGTAACAGTACACAACATAATACACACAAAAATATTACCAGAAAAAAAGGTTAAGTGAAGCTAATTTGCATAATCGGAAATGTTGTTCAGAAGTTCTGAGCATATAACGAATTACATGTAATTTCCAACAAAAATGGCTGCCAGTCGGACATCTTGAAGTTTTTTCGGAAAAAAAATTGACGTGCATCAATTGTTCGAAATGCCCCATCAAATCTGAAAATTTGAAACAAAAGCATCAAAGCATCTCAGAGATACAGGTGGTAACAGTACGCAACATAACACGCACAAAAATATTACCCCCAAAAAAACGTTAAGTAAGGCTAATTTGCATAATTTATGCACAAGAAAAGAACCCATATGATATGTTATTTATCTTATGCTGCTAGACCTCCATACCAAACATTATTTAAATCAGAAATGTCGTTCAGAAGTTCTGAGCGTATAACGAATTACACGCAATTTCCAACAGAACTGGCCACCAGTCGGGCATTTTGAATTTTTTTCGGAAAAAAATTGACGTGTATCAATTTTTCCTAATGCCCCAACAAATCTGAAAATTTTAAACAAAAGCGCCAAAGCATCTCTGAGATACAGGTGGCAACAGGACAAGACAGGACAGGACAGGCAGGCAGGTAAGCGCGCAGACAGATGGAGTGCAATCCAATAGTCCCCTTCATGGTGAAACCGTGGGGGACTAATAAGAGAAAATAGCATACCAATCAGATTTAAATGAGCATTATAGCAAAACGCATTCACTCCCTGTGGTATCTGGAAAGTAGACCTGAAAAATATTAAAAAATATCAAATCTAAAGTATGCAAACCTCTTTTATTATATACTACCAAAGAGGATAACACAAAGATACTAAAAATATTTCTCTATATCTACTGACACAAGGGATATTGAGTTATATTCCTTTGTAGCTTACGTGGCATCACTTAACTGTTTTGTTATCATTTTTGCCTTTAAAGTTTAGATTTGTAAGAGTCAATGTGAAAAGTATGTAATGATAATAAAAAAAAAAATCTTCATTTTGTGTGGAAGTTTACTGCAGCAAATTTGATTCTCAATATGTTTAACCCTTTACCCAACACAGACGATATCAAAATTTATTATTTTAAATAACATTTTTTTAAATTTTTCAAAAAATTTCAACAAAACCATATCATGTGACCCCTTGTTGCAACAAGCTTGACGAGCTCGTTCCAACAAGGGATCACATGATATGGTTTTGTTGAAATTTTTTAAAAAATAATATTTTTTCAACTGCTGAATTTGCATATTACGTGGGTGGATGCGGGCAATTCGTTGGGTAAAGGGTTTATTGCTCATTCCCACATGAGATAATTCTGCTTATCCTTTATATCTGGACATATTATTTTCAATTATCTAGCACAATATTAAATAGAAAATATTATTATAAGAAACAACCCAGAATATTTAGTCCCAGATGTATCCAGGTAATCTGAATCAATTCATGAATTAAAATCTGACAAGATTTTACATTTTTAATTATTATTATTATTGGGGTTTAATGACACTTTGGACAGTCATGGTCACCTTGTGTCAGACAGTTGTATGGGTGGAGAAAGCCAGAGTTAATGGAGAGAACAAGCGAGCAGTGGCAGCCAACTGACAGACTCCCTAATGTACTAATTCCACACAAGCAGAGTTAGCAATGGTTGAAGACAAGTGTACTATTGACGTGCAGTCCACCTTAGTATACAGTGTCATAGGGGCACGGTGGCTCAATTGGAAGAGGTGCAGGCTGCAAGCCGAGAGGTCCTCGGTTCGAATCCCACCTGCGGCAACTGCATTGTGTCCTTGGGCAAGACATTTCACCCCCATTACCCACCTGGAGGCACGGTGATGTTGTGTACTAAGGCGTACTGCATGGCGATGGTGCACCTGTCTTCAACCAATGCTAACCCTGCTTGTGTGGAGCTGGTATGTTGGGGAGCTGACAGTTGCTCGCCGTTGCTCGGTGGTTCTCTCTGGGTACTCCGTCTTCCTCCACCTGTAAAACTGTCACAGTCATGGTTAGCCATTCTGCAGAAATATGTGACCGTAACCACCAATAAATAATACAGTGCCATTATGCCCCAATGGAGGCAATCAGAATTAAGTATCTTGTCCAATGATATAACACACTTACACCTGGTGGGGATCAAATGGTGGACCTTCTGGCTTGAAGTCCAATGCCATAACCACTTATCTAACACACTCCCACATTTTTTAATAAATCAAATCATGGTTATTTCATACCAATCATGTTATTTATTTATTTATTTATTGGTGTTTAAGGTCACATATTTATGCACAATGGCTAATCATGACCGTGACAGTTTTACGGGTGGAGGAAGCCGGAGTACCCAGAGAGAACCACCGAGTAACGGTGAGCAACTGTCAGCTCCCCAACATACTAACTCCACACAAGCAGGGTTAGCATTGGTTGAAGACAAGTGCACCATCGACGTGCAGTACGCCTTAGTACACAACGCCACCGTGCCCCCACGTGGGCAATGGAGATGAAGTGTCTTGCCCAAGGACACAATATGGTTGCCGCAGGTGGGATTCGAACCGAGGACCTCTCGGCTTGCAGCCTGCACCTCTACCTACTGAGCCACCACGCTCCCCTCGCAATCATGTTTCGATCTGGTAAAAACAACAAGTGATATAACTGTTTTAGTGTCAGAATTGACAATATGATTGGCCCAGAACTCAATTTAAGGGGACAAGTGCCCCCCGGTGACCCTCGGTCTCCAGTTCCTGTGTACATTTTTCAAAGGTATACCAAAATTACTTTGTGAGTGGCGACAAAAATAATATATTTTCAAAAGTGGCAAAGCCTATTCATTAACCCTCAAGTTCTCAGATTAATTTTACATTAACAACTACCATATATACATGAACACAGCTGTAGATGGCTTAACCCTTTACCCAATGAATTGCCCACATCTGCTCGCATAATATGCAAATTCAGCAGCTGAAAAAATATTACTTTTCTACAAATTTCCGCAAATCCATATCATGTGACCCCTCTTTGGAACGAGCTCGTTGAGCTCGTTCCAATGAGGGGCCACATGATATGGTTTTGTTGAAATTTTTTGAAAAAATTTAAAAAATGATATTTAAAATAAGAAATTTTGATATCGTCTGAGTTGGGTGAAGGGTTAACAGTGTTTTTACATCATTGCTGGCTGCCTGGACCGGCTGTCAGCAATGATGTAAAAATGCTGTCATGATGAATGCATCCTACCAGTAAAATAAAGAATAGACTTGGGACAACTATTCCAGAGTGATATAAAAGGGGCAGTTTGTGGCTGTAAAGGGACTTTGAGTGTTAAGCGAATGAGGAAAATACTCACAGTCTTTGAATTTCTTTTTTCACTTCCTTTCCCCTAAAATAAACATCACAGAAACCAATCAACAAATTAGGCCTGTCATTTTCAGGTGAGTGATTGCTCTGATCATCTATAGTCCACCTGATTTTAAAATGAGGAGAGTGGCAAATTGCCACAAAAATAATATAGATATATTATGAGATCCTAAACACTGTGATCGCATGGAAACTCTAATGTTAACATACATACTCTCTTTCAACCTTGATGGTCTGATTTTCATACCTTGTGAGTCAAGTTGCTTATTTTTTTTTAATTGGGGTTTAACAACATTTTCAACAGCCAGGGATGCAAAATGTTGGATTTTTTATGGGTTGAGGAAGCTGAAGTAACCGGAGAGCATCACCGTGCAGCAGTAAGCAACTGTCAGACACCCCAACATAATTACTCTACACAAGCAGGGTGTTCATTAGTTGAAGGCAAGTGGCCCATCGATGTGCTCCCACCTGAATAATCAGGTTTAGGTGCCTTGCTCACAGATACAATGTAGTTACCCCTTTCGGTTTGAAGTCCAGTGCCAAAACCACTGACTCAAGGCAATCCTGTCTAATGGCTTAACAGTGATTTCTATCCATGTCTTGGTTGCCTCTAGAGGTAGCAAGACCTGACTAGAAACCACTATCAAGGTAATTTGATTGTCTACAGAACCACTTCATGATTGTGTACTGAAGGGGTTTATCAAGATCGGATAAAGATCTTTAACCCTAAAAGGCCTATTTCTGACTTTTATGACCTCAGAACAGGTGCCCTTAACATGCCATCATGAGTAGGTCCTGGTGGCAATAAACAAACTACATAGACTGTGCTTTCTAGTCACGTCTTGGCTGCCTGTCAAGGCAGACAAGACTTGACTAGAAATCACTGCTAAGCCAGTGGACTTGTACAGGCTGTGGTCAGGTGTGAATTCAGGACAATCGTCCAGGCCCTCAAGGGTTAACAGTAAAGGCTCTGAATGAATGGGGTATTACAGATAAGTCTGCTGTACATGGTTTGCCATGAAAGTGAAATGACTATTATACTATGGAAGCAGTCAACCTCATGAACCTTTTCGTAGGAGCATATTAGTCACTCTGCTGTGTTCGGCTAATTGGGATAAACTAACGAATTGAGTAAATACACATTCAGCAATTTGTAACATTCTAAATGCAGTGATATAGAGAGTATTCGCTTGACTGGACTGGTTACGTGAAATAATTCATGAGAGGTGAGGGACGTTGTACAAACACGAGTGCGCGAATGCACACAAGTATTTTACAATATAGTCCCTCACCTCGAATGAATTATTTCACGTAACCAGTCCAGTCAAGCGATTATTATGTTTATTACTTTTCATTATTAACAATAATTGTATTATTTAAGCCTTTACCTAACGTAATGGCCAAAACCGGCCAGCGTTATTCTCAAAAATCGCCAATTAATTTTCATTATTTTTTCATTTTTTGTCTCTAAAACATAGGTTATGACCCCTCATTGGAATGAGCTCATTGAGCTCGTTCCAATGAGGGGGTCATAACCTATGTTTTTGAGACAAAAAATGAAAATAATAGTTATTCAAGATTTTTTTTTTGCACGTGTTGTCTGCTTTTCATCTTAGGTAAAGGGTTAAAAAACAAAAAAACAATGAAGTCCCCATTACACCCACGGCAAAGCGTCTTCGTTTGCGCACATGGATACATGACCCAATTGTTGATTGCATAATTCACTTGTGAAGTTAGCGTTTATAATCAAACCCAGAAATCCCAGTAAATCACACTTTGGAAAGTAATAAATAAATATAAGTAATGTCAATACTAGTCATATAGGTGTTTGTATAGTTGAGTTATACGTTAGGGAAATAAGGAAAATATGAAGCGATTGATGGTAACTGTCATCGCTGTTTATCCATTTGGCTGCACATGTGTTTGTTTATTATTCTGTAAATAGAGGCCATGTTAGGACGGGGGCATACATCATCAACATGGGAAAAGCTGATACAGTCTACTGAATACTCCTGTTAAGTGAATATTTTTCAGTGGTAAAGTGAATATCAATTGGTTAATCAAAAATAGAGTGTAATTCATTATAATAATATCTGAATCCTGAACTGTGAAAGAAAGCTGTAGTGTGTGAGAGTTAAAATTGAGAATTATGGATACATGAATTATAATTTGAGAACTTGAGAAGCCTCTCACTAAAATGATTTTTGTTTTTAATCATTAATGGTATGCTTTGCATCTACAGTTTAACCCTTTACCCAACGAATCGCCCTCATCCGCCCACGTAATATGCAAATTCAGCAGCTGAAAATATATTATTTTTCGAAAAATTTCAACAAAACCATATCATGTGACCCCTCTTTGGAACGAGCTCGTCAAGTTCGTACCAAAGAGGGGACACATGATATGGTTTTGTTGAAATTTTTTGAAAAAATTTGAAAAACTATATTTAAAATAATAAATTTTGAAATCGTCTTGCGTTGGGTTAAGGGTTAATCATTTATGTAACACAACTAGCAGATGACAATTGCAACAACATTTCTGAAATAACTACATGTATTTATTTTTTCCCCCAAAATTTAGCTTACCACTGGTCATAATCCACATGTGGGTAGTGATGTCCACACATAGGTTTACCAGGTAATAAAAATCATCAGCAACAAAATTTTAATTAATGAAGCACCGGGTTGTACCCGGTGCTTCATTAATTAAATTTTTGATGATTGTTCCTATAATTAGTGTCTAGAATCTAATATTATTGCATCTATGGCACCCGTGGAAAGTGACCAGTCCACGACGACTGTACTGTATATATTGCCCACCCGTGGAAAGTGACCAGTCCACGACGACTGTACTGTATATATTGCCCACACGTGGAAAGTGACCAGTCCACGGCAACTGTACTGTATATATTGCCCACCTGGAATGTGACCAGTCCATGGCGACTGTACTGTATATATTGCCCACCCGTGGAAAGTGACCAGTCCCTGGCGACTGTACAGTATATATTGCCCACCCGTGGAAAGTGACCAGTCCACGGCGACTGTACTGTATATATTGCCCACCCGTGAAAAGTGACCAGTCCACAGCGACTGTACTGTATATATTGCCCACCCGTGAAAAGTGACCAGTCCACGGCGACTGTACTGTATATATTGCCCACACGTGAAAAGTGACCAGTCCACGGCGACTGTACTGTATATATTGCCCACCCGTGGAAAGTGACCAGTCCATGGCAACTGTACTGTATATATTGCCCACCCGTGGAATGTGACCAGTCCACGGCAACTTTACTGTATATATTGCCCACCCGTGGAATGTGACCAGTCCATGGCGACTGTACTGTATATATTGCCCACCCGTGGAAAGTGACCAGTCCACTGCGACTGTACTGTATATATTGCCCACCCGTGAAAAGTGACCAGTCCACGGTGACTGTACTGTATATATTGCTCACCCATGGAAAGTGACCAGTCCACGGCGACTGCACTGTATATATTGCCCACCCGTGAAAAGTGACCAGTCCACTGCGACTGTACTGTATATATTGCCCACCCGTGAAAAGTGACCAGTCCACGGCGACTGTACTGTATATATTGCCCACCCGTGGAAAGTGACCAGTCCACGGCGACTGTACTGTATATATTGCCCACCCGTGAAAAGTGACCAGTCCACAGCGACTGTACTGTATATATTGCCCACCCGTGAAAAGTGACCAGTCCACGGCGACTGTACTGTATATATTGCCCACACGTGAAAAGTGACCAGTCCACGGCGACTGTACTGTATATATTGCCCACCCGTGGAAAGTGACCAGTCCATGGCAACTGTACTGTATATATTGCCCACCCGTGGAATGTGACCAGTCCACGGCAACTTTACTGTATATATTGCCCACCCGTGGAATGTGACCAGTCCATGGCGACTGTACTGTATATATTGCCCACCCGTGGAAAGTGACCAGTCCACTGCGACTGTACTGTATATATTGCCCACCCGTGAAAAGTGACCAGTCCACGGTGACTGTACTGTATATATTGCTCACCCGTGGAAAGTGACCAGTCCACGGCGACTGCACTGTATATATTGCCCACCCGTGAAAAGTGACCAGTCCACTGCGACTGTACTGTATATATTGCCCACCCGTGAAAAGTGACCAGTCCATGGCGACTGTACTGTATATATTGCCCTCCCGTGGAAAGTGACCAGTCCACGGTGACTGTACTGTATATATTGCCCACACGTGGAAAGTGACCAGTCCACGGCGACTGTACTGTATATATTGCCCACCCGTGAAAAGTGACCAGTCCACGGCGACTGTACTGTATATATTGCCCACCCGTGGAAAGTGACCAGTCCATGGCGACTGTACTGTATATACTGCCCACCCGTGGAAAGTGACCAGTCCACGGCGACTGTACTGTATATATTGCCCACCCGTGGAAAGTGACCAGTCCATGGCGACTGTACTTTATATATTGCCCTCCCGTGGAAAGTGACCAGTCCACGGTGACTGTGCTGTATATATTGCCCACGCGTGAAAAGTGACCAGACCACGGCGACGGTACTGTGTATATTGCCCACCCGTCAAAGGTGACCAGTCCACGGCGACCGTACTGTATATATTGCCCACCTGTGAAAAGTGACCAGTCCACGGCGACTGTACTGTATATATTGCCCACCCGTGAAAAGTGACCAGTCCACGGCGACTGTACAGTATATATTGCCCACCCGTGGAAAGTGACCAGTCCACGGCGACTGTACTGTATATACTGCCCACCCGTGGAAAGTGACCAGTCCACGGCGACTGTACTGTATATATTGCCCACCCGTGGAAAGTGACCAGTCCACGATGACTGTACTGTATATATTGCCCACCCGTGGAAAGTGACCAGTCCACGGCAACTGTACTGTATATACTGCCCACCCGTGGAAAGTGACCATTCCACGGCGACTGTACTGTATGACCTCATCATTGGGATGAGCTCGGAGAGCTCGTGTGAATGATAGGTCATAAGCTATGTTCTTGAAGAAAAAATTTAAAAAGTAATGAAATTTGAATTACGATTTCTGTGAAGTGCATAAACCGAATATGGCCCTTATATTAGGAAATGGGGTTAACCCTTTACCCAACACAGACAATATCAAAATTTATTATTTTAAATATCATTTTTTAAATTTTTCAAAAAATTTGAACAGAGCCATATCATGTGACTGCCTTTGGAACGAGCTCGACAAGCTCGTTCCAAAGAGGGGTCACATGATATGGTTTTGTTGAAATTTTTCGAAAAATAATATTTTTTCAGCTGCTGAATTTCAATATTATGCGGGCGGATGTGGGCGATTCGTTAGGTAAAGGGTTAACATTATCAAAAACATTCAAGGACAATTCCAGGCAAATGACTGAAAGTGAGGTCTTGAAACAACTGCATATTTTGAAAATCAAGGCAAAATTTCAAGGAACATTAGGGTTTCTGAAAACCCCACAGAACAATTGAACCCAGAGAAATATTTTAAAAACTCAAAGGGCTGGGAGGAGGAGGAGGGGGGTTCATTTAACTGGAATTTGCTTAATGAAATAAACCTGTTAACTGAATATAATTCTCAAGCATAAACCCCTTTACCACCCCACTGGTACAAATTTAAGCTGTTGTTTGCATGTAGCTTAGAGAGTTAAAACGCTCTTGAATAAAAAGAAAAGTACTATGCACTGTTGAAAAATTTTTATCTAACAATCAACATGTATTTTGTCTGTATTAACACCGCAACTGTCGCGTATCGGACCCTCTGATACAGATGTTTGTATCTGGGGGTCGGATACAAGCACCTTCCTTTCACGTGAGTTCCATTTTTTTTCTTTTTGTTCTTCCGTATGAATAAATAGTTTTGTTATATATTCGTCTACATTCTTGACTTATCCCCAATATATTGTAAGATAAAATGATTATTACCATTATGTGGATGAACAAAATATGTATCCGAGTCTCGCTCCGGGTTCTAAGGGTAGATCACGACTCGTCTTCGACTCGCCGTGATCTGAGATTAAAACCCAGAGCTCGACTCAGATACATATTTTAAACATCCACATAATGGTAATAATCTCTATTTATCATATGACCCGTCCATTTTGTTCACTTTAAAACATTTGATATTTTGTTTTCATATTAATCAGTGATAAATAAAGCCTTCCGTCAATTTCATTGGTCAATTTCAAAACTAGACAATTTGATTGACTCAACAAAATACAACTGGGCCACATTTTCATAATTTGCATAATTAGAGTTGGGAGCTTTCATTGGTCAATTTCAAAACTGGACAATTTGATTGGCTAAACAAAATACAACTGGGTCACATTTGCATAATTTCAGTAGGGAGAATTTACGTTATCTGTCCTATTTAGGGTGGGTTATATTGTATTAATCTTTTACCTACAAGAAAAACGCCATTCATTTTTTTTTATATTTTCACTTTTTGCTTCCAAAACATAGGTTATGACCCCTCATTGGAATGAGCTTGATGAGCTCGTTCCAATGAGGGGTCATAACCTATGTTTTGGAAGCAAAAAATGAAAATTTTTAGTTATACGAGGATGTTTTTCCAAGTGCCATCTGCAACTCAAGTTAGGTGATGGGTTGAAAAGTCATACTAAGTGGCTAAATTGTGCGTTTGTGTGTCATATGATAAATAGAATATGAAATGAGTGTTTTTCTCATATAATATTTATAAAACCCGTCCGAATTTTCCGTTTGGGCTTGCCAGAGGCTCACCAAAACGGAAAATTCTTAGACTCGTTTCATAAATATTATATGAGAAAGACACTCATTTCATATCCTCTATATATCAGCTGAGATATCAGAAGATCGAAGGTTGTTGTGAAGTTACCGAAGGCTGATATATCAACTGATATGAAACTAATCCAAGTTATAACCTCTTTATTTATTAAACCAAAACAAATAATCATAAAAATTCTCAAATATGTTACAGTTTTCTGACAGTGTTATTGTTTATCATTCTCTTCTCCTAGTCCCGGTATCTAAATATCTTAGGGGAAGCCACAATGTTGGGATAGCTGACCTACCTCTTCTCCATCTTTGACGAATATCAACTTATGACTCTAAATTTTATTTTGCAATGAATTTTTTTCACTGCTTGAATCAGAAATAGCTGAAATAAAATTATGATATTCCTAAATTTGGTATTTAACCAGAAAAGTCATATTTTACAGGATTCTTTAAGGGGAAATTAAGGTAGGAAATGGCTTCTTTTAAGGTGCAATTTCAAATTTTTCTAACACTGGGCCGAACCATGGTTGACCCTGTGTGTCCAGAACCCCATCTGGTATATTTTTACAGTAACTTTTTCTCTTCCAGTCTGCCACTGTTTATTTATTATACCAAATCAAATTACTGTACACATTTTTAGACCTGTTGGAGTTTTCTAACAGTGTTATTGTTTCTCATTATTTTCCCTCAAAGTTTCCTTTTCCCCTCTTGTTAGTTTGGCTATCCGAATGCCTTGGCTTCCCCATTGGGGAAGCTGGGACGTTCGGATAACTAAGGCCTCACAAAGTAGATAATCTGTTTCTCAGGCCATTTTTTGTCAAACTGCATGCGTGCGGGCGGTTTTTTATTTTATTTTTTATTTTTGTAATTATTTCTTTGCCATTAAAAAGTTCATGTTCTTGGTTTGTTTTATGTTTTAGGACCCATAATCTGCTTAAACAGCATGGGTGGTGGTGTATTACGTCCCTTGAGTGCAAGAAGGCTTTGCAATGCTAAAGCATTGCAAAGCCTTCTTGCACTCAAGGGACAATTTTATTAACTTGGGTAAAATATCAGACATAATCAATTCTATTTTGTTTTTTTTAAGTTTGGATAGGTTATAAAAAGAGAGCATGCGGCAGCCAAAAGGACCATGTGGGAGAGCCTGAGAAACAGATTTTTATTTTTTTTAGGCCTAAACTACCATTTGTACCACAAAGATGAATCTTCACTTTAGGCTTGTGATGAAGTTTCTGTACAACTATCTTCTTCCTTCTCTTCATCCACCTAATTAATACAGTGGAACTCTGTTAATTGAATAGCCACTTTGCCGATGAAGATTATTCAATTAACAGGAGTATTCAATTAACAGGGATTGTGTCAATTTCCTGTATTCTAGAGGTAAACTTCGCATTTATTCTATTATATCTTGTTTGACAGAGCTCCTTGAGCTCTGTCACATAAGATATAATAGATTAAATGCCTGTAATGGATGTACTGAGGCTAAATAGGTCTATAAACAAAGGAAAACTTGAGAGAGGCAGGGTAAATTCTCGACAGATTACAAGATTTTTTATTCAATTAACAGGAGTTTACTCTATAACTGGGGAGCACGATGGCTCAGTAGGTAGAGGTGCAGGCTGCAAGCCGAGAGGTCCTCGGTTCGAATCCCACCTGCGGCAACCACGTTGTGTCCTTGGGCAAGACACTTCATCTCCATTGTCCGCATGGGGGCACGGAGGCGTTGTGTACTAAGGCATACTGCACGTCAATGGTGCACTTGTCTTCAACCAATGCTAACCCTGCTTGTGTGGATTTCGTACAGTGGGGAGCTGACAGTTGCTCGCCGTTGCTCGGTGGTTCTCTCCGGGTACTCTGGCTTCCTCCACCCCTAAAACTGTCGTGGTCATGATTAGCCATAGTGCATAAATATGTGACCTTAAACACCACTAAATACTCTATAACCTATATCCAATTAACAGGTCAAATTTGTACTGGAGATATGGTAAATGGTTTTGTGTTGGGAAATTATATTCAATTAACAGGGTTATTCAGTTAAAAGATATCCAATTAAGTGGGCTCTACCGTACTTAATACCATCATTAATTCCTCATCATACAAAAACTCTGCTTCAAACCACTCCACCATGGCTGGTAATGCAAATTGTCCCAATTGCTTTAGACAAATGACTGTGAATGTTTCGATGTAAACAAATTGGTTGCAGCTTGTGATACATCCAGGGAGACAACTCTGGATTGGTTCATATAGGCCAAGATGTGCAGTTTGAAGCTATTGCAACCAAGTTTAACCCCCTGCACACTGTTACCAAAATATCCAGATTTGAAGTAGCCATTTTTCCCATAATGCAAATGGAAATTTAACCAATTCAATCTTGTTTGACAGAGCTCATTGAGCTCTGTCAAACAAGATTGAATTGGTTAAATTTCTACTTGCATTATGGGAAATATTTGCACCCTGAACTTTAGATATTTCGACATGACATCAGTGTGCAGGGGGTTAATTATGGGCAATTACCGGTGGGGGATAGAAAATCATATCTAATAAATACAAGAGATGTGCATCGAAGATTCAAGCATCGAGTTGCCATGGCAATGGGAGGGTGCTGAATGTCCATAATCTGGTTATCAATCATATCACAGTTTTCAAATCTGGAACCTTTTATCAAGTTATAATGCTAACAAGTTCAGAATTCATAAAAACTATTTAAATGAAGCCCATAACTCCATAACAGGAAATCGGACTGGGCCAGTTTCCGAACTTTTTTGAAATATTATTGCAGAAGACCTGTATGGTAACTATTATTCAAACTGAAGAACATTTGTTCAAGTTATTGTGCTAATGAGCTCAAAATTCATAAAAATCGCGACATCGACGCCGTAGCTGCGATGGGTGGTGCAATCTGCAAGTCCAAAAAATATTCTCAGGGGCAATTTACAGGTGATGGTGAAAAAAAAACAAGAAAAATATTTGGAACAACATTTGCATCGGACATGGGCTAGACATGAATGAGATACACTTGCATATCAAATATGAAGTCATTCCACCAGGTAGTTTGAAAGTTATTCTTTTAGAAACTCGTTAGTCACAAAATTCTAAGTTCATCAAGAGCCATAACTCCCAGAAAAATATTTGGGACAACACATGCATTGAACAGTGGCTAGACATCAATAAGATACACTTACATGCCAAATATAAAGTCATTCCATCCAGTATTTCAAAAGTTATTGAGTTTTGAAACTTGTTGGTCACAGACAGACCAGCCGACAGACAGACCGACCGACATTGCCACTTATAGAGCTGATAGTCGCAGCTAAAAATTGACTAATTAAAGCCCATAACCCTGTAACAAAAAATCGGGCTTGGCCAGTTTTCGAACTCACTTGACAAATTATTGCAAAACACCTGCATGGCAAATATTGGTCAAATCGGAGAACATCTGTTCACGTTGTTGCATTAACAAGCTCAAAAATCGTAAAAATTGACTAATGAAGGCCTGCAACTCTGTAACAAAAAATCTGGCCGGACCAGTTTTCGAACTCGCTTGAGATATTAATGCAAAAGACCTGTATAGTAAATATTAGTTAAATCAGAGAATGTTTGTTCAAATTAATTTCAATAAAAGTGTGAGGACAACTGACTGCCCACCCACACATACACCGCACACCCGTAAACCTGCCCGCAAATCCGGACACCCATCCACCCGACTTGATGCACGCTAACCGTCTCCAAATCATAGGTCTCAGTTGTTAACACAACTCGACCAAAAAGCATTTAATCACAGATATCTTGTTTAACAGAGTTCCATGAGGAAAGTGCCTATTCAGTTGTGAGATTTCCTTTACAGAAAGGAGGAGTTTTATTAATATACTTACATGCTTTGATTAACAATCATATGCTTCTCCATCCAGCCAATAGCAAGAGAATTTTCATTGGTTGTGGCACAACTAATAAAACACTCTAGGTACTGTGAAAACATAACTAAAATAGAGAAACCAAAATTACTGAAACTTGATAATACAGTTAAAACTAGAAGTCCTGTCACGAATAGTGCGCTTATCTAGGCTTAACTGCGCGTTGGGATTGCGCGCAATTGCCATATCGAATGGCATCCAAAGTACGGCAATTTCTCTTGGTTACTCAAAGCAAACACATGCAATGTTTCTGCCAATGGACCTCCGGGTTACCCGGAGGTCCATTGGCTGAAACATTGCTTGTGCACAGGCCATATGTACAGAATTTGATAGCTTTACTTGGGCCTTAACGCGTATATCAACAGGCATATCAACGTGCTATTTGTGCGCATTTCATGACAGGACTTCTAGTTTTAACTGTACTGGCTTCAGCTTTGGGCTAAAAGAGATGGATTTGGTTGTCGGTTAATCCCTCACTGAAACTGAAACCCCATTGTAGAACATATTTAACACTTCCAGGATGCATTGGTGCATCACATGCTAATAATTCAGTAACAACATGGTTTACTTGGTTCACAGTGCCAGTGCTCAAAATAACTTTTTTTCTTTGCGTAGCAAAATGCTACAAATTTCCAAAAAATGAATAGCATTTTGTAAAAATTACATAGCTATTTTTGTATACCAGAGTTATGTTATGCTGTTTTGTATTGAATTCTTCTAAGTAGATAGAATAGTTTCATCCATTCTGGGCATTTCCAAATGATCTGTAACACCTGAAACATTTACTATGTGTTTTTTAACTGAACTGCCTTTAAGGGTTGCATGGACTTGGATATTTTCAAATAGTGTCTTGGTTGATCAATAGAGTTCTCAAAATTGAAGTTGTGATTTTTAATTTGATGGGCTTGAAGTTATTTTTAATGTACATTTTATGCAAAATGTTGTAAAAACAGGAAGAATTTAAACCAATAGAATTCATCTTACATATGAAGTTGCTAATGATGCTTGGTGGAGAGTTAATCTGGTTTATGCCTGGAACGTTCCACAATGAGAAGTAAAGCATCAGTGAACTAGTTTTCAAATTTGTTTGCAAATCTTCATTTACATTTTGAGATATAAGATAATCAACTGCAGCCTAATAGGCTGCAGTTGATTATCTTGTATCGCAAAATGCTATACATAATTGAACATTGCGTAGCTTTTTGCAAGTTTTGCATAGCAAAAAGCGACGCGACACTGCTTATTTTGAGCCATGCACAGTGCACCAATACTACATAACATCTTCTATACACTCTCAGTCTGTCATGTGTAATTTCTATTGTGCATAGGGAATATTTATTTATTTAATATTTATTAATGTTTAAGGTCACATATTTATGCACAATGGCTAATCATGACATTGACAGTTTTACGGAGGAAGCCGCAGTACCCGGAGAGAACCACCGAACAACGACGAGCAGCTGCCAGCTCCCCAACATCGTAACTCTGCACTGCAGCACAGGCAGGGTTAGATTGGTTGAAGACGTGCATACCATCGACGTGCAGTACGCCTTAGTACACGGCATCATTGTGCCCCCACGCGAGCAATGGAGTTGAAGTGTCTTGTCCAAGGACACAACACAGTTGCCGCAGGTGGGATTCGAACCGAGGACCTCTCAGCTTGCAGCCTGCACCTCTACCTACTGAGCCACCGCGCTCCCCACATAGGGAATATATGCAGCTTGATACATTTTGGGGGGGGGGGGGGGCACAGTTTGATGTATACACAAAAAGGTTAACCCTTTACTCAATGCATACATTATCAAAAATTTTCATTTTAATTATGTTTTTTTACATTTTTCCAAAAAATGTCCTCAAAACAATGACATATGACCCCTCATTGGAACATGCTCAATGAGCTCATTCCAATGAGAGATCAAATGATATGGTTTTGTGGAATTTTTTTTTTTTTTTTCATTTCCTCAATTTGTAAATTACACAGGCAGATGTGGCCAATTCATTAGGTAAAGGGCTAGTGGCTTGCAGTATCTTCCAAAAATACTTTGAAATCATAAGACTTTGAAATTTTACCATTCCAGATAGATGTATATTTATTTTTATCATATGACTCGTCTGCATTGTTCACTTTAAAACATTTGATATTTTGTTTTCATATTAGTCAGTGATAAATAAAGCCTTCAGTCCATTTCATTGGTCAATTTCAAAACTAGACAATTTGATTGGCTGAACAAAATACAACTGGGCCACATTTTCATAATTTGCATAATTAGAGTTGGGAGCTTTCATTGGTCAATTTCAAAACTGGACAATTTGATTGGTTAACAAAATACAACTGGGTCACATTTGCATAATTTCTGTAGGGAGAATTTACGTTATCTGTCCTATTTAGGTGGTTTATATTGTATTAATCTTTTACCTCCAAGAAAAACGGCATTCATTTTTTTTTTATATTTTCAATTTTTGCTTCCAAAACGTAGGTTATAACCCCTCATTGGAACGGGCTCAATGAGCTCGTTCCAATGAGGGGTCATAACCTATGTTTTGGAAGCAAAAAATGAAAAATTTTAGTTATACGGGGATGTTTTTTCCAAGTGCCGTCTGCAACTCAAGTTAGGTGATGGGCTAAAAAAGTCATACTAAGTGGCTAATTTGTGTGTGTGTGTGTGATATGATAAATAGAATATGAAATGAGTGTTTTTCTCATAAAATATTTATGAAACTCGTCCGAATTTTTCGTTTGGGCTCGCCAAAACGGAAAATTCTTAGACTCGTTTCATAAAAATTATATGAGGAAAACACTCATTTCATATCCTCTATGTATGTATTTGCAACAAAGCATGATTATAATATAGGGTCTGCTTATTATGTCCCCGACATCCCAAGGAAGATTCGGGATATCTAGTGAAGCCCTCCATTCATCCGTCCATCTGTTGTCCGTCCATTCTGGGTCAGAATTTTTACTGGATTGGTGTCAAGAGTCCAAATTTTTAGGCCAACGTCAATTTTAAAGTAGAAAATTGGAAACTCAAGTTTCCAGTTGGAAATAAAAGATCAAAATTTATCATCATTAAGTTGGAATTTTAATATTTTTCAAGAACAATGCTAATTTATTGAATTTCCAACTATTTGATTTTCTGATTTTTGACCTCAGAATTTCCAACTATTGAAAAAAATTCTCCGAGCTGGGGCAGGGGGACCCCCCCCCCCCCCACACACACACACACCCTGACACCACATCCCTGCTTGTATTCCACATTCACCCAAAAAAAAATGAAAAAAAAAATTTCTTCAAAACTTCAGCAAATTTACCTTGTCGAACCCAATCAGAATGACCTTGATATCTGGTAAATGCTGCATTCTTATATCTTCCAGCTATAATGTCTGATAATTGGACATTAAGACAAGGTTCTGAAATAAAAAACAAATTGCAAAGATTAAAAGATGTGAAATATTTTGAAGTTTTGATTTTTGAGTCACAATTCCCTTGAACAGCAAGATACTAGCATTCAGACTTTAATATTATGGCCTAAAAAAGTTATAAATCAGCCTAGTGTGGGCATACCTATGATCAACAAATATTATTTATGAATATTCTCGTATGGATTGATGGACGAATGCACAGATGGCAATCCAGTATACCCCCCACCCCCCTTCCATTTCTTCGAAAGTTTTCTACAATTTCCAAAAATTTCTAAGTCAAAAGGTATGGTAAATTGTTTGGTGTTTAGAAGTTTTATGCAATGAGGCAGAAGCCTTTGTCATAGGCAAACTGCATACCATATTTCACTGAAATCCGATAACACCATTCCAGTATGCCCCCTCCCCCACCCCTCTCCCCCATTTTCTTCAAAGTTTTCAAGAATTTCCAACAATTTCTAAGTCAAAAGGTATGGTAAATTGTTTAGTGTTTGGAAGTTTCATGCAATGAAGCAGAAGCCTTTGTCATAGGCAAACTGCATGCCATATTTCACAGAAATCCAATAACCCATACCTAAGATACAGGCTGAACAGACAAATAATGTTTATTTCCAACAATTTCTAAGTCAAAAAAGGGAGATAACTCTAAAAAAGGAGAATGTGAGAAATATCGTTGAATCCTTTTTTTAAAGCCTATACCATAAGCAGTGATCATGGCAAATTTCATTGTAATATAACATTCTATACCTGAGATACAGGCTGAACAGACAAAATTTGGCTCACACGGACACAACTTCTAAGTGAACAAGTAATAAAAAAAAATAATAATAAAAAAAAAATAACTAGTGTGGGCATACCTATGACCAACAAAAATAATAATTTACTTAAGTTATGAATATTCTCGGACGGACTCACACATGGACACACAAACGGACCAACGGACAGAGAGTTGCACGGATGGACAGATGTATGTAATCCAGTATACCCACATTTTTTTCGAAAGTGGGGGTATAATTACCTCCGCATATGAAAGAGCACCTGTACACTGCTTTAGGAGATAGTACTCATGATCCTTAATAAAACCAAATTACTTTACACGAAAAATTTTACAGGATAAAAAGAATTAAGACACAAAAAACATAACCTTAACTTTAATCAGTCAGTTGAATCCATTTAAGAACCAAAGAGGGTCAAAGGTTAAAAAAAATGGAAGAAAACCTATTAAAAATTATTGAATTTTGAATAATGAAGCAATAAAAAAACTTCAACTCAGTATAAAAAAAAAATGTAACTTGAAACATTAACCTCAAATACAAATGTTCAACTCTTAACTCGATAGTATTTTTAAAAATATTTTTATCAAATGTAGTTATGGCTGCTGTGAAGCAGCCATGACTAAATTTGCTAAAAAACTTTTGAGAAAAACTACTCAACAAATCATCTGTCAAAAAGTTGATTAAATTTACAGGGGAACATTTGTTTACAATACCAAAATTATACTTCTTCTAATGGTAGGAGATTTGCTGCCCTGGGCGGGAATATCTGCTAACAGGATGCAAGGAGTTAAAGACTGAGAGATGGATTGGCAGAAGCAGAGATGCAATGTCATACCCCAAAGCATCACTATAAAAGTCAGGATAAAAATTACATATAGGATAAATAGGTACTAGGGTCGGTAAAAAAATTTAAACCACAATTTAAACCATGAGGCTCTGCTGAGCGGTTTAAACCCTTATTCAAAAGTGGTTTAAATCTGATTACCGGCTCTAGTACCTATTTGTTTTATATATACCATGCTCTTAATAAATAATTGACTTTGTCACTTAAAATGGAGAAAAAACAATATTTTTGATTAGCAGATGAGAAAACACATGGGCTTGTTTTATTTACGTTTGCGCTGGTGAGCAGTACTTCCGGCTGCATGTGAATGCTTGATTTGAATTTACCTTGCTTTTTCAGTCAAATTATTTTTAACAATTCTTAAATTTTATTTTAAATGTTTAATTGTAGGCATTTTAAACTTATTACGTCATTGCACATAGTAGATGGTACCACAAAACATTGCATGTTTGAATGAAACATCGCAAAGTGTGAATGTATCAAAGTCAACAAATTGGGTCATGTCCAAGGTCAATGTATGTACTTCCTACTATAGGTGTAAATTTTTGTAATAGATTTTCCACTGAACACGTTTTAACTGCAGTAGAAGCTTCACACCGGTAGTGGGGTTAAAAGCTAAAATTTAACAAACAGACTTTTCACAGGAAGTAATATCGGCGAGCATGGTATAATTTTCTTTCTACTGATACACAGACAAAGTTAAAATAAGTTATCTCCCCCTACATGTATAGTATATAAGGAGATTTAATACCTGGATGTAGGTTTTTAAACACCGAGCCGCAGGCAAGGTGCTTAAATGAGACATCTGGGTATTAAATTTTCATATACCATACATGTTGACAGAGATAATGTTTTTGTTCCGTTTGAAACACAATAGAAACATAGTGGAGAAAAATTTGTGGACGTGTTTCTCACGCTTTGTAAAAAGTTGGACCAAATTCGTGAATAACTTTTGTTTTTACAAACATAGAGTTACATCCCTTGGGTCATTAAGGAAATGTGTAAACAGTATTTTGTTTACATATAGTCCCCCGAGTTCCAATGTGTTCTATGTGCCTATCGGCACACATAACACATTGAAACTGAGGGGACGATATTTGCTCTTATTTTATTTTTCTCAAGTTGTTTCATTTAATTATTCACCTATTTAATTTATAACAGCAAAATATGATCGAATTGTCAGAAATCTGATAATATTTGTGACTATTTTCAGGTTTTTTGGTTTGATTTTTATACAGAGGCGAGTGAATGCGAAAAGCTTCCATTGAAACCATATATCCCTGATGTTTCGTGTGCACTTATACCCAGGATGTTGCATGCTCTCATATACCTCAGATGTTGGGTGCATCCCTGTCATGACTATTTGTCCAAGGCATTCTGACCAATCAAAAGACAGAATTTATTGGGATATAGTGACAAACATATTTACCAAGATCTCCTTAGCAGAAGTATGAGAATAAGTGTTTGAAGTAATACACAAGTGAAGTGCTGGTTACTGAAGATAATTAAGTGAAAAAGAGAAAAATAATAAACTTTTAAGGCAAATTAATTAAAGGCAAAACACTCATTTAATTCATATAAAAAGTTTTTAAAAAAGTGTTATTTCCATAAAAAAAATAAAATTTACTAAACTCAAGAGGTAAAGCAAAAAAGTGCCTCTGCTCACCCACAAAAACTTTAAAATTTACCTGTTAAATCACTACCAAAGTTAACGCATAAAACTTGTCAGAACAATTAGCGAAAAAATTGTCATTATTTTTTATATTTTTTCCCCCAGTTTTTTGCTTCAGAAACATATCGGTAGCTTTTGACTCTTCACTGAAACAAGCTCATTGTGCTCATTCCAATGAAGAGTCACAAACTATGTTTTTGAAGTAAAAAATAATTTTTGTAATTATTCAAGAAATGATTTTGCAAGTTTCATCTGCTATTCATACTAGGTGAACAGAAAGGATTAAATAATTAAAGTAGAAAAAACATGAGATCAATAATTAAACCGAAGGTCAAAGGTTGATGTGAAGTTACCCGGGGCTGATATTTCAGCCGATATGAAACTAACCAAGTAATAACCTCTTTATTCAGGGCATTTAATTAGGTAAATTTGCCTCGGTAAAAGAATTGCCTAGGAAAATGGTTTTTCCTCGGCAAAAAAACCCATTTGCTTAGGCAATTTTGAATAAAGTAAATTATGGTTTATATATTAGTTCAAGAAACATTAAATAAAAAAAAAATTGGGTTCAATGGTTTATTACACACCACAGTTGCCTGTCAAATAAACAGATTATGAGATGTCAAGAAAACAATTGTTTTCAGTACGTTCAGTGGATTTACCTCAAATCACAACGACAGTGAAACTTATGTTTAGAATAAATAGTGATATACAAGCATAAAAATCGACCTCAAAATCAATTTTTAATGTAATAATCCTTTGAGTTTGGTGTTCCCTATAGGAAATGTGCTTAAAAATCATGAAAATGCTCAGGCAAATTTATTGCCTTGGAAAACAGATTTTAGGTCGGCAATACATATTGCCTAAGGTTATTTAAATGCCGTTTATTTATTAAATACAATGGAGCCCACTTAATTGTATATCTATTAACTGAATAACCCTGTTAATTGAATATAATTTCCTAACACAAAACCATTTACCATATTTACCATACCGTCATTACAAATTTGAGCTGTTAATTGAATATAGGTTATAGAGTAAACTCCTGTTAATTGAACCTCTTGAGAAATTATCCTAACTCTCCCCAGGTTTCCTTTGTTTATAGACCTATTTGACCACCAATGCAGGCATTTAATCTATTATATCTTGTTTGACAGAGCTCAAGGAGCTCTGTCAAACAAGATACAATAAAATAAATGCTAATTTTATCTCTAGAATACAGGAAAGTGGCACAATCCCTGTTAATTGAATACACTTGTTAATTGAATAATTTTCATTGCCAAAGTGGCTACTCAATTAACAGGGTTCCACTGTAATTACAAAATGTTCTCAGAGCTGTTACAGTTTTCTGATAGTGTTATTGTTTCTCATTCCTTTCATAAAGTCTGAAGTTTCCTCCTCTCCCAATTCAGCTATCTGAACATCATGGCTTCCACAGTGGGGATGCCACAATGTTCAGATACCTGAACTATCTCTTATCTCACTTCCACGAATCTCCACTTACGACTCAGTAAATTGAATTTTGGATATAACTTCTTTTTTCTCTTCATCCACCAAAACCTTTGTTATTGCCATCATTAATTCCTCACCATACAATCACTACTCCCTTTTGCCTAGTACAGTGG
The DNA here is from genome assembly GCA_031216915.1 of Pictodentalium vernedei. Classification (NCBI taxonomy): domain Eukaryota; kingdom Metazoa; phylum Mollusca; class Scaphopoda; order Dentaliida; family Dentaliidae; genus Pictodentalium; species Pictodentalium vernedei. Next base: position 27,423,538 of record CM062292.1, on the reverse strand, counting down.
AACCCTGTTAACTGAATAGCAACTTTGCCAATGAAAATTATTCAATTAACAGAGTATTCAATTAACAGGGATTGTGCCACTTTCCTGTATTCTAAAGATAAACTTAGCATTTATTCGATTATATCTTGTTTGACAGAGCTCCATGAGCTCTGTCAAACAAGATATAATAGATTAAATGCCTATATTGGATGTACTGAGGCCAAATAGGTCTATAACTAAAAGAAAACTGGGGAGAGTCAGGGTAATTTCTTGACAGGTTACAAGATTTTTTATTCAATTAACAGGAGCTTACTCTATAACCTATATTCAATTAACAGGTCAAATTTGTACTGGAGGTATGGTAAACGTTCTGTGTTGAGAAATTATATTCAATTAACAGGGATATTCAATTAAGAGATATCCAATTAAGTGGGCTCCACAGTAATGGCAATTTTACTGATTACTTTCAACGAATAACTCTGAACGAGACCAGGTCAGCAATATTTTAATTAATGAAGCACCAGGTTGTCCCCAGTGTTTCATTAATTAAATTTTTGTTGATTATTCTTATAATTAGTGTTTGGAATATAATATTATTGCCGCCGTGGAAATATTGCCCAACCGTGGACAGTGACCAGTCCACGGCGGTTGTACTGTAGCTTGGTTCAAATAAGCCGAGATCAGTTATTTATTTATTTATTGGTGTTTAAGGTCACATACTTATGCACAATGGCTAATCATGACCATGACAGTTTTACAGGTGGAGGAAGCCGCAGTACCCGGAGAGAACCACCGAGCAACGGCGAGCAGCTGCCAGCTCCCCAACATCGTAACTCCGCACTGCAGTACAGGCAGGGTTAGATTGGTTGAAGACATGCGCACCATCGGTGTGCAGTATGCCTTAGTACACGGCGTCATCGTGACCCCATGTGGACCATCAGGCTTAAGTGCCTTGCCCAAGGTCACACTGCAGGAGTCCAAATCGATCGCTCAGACGGTCACCCATCCAAGGACTAAGCTGAGATCAGTGTCAGATCAGTCAAGTCTGAAGTCATATCAGCCAAGCTTGATAATGGGCAATTCTATGAAAGAAAATCATGTAAAATAAACAACTGAAGTTAGTGTGTAGAAATACAAAAAATAACTGAAAATTTATTACACAATCAAAGGCCACATCTGTGACCTTTCCACGACGACCGTACTGTAGGATTAAATTATAACTAAACCTCCCCACAAAGGCAAGATGGGGGCTCAGACAGAACCAAGTTCTCAGGCAACCAGTCTAATTCTCTAAGAAATTTGATGTTGTTATGGCCTGGAACCAGTCTAGCCCTCAAACAAGTCATTGGCTATATTACAGTTGAAACAAGAAGTCCTGTCATGAATAGTATGCTTATCTAGGCTGAATTGCGCATTGGAATTGCACGCAATTGCCATATCGAATGACATCCAAATCACAGCAGGTTCTCTTGGTTACTCATAGCAAACACATGCAATGTTTCTGCCAATGGACCTCCGGGTTACCCGGAGGTCCATTGGCTGAAACGTTGCCTGTGCACAGACCATATGAACAAAATTTGATAGCTTTACTTGGGTCATAACGCGTACATTAACGCGCATATCAACGTGCTATTTGTGCGCATTTCGTGACAGGACTTCTAGTTTTAACTGTAAGATTCACTCATCTGGAATATTCCAGTTGGTTGGAAAAGTGAATCTATGGTTCACTTTTCCGACAAACTGATACATTTCAGACGACAGAACCTGGAAAATTTCATTACGATTCAATTTCTGTGAATCAAAGCTAGAAATGTTGCTCAATCGAGATCTGATTTGATCGTCATTTCCATGACATTATAATTAGAAAGGAAGACTTACCACGACCATAGGAAACTTCCACAAGTTATTTTAATATCTTGGTGTTTTCATGTAGAATTAAATACTTATTGATTGGAATATAGTGGAACCCTGTTAATTGAATAGCCACTTTGCCAATGAAAATTATTCAATTAACCAGAGTATTCAATTAACAGGGATTATGTCACTTTCCTCTATTCCAGATATAAACTTAGCATTTATTCTATTATATCTGGTTTGACAGAGCTCCATGAGCTCTGTCAAACAAGATATAATAGATTAAATGCCTATATTGGATATACTAAGGCCAAATAGGTCTATAAACAAAGGAAAACTGGGCAGTGTCAGGGTAATTTCTCGACAGAGTGCAAGATTTTTTATTCAATTAACAGGAGTTTACCCTATAACCTACATTCAATAAACAGGTCAAATTTGTACTGGAGTTATGGTAAATGGTTTTGTGTTGGGAAATTATATTCAATATATACAGTACGTGGAGAGTGTATTATCGCTGAATCACCCACAGAGTGGAGATTCCACCCAAGTAATAATTGCAAATTTGTTGCAAAGCATAACCAGCACAAGAAAAGTTTCAGCCAATGGACCTCCGGGTTAAACCCAAAGGTCCATTGGCTGAAACATTGCTTGTGTTTTTTGTCGATATGTACAAAATTTGAAAGTTATAGTTTGGGTGATAACTCCACTCTGCAGGTGATTTAGTTACAATTCACTCTCCTCGTACTGTACAATTAAGAGATATCCTATTAAGTGGGCTCCACTGTATCTATAAATGCAACAGGAAAGAAAACTCTATATCTTTATAAGTAAAGGCACATCACATAACAACAACAGGTGCCTGTGAACAAATTTTCACAAAAAGTGGGTGGAGACCATAACAGTGTCAAATTCTGAACAGAATTAGACGGGTGGACAGAGTGCTTGACCAGAACAAGAAGAAATTAGTGTTTTTGCCTTTTTTCAGAGTTTTTCTAATCAGACAAAAATGTGTATTTGACATTCCAACAAAGCAATTTTTCTACTGAATAACTTGGTACACATAAATAATACTCTACATAATACCATAGCATATTGTTTTCTATTTGATGTCATGAGCAACTGACTCACAAGTCTGGTGAGTATTATCCCACAACAAGGCTCATTTGATTTTCCACAAACACTTTTGAATAACTAACAAGTGCACTGTCAGTGGTGGATCAATATATGGCCACCTATGAAGAAATTGCACTTGTGAAGAAATTTTTAGTTGAACGAAAGGTCAATAATTCCTTAAAAAATAATTGTACATTCCTGGCTTATGACCCATTAAACTTGAATATATTGTTTTCAAGTTATTGGGTGGAGAATCAAAAGTCACCAAAATTCCCAGGTGGTTGCCATGGCGGCAATATTGGACAAGCTAGAATGCTGGTTATCGAAAGGAACCATCCTCCAGGCATGACTTATCAACCATAAAAAAACAGTATCTGTTGGATGTATTGTTTTCAAGTTATAGCATGGACAAATAAAAGTTAACGGACAGACAGACGGACATGGACAGATGCACACAGACTGACGGACAGTGATGCTGGTTATTGAAGGGAACCATCCTCTAGTCATGACTATTCAACCATAAAAAACAGTATCTGTTGGATTATTGTTTTCAAGTTATCGAGTGGACAAACAAAAGCTAATGGGCGGATGGACGGACATTATTACAAATGGCTAGTTATGTGGCTATTTTATGGACATGTTAGGTGGCTAACCTAAAACACATGTCCAACATAATAAAACAATTTTTTGGGGGGAAAATGTTTGGGGGGTCAGCTAACCCTAACCCTACCCTTTACTGACCCTAACCCTACCCACACCTAACCCTAAACTAACCCTAGCCACATAACTCTAACACCCCTTCACAGACCCCCACCCCATCCCTAAACCCCACCCAAGAATGCCCTAACCCTACTCTACACTTATCCAACCCCCCCCCCCCCCCACCCCCCAATAAGAGATTCTGTTACGTGGCTAGCCACGAAACAGACTTTAACCACATAAGTATCCTGTTTTACTAACTCGTAGCCACATAAGTAGTCATTTGTGTGTGCAGATGGACAGGCAGGCAGACAGATGGACATTGCCATACCATAATATGGCCCGCTCATATGGGCAGCCGTATAAAAATTTAATGACCAACAGATTTCAGTTTGAATCAGGCAGAGTTTTGAATTTAATCAATTGGAATCTTAAGTTGAAGATATCGCATCATCTTCCAATAGGGATCTGCGAATCACATATTTCTTTTCGAATCGAATCTCGAATCGAATCGTGTCTCTGATATCGACATCGAATCGAATCCTGAATCGAATCTTAAAAGACAAGTTATTTCATATTGCATCAAACGGAAGTTACGGAACAGTGTGATGACCCTTACGTGACGGAGTGAACACTTTAAACACCAATAACTAAATATTCTCTGTAGCACCGTCGCTGAAACAGCAAGGCCTATTGTCCATAGTTTTAGTTTTTGAAGGCCTAACTTGTTACTATTCACATTCTTAAGAACGTGAATAGTAACAAGTTAAGCCTTCAAAAACCAAAACTATGGATAATGTTCTGGGCCAAATTCACACCTTACCTAACAATTAAACATTGTCAATTACTCAAATAAATAGGAATTGAGCCTACATGAATGAATTTTCTAATGACAGTTTTATCCTATTTTTGTTGGAAATGTAACAAATTGAAGTTAGTATGAGAGATTCGAAAAATTCGAATCCTGAGACTGATTCGGGATTGATCTTGAAGCATACGTATGGTATCGATATCGAATCGAATCTCGAATATTCGCAGGACCCTATCTTCCAACCATATTTATTACATGCCTGTTACTTTTCCTCCAGTCCCATATTTACAAATCCATAAGTAACACATGTTCCATATGGACTTCTGTTGATGGACTATTTATAAACCTGACATCATGGATCCATCAAATGAACTTAACTCCACCTATTTTTGAAATTGGCGAAATGTCGCATTCTGACCCAGATCGATTCGAAAGATGTGGTGACAGACGATAAATCAAATGTCAACTGGAAAAACAGCAAAGAGTTTTCAAGTTTGAAATTTTCGGTGTGTGATGTTTGAATATTTAAATTAATGGATTCTATGTCATAGAGGCATGTAATAAACACACAACACCATGATGTATGAATGCATTTGTGAATACGGTAGTCATTCCATCATGGAAATATAGAACTCCAGATTGCACCTGTCATTTTAACCTTCTGCACTGGCACTTATGCCATATTGACAAATGCATTCATACATCATGATGTTTTGTGTATATTTTTCGGATCATCATTCAAGTATTGTATTGTCTACTGATCGGGCAAGTTAATTCAAAAAGTGGAATATTCAAGAACAGAATCCAAGGAGTGAAACCTTCTTGAACTCTTCTTCTATCATCAGGTCTCCTGAACAGGACACTTGATAACAGAAGAGTTTAACTAACCCTTTACCCATTGAATCGCCCACATCCGGCCGCGTAATATGCAAATTCAGCAGCTGAAAAAATATTATTTTTCGAAAAATTTCAACAAAACCATATCATGTGAGACCCTCTGGAACAAGCTCATCGAGTTCATTCCAAAGAGGGGTCACATGATATGCTTTTGTTGAAATTTTGAAAAAATTTACAAAATGATATTTAAAATAGTAAATTTTAAAATCATCTGCATTGGGTAAAGGGTTACGAGAAAACATTTCGACGATTCAAAAATTTCCAAATCAGAGTGATTTGAATTGAACTGAATTGAATCACTGAAATGATTTTGATCCAAATTATCTTCAAAGATACGCATGGCCCTGTAAAATTTTTCCTTTTCTCCAGTCCAATGAGGTGCAAATATCTATATTTTTCGACAAAATTTGCAAAACAGGTATCAATTTTTATAAGCATCGTTGGATGGATATGGTCGTTACAAATATTTCTTTAGGAGATGCTTAGTTATGAGTTTGTCAGAGCTCATGATATCAATAACTACAGCAAGAAGAACCTGCTTTACACAAATACATAAATCCACACAGGTGTTCTGAAAAAAGCCGAGACTGTTAAATTAATGTATAAAGAACATGTAATAAATAAAACTGTTCTACCGTGTGCTGAAATAATAAATAGTGAAATACAGACTTGTACTATCAAATAAAACAAGCTAACTATTGGTATGTCATTGACAAGTGTCAAATAAAAGCAATATGAAATTGAACTAATTCTACATAAATGAGACAAGAATCCCTTAACACTTTACCTAACAGTTTTGGGAATAAACAACATCAATTTCCATCATAATTTATGACATGTCTTTATATTTTCTTGCAAACCGTATTAAAAAATTATTATAAATTTCCTCACTTGACTCCAAATAATGCATAAAATTGGAGATCAGCAAAAATGTCTCTTTTTAAAATAAAGTGATTACATCATACCCAGCAGGTTACACTATTTAACATTGCGGTAATTTACAGCAAAATATTTCACAATGCTTTTCTACAGTCAGTCGCCATAGACTGGTCGTAATCCATGCATGGGCTGTGATGTCCACGCATGCATTTACAAGGAAATAAAAATCAACATCAACAAAATTTTAATTAATGAAGCCCCGGGTTACACCCGGTGCTTCATTAATGAAAGTTTTGATAATAATTATCCCTATAATTAGTGTTTGGAACATGACATTACTGCATCCTTGTAAATTTTGCCCACACGTGGAAAGTGACCAGTCCACAGAGACTCTATTGTACCATCTCTGTTCTTACCACTCTGCCATGTCGATTACATCTTAACAGAATTTCCAACAAAAAATAACAAAAACTAACGTTCAATCTTGCTTTAGCACTCTATTTATATTTGGATAGAATTCACATCCTTCGAGTCGAGTTAGTCTTGAAAATTTGTCAAGTTTGACTGGCAAAACTTGCAGAATCAGAATTCAATTTAAGTTGCATTTATTTTGTCATAACCTCCAGTTCATTCACACATTTTTCAATTAAGTAAGCCCCAGGTCACCTAAACAATCATTTGTGGTTTATTTCTGGACATGAATCTCAAAGGTGCTGCCGAGTCAAGAAAAGATACTGATAATATTTGCAAAAGGAACAGCCAGGAATTCAAACCCTGACAAGAAAGTTCCTTCCACAACAACCTCTACACAAATCTATACTGAAATAAGAAAAACTGTGACCGCTTGGCCACTGATGCCCCCGAACCCATGCCCTAAGTGCCAATTTCATAAAACAAAAATGTTAACATTTGTTGAATTAGTTGCTTAAAAAATAAAGAACTCTCAGGAAATACCTTGGGCAGATATGCAAGATATACAGATATGCAAATGACATGGACATGTTATGTCACTTTAAAATTAAATAAAATGTATCTTATCTGACAGAGATTAAAGGGTTAATGGGATGATGCATATAAAATTTTCGTGCCCTGTTACCCCCCAGGTAAAAAATCGCGACACCGACGCCGTAGCTGCGACAGGTGGTGCAATCTCACAAAATTCTAAGTTCATCAAGGGCCATAACTCCAAGAAAGATATTTGGAACAACACATGCATTAAACAGTGGCTAGACATCAATAAGATACACTTACATGCCAAATATAAAGTCCTTCCATCAAGTATTTCAAAAGTTATTGAGTTTTGAAACTTGTTGGTCACAGACAGACCGACATGAAACTGGTTGGTCACAGACAGACCGACACAACACATGCATTGAACAGTGGCTAGACATCAATAAGATACATTTACATGCCAAATATAAAGTCATTCCATCAAGTATTTCAAATGTTATTGAGTTTTGAAACTCGTTAGTCATAGACAGACCGACATGAAACTCGTTGGTCACAGACAGACCGACAGACAGACAGACGGACAGACAGACCGACAGACAGACCGACATTGCCACTCATAGAGCTGCTTGACCTTTGTCATTCGGACCTGGTGGTCCTGCACAACACACTTTCCCTTTGTCCATTACTCTTGCATGGAGATTCGTGAAAATCCACCCAGCCATTATAGAGTTATGACAAAGACACTATTTATCACACAGACAGGCAAAATGTTTCAAAGATTAGAGATTTCAGAATTGTGTGACCTTGTCCTTTGTCGTATTGACCTGCTGGTGATGCACAGCATACCTTCCCTTTGTCCTGTGCCCGTGTATACAGTTTCAGGGAAACTCACCCAGCTATTACAGAGTTATGTTTCTAGATGGACAAACAAAATTTGACAGACAGATTTTTTCTAAGAATGGAGTTTTTATAATCATGTGACTGAAGGCTGAGTATACTTTATGCTTCAGTATAGTTTTAGCAGGGGGTTCGAATCCAAGGCATTCCTCTTTCAAAAAATAGCTTTTGACCTCTCACTGGAGTATGCTTTGAAATAACCAGCGAATGATTGTTTAGGTTATGTGGAGGTTAGTTCAGCTGAAAAATAGGTTAACCTTTACCCAACGTAATGACGAAAACCAGCCAGCACTGTTCACATAAGTCACCATTCAATTTTAATTTTTTGTCTCGAAAACATGGCTTGTGACCCCTCATTGGAACGAGCTCATTGAGCTCGTTCCAATGAGATGCCATAAGCTATGTTTTTGACGCAAAAATGAAAATAAATTAGTTATTCGGGAATTTTATTTGCAAGTGTCATCTGCTTTTCATTCTAGGTTAAGTGTTAACAAACTACAGCTTTTGACAAAATAATATACCATAAATAAAGTTCCTATTCCTGCATGTTTGCCAGTCAGAATTGACAACATTTTGGGACTAATTCGACACATAGTTTGTGCAATGTATCCACATATAAATAGAATGGCATGCTCTTTACATCTTAACAGAATTATGACAAAATAGATGGCAACAACTGACACAGGATTTTGCAAAAGCAAGATCATGTGTTAGTTGCTGCTTTTTATTCTGGTAGAAATTCTGTTAATACATAAATGGCATGGCTGGCATAGTAAAAAAAGAGATGCGCCACAGCACTTTTCTCCTATTGGTTACTATGGTTACTACCATGCTATATAGTATAACCTGCAAAACGGTTGAGATGTAAGTTCTTTATTTTTAGGGCAGCTGGAGCCGGTGGCAGTTCAATGCACCGTTTACAATGTAGGGTTGTTAACTATGTTTTGGGCTTGAAATAATAAGTAAGTTTTAGATAAATCTTTCAATGTATTTGGGTAATTCTGTTAGGTAAAGAGCTTAATACCAATCACTCACCCTGCCAAGCTATTGGAAGAAAAAGTGAAAAACAAGCATGTAATGGTATAAATGAAATAAGCATGTAAATGGATCAAATTATAAGCAGGTAAACACTATGGAGAGAGACCTACTGCAGTACTTGTCAAATTTAAAGACATGAAAAAGAGCTCCAATATATAGAGGTATGGTAATCAGTCAAAAATAAGTTAAGGTACAGTCAAGAACTATGGAATAAAAAATGACAAAAAGCACTTCCACCCAGAAAATATCTATCAGACCATCCAAACAAGTATACAAACAACAAACAAACTTCACATTAAGGTAATGAAGAGTTCAATCTGGAGGTTCACCCGTCCTGGAAATGAGACGGGTGTGAGTGCAATTGCTCCCGTCAGCACCCATGTTTTCTATTTTACGGGAGCTGAAAAATATTGTGGGGCACTAATATACTGTGAGGGCATATAAATGTGTGTTCTTTTAAGAAAGCAGCACTCTGCAGCCAGTGGCAAGTTACTGTCATAAGTCAGCAATTCCTTATACATTTAGCTCCTTGAACCTGATCGGCCGCTTTTCTGGCCAGGAACATGATACGTCATAACATCATTAAATAGGATGGCTGTTCAGTAAATGTGTGGGGTAGACCAATGAAAATTTTCAATGTGCAGCCCTGAGGCTGCACGTTGAAAATTGATTTGTCTACCCTAAATAATGAATATGGACTCTTTCTAATTGCTGCCATTGAACTGGCATGGAAGATACCACTAGAGTTCAAAGGGTTAAGGTTTCTGGTGTTTGGTGACAGTATTCCCTTGAAAATTCATATACTAACATTTTATGGGTGCAATTTACTCCCGTCTCTGAATTCACGGGAGCTTAAAACTGCACCCGTCAATTTTGTTCATTTCCAGCACTGAGGGTCACAGGTTGAAACATTGTATACAGTACTCATGCTTTCACACAAATCTGAGTTACGTGTATATTTATGTTCATTGGCATTTAATGACACTTTCAACAGCCTGGGTTACCCGGAAAGAACCACTGAACAGTGTTTAGCAGCTGTCAGACTCTCCAATGTTCTAACTTTGCACAAGCGGTGTTAGCAGCAGTTGAAGTTAAGTGTACCATCAGTGTGCACTATGGCTTAGTATACAACGTCCCCATGAGATCACCGGAGATTAACCCTCAAGGGCCTAATTCTGACTTTGATCACATTTTGGACAACAGAACAGGTGCCCCTACATGCGGTCTTTGGGTTATTACTCACAAGTTACATGCTAAGCACCTTGGTAGTTGTTTTTAGGCAAGTCTTGGCTCCCTATATAGGCAGCCGTGTCTAGTGAAGCCTATATAGGCAGCCAAGACTTGCCAAAAACAGCTGCAATGTCACAGGATACAGACTGTCAAAGTGTAGCAAAAATATGTAAAAATCTCTAGACCCTTATTTATTTATTGGTGTTTAAGGTCACATACTTATGCACAATGGCTAATTGTGACTGTGACAGTTTTATGGATGGAGGAAGCTGGAGTACCCAGAGAGAACCACCGAGCCATGATGAGCAGCCGTCAGCTCTCCAACATCATAACTCTGAACTCTGCACCATGGCACAGGCAGGGTTAGATTGGTTGAAGACATGCGCACCATCGACATGCAGTACACCTTAGTACACAGCGTCATTGTGCCCCTATGTAGACAATCGGGGTTGAGTGCCTAAGGGCACAATGCGGGAGCGTGAATCAGTCAATGAAATGATCACCCATCCAACTACTAACCACGCTCGACGATGCTTAACTTCGGTGATCTGACGAGCACCCAGTAACTGTGATGCCACAGCACCCCCTCTAGGCCCTTAAGGGTTAAGTGTCTTGCCCAAGGACACGATGTAGTTACTGCTGGTCAGGATCAAACAAACCATTGACCTTTCAGTTTATCACAGTAAATACAGATTACCACAACAGTTATCAGATCTAGGTTGTCATATTCTAACAAGTTGAGAAGTAAGAGATCAAACAGGATGATTGATCTAGCTCATCTGGTTTCCTATCTATAAAATGGAATATGACAACCTAGGTTGATTGACTGTCGCAATAATTTGTTTATTAGGCCTAAAAAGTCCTGCATGGTCCTTTTGGCTGCCGCTGAACTGTTTTATAACCAATGCAAACTTAAAACAAAATTAAAATGAAATGGTTTATGTCTAATATTTTAGCCAAGTTAATAAAATTGATAAATTTGTCCCTTGACTGCAACAAGGCTTTGCAATGCTTTAGTATTGCAAAGCCTTTTTGCACTCAAGGGACAAAATACCTCACCACCCATTCTATTCTGAAAATTATGAGGCCTAAAACATAAAACAATCCAGGAACATGAACTTTTGATGGCAAAGAAATAATTTCAAAAATAAAAAATAAAATAAAAAAACATCCACCCACATGCAAATTTACAAAAAATTTTACAGAAACCAAAAGAAATTTTTATGCCCGTATACGCGAACATTTAGCCGATATCCAACATATCATAAGGGGCATGCCAATAGAGGTCCACTTTAACCAACATGACCACACCTTTGAGGATCTCAGATTTGGCATTATACAGGTACTTAACTCCAACCCAGAAGCGCCAAATACTGTGAAACAAAGACGTAAATGTGAAATAGAATGGATATATACACTGAAAATGCTCATACCACTTGGCTTCAACAGAAAGGACTTTTAGTAACTTCTTAATATTTACAAAAAATGGCCTGAGAAACAGAATATCTACTTTGTGGGGTCCAATCACCAATTGAATTCAACACTTGAAATGTAAACAAGAAATAAGTTATGGAATATTGCCCAAGGTGTTCAGAGAAAGGACACTCAAGTTATCATTTCAAGTTTATAAAATTGTCATGTTGAAAAAAATTTGCTCTTGCCAGTGAGATCACATGAGCCTCATTTTGAGACAGGCATGATATTGATTTGAAAAAACTGAGACTCATTTTTCTCCAAGTCAGAATTAATGATAGTTGGCACAGGGATTCCCTGTTCATACCCCGTGCCAAGAAGGACAACACAATACCATTTGACGTCAACTATCACCCAGACAGTTACATCTTATTCAATGAGATAAGGAAACTCTGCCTTATTCTCCAACTCTCTGACATGTGCATTGAACTTTTTCCAGATATGAACCTATTGCTGTTATGTAGAAATCCCTATTTAAGTGATATTTTAGAGTGGTTGAAAATTGAGTGTCCACTCCCTAGACTACAAATTAGTGACGGAGCATTCTGAATCCTTTCCAAACTTGTGACATCACAAACTGCCTAATTTGTCCAAAGCTACCCAAAAGTAATTGGTTCCAGGGCTTTAACACTAAACAAAAGTTCAAATCAAAAGGTAGACATAACTGTCAAAGCAGAAATGTGATTTACCTCTTGATCTGCAATAAATGCAAAATACAGTATGTCCATGAAACAAAACACACATTTCACATTTGTATTTTGGAAACATTTAAGGGATATCAGAAACACGCATGATAAACCTGTCACTAAACACTACAATTTGTCTGACAACATGGAATTCCAAATTACTGATGTTCGTCAGTCACCCTGACCTCAGTGTAAACACATGGATCAGGTGCGATAAAGAATTACATCGGATCTTTATCTTCAAGACCATACATGAACAGGCTTGACTTTTAGTCTTTCTACTGTTAAGTAGAATTGACAAGTAAACTACAGCGGTATTAAGGAGTTATTTGTCACATAATTTGAGGTAGTCATACTAAAAGCATACTCCCTGGACTGTTCCTTGACAGTAAGTTACAGGCCAAACTTACAAACTGATAGAAGTATGTGTCCTTAACTAGAAAACATTGCAAATTCATAATAAATGACAAACTGTGTAGAACTATTCAAGCTCTAATGCTTAAGTATTGATAGGCCTGTACTAATATTTTCACTGTTATAAGCTTTGGGGCAGCAGCTGGGTATTTATTAGTGTTTGTGATGGATTTATAAAACAAAGCACACACATTCTGCTCACACACCATGAATGCAATATTAATTGTTTGACATTATGATTCAGTAAGCTGGGGAAGCATGCAGAGAAGGTCCTAGAAAAATGGAATACAGTGGAACTCTGTTAATTGAATAACCAGTTTTCCAGTGAGAATTATTCAATTAATAATAGTATACAATTAACAGGGATTTGGTTACTTTACTGTCTTCTGGAGATAAACTGAGCATTTATTCTATTATATCTTGTTTGACAGAGCTTATGGAGCTCTATCAAACAAGATATAATAATAGATTAGGCCACAGTAAGTAGATCTTCTGTTTCTCGGGCCATTATTTGTGAAATTGCATGCGGGCGAGCAGTTATTTTATTTTTTATTTCAGTAATTTCTTCTTTGCCATCAAAAGTTCATGTTCTTGGTTCAAGTTTTAGGCCTCATAATCTACAGAATAGCATGGGTGGTGGTGTATATCATCCCTTGAGTGCAAGAAGGCTTTGCAATGCTAAAGCATTGCAAAGCCTTCTTGCACTCAAGGGACAAATTCATCAATTTTTTTAACTTGGGTAAAATATTAGACATAAACCATTTCATTTTTATTTTTTTAAAGTTTAAATTGGTTATAAAAAGAAAGCATGTGGCAGCCAAAAGGACCATGTGGGAGGGCCCGAGAAACAGATTTTTAAAAATTTTTTAGGCCTTAAAGGCTTGTATTGGATGTTTTATTATACACTTTTTATATCTGATCATTTTTATCGATAATTCCACTCGTTTCACCATGAATTGATGCATGAAAGTAAACAGCTGATGTGCACTGATACGCAGACATGATTTGAGCAATACTTGGAACAGGTAGCATCTGGCGATCTGATTCAGCTGGTGGATTTCATGCATCAATCCAAGGTGAACACTTGCTGAATTTTTGCTGGAAATGATCGGTATCCACTCAAAAACACTAGATTTTCTTTTCATGATACATTTTTAAAACAAATTCATCATTTCCAGTGATAATTTGACTCATAGTCACCTTGAAGTGATGCTTTGAAAGCCGCCATTTTGATTGATACCGTGAATGTGAAAATTTCTAGATCTTCACAGTGGGGGGATACGATTTCTATCTTTCCACAATTATTTCGATTATCTTTTTGCATATAATAAAATACGGAACTGTGATATCGTGTACATTGAGTAAGGTTAATGGGCATTTTATTTTCAGATTTCATTTTCAGACTCATAAAAATGCTTTTCATTTCAGATGAAACTGTATGCAGCTGCCTTGAACTTTTGTGGTCCTCAGATAAACTTAATCATTATCTATACAGTTAAAACTAGAAGTCCTGTCAAGAATAGTGCGCTTTTCTAGGCTTAACTGCGCGATGGAATTGCACGCAATTGCCATATCGAATGGCATCCAAAGCACGGCAGGTTCTCCTGGTTACTGAAAGCAAACACAGGCAATGTTTCTGCCAATGGACCTCCGGGTTACCCGGAGGTCCATTGGCTGAAACATTGCTTGTGCACAGGCCATATGTACAGAATTTGATAGCTTTACTTAGGCCATAACGCGTACATTAACGCGCATATCAACGAGCTATTTGTACGCATTTCATGACAGGACTTCTAGTTTTAACTGTATGTCCAAAATTCCCAAAAGACTGTGCACTTTAATGCTTCCAGTGATTCAGACACAAAGCATAAAAGTGATGTGGTTCCATAATTTAATAATTCTACATTTGAGAAGTGTTTTTTTTTATCTCTTTTCGTATAAAAAAACATACAAGGTTCTTTGCAAACGCATTTTGAAAGCTTGTAATGTCCTATAAATAGTAACATAAATAAACTGAAAACCACATATGCGGTTGTATTAACCCTTAAAGGCTTCATTCCAACTTTGATCACTTTTACTGCAACAGACATATACACTACTGCGCAAGCGACCATTACATGAATATCCCAGGTCCACGTTATCTTCACTCAAGATCTGAGAGAAGTCGCCGACTAATACAGTAGAACCTGTCTTGAGAGACCACCCTTTGGGCCACACAAAAGTGGTCTCTCAAGACAGGTGGTCTCTCATAACAGGTTTCAGGTTTTCTCAAGTCAGTGAATAACCAACCACAAAATTCAGAAATGGAGAAGAATAGATTTTTGTAATTAATTTGTAGTTGTTCTTTTTTATGAAGTTTTTCTGACAAATTGAAATGGACTGTTATAAAAATTATAAAAATAAATTAGTGTTGAAAATCTTCGTTGAAGATTTTCAACACTAATTTATTTTTATAATTTTTATAACAGTCCATTTCAATTTGTTACAAAAAGATTTTCAACACAAGTTTATTTTTATTCCTATCTGTCACATTTCAGGTATGTATGAAATTGTTTATTCAGCAATAATCCTAATCTTTTCACAGGGGTCTTATAAAAACATCTCAATCTTTAATGAGTTAGTAATTGAAACCCAATTAAGAGCTTTTAATTATGTTAGTTTTACCACAATGGATTTTCCAATTCCAGAACAGGTAAAAAGTTTTTGTCATGGTTTCAGTCTTCAAAGGGGCGGTCTCTCAAGACAGGTCCATTATGGCATAAAAATACAAGTTGGTACCAGGTCACAGTGGTCTCTCAAGACAGGCGGTCTCTCAAGACAGGTGGTCTCCCATAGCAGGTCCATTATAGAGTAAAACCAATCGGTGCCTGGCAGATGTGGTCTCTCAAGACAGGTGGTCTCTCAAGACAGTGGTCTCTCAAGACAGGTTTAACTGTATTGGCGATTGTTTCTCGAGTCAATGTCCGACACAATATTAAAATGTCGTGATTGAACTGATTCATGGTCACAGATTACAGTTGTAATTAATTTCTAGGGCATCTGAGCGAAAAGGATGTACTTATTGTCGTATTTTGCACGACTCTCATATGAGTAGGTGATAGTTGAGAATACGAGCTCACCTGTACATGTACGTGTACACGTACATGTACATCTCCATAGGATTTAGTGTTAAAATTGTGTACATGTACAAGATTTTAACGGTTTTTTGGGGTGAGCTCGAATTTTTTTAACACTGAATTGAATCCTAGATGCGCGTAGTTTTACGTACACGTTCATGTACCATTTTGATTGAAATCTGCAGACGAGTTTCCCCCATAGGGTCCTGTGTTAAAGTGCGAGCAAAAAACCGTTTTGAGAGTTCAAGCTCATCGTCTTGTCGATTCTAACGATCCGCGTACGTACACGATTTTAACACTGAAACCCTATGGGGAGCGTCAAATTGCGAGCAAAAAAACGTTTTGAGAGTTCGAGCTCACCATCTTGCCGATTCTGACGATCCGTGTTCGCACGCGATTTTAACGCTGTTGGAACGTTTCCCTGCTATGCAGATTCTGATACACTCTTGTATGGCTCAATCACATAAGTAACCAATTGAACCAAGCTATCTTTGGTACTGTATAGTCTTATATTTTGAAGGCAGAGTCTCAGAGATTAGGTCTTATTTCTCTACTGTGTAAAAAAAAAATAGGGATAATGTCGAGAATTTGAAATTCTAGAGGGTCCGTATCCCTACCTAATGTAGGTTATAAAATCCTTACAAAAGCAGAATTGTCCTTACGATAGCGCGATGTGTTACAGTATATTGCTCACCTGGATCGAACCTGGAAATGATCAACAGGTTTTCGTGAGCGAAAGAGGAGAATTCGAAGTTCCTCTAGAAGGTAAAAAAAAAAAAAAAAGATGAAAAAATCGTTCGATCCGTTTACCAAACACATATTCGATTTTCAAGACAGACTGGCCAAAAACAAACGATTCTTACAACTCGAAAACATGAGAAGCAAGAAAGATAAACTGGTTATTTTTGCTGCGCATGCAACCTTTTTATGTCATCAAAAAATCTTTAAAAAAAAACCCATGAGATATTGTGCTCATTTCGGTAAATCGATTACGTTTAGAATACGGCGACAATCGTAGTTAAAAAATGAGTCGTTTTCGTTCGATATATTTGATCAATTGTTTTGAACGACCCTCCAGTCAACTTTCCGCCAACAACTGTGTCTGATCAAGAAAAAAAAAGGGAGTCGTTACCGAGATGTATTTCACCCGTTTTAGCGTTGAAAGAGAATCGTTTTGGACAAGTGGTATGTCGACGTAAAAAGCTTAATGTCTTGGTTGCTGTTGGATGACATCAAATATCGCGACTACTGATGTAATGCTTCGCTATCAAGTGGTTAGAAAAAAGAGCTTTTTCTCATTTTCATTCAGTCATACGCTGACACACTGTAAACACTGCTTTTTGTTGTTGCTGTATTATATAACGCCACCTATCTTAAAATATTTTAACTCCTGTTGTAAAAAACAAAACAAAACAACTTTTCCACACGTGCGTTTGTTTACAAATCTTTTCTATAACACGTGACAAATGGCATATTATTTGAATTCAGCCAAGATTATACTGATTCAGTTTGTAATGTCTTCTCGACGTGGGCATTGTTTCCTAAAAAAAAAAATAGTTTGGATTGACACTTTTTTCGGAAATGGTGAAATAGGCTATCCTCAATAAGGTAGAAACGTTAGAAGATCAACTTATAATTTTTGTATTGACAAATCTATGGTTCAGTAAACAGAGTTATTATTGAAGGAAACATCTTAAGACGTGACTTGTTAATAAGCGAGTGCATCTCTAATTCGCATAACAATCATATATCTATATTTTTTTTTTTGAAAACATTCTTTACGTTTTTAAACACAGATATCAAAAAAATGAATGATGCATCAGATTCAACTTGTTTTTTTTCAATTTAATATGTTCCATAACTACCTTTTCTTAATACTTTCGATTTCAAGATGGTCCCAACTCCACCGTTATAAGAAGGGAAAGATTATGATTTTCATAATATCCTTGTCGATAGCTTTAATTTGATAGGTCACACGACTATCTTCTCGAAACTTTTTGTTTTTGATTTTCTGATCGGTGTTAACCCCATCCCCACGGCGATGGTGGAAAATGTCATTTTTGTAATGTATTCATCAAGCCCTTCATATCAGTACCTCACATGCTTGGATTTGTAAAAAGGAAGACGTTTTTCGTCTCTGGTCGTGACCCCACCCCCACATAAAATGAAAAAACGTCATTTTCGTAATGTATTCATCGAGCCCTTCATATCAATACCTCACATGTCTGGCTTTGTAAAAAGGAAGTCGTTTTTCGGCTCTGGTCGTGACCCCACCCCACGATGAGGGTTAAAATTACGATCTTCTTAATCCACTCGTCGTGACCTTCAATTTGATAGGTCACGTGACCACCTTCTCGAAACTTCGATTTTTATGATGGGCGTGACCCCCACCCCCACATAAAATGAAAAAAACGTCATTTTCGTAATGTATTCATCGAGCCCTTCATATCAATACCTCACATGCCTGGCTTTGTAAAAAGGAAGTCGTTTTTCGGCTCTGGTCGTGACCCCACCCCACGATGAGGGTTAAAATTACGATCTTCTTAATCCACTCGTCGAGACCTTCAATTTGATAGGTCACGTGACCACCTTCTCGAAACTTCGATTTTTATGATGGGCGTGACCCCCCACCCCCACATAAAATGAAAAACGTCATTTCTGTAATGTATTCATCGAGCCCTTCATATCAATACCTCACATGCCTGGATATGTAAAAAGGAAGACGTTTTTCGGCTCTGGTCGTGACCCCACCCCACGACGAGGGTTAAAATTACGATCTTCTTAATCCACTCGTCGAGACCTTCAATTTGATAGGTCACGTGACCACCTTCTTGAAACTTTGATTTTTATGATGGGCGTGACCCCCACCCCCACGACGAGGGGAGATAACTTGGTATGATTAAGTTTATGAGAATCAAGCAATCTGATTGGTTAATTAGCGTTAGGAACGTGAAGTGATTGGGTGATTACTTATTTCAAGCTCTTCGAGCTTTTGGTTTTTGGTATACATTGCTCTAACCATTATATCCACGTTATTAAACGCGATTCACCTTTTTATGACGGGCGTGACCTCCACCCCCACGACGAGGGGAGATAACTTTGTATGATTAAATTTATGAGAATCAAGCAATCTGATTGGTTAATTAGCGTTAGGAACGTGAAATGATTGGCTGATTACTTATTTTCAAGCTCTTCAAGCTTTTGGGCATCAAAAAGTGGATCGAGTTTTTACGAGAATCGAGCGATCCGATCGCTCGATCAGCTGAGTTTTTGAGAATTTCTCATAGTGGAGGAATTCCCCTAATAATAATGTCATAAATGGGAAAAAACCCACCGCCTCAAAAACAAGGGAGAGTTCTGGACCATCTAAAAATCCGCAAGCGAGTTTCCTCCCCCCATAGGATTCAGTGTTAAAATCGTGTACGGACGCGGATTGTTAGAATCGGGCAAAGATGATGATGAGTTCGAACTCTCAAAATGTTTTTTTGCTCGCAATTTGACGCTCACCATGGGGTTTTAGCGTTAAAATCGCGTGCGAACACGGATCGTCAGAATCGGCAAGATGGTGAGCTCGAACTCTCAAAACGTTTTTTTGCTTGCAATTTGACGCTCCCCATAGGGTTTCAGTGTTAAAATCGTGTACGG
Organism: Pictodentalium vernedei; assembly: GCA_031216915.1. Lineage (NCBI taxonomy): Eukaryota > Metazoa > Mollusca > Scaphopoda > Dentaliida > Dentaliidae > Pictodentalium > Pictodentalium vernedei. The sequence continues at coordinate 27,403,856 of CM062292.1, read as the reverse complement.
ACGCGGATCGTTAGAATCGACAAGACGATGAGCTCGAACTCTCAAAACGTTTTTTTGCTCGCAATAAAACACAGGACCCTATGGGGAAAACTCGTCTGCAGATTTCAATCAAAACGTACATGAACGTGTACGTAAAACTACGCGCATCTAGGATTCAATTCAGTGTTAAAAAAATTCGAGCTCACCACAAAAAACCATTAAAATCTTGTACATGTACACAATTTTAACACTAAATCCTATGGAGATGTACATGTACGTGTACACGTACATGTACAGGTGAGCTCGTATTCTCAACTATCACCTACTTCCGACAAATGCAACATTCCGACACAAACAGATATAAATTTGATTCGGAAAATTATTGATGACTGGTTATCATTCTGACATTCTGTAACATCAACATGTAGTACATGTAGTTTATTTGGTCCAATCTATTTCATAATTAATGCTGAGATTACGCTTCCTTTAATCCCTTTCACTCCAAATCTCTTGTCCAGTTTAATTATTGCATTCATTGTCCGTGTAATATCGGGTGAGTTTAGTACTTTTGTCTCACCTCGGACCTAGGAAATTCATGTAATGGCCGCTTGCGCAGTGGTGTATACAGGCAACCAAGACCTGCCTAAAACAACTGCAAAGCCACAAGATGTAGACTGTCAGTGTGTAGCAAAATATTTGTTTAAAAATCTTCAGGCCCTTAAGAGTTAAGCAGTTACGTCATACAGAATTTCTATCAGGGGCCCCTGAGACACACTATATTTAGGTAATCATGGATCCAATACATGTACTTATTGTAAGATAATTGAATGTATTTTAAATATCTAATGCATGAAAGGTGATCTGATTAATGTTTGTGTCCACAACTGTTGTAACAAAATGTACAGCACTGAAAATAAATTGAGTGAAGAATTTATGCCACACCCTGGGTTTTGCATTTACATGCATTCTACATTTAGGCTGGCACAGTTAGGAAGTTCAAATTAAGGAATGGAGACAAAAAATTGCCATCACTTCCCAGCAGAAAACACAGATGACATATGGGTCGGAATTGAACCTTCGACCTTTTAATCTGAAGTCCAAGCTACTGACCGATGTGCCACCACAATCCTCAATGCGGTCTTACACAACACACAACTGCAATACAAGAGACCTGGAGCCATATGATTCAAAGAAACACAGCTAAAACCTCAACTCTACTGACCGATGTGCCACCACAATCCTCAATGCGGTCTTACACAACACACAACTGTAATACAAGAGACCTGGAGCCATATGATTCACAGAAACACAGATAAAACCTCAACTCTTACAAAATATACAATAAAACACAGCTAATCCTCAACTCTTACAAAATATACAATAAAACACAGCTAAACCTCAACTCTTACAAAACATACAATAAAACACAGCTAAACCTCAACTCTTAAAAAATATACAATAAAACACAGCTAAACCTCAACTCTTACAAAATATACAATAAAACACAGCTAAGCCTCAACTCTTACAAAATATACAATAAAACACAGCTAAACCTCAACTCTTACAAAATATACAATAAAACACAGCTAAGCCTCAACTCTTACAAAATATACAATAAAACACAGCTAAACCTCAACTCTTACAAAATATACAATAAAACACAGCTAATCCTCAACTCTTACAAAATATACAATAAAACACAGCTAAACCTCAACTCTTACAAAATATACAATAAAACACAGCTAAACCTCAACTCTTACAAAATATACAATAAAACACAGCTAAGCCTCAACTCTTACAAAATATACAATAAAACACAGCTAAACCTCAACTCTTACAAAATATACAATAAAACACAGCTAAACCTCAACTCTTACAAAATATACAATAAAGCACAGCTAAACCTCAACTCTTACAAAATATACAATAAAACACAGCTAAACCTCAACTCTTACAAAATATACAATAAAACACAGCTAAGCCTCAACTCTTACAAAATATACAATAAAACACAGCTAAACCTCAACTCTTACAAAATATACAATAAAACACAGCTAATCCTCAACTCTTACAAAATATACAATAAAACACAGCTAAACCTCAACTCTTACAAAATATACAATAAAACACAGCTAAACCTCAACTCTTACAAAATATACAATAAAACACAGCTAAGCCTCAACTCTTACAAAATATACAATAAAACACAGCTAAACCTCAACTCTTACAAAATATACAATAAAACACAGCTAAACCTCAACTCTTACAAAATATACAATAAAACACAGCTAAACCTCAACTCTTACAAAATATACAATAAAACACAGCTAAACAGAAATTCTTACAGGTTGAGGGCAACTAAATCATTTTTAGCAGGAAAATTTTAAAAAGAAAAAAACCCACTGTGTACAGGCAAGTTTTCACAACAGATACAAAAACATGGTAAAAAGTGACAGGACAGAATTTACAACTAAATAACTAAAAGTTAAACCTGTAGAATCTAAAAAAAAACCAAGCCAAACCAAAATTCTTATAACTATTTGTATTAGGCAGGAAAGAATTTAAACAGTAAAACACTGCCCACACACACAGTATAAGGGTTAATGGAATTGATTATGGCCCAAAACAACAACTGAAAGTATTCTTAAAAGATTTCACCGAAAAAAAAGAAAATGCCAGCAAAATGTATAGTCGTAAACTACACACAACTACAATACAAAGGCTCTGGGGCCATGATGTCCAGACAAAAGATCCCCTTGATTTTAAGGGGGCTGGTCAAAAGATACACCAGACAAAACTAGAGGTACTGTGAGCAAACTCACAAAGTGATACCCCCCCCCCGCACCTGAAATGTATAAGTTAGATTATCTCCCCTTGGAAATGTCAGAACGGAATTATATTGCTTCATGCATATCTTCATATGGAGTTCTTCCATTGTGTAAAGTTTCAAGAAAATTCTTCAAACGGTTTAGGAGGAGTTGCACTTACAAGGATGGACAGACGGTATAAGTTAGATTATGTCCCCTTGGAAATGTCAGAACGGAATTATATTGCTTCATGCACATGTTCATATGGAGTTCTTCCATTGTGTAGAGTTCATGAAAATTCTTCTAATGGTTTAGGAGGAGTTGCGCTTACAAGGATGGTCAGACGGACAGATTATCTCCCCTTGGAAATGTCAGAACGGAATTATATTGCTTCATGCACATCTCCATATGGAGTTCTTCCATTGTGTAAAGTTTCATGAAAATTCTTCAAATGGTTTAGGAGGAGTTGCGCTTACAAGGATGGACAGACAGACAGGCGGATGGACAGGGTGATTCCTATATACCCTCCAAACTTTGTTTGCGGAGGGTATAATTAGGCCAATAACATACAAAATTGTCACTTACCAAGCTGCTTTAATGACCAACATTGTTGTATGCCTTTACTATTGCTTGGGAAATGCTATTATGTGGTACACTGTTGGAAAGGCCTGATGATTTGTAAAAACCAGGAGGAACATTATCGCTTTCCTTATTTTAGTCCAGGAAAGCAATATTACTTCATTTTAGCTGGCTTCAATGTTCCACTGTGCAAATGATAAGAGCTACAAGTACAGTAGAATCCTCTTAATTGAATATCCATTTTGGAGGGGAAAATTATTCAATTAACAGGAATATACAATTAACAGAGATTTGGTCAGTTTCCTGTGTTCTAGGGTAAACTGAGCATTTATTCTATTATATCTTGTTTGACAGAGCTCATAGAGCTCTGTCAAACAAGATATAATAGAATAAATGCCTGTATTAGATGTAGTGAGGCCAAAAAGGTTGATAAATAAGGGGTATTTGGTGCGTGTCACAGTAATTTTTTCAACATATTACAAAAATTTATATACAATTAACAGGAATTTACTCTACAACCCATATGCAAATAATAGATCAAATTTGTACTGAAGGTATGGTAAATTGTTTTGTGTTAAATGGATATAATAGAATAAATGCCTGTATTGGATGTAGTGAGGCCAAAAAGATTGATAAATAAGGGGTATTTGGTGCGTGTCACAGTAATTTTTTCAACATATTACAAAAATTTATATACAATTAACAGGAGTTGACTCTACAACCCATATGCAAATAATAGATCAAATTTGTACTGAAGGTATGGTAAATGGTTTTGTGTTAAATGGATATAATAGAATAAATGCCTGTATTGGATGCAGTGAGGCCAAAAAGGTTGATAAATAAGGGGTATTTGGTGCGTGTCACAGTAATTTTTTCAACATATTACAAAAATTGATATACAATTAACAGGAGTTTACTCTACAACCCATATGCAAATAATAGATCAAATTTGTACTGAAGGTATGGTAAATGGTTTTGTGTTTGAAAATTATATTCAATTAACAGGGATATACAATTAAGAGATATCCAATTAAGTGGGCTCCACTGTAGTACCAAAAGGGCATTTATGGCTCTCCTTATTTAGATATTGCAAGGACTGTAAGAAGCAAGGGCAATCACATTCCTCAAATCAACAGGCCTGTATAACCTTTACGAGAATTAACAAGCATTCTCATGGAATTTTGTGCCCTGTCGCCATAAGAATGTCGATAAAATATCGGACTAAATGGTAGATGTTGATCAAATGGATTAGATATTTTCTTATGAGGAAATCATGAAACAATATTCTGTTTAACATGTGCTCGGTTGAGTATTAAACATACAGTGCCACAATAAATGACTTCAGTTGGACTGATGAATTTGTCCAACTTCAGGTGACAATTGCTGCATGGTTACTGACACTCAAGAGATGCATATTTACAGACATGGGGAAATAAATTTTAAAATCTTAATAATTGATTGTAGTCGACAATTATAAAAATATTTTTAAGCAACCATGGAATAATTAAAATTTTTAGACTGCAAGACTACAGCCTAAAATTTTAATTTAATCTACCATACAAAAAAACAAGGAGTACTCCATTGTGTGTTACTGAAATCAATCAAACAACTCATAAAAAAAATAGGTGGGGGTGCGATTTTGACAATATCCATTATTTAATTCAAATATTTGAAGAAACTTGTTCATACATATGAGGCTATGAGCAGCTTCTTTGAACCATGTGAGTCTAGAAAATGTCTAGAAATTTGTGTATTAGATATAAATACTTTCATCATTAAAAATTTTATGAATACTTGTCAAGTTTAGACACTTTGTAAAGGAAATAATTCTACAATAAACGTCTTCACCCTACCTTGCTTCTCCCCAGCTGGTGCAGGGGGTCTTTCAAACAAAGCTATATTCGCTGAACTGAAAAACAAAGCATTGATCCATCCACCTATATCTCCCCATACAATTATGGCATCATTTGCATTGTTAGGATTGGACCTGGAAAAAATTATAATATTTGTTATGATACCCAAAAAATGACATAAGCTAATTTTGATGTCAGGTAACTCTCCTAAAAAAAATCCAGACTTTAACCCTTTACCTAACATGAAAAGCAGACGACACTTGCAAAAAAAATTCTTCAATAACTAAATTTTTTCATTTTTTGTCTCAAAAACATAGGTTATGACCCCTCATTGGAACGAGCTCGACGGGCTCGTTCCAACGAGGGGTCATAACCTATGTTTTTGAGACAAAAAATGAAAATATTTTGAAAATTAATTGGCGATTTTTGAGAATAGCGCTGGCCGGTTTTGGCCGTTACGTTGGGTAAAGGGTTAAGCAAATTGACACAGGTTTAATGGGTAAGGGGAAATCTCACCGATGAGGCAAGACATTTGAGTCATACATGAGGCTCAAACTTAACCCTTAAAGGCATTCATCCTGTGACTTTGCTACTGTTTTTGACAAGCCATGGGTGCCAACATAGGCAGCCATGACTTACCTTAACACTACCAAGGTTCTTAGAATGTAACTTTTGAGTTGACCCAAAGACTGAATGTAGGGGACCTGTTCTGTTGCAAAACATGTGATCAAAGTCGGAATTAGGCCCTTAAGTGTTAACTGGTTTAGTGCTAGAAGCCACTGTCAGGGCTTTCAAAAAATGAGGGTAACAGAGCAAAAGCCACTTTTTTCCATGCTCATGTTTCATATTTGCAAAGATGCGAATAATATTTGGTTCATATAAATTTGATTTATTACAACTTACTAGAGAGTAATAAAACAAATTCTGAATAACAACTTCAGACCACCAAAAGTAAGCAAGCCCTCAATCAGTTAAGCCTTTCTGAAGTTAATTCCATTTGTAAATACAGTACCAAAGGTAGCATGAATGCATGATGTAGGATATCTGCAAGAGAAAATCCATCAGAGTAGTGCTGAAACGTTTTGACTCCTTTTTGTAACCGGCTAACCATCGGGCATAGCTGTATTTCAATATATCTGTTAATTTCCACCACTGGTATTACTGCATTGTCTACGAGGCAAAATCTCTGAGGAATCTAGAGAAAACAGATCAAAACACTGCCATCTGACTTCCACAAAAAGTAAACATACGAACACCGTAAAGTGCCAACGGAAATTGCTGCAGTGCAAATGATCATCAACAATTTATATGAGTCAATGGTTCCACATGACAGTGATGATACATCATAAATGTGGTCACCCTGAATTGTCCAGTCACAAAACCAGGCCCTGCCGTTTGAAAGTCACAGGCACACATCATGTCGCACACCTGAAGCAACGTTTGCATGTGTGATTCGTTCCCACGGGCATGCTTTTGAAGTGAGGGATGAGTGTCATTAATATTAGTTACAAATTTTCCAACCAGTTTGTAGATTGTAGTTAGACATAGTTAACTGTATTAGCCAAGAGCCGCTTACCATAAATGGCTTGAATTGGATGTGATCATAGGGTGAAAAGAGCCGCTTACCATAAGTGGCTTGAATTGGATGTGATCATAGGGTGAAAAGAGCCGCTTACCATAAGTGGCTTGAATTGGATGTGATCATAGGGTGAAAAGAGCCGCTTACCATAAATGGCTTGAATTGGATGTGATCATAGGGTGAAAAGAGCCGCTTACCATAAGCGGCTTGAATTGGATGTGATCATAGGGTGAAAAGAGCCGCTTACCATAAGCGGCTTGAATTGGATGTGATCATAGGGTGAAAAGAGCCGCTTACCATAAGTGGCTTGAATTGGATGTGATCATAGGGTGAAAAGAGCCGCTTACCATAAGTGGCTTGAATTGGATGTGATCATAGGGTGAAAAGAGCCGCTTACCATAAATGGCTTGAATTGGATGTGATCATAGGGTGAAAAGAGCCGCTTACCATAAGCGGCTTGAATTGGATGTGATCATAGGGTGAAAAGAGCCGCTTACCATAAGCGGCTTGAATTGGATGTGATCATAGGGTGAAAAGAGCCGCTTACCATAAGCGGCTTGAATTGGATGTGATCATAGGGTGAAAAGAGCCGCTTACCATAAGTGGCTTGAATTGGATGTGATCATAGGGTGAAAAGAGCCGCTTACCATAAGTGGCTTGAATTGGATGTGATCATAGGGTAAAAAGAGCCGCTTACCATAAATGGCTTGAATTGGATGTGATCATAGGGTGAAAAGAGCCGCTTACCATAAGCGGCTTGAATTGGATGTGATCATAGGGTGAAAAGAGCCGCTTACCATAAGCGGCTTGAATTGGATGTGATCATAGGGTGAAAAGAGCCGCTTACCATAAGCGGCTTGAATTGGATGTGATCATACGGTGAAAATGTACTCCTGACTTTCTGAGTACATTTTTCTGTTCTTTGTCAAGACAAATGTCACAAAAAGTTCCAAGTTTACATTTACCTGTTGAATATTCCTCGCAATGAAAGTTCTGGTGGGAATATGTTACGAGTCATGAAAGGGATGTGGTAAGAAATTATTATATGTCCCCTTGACCAAGAGCCTCTTGTTGTCCAACACTGGCCATTGAAAAACAAATTTTTAAATGCAAGATTTTAAAATAGGTTTTTTTATGACATACTTTCATACTTTTGAACAGTTCAAGAAAATCAAAACATGGTTTTTCTGAAACACGTTGGTAAAGTGCCAAACATTCAATCTATTTTGGAAACACCATTACTCGCACTGAGGGATTTTTTCAGCATTATAATCTGAACTTAACAACACCTCGCTAAGCCCATGTGACCAAAATAACTGTTCATTCAACATTCCAACACCTTAATCCTTCCATGTTACATTGAGTACACACCATTGTAAATTGACATATGTTTGGTACGTTTGACAATGCTTGCACCAGCAAAAGAATTCTAATGTCTCATGGTCAAATACTATTTATTTTCCTGATGCCATCCCATAAACAATAGGTATAACAGTTATCTGGTTGACAGCTTTTCCAACCGGTTATGCTGATAACCGGTTGCAAACTGGTTATCCGACTAACCGTTTCAGCACTACAACCGAGTCCAACAGTTACATAAATATTTTTCAAGGATTTTCCAGGACTCATACACAGGAAATCCAAATTTCAAGCAGTTTCAAGGGTCTTGAATTTCAGTTTTAAAATTTAAGCAATTCTGAGGCCCAATACAAACTTTTGACAGGTAAACTGAATATTTATCTACATATAAATTACTAATCCACACAGATCTACATGGACAATTTTTTGCACAAAATAGATGACTGTCTACACAGTGAATTTTAACTCCTAACCTGCTGAGTATTTTTAAGCAGCCATGACTAGATTTGATAAAATATTTGTCTAAATTTAACATGAGAGATCATTGGGGAAAAATCAATTCAATTTAGGCCTAAAAAAAATAAAAATCTGTTTCTCAGGCCCTCCCGCATGGTCCTTTTGGCAGCAGCATGCTCTCTTTTTATAACCAATCCAAACTTAAAAAAATCAAAATCAAATGGTTTATGTCTGATATTTCACCCAAGTTAATAAAATTGTCCCTTGAGTGCAAGAAGGCCTTGCAGTGCTTTAGCATTGCAAGGCCTTCTTGCACTCAAGGGATGTAATACACCACGACTCATGCTATTCTGTAGATTATGAGACCTAAAACATAAAACAAACCAAGAACATGAACTTTTAAATGGCAAAGAAATAATTTCAAAAATAAAAAATAAAATAAAAAATTGCCCGCCCACATGAAATTTTACAAAAAATGGCCTGAGAAACAGAAGATCTACTTTGTGAGGCCTTACAGATAGAAAATTGGATTAAAAATGCTCAAATAAAACTTATTTCAGCGGTAAGCAAAATCCCATCCTGGGCAGGAATATCTGCCTGCAGCATGAAAGGAGTTAATTCCCTCAACTCAAGTTCCACAACACAAGAACAACTGATTGTGTACTAAAGACCAGAGAGATAACCTTTCACAAATGTTGTCAGTTGAAGGCATTGGGGGGGGGGGGGGACAAATTTTTGCTACAGGTTCTACTTACTTACCAGTAATCAAGACATAATGGGGTGAACTCCAGTCCTTGAACCTTGTACTGACAGTTGAATTCCAGTTTTGTACTCAAATCATAAATTGCTGAAATAATAACAGTTCTATTTAAGTCTTAGCTGCATAAAAATTATTTACAATACAGTGAAACCCCATTAATTGAATAGCCACTTTGTCAGTGAAAATTATTCATTTAACAGGCGTATTCAATCAACAGGGATTGTGTCATTTTCCTGTATTCTAGAGATAAATTTAGCATTTATTCTATTATATCTTGTTTGACAGAGCTCTAGGAGCTCTGTCAAACAAGATAGAATAGATTAAATGTCTGTATTGGATGTACTGAGGTCAAATAGGTCTATAAACAAAGGACAACTGGGGAGAGTCAGGGTAATTTCTCGACAGGTTACAAGACTTTTTATTCAATTAACAGGAGTTTACTCTATAACCTATATTCAATTAACAGGTCAAATTTGTACCATAGGTATGGTAAATGGTTTTGTGTTGGAAAATTATATTCAATTAACAGGGATATACAATTAAGAGATATCCAATTAAGTGAGCTCCACTGTATTATGCCAAATTTTGTATCAACACATTTTACAAATGCATACAGCCTGACCAAAAGAGCAATAGAATTTTTTTTTATTATTCATGTTGTGTCAAGAGGCTATTCTTGAAAAGCAGTCTCCAACAAAGTGTAATTTTTAAAAAATTTAAAACTTTCTACGCTACAGAAGATTCATGCATTTTCAGACATAAGTAGAAAATTTCACTGCTATCTTAAAAAACCATAGGCCATAAAGCCCGACTGGAACGAGTGCAATGGGTTTCAATATCAGGTCAGATGTACAATGTAAAAAATATCTAATAGGGTTTAGCTCTTAACCTGCCGAGTATTTTCAAAATATTTTCCATCAAATCTGGTCATGGCTGCTTGGAAGCAGCCATGACCAGATCTGATAAAAAATTCATCTGAATTTAACTCAAGAAATAACTAGTCAAAATGTCAATTCAATTTACAGGGGATAAATATGGTTAAATGTGCCTAGATTATACTAATTTTTGTGGTAGGAGATATCCCGACCCAGGTAGAAAAACCCACCAGCTGCATACAAGGAGTTAAATCAGGGCCTTTTAGGGGCCGAATTTCTACTTCATTTCTAATGTGAAATGGGCAGTAAAATTTCCAATTCAATTGAACTAAACATGACTCATCTTCTAACAGTAATCCATGCAATCAGCAATGAATTCATGTCCTGATAATATTAAATGCTTTTATCAGGTTATGTTTCAGAGATTTTAATCTTTATTTATTTATTTATTGGTGTTTAAGGTCACATATTTTTGCACAATGGCTAATCATGGTCACAACATGAGTATCAACTCAAGACCAGAAGTGAGCATTAATAAGCCATGTTGCCAATTTTAGAGAGGGTTTGCACCTCCCAAGCATTGGTGACTGGGTCCTATTTTACCAGTAAAACAGAGCCTGTTTACCGCAGTGAACAGGCACTGTTTCACTTCCCGGGGTTCCCACGGGGATTTTTAATCTTTAACTGGTAGAGTGCTAAGTTATTTTGGGTTGTCAGAATTTGTTCTGAGGTCTTTGCCTCGTTACAATTTATGGGAGAGTGCCTGTGGGCGTGGCACCAGTGGACACTCTCCCACAAATTGTAACAAGGCAAGTCTACAGAGACTATATAATTCCACTTACAAGATAATCTAAAGAAATCCATTGAATATGAAGCTTTTATGTTACAGTACCTGCCCTTTAGAATAAAGCTCAAATATGGGCTTCCAGCACTCTACCAGTTAAGGCATAGAGATTTTTATACATTTTTGCCATACTTTCACCGTTTACATTCTGTAGCTTTGTAATTGTTTTTAGGCTTAAAGGCAGCCAAGACTTGTCTAAAAACATCTGCCAAGGTCCTTACAATGTGACTTGTGAGTTAACCCAGAGACTGCATGTTGGGACATCTATTCTGTGGCAGTGAATTGCTCCATAAGGATTAATACAGGAATGCTTTTGCATGGGGCTTCAACTAATGAAATCACACTTGACATTCTTTTGAGCTTCAAATAGTTCCATCAGAGGCATATTTTTCGAAATTTTTGAAAAATATAATCCTCCTTACCCTATGAACATGACACAGACACTACATCAATACCTTTTCCCAGCTCAAAACTTTGATCTCCATATGCCCACAGCATAAAAATACTTGGATCTATTAAAGTATCCATGTGACCAGCCTAATATGGATACCTGGCTTCACACCTGGCATTAACAACTCAATTCAAGTGACCTCAATAGATCAGTGGTGATTGACAAATTGTCAGGTACCAATGATCTTTTGAGGTCTCTGGAATAATGATATTGTTTCAGGGCTCGATTTGTTCATAGAAAATTGATTAGAAACATTTTTGTAGCCCAGGTTGAGGATCCAAGGACCCCCTGGGTCAACCATGGGTCAGCAGGGAGTGAGAAAATATTGAAACTCTGACCGGAAAGACTCAATTTCCTTGCAACTGGGAATGTAACTGAGTCTTACTGCCAGAATCATTATTCCAAGTGTATGAAGAGAAATTATATTATTCTGTTACTTACTTGCATTCAAGTGCTAGATGAGTCCAGGTAAGAAAATACAATGCTAAGATATAGGTTGATCCAATCTTTAATATTCCAACGAATTCATCTAATTTTATCCTACAGTTAAAACTAGAAGTCCTGTCATGAAATGCGCACAAATAGCATGTTGATATGTGCGTTAATGTACGCATTAAGGCCCAAGTAAAGCTATCAAATTCTGTACATATTGCCTGTGCATAAGCAATGTTTCAGCCAATGGACCTCCGGGTAACCCGGAGGTCCATTGGCAGAAACATTGCATGTGTTTGCTATGAGTAACCAAGAGAACCTGCCGTGCTTTGGATGCCATTCGATATGGCAATTGCGCGCAATTCCAACGCGCAATTAAGCCTAGATAAGCGCACTATTCGTGACAGGACTTCTAGTTTTAACTGTATATTCTCGCTATGTATGTCCTGCTGAGTTTCAGAACACAAGTAGAGTTTACCTTGTGACATACTGTACTTTCAGTTTCATGAAACACATGTTTCCTTCTAGGAAATACATAAACATGTGTCCCTGACATTCCAGTTCGACGTCACCAGGAATTCCCCACCCACCAATCAGAAGTGATATACAAGTTACGCACAGTAATTGATGATATAAATAGTATGCAATTTACATATTCATTATACACCATACCATCCAACTCGGCGATTATAAGAATACTTTTTGCGTTCATAGATTTTATCCCAAAGTAAAAAAAAATGTTAATCAATTCCAGCTTTTGCATCATAGCTCGCAATTTTTGCTTCGCATTTTGAGATGCAAAACCAAACAAATCAAGGCCTGAGTTTGCTCAAATAAGTAATAGGTTTGATTACCCTAGTGGCCTATTCCCAATTTCCAGGGATTAGGCCTAAAAAAATAAAAAAATCTGTTTCTCAGGCCCTCCCGCATGGTCCTTTTGGCTGCCGCATGCTCTCTTTTTATAACAAATGTAAACTTAAAAAAAAATTAAAATTAAATGGTTTATGTCTGATATTTTACCCAATTTAATAAAATTGATAAATTTGCCCCTTGAGTGCAAGAAGGCTTTGCAATGCTTTAGCATTGCAAAGCCTTCTTGCTCTCAATAGACGAAATACACCACCACCCATGCTATTCTGTAGATTATGAGGCCTAAAACATAAACCAAGAACATGAACTTTTGATGGCAAAGAAATAATTACAGAATAAAAAATAAAATAAAAAAACACTCGCCCGCATGAAATGTTACAAATAATGGCCTGAGAAACAGAAGATCTACTTTGTGTGGCCTTACACTCTGACTGAAAAGTTAAAAAATTTATAGGAATTTATATATTTTTTATACTTACCAATGACCCAGACATAGCTGGTGCTAACTCTTAAAATATAGGGCCAAACACAAATTTTGCCCCCCAATCCCCAAAATTTGCATCTAAAACTAAAGAAAACATGTCCTGAAAGGCCCTCCACACTTCGCCCCTACTGCGCATGCGCAGTGTCAAGGACGTTCCGAAATTGGCGCCATTTATCATTCTAATGACCAGTGCCTGGTAAGCGCTATGTACTCAGCGGGGAGGCAAGAGTTCCCAACTCCTGGGAGGGCCATCCCCGTCTGGGTCATTGGTAAGTATAAAAAATATATAAATTACTATAAATTTTTTAACATTTTTATACTGTACCAATGACCCAGACATAGCTGAATAGTAAAAAGGCTGGAGGGCCAAGGACATAGAGCAAAATGGAATACGCTCAATAAAATAAAATAGAGTCATCCCCTGTAGGGGAAAGAAGTAATAGGCCTTACATGTATCTTTCTTATTTATGATAAATTAGAAAGATACAACACCTTCCAAAAATTGAGCTTCATACATCCATGTACTCTATTAATATCCAATAATCCTTATACTAATAATTTTTAAAGTAAGCCAATAATAAAGTAAGTCTAGAGAATAGAGACTCTTATACTCCTAAAAGTGTGTGAGAATTGCATAATCATGTCCGTTGACATATGCAATATTCAAAAGCTATACTTTAAAAACTAAGACTTGAATGAATTTTATAAACTTAAACTTCTCACTAAACAACCATCCCAATAACAGCTCAGAATTACTAACTCCAGAGGAGGTATCCCCTTGTTTTCATAGTAAAAAACAAGTGACCCAAGGGAACACCCTCCCCCCCCCCTTTTTCTTGCCCTGGGTCAAATAGCCCAGAGCGAAGAGGGCAGCCGAACGGAGACACTGCCGAAACAGACAGCCTACCTAGCTATAGTAGCAACTGTTAAGTGAATGACATTCTGAGCAGTAGAGAATAGACCTAACAATAGAGGCCTCCAGAAATGGACTCGATATTTCTGAGATAAAATTCATGAATGGATGGCTGAGCGCAATAAGCAGCCTTCAAAAATCTATAATAGCAACACTATTAATGTAAGCCCAAGAAGTAGAAGAACTCTTACTTCATGAGCCGAAATCTTAAGCACAACTGCTAAGCCAATGATATACCATAAGCAGTACGCTAGTTAATAGAATCCATTAACAATAAAATGGAGCGTAACGTCCTTCTACTAGACATCAAAGACAGAAGAAGCTTACGCCCTTGTAATAAACAGATATCTGTTTATAAATACATAAACTGTACCCGGAAAGAGTAAAGGCCTATGCCCATACGAAGACGGAAGGACCTTAAAATAATAGGTTCCGGATAATAGGAGCCTAACTCTTATGCAACAATCCAACCTAAATAGTAACGGAAGTATTGATTCCGAAACTATGAAAGTGAAAAACATCCATCGATAGTGCATGAAACTCACTGACTCTACAGTAAAAGAGAAACCAACAGAATTACTGTCTAAAAGGTCAGAATTTGAAAACTACTGTTTCCAGAGGCTCAAATGATTACTTAGCTAAATAAGAACCGAAGTTAAAATCCGTATAGGAATTTAATCTAAAGATTCTAAGTCTATTTATCAAAAAGTTACTAACTGACTTAGATAAAGAGACAAAAGACTCAAATGTAAACTATCGTAGAGTGCATAGGTATGAGGTAACATAAACCTATAACCTAAATAACAACAGGCTGCAGTAGATCTTGTGAAACAAGTATACTAAAAAATAGCAATGAGTAGTATGGAGGGATCAACCATATGAACATAATGATCCCTACGCCACGACGGAAGAGCCTCCACTTTAGTCGCATAGAATAGCGAAGAAGAGGATCTCCTATAGTAAGAAATCGCGTCCAAAGCTCGTCCAGTACAGTGCTTACAATGCAATATGGACCACACAACGGAATACATGAAGGTTGCGACCTTGCTGGTTGTGATAAAGATGACACGATTTACCCAGTGAAAAAAGATCCTCACATAGAGGAAGATTTCACGTTAAGATCCACAGTAGACAAGAGAGTAAATTACTCATGATCTCTGTGAAGATAGAGATGCTATCAACAGAAATGTATTGTGGTTGTTTATCTTAGCAATACCTGCTAAAACAACAGCGCCGGAGGATACGCGTATCCTATCATTCCGTCCTATAGATCAATAGAGCGTTAACAGTATTAGCTCAGAGATCTGGACAAGCCAACACATACGTCTGCAATTGATTAGCAAGCTGTGTCATAAATAAAACATCATTGGGCGCTCCCATAGATAGCAAATCTGATTAAATACTTGTTTGTTGAGAGTTCATTCTGACAGCAACAAGCGACCCGTAAGAGAACGGGAGTGCGATAAAACAATCAGACGACCCAGAATATGACGGACCAAAACTGAACTTGGTGTAGTATAACCAACAGACGGATTCTTTCCATTAAATTGAATAACGGAAACGAAAGAGTGCCTCCCTGGTTCCGGAGATACGCCACTACTGTCGAATTAAAGGACAGGAATTTGGGCATGCGTTTCTGAATAATGTTCATGCAATGACATAAAGCAAGCCTAAAAAACATTATTCCGCGGAAGTTAAACTGATAGTTAAAAGACTGCGGAACCCAAAGACCCTGGCACTTCGAATCCGTAGGGATCAGTATATATCCCAATCTGTTTGACTGGCAACCGTCATAACAGCCACACTCGGGTCCGGCAACTGCGGCGGCACTCTCTGAGTCAACCACCGAATGTTTGCCCCAGTCTGAATCTCTTGTAACACTAGATAGACAAGAGAATGTATAAATCAAGCAATTCATGGATTGCTGGAAAGTTGCCGTCGAAGAGAAGCTCCTCCGGGAACGAAGCGACTCTGAGAGAGTTCTTAACCTACTATCCACGCGTGGATGTAGCTAGGGCTGCATCACGTCTAACCAACTCCTATCAGCCACTGAAGGGCGGAGTTATACGTGAACAAACTACTGCCCTCAAAAGAAATTACATTGAGAATAATATCCCGTAAATCTTTTCTTGAAGACGTAATGATAACGCCTCAGTAAGGCGGATTACGTATAATAAAGCGTCTAAGTTAAGTCTACTATACATAATGTCGTTCCCAACATTGAAAATGGAAAAGACATAACGGCGAAAAGAATATATGCAGTCTTTAATCACACCGTCTAGACGCATATGAACTCTCGGTATGCCCTGCTCTGCCAAAATAAACTATATGTAAAAAAGATAAAATGGCAGAAATGAGCCACGCGGACAAGAAACTAAACTATCATGCTTAGTAGCAGGCTTGTATATATATATAAATATATAGTGTCGAAAAATAAAACACATGTTGTAATGACAATATTGGACTGCGTCGGTAAGTCAGGGACAAAGTCCCTGTACCGATCGAAAAATCCGAGTCCAATGACGCTATAAGTCTCTTATCCAAGATCGCAGCAATGAAGTCCGAAAAATAATCACTGGAAGAAATGCCAGAAGATATGAAAGGCATCTTCCGATACTACTAAAGGGAAAACTCGAAATCTTTCGAATCCCTTTCGCCATCCTGTCGGACCCTATAAAGCGTTCGGTCGTCCGTAGCTTGATGCAACCGCGGACCGCACCGACCCAGCGCCGTCGGATAATTCCTGATTCGACCGAGAAACCGTCAATTGCTGGGATGCTGCGAAACAACTGTGCTAACTCGGATAGCACGTCCGTCACTGAGGCCTGAGGAGCAGCGGTCTTACGATGCATTGCCGCAGGAAGCTCCGAGATCGTTACCCCGTGCATACTTCCAATATGCGAGCGAACGGAGTGTATAGGCCTCGTGTCCCTTGGCTACCGGATGGCGCGACCTATTCGCTGTGGAATCACTGAATGCCGAAACTGATCGGATACTCGAGGTCACGTAGCCAATGTGCGGTCGTGTGCCCTGCTGTGAGGATGAGGAAGCATTAAAGACAGTCTCTCGGACTGTCAATATAACGGAGCGTCCCGAGCAACGGACATATGCTCCGAATGTAAAATATCTGAACCACAACATGCGGTCCCCTATGTTGTTGGCTTCCTCCGATCTGTCCTCAATCTGCCGTCACTGGGTGAGTACTAAAGTAATTAAAGTGCTCGCATCACCCAAATCTCCTTCCTAGACCGCAACGGACGAACCCGGCAGCCGAACCATTCGATGAATGTACGCTACACCGGGTGAGCTAGCGAATGTCACTCCGTAAGCGATAGACATATTCCATGAGCACTTATTGTCGCTAACTCTTCATTAACTATGACGACAGAGGCACACTTTTGAAAGACATCTCCATAACTGTTCGAACAAGAAACCAGAAATGCTTGGATAGCAAGCATAAAATAATAATATATATAGCGTCGTTCAATAATTCGAAAGTTTGTGTGACATTATTGGACTATGTCGGAACTGAGGGACGATGTCCCTGAACCGAACCAAAAAATTTCTAAGTCCACCGACGCTATCAGTTTCTTATCCGGCATCGCAGCATATGTTGTTCCGAAAGGGAAAGCTTGAAATCCACCGAATCCCTTTCGGTATCCCGTCGGACCGGATGAAACTTTCGGACGTCCGTACCCGCTTCCGCGGAGCGTCCCGACCCAGCATCGTCGGATAAAATATATGCGACAGATTCAGTTGATGCTGGGATGCTGCGATAAACTGTGCTATTAAGGAAAGCACGTCCGTTCCCGAGGCCTGTGCAATAGCGGACTTACGATGCATTGCCGCTGGAAGCTCCGTGTACGTTGACTCCCGCACACTTCCTATGCGAACGTCCGGAGTCTGCAGGCCTCGAGTCCCCGGCTACCGACCCAGCGCTGTCGGATAATTCTCGATGCGACACCGTTTCTGTCGGCTGCTGGGATGCTGCGATAAGCTGTGCTATGTGCACAAGAATGTCCGGCGTCGAGACCTGCGGAGGCGCAGTCTATCGGTGCTTCGCCGAGGGCAGCTCCGCATCAGATGGCTCCCGCATACTTTTCCTATGCGAACGTCCGGAGTCCATCGGTCTCGAATCCCTGGCTGCCGGATGGTGTGACCTGGTCGCCGAAGAATCCTTGATCGGCGAAGCTGGTAATATATCGGCGGTCACGCAGCCAAGGTGCGGTCGTGTGCGCTGACGAGAAGAGGAAGCCTTAGCAGTCTCAGCGGACTGCCTATACAACGGAGCGTCCCGAGCGACGGACGTATGCTCCGCTAACGACACATTTGTACCACAACATCTGGGGCCAGATGTTGTTGAACGAGAGAGGGGCCTCTCTCGCTTGCCGTCCGGATGGACCGGAACGAGCTATGAACCGGACTAAAAGGCTTCCTCCGTTCTCCCTCCGATCCGCCGTCACTGGGTGTGCATTAAGTTAATTTTATAGTGCTCGCATCACCCCAAGATTCCTTCTAGACCGCAACGGACGAACCCGGCTGCCGAACCATTCGGTGAATGGACGCTACACCGGGCGAGCTAGCGGACGTCAAAGGCCGTCGAACCTACTAGGGTCCTCTTAGGCAATTGGCGTATTACATGAGCACTTTTCCGCTAGCCCTTCATTAATTGTGACGACGGAGGCACACTGTTGGAAGACATCACAGATACATCACCCTAATCTTGATCGTCTGAAATAGAAATTGATAAAGTAGAGTGACCCTGCGGGGAAAGGACCGGAGTGTCCAAATCCCCAACAACATACCGTGACATACGCTTCCCATATTGTCATCGAAATCATACGATACAGAACAGGAGTTAATGCGAGTACACTGACCACATATAGAATGATAATAAGGTCAGAGGAAGACTTCCTCTTAAGCAATTGATCAATATCCTTTCAATGTGAAAAGAAAACAAGTCCTGGTACTCGCACTAACCCCTGGCAATCAAAATACATAATAATAATATGATCCATTAATATAGAAAAAATAATTGAAATCAAAATATTTTGAAAAAATATTTTTTCAGAACAGCCCAAGTTTCTGAAAAGTAACGTTGAGCCCCAATGGATCCCAAGCCTAAGTGTGGACAAAAATTTTAAAAATATTTTAAACAATTTTTTCAACACTTACGAACAATAATAATGTATCTAGTTATGATTAAAATAACATAAAGATATTATTATTTAGAAATCCCCCCCTCACACAGAGGGCTGTTGTAAATGTAAACAATGAGTGTAAAAACACTAAAATAAGACTCCAGGCACCCAGGCCCGAAATCAGTTACCAAAAATGCACCATCTGATGCAAAACAGAGACTTCCAGGGAAGAAACTGCAGAACATCAGATGGTAGATGCAGAACACAACGCCTAACCACCCGTAGGTGAAGACGTAAACATGGGGAAAGAACAGAATTCATTCTGTTATACAGCTAAAACTCCCAAGAAATTTTAGTAATAATAATTACAGAAACTATGCCAAAAGCATGGGAGAATAGCAAGGGGGAACTTAAAGGACAGGGAGAGAGGAAAAACACTTGAAAAAACAGTGTAACTAAATAATCAGAATGACAACAAAATGGCTGCTGCCTTGAAAATAGGTAACTTAACATAATTTCATTAAAAAATTTTAAGTTACAGCCCTGATAATATTCTGTCACACATTCTTTTCCTCTCCTCCTTTTCTATCCTCCTTAGAATCACCATTTCACTAATATTTATGTGTCTGGCATCATTTAAACTGAGATTTAAAAGCACAAAGATCAGTCAGATGTTAACTGATGAAGGGCCAAACTTAGAATGATAAATGGCGCCAATTTCGGAACGTCCTTGACACTGCGCATGCGCAGTAGGGGCGAAGTGTGGAGGGCCTTTCAGGACATGTTTTCTTTAGTTTTAGATGCAAATTTTGGGGATTGGGGGGCAAAATTTGTGTTTGGCCCTATATTTTAAGAGTTAGCACCAGCTATGTCTGGGTCATTGGTACAGTATAAAAATATAATAAATTCTGGCAATGGACCAGTATCTTGGTTTAGTGTACATACCTATTTCCTTACTAGTAAATGATAAGGCTATTTTGTTGATATTAGGTAATGGTACAAAGTCTGTTACCCATAAATCCCGAGACCTACAGGAATCTGTACTTGTTTTTATCGCCCTCTGTAGCTTGAGGTCTGTGTCCCACATAGATATACAACCTTCCTGTAACATAAGAAATATATACAGATTATCATGATAATATGCATGTCCTGTGATTTGTATCAGATTCGAGGTGGTATCCAGAATGGGATCTCAACGAGCCGGCTTTGTTAGGCCCCACAAAGTAGATCTTCTGTTTCTCGAGTTAGTTTTTGTAAAATTACATGTGGGTGGATGGTTTTTTGTTTTATTTTTGTAATTATATCTCTGCCATCAAAAGTTCATGTTCTTGGTTTGTTTTATGTTTTTGGCCACATAATCTGCAGAATAGCTTGGGCATTGGTGTACTTTGTCCTTTCAGTGCAATAAGGCGGCATTGCAATGCTAAAGCATAACAAAGCCTTGTTGCACTCAAGGGACAAATTTATCAATTTTATTAACATGAGTATTATATCAAACATGAACCATTTAATTTTTATTTTTGTAAGTTTGCATTGGTTGTATTTGCACGAGGCAGCCAAAAGGATCATGCAGGAGGACCTGAGAAACAGACTGTTAATTTTTTTAGGCATTATTTTAATTTTTTCGCTCAATTCATAAATTTTTTTTATCCAAACCATGTAATGTAATCCCCTCACTGGAACAAGTTCTATGAACTCCTCATTCCAATGAGGGAGTCACATGATATAGTTTTGTGGAATTTTTTCTACTGCAAAATTTGTATATCATACAATGGATGTAGCCAGTCAGTTAGGTATGGGGTAATCAATTGCTAGGTGGAAGTGAGGCATGCTGTTATCTACTCACAAAAAGGAAAAATTGCAGGTGCAATGGCGTGCACGTGTGACAGCTTGCCTCAAAATCAAATTGCCTGCAAATACTGACAACTTGAAATGACGATTTACTCCTCCAAAAAATAATTTCCCAGCAAAATATAGACAGTATAAGGGTTAAATAGTGTTGGGAAAGGGCTTTACATGCACAACTGCAGTATAAAAGCTTTAGAGCCAAGGAATTCAAAGTAACTGAACTAAATATAAACTCTTATAATTTAATCATTTGCCCCACCTCTGCGTTTGATTGGTTGAAAGCATATAGCGTGAAAGTCGTCAAAATCGTATAAACCAAATCACGTCATGATTTGGAATGTCGCTACACGTTCGCACATCCGACCCAACTTTGAAGACTATGGAAGCCCTGCCCACTCAATCCAATTGTCACCATGTGGGCGTGACGGCAGACTGATAGATGAATAACAAGCTTGTAAACAAAGATCAATGATCGATTTTTCATCACCTCCAGTCAGCGAGAATATAATGATAATTTCTCAGGAACAATTGAATTTCATAAAATATACCAAAGTGGGAGACGAATAAAAGATCATATACCCAAACATGAATTTGGGGGAACTTAAAAAAAATGTTTTTAATGATATTGTTGCGTGACTTGCTAAATATCTGTTGTCTGCGATCGAAAATCAAAACAACAAACAATTTGACAATGACTGACGTGACCTGTTTGTGGCACACTTTCCTGAGTTTGACTGTTGTCTTATGCGAAAATTAAAAGTTTTTCGTTCACATACACATAGTTTTTATATTTTAATATTACAGCCGGATTAAATTATAAGAAATAACTGTTGTTTTCCTTCGGTTTATGCGATATAAACCGAAAATTTTCAGCACAAGCTTAATCATAACTCGCTACGCGAGTTATGAAGCTTGTGCTGAAAATTTTCGGTTTATATCGCATAAACTGAAGGAAAACAACAGTTATTTCTTAAATAAATTTGACACAGATACCGATGACGACGCACAAGGGGACACAGCATGAACTATTATTTATTATTTATTTATTTATTGGTGTTTAAGGTCACATATTTCTGCACAATGGCTAACCATGACCATGACAGTTTTACGGGTGGAAAAAGCCGGAGAACCCGGAGAGAACCACCAAGCAACGGCGAGTAACTGTCAGCTCCCCAACATACCAACTCCACACAAGCAGGGTTAGCATTAGTTGAAGACAGGTGCACCATCAACGTGCAGTACACCTTAGTACACAACGTCACCGTGCCCCCACGTGGGTAATGGGAGTGAAGTGTCTTGCCCAAGGTCACAACGCGGTTGCCGCAGGTGGGATTCGAACAGAGAACCTCTCGGCTTGCAGCCTGCACCTCTACCAACTGAGCAACCACGCCCCCAGCATGAACACACCCTAATTCATAGTTGGTTCACTAAATATGGCGCATAAGCAAATCATTTCATAAAAATTATATACTAACTCTACTGATTCCAACATATCTGTTAGTATTCTTCAAGAAACCAATTTTCTGCACAACATCTTTATGTGGGCTGAAAAAAAAATCTTAATGCACTTTTTTTTCACAGTTGTGGAGATGATAATGGGTATGCTTTTCCACAAAATATCATAAAGTTAGGTGAAAAAACAAAATGAGAAAAAATGTAAATCACTAGTGAGAAATACAGTGGAATAGCATCCCCCGAGAAGCATACAAAATGCTTCTTGAACTTTTACATAAATTTATTTCTTAATTTCTATCTTGATCCAGTAATACACAATATTTAATTTACTTGAAGCAAACTTGTAGTTTATAAATTTATTCATATTCTGTTTCAGTGCTTCACCTCTGAGGAATGCAATCATGTTCATGGATTTACAGTGCTGTCGCCCTGGATTGGTTGTAACCCACGAGTGGGCTCACCTGGCTGTGATGTCCACGCATGCATTCTCCAGGTAATAAAAATCACCATCAGCAAAATTTTAATTAATGAAGCACCGGGTAGTACCCGGTGCTTCATTAATTAAATTTTTGATGATTATTCCGAAACTTAGTGTTTGGAATCCAATATTATTTCATCCACAGAAAGATTGCCCACCCATGCAAAGTGACCAGTCCACAGTGGCTGTACTGTAAGATGGACCTTCTTTACAAATGACGCATACTTTTTCTCGCATCCCTAAATTATTATAATTTCTACAGCATACTTCAGACCTACAGTACGTGGAGAGTGTATTATCTCTAATTCACGAGCCTAATGGAGATTCCACCTGAGCAATAATTGCAAATTTGTTGCAAAGCATAACCAGCACCAGCAAAGTTTCAGCCAATGGACCCCCGGGTTAAACCCGGAGGTCCATTGGCTGAAACATTGCTTGCATTTTTTTGTTGATATGTACAAAATTTGAAAGTTATAGCTTGGGTGATAACTCCACTCTGCAGGTGATTTAGTTACAATCCACTCTCCAGTACTGTATCTGCGAATGTGGGGCCTGAGGTGTGGCATAATTATTAGACTGATCTTATTAGACTGATCGTGCTGCTGATATTTGTGGAGCTCAAAAACAAAAATGCATGAGGAGTTGTATTATATAGACTCTACTAAAATAGACAGTGATGCTGTAGCCTTGAATTGGATTATTTCTTGGCTAAAAATCCTGTTAATAAATTGGACATGTACAGCTGGTAGTCTAGCGAGAATTCAGGACAATTGCCCAGGTCCCTGAGGGTTAACAAAACTCAAAAACCTAATGCATTCAAATCTTGTATAAGATACCTAGGCATGACAGAATCCAACTCATGTAAATCTTGCATAATATACCCAGACATGACAGAATCCAGCTCATGCAAATCTTGCATAATATACCCCGACATGACAGAATCCAACTCATGCAAATCTTGCATAATATACCCCGACATGACAGAATCCAACTCATGCAAATCTTGCATAATATACCCCGACATGACAGAATCCAACTCATGCAAATCTTGCATAATATACCCCGACATGACAGAATCCAACTCATGCAAATCTTGCATAATATACCCCGACATGACAGAATCCAACTCATGCAAATGTTGCATAATATACCCAGACATGACAGAATCCAACTCATGCATATCTTGCATAATATACCCAGACATGACAGAATCCAACTCATGCAAATGCTGCATAATTACTCAGACATGACAGAATCCAACTCATGCAAATCTTGCATAATATACCCAGACATGACAGAATCCAACTCATGCAAATCTTGCATAATATACCCCAACATGACAGAATCCAACTCATGCAAATCTTGCATAATATACCCAGACATGACAGAATCCAACTCATGCAAATCTTGCATAATATACCCCGACATGACAGAATCCAACTCATGCAAATCTTGCATAATATACCCAGACATGACAGAATCCAACTCATGCAAATCTTGCATAATATACCCCGACATGACAGAATCCAACTCATGCAAATCTTGCATAATATACCCAGACATGATAGAATCCAACTCATGCATATCTTGTATAATATACCCCGACACGACAGAATCCAACTCATGCAAATCTTGCATAATATACCCCGACATGACAGAATCCAACTCATGCAAATCTTGCATAATATACCCAGACATGACAGAATCCAACTCATGCAAATCTTGTATAATATACCCCGACACGACAGAATCCAACTCATGCAAATCTTGTATAATATACCCAGACATGACAGAATCCAACTCATGCATATCTTGCATAATATACCCAGACATGACAGAATCCAACTCATGCAAATCTTGCATAATATATCCAGACATGACAGAATCCAACTCATGCATATCTTGCATAATATACCCAGACATGACAGAATCCAACTCATGCATATCTTGCATAATATACCCAGACATGACAGAATCCAACTCATGCAAATCTTGCATAATATACCCCGACATGACAGAATCCAACTCATGCAAATCTTGCATAATATACCCCGACACGACAGAATCCAACTCATGCAAATCTTGCATAATATACCCAGACATGACAGAATCCAACTCATGCAAATCTTGCATAATATACCCCGACACGACAGAATCCAACTCATGCAAATCTTGCATAATATACCCAGACACGACAGAATCCAACTCATGCAAATCTTGTATAATATACCCAGACATGACAGAATCCAACTCATGCAAATCTTGTATAATATATCCAGACATGACAGAATCCAACTCATGCAAATCTTGCATAATATACCCAGACATGACAGAATCCAACTCTTAACCCTTTGAGACTTTAATTATCCTGATGTTCAAACATCATTGGGAATTCAGTTTCTTCAACGTTTTTCAAAAAGCGACGTCCTCTGTCGGAAAGTACAAATAAGATATTTTTCACATTAGTGATTAACTGGTTAAGGACGAGATTATTTTTGGTGGTCTGAATTTGTTCAAAACTTGTTTTATTACAAATTATTGGAGAGAGCCCAGAGGCACTCCCCAATAATTTGTAATAAAACAAATTTATATAAACAAAATATTTGTGTTTGACTGAATATGAAATATTAGCAAGGAAAGTGTTGGCTTTTGCTCTGGTATTCTCATTTTTTGAAAGCCCTGATAGTGGTTTCCAGCACTCAACTGGTTAAGAAGTCTTGACAGTTGGATTATATTAGTATTTTAACCCTTCACCCAATGAATCGCCCGCATCCGCCTGCGTAATATGCAAATTCAGCAGTTGAAAAAATATTATTTTTCAAAAAATTTCAACAAAACCATATCATGTGACCCCTTGTTGGAACGAGCTCGTCGAGGGGTTCCAACGAGGGGTCACATGATATGGTTTTGTTGAAATTTTTTGAAAAATTTGATCATCTGCATTGGGTAAAGGGTTAAGCAGAGATAACATTTGGCTCAACGGTTGTCACTGAGCTCTATTCGGGAGAAAATAGGAATTGTGGTTAAAACTTTTAAAAATCGAAAAATAATAACAAAACAAATAACCACAAAGTATCAACGAACTGTTTGATTTCAAAGAGTTAAGGGTTATTAACCCTTTACCCAACGAATCGCCCACATCCACCCACATAATATGCAAATTCAGCAGTTGAAAAAATATTATTTTTCAAAAAATTTCAACAAAACCATATCATGTGACCCCTCGTTGGAATGAGCTCGTTCCAACGAGGGTCACATGATATGGTTTTGTTGAAATTTTTTGAAAAATTTGAAAAAATGATATTTAAAAATAATAAATTTTGATATCATCTGCGTTGGGTAAAGGGTTAAGCAGAGATAATATTTGGCTCAACGGTTGTCATTGAGCTCAATTCGGGAGAAAATATGAATTGTGGTTAAAACTTTTAAAAATCGAAAAATAATAACAAAACAAATGACCACAAAGTATCAACGAACTGTTTCATTTCATACGTCATAAAACGTATAAAAGTATCAAATGGTTAAGGGTTATTAAAACAAGAAATGAAAATCAATCACTTCAATCAAAATGAACACTTCTACAGCTATAAAACCTCAACAAGGCCTTATAAATAGCAAATATAGGAAAATTACGGATAGTTTTGGTATTCCATGATTCGTTCTGTTTGGTTTTTCAGTATCCTTATGATATCGGTATCAGTTCGGTGTTTCAATATATTATCCATCTCTAGGCATAAAATACTTGGTTGTGATTTTAGTTTTTTTAACACAATAAATGTTTTCTATATTATAAGTGTTCTGGTGGGTCTGCATGGCATAGAATCCGGCAAGAAATTAGAATCTTGTAAAGATTCTCCCATACTTTTGGCCATCCCCTAGTGATGTATAACAAGATTCTCCTTTGGATTCTTACAAAGCTAAATGGAATACAGGCCCCTGAACAATGCTGGCAACACAAACTCCCCAATAGCATTTTGTTGTGGAAATTGATTGTTAGAATTGGTTCAAATCTAAATTGTTGCATTTTCCATATTAAACAGGTGGTTAGGGATCTGCACATTGTGTCAAAGTAGTCAGGGGTAGACTGGCATCTCCAGAAAAAGGAACAGGTTTGACCAATCGTTCCACTTCAGCACTTCCAACTGCTGGTTGGTCAACCATCAATCTTGGGCTATCCCATCATGACACTGACCCAGTCTCCCTGATTAGATTTGCTACCTGCCCAATTTTACACTGAAAGTAACCACATTCCCTGGTTCACTGGACCAAAATAAAATTGGGAGTTCCCATCAATCAAGCAAGTGGGTGGCTAGTTTCCAGCAGAGGCAAATCACTTTGGCAAGTTGTTGCAAGCATCAAACTGATCACATTTTTGAATGAAACATCAGCTCAAAGGCGGTCTTAAAATATGTTGTTTTGTTTTGTTGTTGTGGCACTGGCTCATCATAAAATCTTTTAATCAGGCAGTCTGCAACAGGATTTGGTGGTATGGAAAGAAATATTCTTCATTTTCCCATGTCAAATAATATTGGAATCCACTAAACAAGGGGCAACTGAGCCTGTCAAGCTACACTAAGGGCCATGGTTTTCAGGAGCAGCTGTCTCGATGAAATCCCAATGATTTGACATTTGCCCTCTCAATGAATTCTTAACCTCAAAATTATGGACTCAACAATAATATTCCATACATGATGGAGTCATAACTCCATTATGGTCAGGCAAATTAAATGCAAAGGATGGAAGGCTGGACAAACAAAATGCTGACCTTGACCTTGGAGGTATAGGCCTTATTATGATGCATGGCACACAGGCTGCTGGTAATACATACTTGTATACAGTTTGTCTTTTAAGATAAAAAGAGATCAATTACTAATTTTTGCCACAGATTATAGAAAGTTATCCCTGTTTTTGGGGTATTCCAGTTCCTGCTCATTTTCAATAACTGCCCACTTCAATGTAGCAAATCAACCTGTCACTTTATAAGAAAGAAACTGAGCGATTTTATCTTACCGCTTACTAGAGCTCTGGGGGTAAATGTTAATAAGACAACTGATTTGAACTAGTCAAAATATATACTGTACCTTGGCAAGGTTTTCAAATCTTTCCACTGTGGAACCTGAGTGGATTTGACTCTGTCATCTTTCTCATAAAACTCCAGCAACATGTGGGATGCAAATTTATCCCAATCAACAAGCTGTTCTTTTGTCACATCTACTCTGTCAAATAGATCGGCAAACTGAAACAAAGACAAGAATGTGGTGCATGTCAAGCAAATGTAAACTGCAGCTGGTTGAGTGCTAAATTATTTTTGGTCATCATTCAGATGTTTTTCCTTGATATAGGCATTCTCCTATCAACTGTTACAAGCCCAAACCATATAGACTAAATAATTTCACTTTGAAGATAATATTGAGCACAACCATAGGGGCGCAGTGGCGCAGGCATTGCACTTCAAACCAAAAGCACCAGAGTTCGATCTCAACCAGGGGGTGAATGAATTGTGTCCTTGGGCAAGGCACTTAATCCTGAATGCCCATGTGGGGGCACTGTGTACTAAAGGATACTGCACAGTGATGGTTCACTTGTCTTCGATCAATGCTAACCCTGCCTGTGTGGAGTGAGTACTCTCCACTGCCAAATAATAGTGACGGCCAAATAATAGTGATGCTGCACATTTTGGGGTTCAATAAAAAAAAAGTGATGGTGCCAAATAATAGTGATGGCGAGCCTACCAAAATTACGGGAGTGATAGTTACAGTTGCATGAAATTCCCACAAATGTCACTTGACAATACCTGTATTTCTCTCCTAAATTTGACATGGATCAAAAGGAACTCAAGGGATAGGGTACACAATAATGGGAGATTAGGCACAACATTTTTGCAGGACCTTTTCACAGGTATGCAAATATCAAATTCTGACAAGTCTGCATGGTGTACATCGATGAAATTTTATCATATTTTCTTCAAACAATTGCTGTTTTCAGGTGGTGCTGTTTTTTGGCCGACTTGCTGATCAGATATTCTAATGACAGCAAGCCAGAAAATAAGGGTGAATTTAGTGATGCTACCCTGCTATAGAACAAATTTCAAGCTATAGCAGGGTAGCATCACTAAATTTACCCCTCTGTGAACCTCAATCTGAATCAGAGTCTCAAGAATAAATAGAAAGAGGTACCCAGAGGATAAATTGGTCCACTGTATGGGATAGCATCATCAAATTCACCCTCTGGGCACCTCATTCTGCAAATGTCAGACTGCTTACTTTCAAGCCTGAATGACAGTAACTCATTTTAATAATCATGATGGTGCCTAATAATCATGATGCTGTCCTATTTCTCCAAAAATTAATAATAGTGATGTCACTTTTATTTGGCAGGTGAGAGTATGTTGGGGAGTCTGACACTTGCTCGGTGCTCCTCCACCTGTAAAATTGTCTGACTTGATGTGACTCAGTGTCAAAAGTATTGTTAAACACCAATAACAAAAGTACATCCACAAAATATGAAGCCATTAAGTTGGGGTATGTATAGTTTAGAATAAAGCCCAAATATGGGCTACCATCACTCCACCAGTTAATCAATTGACAGATGTAATGTTAAATATACTTAAAGAATTTTAAAAAATTGGCACCAATATTTTGGAAAATTTTAAATTCCATTCCTCCTTTCAAACCACTGCTCAGAACTCTTCATCTGGATAAGACTGATTAATAACACATTCAACTGGAGGATGATCAGCTTCAAAAGAAACTGAAAACTTGGGGAGCGTGGTGGCTCAGTTGGTAGAGGTGCAGGCTGAAAGCCGAGAGGTCCTCGGTTCGAATCCCATCTGTGGCAACCGCATTGTGTCCTTGGTCAAGACACTTCACCCCCATTGCCCACATGGGAGCATGGTGGCTTTGTATACTAAGGTGTACTGCACGTTGATGGTGCACCTGTCTTCAACCAACGCTAACCATGTTTGTGTGGAGTCAGTATGTTGGGGAGCTGACAGTTGCTTGCCATTGCTTGGTGGTTCTCTCTGGATACTCCGGCTTCCTCCACCCATAAAACTGTCGCGGTCATGCTTAGCCATTGCGCAGAAATATGTGACCTAAAACACCAATAAATAAATAAATAAATAACTGAAAACCTAACAACTGTTTCGTTTCAGGTGGATAAAACACATTTCAAGCTTCAGGAGATGGGTATGATAACAGAAGGCAAGGATTGTTCTGCCCTCTTAGGGGAAGTGTCCCTGGACCATACAGTTGGGAAATTCACAACGTGCAAGCCCCAACTGGGAATTTGTTTCTTAATCTTATTTGTTTTACAAGGATTGGCGAACAAGTTATGCAACTTACAATAACGCCTCTGCTTTTCCTCAATCGCACAGCTGTGTGGGATGACCTCCGTAGCGGCAACTTTGTGGCCTTGCTCTTCTTAAATACTACAAAAGAATCTTTAGCCTGCATGGAGTGTGTCTCTCTTTGCACAGAGGACAGCCATTTTACGTCCCCACCCGATAGGATGGTACACTGTGACAGCATCAACCCCACAATCTGGGAAATTGTTTTGGAGGAGATAAGCACACTAAGATTAAGACATATTACAGTGGAGCACACTTAATTGGATATGTCTTAACTGAATAACCCTGTTAATTGAATATAATTTCTCAACACAAAACCATTTACCATACCTCCAGTACAGATTTGACCTGTTAATTGAATACAGGTTATAGAGTAGACTCCTGTTAATTGAATAAAAAGCCTTGTAACCTGTCGAGAAATTACCCTGACTCTCCCCAGTTTTCCTTTGTTTATAGACCTATTTGGCCTCAGTACATCCAATACAGGCATTTAATCTATTATATCTTGTTTGACAGAGCTCATGGAGCTCTGTCAAACAAGCTATAATAGAATAAATGCTAAGTTTAACTCGAGAATACAGGAAAGTGTCAAAATCCCTGTTAATTGAATGCTCCTGTTAACTGAATAATTTTCATTGGCAAAGTGGCTATTCAACAGGATTCCACTGTACCTTCAAATTGAACTGAGAACATCCACAGACTACATTCAGTGACTTTGCAGTTGTATCTAGGCAAGTCTTGGCTGCCTATATAGGCAGCCAAGATTTGCTTAAAACAACTGTGAATGTTCTTAGAATGTAACTTGCAACTGTACAACCTACCTGTTGGGGCCAGGCCTGAAAATAAGCAGTCTGACATTTACAGAATGAGGTCCCCCGAGGGTGAATTTGATGATGTTATCCTATACAGTGGGTCAGTTTGTCCTTTGGGAACCTTGTTTTGTTTAGTTTTGAGACCCTGATTCAGATTGAGGTAGAAAGAGGGTAAATTTAGTGATGTTACCCTGCTGTGCAGGGTAGCATCACTAAATTCACCCTCTGGGGACCCTCATTTTGCAGATGACAGTCTGTTTATTTTATGTCTTGGTTGGAGCACCTGTTTTGTTGCAGTAAAAAGTGATCAAATCAGAATTAGGTCCTTAGGGGTTAACTGTTAGAGTGCTGGAAGCCCATATTTGGGCTTTAATCTGAAGTTCAACTTAAAGACTTCATATTCAGTTGATGTACTTCATAGTACAGTGGAGTCCACTTAATTGTATATCTTTTAATCGAATATCCCTGTTAAATGAATATAATTTCCAAACACAAAACCATTTACCATACCTTCAGTACAAATTTGCCCTGTTAACAGCATATGGGTTATAGAGTACACTCCTGTTAATTGAATAAAAATCTTGCAATATGCTGAGAAAGTACCCCGACACATACTGAATTACCCTTGTATATTGTCCAGTTTGGCCTCAATACATCCAATTCAGGCATTTATTCTCTTATATCTTATTTGACAGAGCTCACAGAGCTCTGTCAAATAAGATATAATAGACTAAATGCTCAATTTATGTCTAGAATAAAGGAAAGTGATCAGTTACCTGTTAATTGAATACTCCTGTTAAATGAATAATTCTTACTGGCAACAAGCCTGAAAATAAGCTGACTGTCATCTGCAAAATGAGGTCCCCAGAGGGAGAATTTGGTGATGCTACCTTGCACAGCAGGGTAGCATTATTAAATTTACCCTTTGTGAACCTCAATATAAATCAGGGTCTCAAGCCTAAACAGAAAGAGGCACACAGGGGATAAATTGGCTCACTCCATGGGATAGCATCAGCAAATTCATCCTCTGGGGAACCTCATTCTATAAATGACTGATGGCTTATTTTCAGGCTTGACTGGAAAAGGAACTATTCAATTAACAGGGCTCTACTGTGACATTATTTAGTTTTTTAGGGATTTTCCTTGTTACAATTTATGGGAGATTGCCTATGGGCACACACACTCCCATAAATTGTAACAAGGCAAAGACATATCGACAAATTTTTATGACCAAAAATAATTTAGTACTCAATCAGTGAAAGAACACACCTGTTGTTTGTCCTTCAATTCTGATGCTTTTTATTTTTCATTAGGTTGGTAAGTATTGGTTTTTATGGGGGCTTATTACCAATCAGTTCAGGGCACCAATTATTAACTCTTTACCCAACATAATGCCCAAAACCGGCCAGCGCTACATTTAAAACTAGAAGTCCAGTCATGATCTGTGCGCTTATCTAGGCTTAATTGCACGTAGGAATTGCGCAGAATTGCGTGCAATTGCCATACCGAATGGCATCCAAAGCACGGCAGATTCTCCTGGTTACACATAGCAAACACAGGCAATGTTTCTGCCAATGGACCTCCGGGTTACCCGGAGGTCCATTGGCTGAAACATTGCTTGTGCACAGGCAAAATGTACAGAGTTTGATAGCCTCAATGTGGTCATAACGTGTAGATTAACGCGCAAATCGATGTGCTATTTGGCGAATTTCATGACAGGACTTCTAGTTTTAACTGTATTCTAAAAATCGCCAATTAATTTTCATCATTTTTCAACTAAAAAACATAGGTTATGACCCCTCGTTGGAACGAGCTCATCATAACGTATGTTTTTGAGACAAAAAATTAGTTATTCAAGAATTTATTTTGCAAGTGTCATTATAGGAACAATCATCAACTAGAGTGATGTCATGCATGCAGCCCGACTGTCCCAGGAATGGCAATGCTTAGACGCAAAATAGTTGGAGCCATTTTTTGTTAACAGTTTACCTAACGAATCTGCCATATCTGCTATTCAAATTTTATTTTTTCATTTCTCTACTTCAAAACATACCTCATGACCTATTAATGGAACAAACTTGATGAGCTTGTTCCAATAAGGAGTAATAAGCCATGGTTAGAAGTAAATAAAGAATGAAAAAATCTGAGGTTTCAGAAAAATAATTTGTACTGTTGGCTTGAACTTGTGTAAGGTAAAGGATTAAAGATGCAGTACATAAAGCAATGTTGGGCTATATGAGTCAATTTTCTTTTTTGCATGTAATAACTCCCAATCCTTCAAAATGCATTTTGGGAATAATTGTGTGTGTGTGTGTGTGTGTGTGTGTGTGTGTGTGTGTGTGTGTGTGTGTGTGTGTGTGTGTGTGTGTGTGGGGTGTGTGTGTGTGTGGGGGGGGGGGGGGGGCAGTTGTGGAACCTATATTGAAACCTGGCCTGTATTACTAGCTGGAAAATACACATATCAACTTTGGCTGAAATCAAATAATCCAAACAGGAGTTATCAGTCGGAAACCAATTGTTCACAGACAGATGGATGGACCGACAGATGGATGGACGAAAGTCATGACTATAGCTCTGACTATAAACAGTGAGGCTAATGCATTTTGTACCAAAGAAAAAATATTGCATGAATGGCCCTGGGTGAGGAGGAGGTGGGGTGGGGGATGAGGGGTGGGGGAGAGTGGGGTTGTGTTAGGGGAGTCCATTTTTTTCACATGTGGTCAGTCTAAATCCTTCAGAATGCATTTTGAGCAAAGAAAAAAAAATACCTAACGGGCACCATGGGGGTGGGGGTGGGTGGTGGTGATTGTCTGGGTTTTTAACCACAAACATTAACCCAAACTGTAAAAAAGCATTTTTGATGAAAGAAAAAAGTGCCTAATTGCTCCCCCCCCCCCCCCCCCCCCCCCCCGTGAGTTTAAAAAAAGTTCCACATGTAGTGACTGTAAATAGTTCAACATGCATATTCGAGGAAAGAAAAAAAAATGCCAAATTGGGGGGGGGGGGGGGGGGGGATAATTTCTGTCTGGATTTTTAACCACAAACTTTAACCAAAACTGTAAAAAAAACCCATTTTTGACAGAAGGAAAAAAAGGGTTCTGCATGTAGGGACTGTAAATAGTTCAAAATGCATATTGGAGGAAATAAAAAAAAAAAGGCCTAAGTGGGGGGGGGGGGGGGGGGGGGGGGGGGGGGGACGGTGGTGTTTGGGTTTTTAACCAAAACTGTAAACAAGCATTTTTGACGAAAGAAATTGAAATCCCTCCATAAATATGACCTGTAGACTGTGCTAAAGGATTTGGGGTTTTGGGCTCGGGCACACGTGATGGTTGATAGATCATGCCCAAATGGGGAAATTCTCATGTAGACATCATACGGAGTCATTAGATCAAGTTACAATGAAATCCGTCCATATTAAACATGACCTGCAGACTGCACTAAAAGTTTTTGGGTTTCAGGCTTGGGCAGCCATTGCGGCTGATAGATCATGCCCAAACGGGGACGTTCTCAGCTAGGCATTATACAGAGGCCTTCTATGAAGATGCAATGAAATCCCTTCATAAATATGACCTGTAGACTGTGCTAATGGTTTTCGGGTTTTGGGCTCGGGCAGCCATACTGGTTGACCGATCACGATCAAAAGGAGACATTGTCATGTAGACATGACCTAAAAAGTGCATTTGAAATTTTGTGACGATCAGACAAGAAATACCGGGGTATAGTCTGTACTTGAAGGTTGAATAAAAAACTTTAACCACAAACTTTAACCAAAACTCCAAATGTCAACTAAACAGGAATAAGGAAAATAAAAAAAAAAACACTTGAACCTTCAGTAAAAAACTTTAACCACAAACTTTAACCAAGACTCTAAATGTTAACAGAAAAAGCCAGATGGACAGACAGACAGATGGACAGACGGACAGATGGACGGACGGACAAAAGTCATTACTATAGCCCTCATGGCAAACAGTCGGGCTAAATTAATGTAATGTAATTAATGAAGCACAGGGTACAATCCGGTGCTTCATTAATTAAAATTTTGCTGCTGCTGATTTTTATTATCTGATAAATGCATTCATGGACATCATTGCCCATGTGTGGATAATGAACAATCCACAACAAAATAAGGCACATCTACACTGAAAAAAATACATAATTTGGTCTTACTATTTAACAAATTTTCAGCCCAGTTGGGGATATTTATTTAATATGGAGCCACAAATGTGCACTTTTCTCAACTTTAGAGATAAATCATATGACAGACTCTTTGATCATAAATCGTCACAGAGAGTCTGTGCTTCTCACTTGGTGTTAATTCCTAAAAAGATTGTATTGACAGAACTCAAATGAGAAATACAAGGCTCCGGTGACTGAATTTGAATCATGAGGGACTGCCCCACCCTGATTCTCTGATGGTGGTGTTATGATGTGCAAATATACTGGTCATCTCTCTCTCTTGAGGGTGGGGGTGGGTGGACAACTTCTCCCATAGGCAGTTCACAATGTCCCCTTTTCTGTTTTTTTAACTTTGAGTCATCTTGCCATGTCATTGTTATTCTCACAATAGAACCAGGAACTCAAGTATAAACCCTTATTAGGAGCATGGTGGATCAGTGGTTAAAGCATTGGACTTCAAACCAGGAGGTCCGCTGTCCGATCCACGCTAGGGCTGCACGGTATAACGATAAACTGATATATACCGGTATTCAAATCAATATCGATTGAATACCAGTGTAATTTCAAAAGTATCGGTTTAACGTCATTATTTATTTACCCCCAATTTAATTTTCAAGGTGTCTTGAGTTTTTTAACTGTAGCCCCGAATGAATAATATTATCCCTTTATCGAAGGAATCGTCTGCTTGTGCCCTTTTAATATTCAAATTCTGCAGTTGAAAAAATAAATTTGAAAAATTTCAACAAAACTATATCATGTGACCCCCTCATTGGAACGAGCTTGTTGAGCTCGTTCCAATGAGGGGTCTCGTGATATAGATTTGTTGAAATCTTTGGGGAAAATCTGATAAATTAAATTTGAAAATAATAAATTTTGATATCGTCTTCGTCGGGTAAAGGTTTTTAGAACCGCATCATCAAGGCATGATAATTCGTTCCGACTGTGATGCCTCGAGTCTCGATTGTGGTACTTGTGTTCATATATCTGAACAGTTTTCGATACACCGGTATACCGTGGAATTTTTTTGAACACCGATACCGGTATTCAGTTTTGAATATCGTGCAGCCCTAATCCACGCTAGGGGTAACTGCATTGTGTCATTGGGCAAGGCACTCAATCCTAATTGTTGGATGTCCTACGCTTGTAACCAATAAACATAGTGGTCCATTAGCTGAAACTCTAAGGCCTGCAAATAATCCACGACGATCATTTACGTTATGTGGGGGTTATGTCAACCGTGAAATATGCGAACGAATTACAGGTTACGACAATATAATACAATGACAAAATAATACAATATCATAAATTAAATCCCCAATCGGGCATGTTTTGATTGTCAGAAAATCTTTCGGGACAAGATTGGCTCTTTGGTTGTGAATTGCATCCACGTACGAAAAGACTGGCATGCTATGTATGTTTTAACAGAATTTCTTCCTCAAAAATAGCAAAAACTAATGCGCAATCTCACCAAAGTAAACAGCATGGCTTGCGTAGTAGAGAAGGTAGAAAAGCATCACATCATATTATTCCTGTAGGTTACCACCACGTTATTTAGTACAGTGGAACCTTATTAATTGAAGAGCCACTTTGCGAATGAAAATTATTCCATTAACAGGAGTATTCAATTAACCCTTTACCCAACGAATCGCCCGCATCCGCCCGTGAAATATGCAAATTCAGCAGCTGAAAAAATATTATTTTTTGAAAAATTTCAACAAAACCATATCATGTGACCTCTCTTTCGAATGAGCTCGTTCCAAAGAGGGGTCACATGATATGGTTTTGCTGAATGTTTTTAAAAAATGATATCTAAAATAATAAATTTTGATATTGTCTGCATTGGGTAAAGGGTTAACAGGGATGGAGTCATTTTCCTGTATTCTAGAGATAAACTTAGCATTTATTCTATTATATCTTGTTTGACAGAACTCTATGAGCTCTGTCAAACAAGATATAATAGATTAAATGCCTATATTGGATGTACCAAGGCTAAATAGGTCTATAAACAAAGAAAAACTTGGGAGAGTCAAGGTAATTTCTTGACAGGTTACAAGATTTTTTATTCAATTAACAGGAGTTTACTCTATAACCTATATTGGATTAACAGGTCAAATTTGTACTGGAGGTATGGTAAATGGTTTTGTATTGGCAAATTATATTCAATTAACAGGGTTATTCAGTTAAACCTCTACACATTGATGTCAAAGTGTCAGAATTTCAAGCAACTAATTTTTCCCATAATGCAACTAGAAATTTAACCAATTCAGTCTTGTTTGACAGATCTCAAAGATATCTGTCAAACACGACTGCATTGGTTAAATTCCTAGTTGCATCATGGGAAAAATCACAGGCTGAAATTTTTTGATATTTTGACATCAGTGTGGAGAAGGTTAAAAGATATCCAATTAAGTAGGCTCCACTGTATAACTTGCTAATTGATTCTGATGGGAGCTCTTTATTTCCAGATCTGAAACATGATTGAAGTTTTCATAGAATTTGAGAGTTATTGTCTTCAGTCTATCGGTAGTCATCATAATCACTCTCTGTAATGGTTCATTCCCACTAGACCATTTCCCTTTAGACCAACTCCCACCAGACCAATTACCAAAAGACCAATTCCCATTAGACCAATTCCCCTCAGACCAACTGATGTGTTCTACTTTCAAAAATATAGAACCTTAGTGAGCAAGATCACATACCCCACGCACCCCGATATTTCAAGCTCGGAAAAGTGTAATTTTTAGGAAAATGACCTGGAAATCTGTTACTTGTATTTTTCAGAGTCCAGGGCCCGTAATTTCCACAAAAAAACAGCCGAGCATAACGAAACGCAAACTTGATCTGTAAGTCATTGTGGTAGACTCACATACTAAAATGGCCGTAATTTTGATAATATCTGAAAGCGTGTAGAAAAAAAGTCCGGAAAACTGTAATTTTGATGAACTTTTCAAAGTCTATGGGGCCTTAATTTTGGTAAAAATCAGTGGAGAGGAACAAAACCCAAACTTGTTCTGTAGGCCACCATGTTAGACTAACATACCAAAAATCAGCTCAAAATCTGGAAGCGTATAGGAAAAAGTCTGCAAAACTGTATGTAATTTTGATGAACTTTTCAAAGTTCAAGGGCCGTAATTTCGGTAAAAATCAGTGGAGCGGAACAAAATGCAAACTTGATCTGTAGGCCACCATGTCAGGCTAACATACCAAAAATCAGCTCAATATCTGGAAGCGTGTAGAAAAAAAGTCCGGAAAACTGTAATTTTGATGAATTTTTCAGAGTCCAAGGGCCGTAATTTTGGTAAAAATCAGTGGAGCATAACAAAATGCAAACTTGATCTGTAGGCCACCATGTTAGATCACATACCAAAAATCAGCTCAATATCTGGAAGCATGTAGAAAAAAAGTCCAGAAAACAAGTAGGACTGACTGACGGACTGACAGACTGACGGACTGACAGACAGACGGACCAATCAAAAACATTATACCCCGCAACTTTGTTGCATGGGGTATAATAATTTTATATCAATAATTTGAGTTGAGTACAAGAAACCACTATAGGTGCTTTCAAATACAAAGGGATACCAGAGCAAAAGTCAGTATTTTCCTTTCTTATGTTTCACCCTCAATCAAATGCAAATAATATTTTGTTTATATAAATTTGTTTTATTACAAATTATTGGAGAGTGCCTGTAGGCACTCTCCAATTATTTTGTAATAAAACAAATTTCATGAACAAAATTCGATCACCAAAATGATCTAGCCCTCAACCAGTTAATAACAATAAATAGTTGGTCTAAAGGGAATAGGTTTCATGGTAAAAATTGAAGGAAATTGTTAAATTGAAGTAAAAAGGTATATTGATGTTTTAAATCTATATTTTTTGTATTTGGGAAGTTCAGGAAAGTTGAGAAAATTGAAGTAAATGGGTTGAGAAATTGAAGTTATAAACCAATATTTTTTATATGTTATGTATATAAATATTTTTTTTATTAAATAAAGTGCTTTTCAGTAAATAAATATTGTCTTAATTATCCTTAATCAATACCAGTCAATGGTTGGTCTAAGGGGAATTGGTCTTTTGGGAATTGGCCTCGTGGGAGCTGGTCTGAAGGGAATTGGTCCAGTGGGAAGACACCTCTGTAATTTACACAGCTGATCAAATTTAGAAATTTGGGCAGAAAGGAGTAAAGTGTTCATCTGTGATAGCTTACAGGTTATCTACTCCCAAATATGTGTAGTTAAAAACATAAAGACATTACAAATGCAATGATAAATAATTAAAATGCTACTAAGACACAAAATAAGTTTATAACTTACATACCTCATCTCTTGTTCCCCTGTTCAAAA
This sequence comes from Pictodentalium vernedei, assembly GCA_031216915.1. Taxonomy (NCBI): domain Eukaryota; kingdom Metazoa; phylum Mollusca; class Scaphopoda; order Dentaliida; family Dentaliidae; genus Pictodentalium; species Pictodentalium vernedei. The sequence goes on along the minus strand of CM062292.1, from coordinate 27,364,010 downwards.
GAATGGAGAGTGCCTCACAAAACTGATCCTTGTTGAGATTTAATCTGTTATCATAGCCATCACCATCAGACTGTAAAAGAAATCATAAGAGACACTCTTTTGATTTTGAGGTAAGCTGTCGATCTTGCATTCCACCACATCTACAATTTTTACTTTTTATGAGTAGACAACCATGCACCTTGGTTCCACCAAGCTAGCGATTAAACTTTACCTAACATATTGGTTGCATCAGGGGCATGGTGGCTCAGTAGGTAGAGGTGCAGGCCACAAGCCGAGAGGTCCTTAGTTCAAATCTCAACTGTAGCAATCACGTTGTGTCCTTGGGCAAGACACCTCACCCCCATTGCTTGAGCTTGGAGGTTGTGGGATTTTCACTGCGTTTGCGGTTTCGTTTTTTTAAATAAAAAAAACCTCTGTAGCGGTTTTGGTTGTCCATGAGCATATAGAAACTATCCAAAAATACCTATCAGATCACCCAAAAATTACAACATCTTCCACAAACAACTGACAAGGCATCATCTGTTGATTGTATCAGTTGAATAAATAATTATAAAATGTCTATGCCTCTAATGTTGTAAAATATCAGACGGAAAAAGAGAAACAACTGTGTTTATGATAACCCGACCGACCCTAAAAAATTATGCCGACCTTCAAAATTTTATCAAGTAAAAGTTGCTCATTTAGGTCATTGTAACCCTAAATTTCCATCAGTCTCAATCTGTGAATTTGAAAATGATTTTGATGTTCAAGCTTTCAAAATTACGTGTTGAAATAAATGTATCACACAGTATAAATGAAAAGCAAGTGGCAGGTTAGTTCATGAAAGGAAACCGCATTTGATAAACTGATGAACATTTTACAATGCTTCAGCCTTGGTGTTGACAGGTCGTGAATATTAATGACAATCGTGTTGAGTTTCATATATTGATACTGAAAGTCTCCAATTTTGGCTTACTGTCTTGAAGATGTCATTGGTGCAAGTACAGTGGCCCTGTTAATTGAATAGCCACTCTGTCAATGAAAATTATTCAATTAACAGGAGTATTCAATTAACAGGGATTGTGTCATTTTCCTGTATTCTAGAGATAAACTTAACATTTATTCTAATATATCTTGTTTGACAGAGCTCTATGAGCTCTGTCAAACAAGATATTATAGATTAAATGCCTATATTGGATGTACTGAGGCCAAATAGGTCTATAACCAAAGGAAAACTGGGGAGTGTCATGGTAATTTCTCGACATGTTACAAGATGTTTTATTCAATTAATAGGAGTTTACTCAGTAACATATATTCAATTAACCGGTCAAATTTGTACTCGAGGTATGGTAAATGGTTTTGTGTTGTGAAATTATATTCAATTAACAGGGATATACATTTAGGAGATATCCAATTAAGTGGTGTTACGGTGTGGAATTATTAATGATATTGGTAACAGAAAGAAATCTGAGAATCAGCAACAAAACTATGAATTTAACTATTCTGAAATTTAATTAAAAAAAATTGATATAAAAAAAATGATACAAAGATCTTTTACACTAATTGGATTACAGAAAATAAAAAAAAAACTATGGTACTTATCAATTATAGAATTAGTCCAAAGTACAGTTTGACAGAATCCAGTAATCCAATGGTGAAGAATCTTGTGAAGAAAGTTACCAGCTGGTACATCTAGTATTAAATCCAAGAATGTCTCTTCAGAAACAGTATCCCGTAGATTTGTAATAAAATTTTCACTTTGAAATTTCAGCAGTCTCCAATAAAATATAATAAAATGCTCTGTAAAATTCAAATGGAGTAAAAATCCAAGAAGTATTGGCGCCACAGGTAATTTCCAAACAATCCAGTAGAATCCTGGCTTTTCACAAAATATTATTCTGTTTCACAGAAAGTATAAATTCTCTTTTCCAAGACGAACAAATTCTCTTCAAAATTCTCTTTTGGAATCAATCTTCCAAAATCACAAAGAAGCACTGCTTCTATAATAAATGCACTGTTCTCAAACAATAATAATCTCCAATGGAAAAAACTGAAGTGAGTCTTTCTGAAATGGCTTTCTAAAAGAATGAGTTTTTGAATTCTGTTGACAAACCTTTATATAGTAACCAGATAGAATGTTCCAGAAGAGGAAGTTTCTGCAATGTTGTATTAGTTTCTGTTAAAGTTCAAGTAAACAAGGTCATTGACCTATTTAAACAATTAAACAATCAACAGCTATATGTACAATATATCAGTGTAACAAAGATGTAAACAAGGTCACTGAGTGCAAAAGAGTTAGAGCAGTCAGAAAATGCAGAAATGAAAAAAAATCTTTCTCACATAATTATCAACTTAAGGATATATCAATCTCAATATAATATGGGGGCTATAACAGTGGGCACCACTGTATAGTGTACAACAGTTTTGTTTTTTAAATCCATTCAAACATATACAGAAATTATTTGATGGTGGTCAGCAGATTCATAGATATTGCATTTATTATAAAGTAAATTATGTGGTCATTCTGGTAATTTGATATTACGCGCAAAATCTTAAAACGCGCTGGAATTTTAAAACCGAATTTGCAGTTATGTTTATTGGTGTGTGGTTGCGATATTTGGTAGTCTCTTACTACTGATCCTGACCTGTGGTTGCGGTTAACCTCCCAGCTCTACCCATTGCCCACGTGGGGACATGGTGGCATTGTGTACTAAGGCAAACTGGACATCAATGCTGCACTTGTCTTCCACCAATGCTAACCCTGCTTGTGTGGAGATAGTATGTTGAGGAGCCTGACAGTTGCTTGCCATTTCAGTAGTTCTCTCCTGGTACTCCGGCTTCCTCCACCCGTAAGACTGTCCGACACAAGGTGACCCTGACTGTGAAAAGTGTCGTTAAACCTCAATAAATAAATATTGGTTGCATCAGCCATGTAATGTACAAATTGTGCAGTGGAAAAACATTCAACAAAACCATATTATGTGACTCCTCATTGGACCAGGCTTGTCAAGCTTGTTCCAATGAGGGGGTCACATGATATGGTTTTCTTACATTTTTTTTAAGAATTGGGGGAAAAAAATTGAAAAACAAATTTAGATATCATGCGTTTTTTCGTCAAAGGGTTAAAATCTGTTCACGGGAAATAGGCCAAATAATACAATGCTTGAATGAAAATGTGAACAATATCCAGTGGAGCCCACTTAATTGGATATCTCTTAATTGTATATCCCGGTTAATTGAATATAATTTTCAAACACAAAACCATTTACCATACCTTCAGTACAAATCTGATCTGTTAATTGCATATGGGTTGTAGAGTAAACTCCTGTTAATTGTATATAAATTTTTACAACATGTCGAAAAAATTAATGTGACATGCACCAAATTCCCCTTATTTATCAACCTTTTTGTCCTCACTACATCCAATACAGGCATTTATTCTATTATATCTTGTTTGACAGAGTTCTATGAGCTCTGTCAAACAAGATACAATAGAATAAATGCTCAGTTTACTCCAGAACAGAGGAAACTGACCAAATCCCTGTTAATTGTATACTCCTGTTAATTGAATAGTTTTCACTGACAAAATGGATATTCAATGAAGAGGATTCTACTGTACCATGAATTATATAAACTGTAGCATTCCAAGACTTCAAACTAACTAATCAAATTTCACTTTCCGAGAGTTGATATGTAAAGAACATAATTCGACAAACTTCAAAGGCCAGTAATGCTAACTGTCTTTTTGCTCATGCATTCCGTGGAGAATCATCTGATGGACTTACAATTGACCCATTGATGTTGCATTTCACATATTTCACCAACCTCAAATAAATAGGACTACAGCTGCGAAAACTTATTAAAAAAATCAGATAACATTCTTTGAATCCCTACCTACTGTGCACCAGTGGAGAGAATGGTGTGCAGATGTTCTTTGATGTTTTTCATAAAAACATTTTCACAATGCCAGACCAAACAATAATAAAAATAATAATAATAAGGCCTCACAAGGTAGATCTTCTGTTTCTCAGGCCATTTTTTGTAAAATTGCATGCGGGCGGGCGTTTTTTTATTTTATTTTTTATTTTTGTAATTATTTCTTTACCATTAAAATGTTCATGTTCTTGGTTTGTTTTATGTTTTAGGCCTCATAATCTACAGAATAACATGGGTTGTGGTGTATTACATCCCTTGAGTGCAAGAAGAAGGCTTTGCAATGCTAAAGCATTGCAAAGCCTTCTTGCATTCAAGGGACAATTTTATTAACTTGGGTAAAATATCAGACATAAACCATTTGATTTTGATTTTTTTAAGTTTGGGTTGGTTATAAAAACAGAGCATGCGGCAGCCAAAAGGACCATGCGGGAGAGCCTGAGAAACAGATTTTTATTTTTTTTAGGCCTAATAATAATGTTTAAGCCTTAAATCCACATTGTGCTCTATGGCTTTACAATAGTAACTGACACACACATGCAGACACGCTCATAAAACTGTGTGTGATGATCAGGGATTACAAAATCAACAGATAAAGGCCTGTTTATACAAATAGGTTTTGAGACCGGACTTAAATTGATTTATTGTCAATGGAGATTTTAGATGGGCTGGGATGGAGTTCCAGAGAGCTGGTGCGGCGCATATGAAAGCTCTGTCACCTGCTGCTGCAAGTTTAGACTTTGGTATCACCAAATTATAGGATTCAGAGGAGCGGAGATTCCTGACTGGGGTATAGGTCTCAACAAGTGTAGATAAATATTCCAGAGCCAGACCGTTAATACATTTGTATGTAATGTGTAGTATTTTATATTTTATCCTTTGCTGGATGGGGAACCAATGAAGGGTTCTGAGGACCGGACTGATTCGGCAGAACTTACGATTTTGAGTGAGGATCCTGGCAGCACAATTCTGAATATATTGGAGTTTATCAAAAAGCGAATTTTTACACCCATACAGCAAAGAATTACAGTAGTCGAGACAACTGGTGACAAATAGAGACCATAACTTCAAATAGTAGATTGCAGTATACAGGGTGCATCCCATTTTCAAAATCGAAAGACAGAAGAGAGAATATAGTCAGGGTTACGTCTAGGAAACAATGCTCAGGCTGGTTCTGGTAGAAGTAGGTTGCTAACAATTTTGTTGGCTTACATGCAGGTCTGTTACATTTCCGACATCGCAAAATTAAAAATTTATCTTGCACACATATTTCTGCACTATAGCTAACCGTTACCTCAACATGGATATAAAGTCAAGTCAAACCAAATGTTTATACCTATGTTGCTCATTTTAGAGGACTTCCACCACAGGCATTAATGGCCAGGTCCCATTTTCCTGTAAGATAGCTAGTATACCACAGTAAACACGCACTGTTTCACTTCCTGGAGTCCCCATGGGAGCAAACTTGAAAAAGGAATATTGATTACAAAATAGTGATTGATAATTGTGATCACAACAATTTAGGGCCTAGCTAGCATTTACTTCAAATTTTATGTTGATCACATGTAATAATCATTTCTATCACAGCGACTCGATGTGTCACTTGTTGCATCATCAAAGCTACATGCACATGGATGGAGAGTGGGAGCCAGCCTCAATCAGGGTTCCCACTGATATGGGAGAATCAAATACAAGCAGCATTATTTAACCCTTTACCTAACATGAAAAGCAGACGACACTTGCAAAAAAAATTCTTGAATAACTCATTTTTGGCATTTTTTGTCTCAAAAACATAGGTTATGACCCCTCGTGCAGTAAAAATGGGAAAAAGACATATGTGGGCTTATTCCCGGGTGGTTGAGCCTGCAGGAGAATTCTGACTGGAAGTTGGAACGAAGTTAGGGGAGTTTTTTTGCACTGTTAATATTTAAACAGTTTCTGTTTTATAGGTACAACACGGGTAAGTAATACCGATTATACAGGAACATGGAGATGGAAAGATCATGAAAAGGAATACGTACGTATAACTGAATGAGAATAAACATAATTGAGAAATACACGTGGTGTTGTTGTTTTTTCAAAATTGAAAACAGAATCGTTTCAGTCCAGGAATCGTGTTATTGGGGAAAGAAAAAGGAAACCAGCTTTTACAAAAACAGACTATAGAATATGGTCTGTTTCCGGGAATTGTATGCAGGTGAGTTCAGGGGAAATCCAAATCGATTAACGTGCATGTCCATTGGTTGCACTAAAGGCGTTCAACCTCCCAGAACTAAAACAACGTCCGTATCATGGTTGTCAAACAGTTCTGTCGTCTCTTTTGTATAATGAGGCTTATACGAGTCCAAAATTGCCAACCTCCTAACATCGTCAACATTTCTGCCCCAAACCTTTCTGATCCACCTTTGTACCTACTCTGCTGTCATCCACCTGTCCAATGTTGCTGAAATCTTGACATTTGACGGGATGGTCAAATTTCCTAAAACCTTGGGTCCTAATGTTCCGTAACGTTCCTTAAAAATTACATATGCACGTAGTTTCTCACCATTTGCCCTGGCAGCTAGAGCCACCGTACAGCCCTTCTTAGCAGCCCCAGTATTGACAATTCGTACTGTCTTTTCTCCTTTTAAATTGTTTAATATGTTTTTGAGACAAAAAATGAAAAAAATAATGAAAATTAATTGACGATTTTTTAAAATAGTGCTGGCCGGTTTTGGCCGTAACGTTGGGTAAAGGGTTAAGTGCATATAAGGAATGATCATTTGTTTCTGTCTATTTCTTGAGTTATGAACCCCCAAAAAACAATGGCCAAACTGTGTAAATGGGCATAGGCCATTTACACTATGTTTGGCCTTTGTTTTTTGGGTTCATTTACTCGAGAAGTAGACATATTTATTTATATTTATTTATTTATTGGTGTTTAAGGTCACATACTTATGCACAATGGCTAACCGTGACCATGACAGTTTTACGGGTGGAGGAAGCCGGAGTACCCGGAGAGAACCACTGAGCAACGACGAGCAGCTGTCAGCTCTCCAACATCGTAACTCTGAACTCTGCACCGCAGCACAGGCAGGGTTAGATTGGTTGAAGACATGCGCACCATTGACGTGCAGTACGCCTCAGTACACAGCGTCATCGTGCCCCCATGTAAGCAATCGGGGTGAAGTGTCTTGCCCAAGGACACAACGCAGTTGCCACAGGTGGGATTCGAACCGAGGACCTCTCGGCTTGCAGCCTGCACCTCTACCAACTGAGCCACCGCACTCCCCGAGAAGTAGACAGAAACAAATGATCATTCCTTATGATAAAACTTGAGGGGCAATAAATTTAAATACCCTCTACTTTGTGGGGTTAAAATAAAAACTAGGTCGCATCATGCTTCCTAGTGATAACTGAATAAAAAAGGCATAGTTTTCTAAACTCCTGTTTGAAATCACGATAAATTTCACTGAAACATGTTGTGTCATTAAAAATTTTACTGACCAATGAACTGCGTAAACTAAAAGGAAGGTCATATGCCACGCCCACTCAAAACTTCAGTCTCCTTATCCACTTGACGGGAGGGTGCTGTCATTCAAAGCAACACTGAGTTAACTTTAATTCTGATTTTGACTATTTCCTGAGAACTGAAAACAGTTTCTAAATGTGGAGTTCGATATAAATCCAGATGACATAAAGTTGGTTGAACTTTGTCTCAGAATGAGTTCATTCAGGCTATTTGGAAATTGGAAAGTTTTGCTCATGTGAGTTTCGTTTGCGGATTATTATGACCGACCATTGTTTACATTTGATTTGGGTAAAATGATGAATACAGATGATCACCAATTGCATTTAAACAAATTAAACATGGAATAACTAGAGGGGGTATCAGTACCCTGTGGCTCTCCAACAGGTGGCCAATGTAAAGGGGTGGTTGGAGTAAAAAAAAAAGTTCAAAACCTGCACACAAAAGTCCAAAATTAAAGAAAATAAGCAGCTAAAGGGTTAAATAATATAATAATAACCCCTAAGAGGCATGCTAACATAAAATAGGAACCATGGCAATATGCTACAAGGTAAGTCTCCACTCTGAAGAAAAGAAAGACAAACCTCAAAACCTGCATACATAAAGTAAAAAAAAAGTATCATATTTGTTTCAATGGGTTAAAATTGAGAAAAACACCCTGATAATGTCACAATAACCACCATGGCAATATGCCAGTAAGGTGAAACCCTACCTGAAAAATATCCACTTGGAAGAAAAGAAAGAAAAACCTCAAAACCTGCACATAAAAGTCAAAAAAGTATCACATTTGTTTTAAAGGGTTAAAATTTAGAAAAATACCCTGAAAATGTTACAATAACCACCATGGCAATATGCCACTGAGGTAAAACTCCACTTAAAAAAATATCAAAACCTGCACACAAAAGTACAAAACCTGCACACAAAAGTACAAAATTAAAGTAAATAAGCAGCTTAAGGGTTAAATAATATAAAAATAGCCTCAAGAAGCATCCTAACATAAAATAGGAACCATGGCAATATGCTACAAGATAAGTCACTACTTGGAAGAAAAGAAAGACAAACCTCAAAACCTGCACATGAAAGTAAAAAAAAGTATCACATTTGTTTTAAGGGGTTAAAATTGAGAAAAATACACTGTCACAGTAACCACAATGGCAATATGCCAGTAAGGTGAAACTCCACTTGAAAAATATCCACTTGGAAGAAAAGAAAGACAAACCTCAAAACCTGCACATAAAAGTAAAAAAAGTATCACATTTGTTTCAAAGGGTTAAAATTTAGAAAAATACCCTGAAAATGTTACAGTAACCACCATGGCAATATGCCAGTGAGGTAAAACTCCACTTAAAAAAACCTGCACACAAAAGTACAAAACCTGCACACAAAAGTACAAAACCTGCACACAAAAGTACAAAATTAAAGTAAATAAGCAGCTAAAGGGTTAAATAATATAATAATAGCCCCAAGAAGCATCCTAACATAAAATAGGAACCATGGCAATATGCTACAAGGTAAGTCATCACTTGGAAGAAAAGAAAGACAAACCTCAAAACCTGCACATAAAAGTAAAAAAAAGTATCACATTTGTTTCAAGGGGTTAAAATTGAGAAAAATACCCTGTCACAGAACCACAATGGCAATATGCCAGTAAGGTGAAACTTTACTTGAAAAATATCCACTTGGAAGAAAAGAAAGACAAACCTCAAAACCTGCACATAAAAGTAAAAAAAAGCATCACATTTGTTTCAATGGGTTAAAATTGAGAAAAATACCCTGAAATGTTAAGGAAACCACCATGGCAATATGCCAGTAAGGTGAAACTCCACTTGAAGACAAAATTTCAAAACCTGTACACAAAAGTCAAAAACCTGCACAGAAAAGTCAAAAACCTGCACAGAAAAGTCAAAAACCTGTACACAAAAGTCCAAAATTCAAGTAACTTAGCATGGAAAGGGTTGAATAAAATACGACTTTCCCTGAAAAGCATGCAGACATAAAAAAAAAAAAAAAAAAAAATCAAAACCTACACACAAAAGTTCAAAATGAATGAATCCGGACGCCGACGATGCCGACATGAGGTCTATGCCATAGGCTCACACATCTATCGTTGGTGAGCCAAAAAAGGAGAAAAATTTTAAAAAAACACAAAAATCGAAACCTTTACACAGAAGTCCAAAATTGGAATAATTAAGCAGGAAAAGGGTTAAATAATACAAACCTAGCCCTAAGATGCATGTTTACATACAATAGAAGGCATGGTGATATGCTGCAAGATAGATCTCCACTTGAAATAAAGGAAAAAAACCCATCAAAACCTGCACACAAACGTCAAAATAAGTCCAAAATTTGATTCAAAGGGTTAAAATTAAGACAAAATACCCTGGAAAAGAGTTAAATGTTAACGTGAACCCCCATAACTTGAAATTGTTTTTTTTTATCACAACCTGTACATAAAAGTAAGAAGCTGTAAGCCTAAGTCCAAAAGCTATACATAAAAGTCCAAAATTGAAGTAATTCAGCAGGAAAAAGGTTAAATAATACAAACATAGCCCTAAGATGCATGTTTACATACAATAGAAAGCATGGACATATGCTACAAGGTAAATCCCCACTTGGAAGAAAGGAAAAGAAAAAGCATCAAAACCTGCACGCAAACGCCAAAATATGTCTAATAAAAGTCTTTATCAAAGGGTTAAAATTTTTTTAAAAATGCACTGGAAAGATATCAATGTTATAATAACCACCACTGCAATATGCAGTGAGGTCAACCTCACTTGAAATTGTTTTTTTTTATCACAACCTGTACATAAAAGTAAAAAGCTGTAAGCCTAAGTCCAAAAGCTGTACATAAAAGTCCAAAATTGAAGTAATTCAGCGGGAAAAGGGTTAAATCTCCACTTGAAAGAAAGGAAAAAAAAACAACATCAAAACCTGCACGCAAACATCAAAATAAGTGTAAAATTTGATTCAAAGGGTTAAAATTAAGACAAAATACCCTGGAAAAGAGTTAAATGTTATAGTGGACCACCACAGCAATATGCAGAAAATAAACAAAATTTAAAAAAGCCAAAAAATCTAAACCTGTACACAAAAGTTTTGAGAACGTACGCCGACGTAGACATGAGGGCTATGCCATAGGCTCACACAACTAACATTAGTGAGCCAAAAAGCATGATAATGATTTCATTGTTTATTAACTTTTATTTTGAAAGTCTTTTTAATATGATGAGATAAATATTAATTAATTTTCACGTTGAAACAATATGAGCTTGCAGCGGTTCTTTTCCATTCACACTATGCAATGTAATTTTTAAGAGAGATATTGGGGGCATGGTTTATGCGATTTTTTCGGTTCATTGTGTTATGAAATGAAAAGAAATAGTTCAGCCAATCATCTTGCCTGAAAATGCATGAACAGAAAGTTAAAAAATTTATAGTAATTTATATATTTTTTATACTTACCAATGACCCAGACTTAGCTGGTGCTAATCTCCTTAATTCAGGGCCAAACACAAATTTTGCCCCCCCAATCCCCAAAATTTGCATCAAAAACCGAAATATACATGTCCTATATGGCCCTCCATACATCGACTCCTCTGCGCATGTGCAGTGTCGAGGAAGTCCCGAAATTGGCGCCAATTATCATTCTTACAACCAGTGCCTGGTAGGCGTTATGTACTCAGCGGGGAGGTATGAGTTCCCAACTCCTGGGAGGGCCATCCCCGTCTGGGTCATTGGTAAGTATAAAAAATATATAAATTACTATAAATTTTTTAACATTTTTATACTGTACCAATGACCCAGACTTAGCTGAATAGTAAATAGGCTGGAGGGCCTAGGACATAAAGGAAAATCCAATAAGCTCAATTATGTATAAAAGAATATCCTCTCCAGGAGAAAAGAAGAGATAGGCTTTACATGTATCTTTCCTATTTATAATAAAGAAGAAAGACACAACACCGATCAGTAATTGAGCATAATAATCAATGATCTCTATTAACATCCAGTATAACCCTTTATACTAATATTTTTAAAGGTAAGCCAATAAATAAAGCAAGTCCAGAGAAATGAGACTCTTTATATTCATTAAAAGTGTCCGAGGATTGTATATTAACGCTCGTTTGACACATGACATATACAAATGCTTCACACCGAGCTACACTTTAAAAATATTACATGGATGATTAAACATTATCTTACACTTTAAAACCATCCCGGTACCGACTCAGAATTACTGACTCTGGGGGAGGTATTCCCTTGCTTTTCACTATAAAGCAGGTGACCTAAGGGAACACCCGCCCCCCCCCCCCCCCCCTTCCCCTTGCCCTGGGTCAAATACCCCAGAGCGAAGAGGGCAGCAGGACAGAGTCACTGCCGGAACAGAAAGCCTACATAACTATAGTTGCAACTGTTTAGTGGACGATATTCTGAGCAACTGATAACGGACCTAAACAATGGAGGTCTCCAGAAATGGACTCAATATTTCTGAGATAAAAATTAGTGAATGTGGAAGGTTGAGACCAATATGCAGCCTTCATTAGATCAGTAATAGCAATACAATTAGCATAGGCCCAAGAAGTAGAAAGAGCTCTTACTTCATGAGCTGAGATCTTGAGTGCCGACTGCTGAGAGGAAGATAATTTTTCATAAGCAGTTCGAATAGTTAATTGAATCCATCTAGCAATAGAATGAACCATAATATCCTTTCTATTAGGCATCAAAGACAGAAAGAAACGCTTACGTCCCTTTCTGATGAACTCAGATCTACGTCTGTAAATACGTATTGCTCTAACAGGACACAGTAGAGGCCTACGCCCATCAGATGATGGAAGGGCCTTAATAATAATAGGTTCAGGATACTTATTAGGAGCCTGATTCTTAGCCAAAAATCCAACATTAGTGGTAAAGGTAATAGTATTACCGACACTACGGTAGTGAGAATCCTCCACAGATAGTGCATGAAGCTCACTAACTCTTCTAGCAGAAGAGAAAGCTAAGAGAAAAGCTGTCTTATATGTTAAGAATTTGAAGTCAACTGTGTCAAGAGGCTCAAAAGGCGCTTCTTTTAGCTTAAGAAGAACCCAGGCCAAATTCCACTTCGGAATTAATCTAAGGGTTCTAGGTCTATTTATCGAAAAATTTCTAACTAACTTAGATAAAGAGACATTAGTTCCAATCCTCAAGCTATCATGATGTGCATAGGTATCAGATAGCATAGACCTATAACCCTTAATGGTGATAGGCTGCAGATTAATCTCATCAAACAAGTATACTAGAAAGTTTGCTATGTCTGGAATGGAGGGATCATAAATATCTACTGAATGATCCTCACACCACTGACAAAAGACCCTCCACTTAGCAGCATAGTTTAGCGAAGAGGAGGTCCTCCTGCAGTTAGAAATCGCGTCCACTGCTCGTCCTGTAAAATGTTTTCCGTGCAAGAAGGACCGCACAATGGAAATACGTGAAGGTTTAGACCTTGCGAATTGTGATGGAGGATGCGCGATTTCCCTTGCGAAAGAAGATCTTCCCGTTGAGGAAGCTTCCTCGGCATGTCCCACAACAGACACCTGAGTAGATTTATCCACGGTCTCTGTGGAGACAGAGATGCTACCAACAGAATCTTGCATTGCGATTGTTTTATCTTGAGCAATATCTGCTGAATCAACGGCACTGGAGGATATGCATATCCTATCATTCCGTCCCAAGAGATCGAGAGAGCGTCTACTGCAAACGCTCGAGGATCCGGACAAGGTGACACATACGTCTGCAACTGGTTGTTGAGATGTGTCCCAAATAAATCTATCATTGGCCGTTCCCATTGGTAGCAAATCTGATTGAATACTTGCTTGTTGAGAGTCCATTCTGACGGCAACAGGCGACCCCTCCGTGAAAGGGAGTCTGCTAAGACGTTCAGACGACCCGGAATATGACGGATGGAGAGAAGAATCTGATGTTCTAATACAAACAGAAGAATTCTTTCCGTTAGATTGAGCAACGGAATGGAATGAGTGCCACCTTGGTTCCGAATATACGCAACTACTGTCGTATTGTCGGACATAATTTGCACGTGTGCATTCTGAATAACGTCTATCCAATGACGTAGAGCAAGCCAAATCGACATCATCTCTTTGATGTTGATGTGCTTGCTTAGAAACTGCGGATCCCAAAGACCCTGGCACTTCAAATCCGATGGGCTCAGTGTCGCGCCCCAGCCTGTTTGACTGGCATCCGTCATAATCGTAAAACTCGGATCTGGCAACTGCAGTGGAACTCCCTGAGTTAACCACTGTATGTCTGCCCAAGTCTGAATCTCTTGTTTCACTTGGCTTGACAAGAGTATGTCCGTTTCGAGCGAATGAATCTTCACTCTCCAATTCTGAGTCAGATAGACCTGGAGAGGACGGGTGCGTAGCCGCCCCATCGGAATGAGATCCGAGGCAGCTCCGCACAGACCTATTAGTCTCATGAATTCCCTCGCTGACACTTTGTCTGAGTGAAGACAATAGCGAGCATAACAACTGACTAATTTCGCTCTGGTTAACGGCAGACGAACGAGATTGTTGTGCGTCTCGAAGCTCATTCCCAGGTGGGTAAATGACTTGGACGGCACCAGATCCGACTTCTCTTCGTTTACTATGAAACCGAGACGTCGGAGCAATAGAAGCAGATTGTGCATGTCGTTCTGAAGCGTTAACTCGTTGCCGTATCTCTGAAGAATATCGTCCAGGTAAGCCGACGTTACCGCCGACGAATGAGCTCGGAAATGAGTCATTACCGAGCTCATTACTCGAGTGAATGCCCAGGGCGCTAGATTCAGACCAAAGCACATCGCTCGGAACTGATAAACAACACCTAGGACAGCGAAGCGAAGATACTTTCTGAACGCCGGATGTACCATGACGTGAAAGTATGCATCCTTGAGGTCTATGCTCGCAGCATAGTCGTTCACTCGAATGCTCGCTCTGACCGATCGAATGGTCTCCATATAAAACTTTGGAGCCACGATCAGCTTGTTTATCCAGCTTAAGTCAATCACTGGACGGAACGAGCCGTCTGGCTTTGGAACCAGAAAAAGATGGCTGTAGAAACCTGGAGATTCCTGGTTTTCTACGACCTCTATCGCGTTCTTCGTTAAAAGAGACTGGACTTCTGATAGAAGTGCGGTTCTTTTCTGACAATTTGACGGAAGCTGAGTCCATCTTGGACTTCGAGTTAATGGAGGCTTGCCTTTGAAGGACAGTTTTAGTCCTTCCGAAATAACCCCTAGCACCCAAGGGTCCTCCGTAATTGATTCCCAATTGCTTGAGAAACTCGACAGTCTTCCGCCCACCGGAACGCGACAGAGGTCTAGACCATCACTTCCTGGATCCGCGAGGCTTGCGGTAGGAGAAACCATGTCCTCCGCGACCCGCACCTCGCCCCGTCGACCTAGGGGCGTCTGACCGGTTATTTCGGCCAGCATAACGGCCCCTAGTCGAGTCGCTACTCTGCCGGTCTCTAGAGTAAGACCTAGAGGATGCATAGGAACCTCTATAGGAACTTCCCCTGGACGAACTCGTCCCGGAAGTGCCTGGCCTACTCCTGTCTGCTGGTTCCGATTTCTTGGAAGCAGACTTAAAAAGCAGAGAGTCCGAAGCTTTCTTAGTTAATTTATCATATATATCAGAAAGCTTGCCACTGAAGAGAAACTCTCCAGAGACCGGAGCGACTCTAAGAGAGTTTTTCACCTTACTGTCCACGCGTGTGGAAGTAGCCAAGGCCGCGTCACGTCGAGCTAACTCCAGATTTGCCACTGAAAGGGCGGAGTTATAAGTGGAAAACGCTATGGCCCTGGACAGAACTCTTAAAGACGTTTGTACGTCTTGAAATTCAGGTCCTTCAAAGCGTAAAGACAACGCTCTAGTAAGGTGATCTGCGTAGGAAAGAGCGTCTAAACTAGCTCTGTTAGACGATATCGTCGTTTCCATCGTAGACGACGGAAGTGACATAGACGACGGCATGGATATATCAAGGTCTTCAGCCTGGTCGTCTAAACGCAGAGGAACTCTCTGGATGCCCTGACCTGCCGTATCAAACTTGTTCCTTTGATTAATAAACGGCAGCTGTAGAGCAGAAGCCGGTAGGAAGGCTGACCTGCCCGTCTTGTTGGCAAGTTTATCAATAGCGTCATTCAATAACTCAAAAATCCGAGAGACATTCTTGGATTGTGATGGAAATTCCGGGACAATGTCCCTAAACCGATTAAAAAACTCGGTGTCCAGTGGCGCTATTACCCTCCTATCCGGCTGCGCAGCATTTTGGTCTGGCGGAACAACTTCTGGAAGATAACACCGGATGAATTCTACGGCTATTTTATGTTGTTCCGAAAGGGAAATATCCAATTCATCAGAATCCCTTTCGCCATCCTGCCGGACCTCATGTAAATCATGTAAATCTCGGTCGTCCGCACCGGATCCAGCGGCGGAACCTACCGACCCAGCATCTTCTGACATTTCATGTTCCGACAGAGGCTCTGACGGTTGCTGGGATGCTGCGATTAACTTTGCTATCTGTGATAGCACATCCGTTACAGAGGCCTGGGGAGCGGCGGTCTTACTGGTTTTAGCCGCCGGAAGCTCCCTGGACGTTGCATCTTGCATACATCTTTTATGTGAACGTCCGGACGAAGAAGGCCTCGAGTCCCTGGCTACCGGATGGCGTGACCTGGTCGCCGAGGAATCCCTGGTCGGCGAAGCTGACTGTAATTCACTGGTCACGTAGCCAAGGTGCGGTCGAGTGTGCTGCTGAGAGGATATGGAAGCCTTATAGGTAGCCTCGGCGGACTGCCTATATACCGGAGCCCTCCGAGCGGTGGACGTATGCTCCGACTGCGTAACATTACGGACTACAACATCTGGTCCCAGATGCTGTTGTATGAGAGAGGGACCTCTCTCGCTTGCAGCCCGTGTCGAACTGGACAAGCTAAACACCGGACTGTCAGGCTTCCTCCGATCCATCCTCCTTTCCGTCGTCACTGGGTGTGCACGTGGATGTTTTATAGTGCTCGCAACACCCGACTCTCTGTGCTGGACCGCAACGGATGAACCTGAGTGCTGCCCCATTCGGTGAATGGATGCAACCCCGGTCGAGCTAGCGGACGTCAACCCCTTCGGGCTCCTTTCAGGGAATTGACGAATCTCCATGAGCACTTTTGCCGCTAGCTCTTCGCTTGTATGTGACGACGGAGGCACACTTCTGGATGACATCACGGAAACATCACCCTGTTCTTGTTCCTCTGAAAAAGAGAGTGAAACACTAGAGTGACTCTGAGAAGAAAGAACCGGAATGGACCTTTCTCCAGGAACAACATACCGTGACACACGTTTCCAACGTTTTTCATCCCATTTGAAACACACAGAACAAAGATCAGTGCGAGTACAGAGAGAACAATTAATACAAAGATCATGAGAATCATAGGAAGACTTCCTCCTATTACAATTTGAACAATAATCATTCATAGTGAAATGTAAACAATCAAAGTACTCGCACTAATCCTTGAAAATAAAGATACATAATACAACAATCCATTATATTCATTAATAAATAATGATTTGAAAGAAAAAATTTTTTTTTTTTTTAAAAAAAAAAAAAAAATTTTTCAGAAGAGCCCAAGTTCCCAAAGGGAACCCTGAGCCCAATGGATCCCAAAAAAGCCTAAGTGTGGACAAAAATTTAAATTCATTTTGAAAAAATTAATGAGACACTTACGGACAATAATAATGTATCTTACTATGAATGAGAGATGCAGAAGACAAAAAATCACTATCAGCAGTAACTGTTGTCAACCTAAGCAAAAGTGTCAACAAACCGGAAACATGACTCCAGGCACTAAAACAAACATGGCCCGAAATCAGTCACCAATTAAAACACTATCTGATGCAAAACAGAGGCTTCCAGAGAAGAAACTGTAGAACATCAGATGGTAGATGCAGACCAAAACGCCTAAACACCCCTAGGGTGAGGACGTAAACATGGGGAAAAAAAAAAAAAAAAAAAAAAAAAAAAAACAGAAATAAATCTGTTACCAAGCCAAAACTCCCAAGAAATTTTTAGTAATAAACATTACAAAAATTAAGCCAAAACATGGGAGAAAAGCTAGGAGGGAATAAGGAAGGTAGAGAGGAAACACTGATCAAACAATGGTACTTCATAGCAAGAATGATAACATCAGGGCCATGCCTTGAAAAAAGGCAACTAGAAATAATTTCATAAAATAATTATAAGTTACAGCCCTGAACATTTTCTTGCACTAAATATTTTCCTCTCCTCCTAATGTATCCTCTTTATTTCCACCATTTCACTCATGAATATGTGTCTGGCATCATGAAAATTGAGATTTGGAAGCACAAATAACAGAGAAGTGTGACTGTTTTGAGGGCCAAACTAAGAAATGATAATTGGCGCCAATTTCGGGACTTCCTCGACACTGCGCATGCGCAGAGGAGTCGATGTATGGAGGGCCATATAGGACATGTATATTTCGGTTTTTGATGCAAATTTTGGGGATTGGGGGGGCAAAATTTGTGTTTGGCCCTGAATTAAGGAGATTAGCACCAGCTAAGTCTGGGTCATTGGTACAGTATAAAAATAAAGGTTTAATTAATGCACTTTTTGATGAATCTGACAATGATTTTTAAGGACTCTTACAAACTGAGTGAATGATTGTTTCATTTGCTTGCCATCCTCCAAGTAAAAAATATGGTGATAGATTTTTCATTCACCTACATTACTAGACCTTCAACAAATATCTTTACTCAAACTGTCACATTATTAACTTTTTAAAACTAATTTAGAAGGGAGTGTGGTGACTCAGTGGTTATGGCATTGGACTTCAAAACAACAGATCTACAGTTCAATCCCATCCAGGGCCAACAGCATTTTGTCCTTGGGCAAGGCACTTAATCCTGATTGCCTAAGTGGGGGCATGGTAGCACTGTGTACTAAGGCATACTGCACGTCAATGGTGTACTTGTCTTCAACCAATGGTAACCCTGCTTGTGTGGAGTTAGTATGTTGGGGGTATGACAGTTGCTTGCTGCTGCTCAGTGGTTCTCTCCAGGTGCACTGGATTCCTCCACCCATAGACCTATCTGACATGAGGTAACCCTGGCTATCAAAAGTGTCACTAAACCCCAATAAATAAACTAGATGGTGCCATTTGTGTGCGAAGCACACTATAGTATATCCCCGCATTTGCACTTTCCTTTTTGGTCAGTGCAGGATACAGACTTGGATAAAAAGGCTTCACGCATGTGTGTGATTTAAAATGATAAAACAGTATTTAATTTCCTTCTGAAGACTCACATGTGAAACTACTTCAATATTTCAAACAAGATACTTCACCCAACATGATGTATAAAGGGTAGTGTTCTGATCACATCATTGTCACATGATTGAAAAACCACTTGGACCCAAATCAAAATTCCAAAACCTTCATGCACATCTACAGATGCTACCTGAACATGTTAACATGGTTTAAACGTTTCGATTTCAATACCCGAAGAGCCTTTGAGCGGACAAAGATTTTCTGAGGGTAAAAGTGGTTCCACTGGAACCACTTGGACCCAAATCAAAATTCCGAAACCTTCATGCACATCTACAGATGTTATCTGAACATGTTAACATGGTTTAAACGTTTCGAATTCAATACCCTAAGAACCTTTGAGCGGACAAAGATTTTCTAAGGATAAAAGTGGTTCCACTGGAACCACCTGGAACCAAATCAAAATTCCGAAACCTTCATGCACATCTACAGATGCTCTCTGAACATGTTAACTTGGTTTAAACGTTTCGAATTCAATACCCTAAGAGCCTTTGAGCAGACAAAGACTTTCTAAGGATAAAAGTGGTTCCACTGGAACCACTTGGACCCAAATCAAAATTCCAAAACCTTCATGCACATCTACAGATGCTATCTGAACATGTTAACATGGTTTAAACATTTCAAATTCAACACCCTACGAGCCTTTGTGTGGACAAAGATTTTCTAAGGATAGAAATGGTTCCACTGGAACCACCTGGAACCAAATAAAAATTCCGAAACCTTCATGCACATCTACAGATGCTATCTGAACATGTTAACGTGGTTTAAACGTTTCGAATTCAATACCCTAAGAGCCTTTGAGCGGACAAAGATTTTCTGAGGGTAAAAGTGGTTCCACTGGAACCACTTGGACCCAAATGAAAATTCCAAAACCTTCATGCACATCTACAGATGCTATCTGAACATGTTAACATGGTTTAAACATTTCAAATTCAATACCCTAAGAGCCTTTGAGCGGACAAAGATTTTGTAAGGATAAAAGTGGTTCCACTGGAACCACTTGGACCCAAATCAAAATTCCGAAACCTTCATGCACATCTACAGATGCTATCTGAACATGTTAACATGGTTTAAATGTTTCGAATTCAATACCCTAAGAACCTTTGAGCGGACAAAGATTTTCTAAGGATAAAAGTGGTTCCACTGGAACCACCTGGAACAAAATCAAAATTCCGAAACCTTCATGCACATCTACAGATGCTATCTGAACATGTTAACATGGTTTAAATGTTTTGAATTCAATACCCTAAGAGCCTTTGAGCGGACAAAGATTTTCTGAGGGTAAAAGTGGTTCCACTGGAACCACTTGGACCCAAATCAAAATTCCGAAACCTTCATGCACATCTACAGATGCTATCTGAACATGTTAACATGGTTTAAAAGTTTCGAATTCAATACCCTAAGAGCCTTTGAGCGGACAAAGATTTTCTAAGGATAAAAGTGGTTCCACTGGAACCACTTGGACCCAAATCAAAATTCCGAAACCTTCATGCACATCTACAGAGGCTATCTGAACATGTTAACATGGTTTAAACGTATCGAATTCAATACCCTAAGAACCTTTGAGCGAACAAAGATTTTCTAAGGATAAAAATGGTTCCACTGGAACCACTTGGAACCAAATCAAAATCCCAAAACCTTCATGCACATGTACTGGTGATACCTGAACACATTAGCATAGTTTAAACATTAATGCAAGTGAATGTAACACCGGACGGACGTACGGACGGACGTATGTACTTACGTACGGACGGAGATAACGACAATATCCCCAACAATACCCTAAGATGCTATCTGAACATGTTAACATGGTTTAAATGTTTCAAATTGAATAGCCTACGAGCCTTTTAGCGGACAAAGATTTTCTGAGGGTAAAAGTGTTTCCACTGGAACCACTTGGACCCAAATCAAAATTCCAAAATCTTCATGCACATCTACAGATGCTATCTGAACATGTTAACATGGTTTAAATGTTTCAAATTCAATACCCTACGAGCCTTTGAGTCGACAAAGATTTTCTAAGGATAAAAGTGGTTCCACTGGAACCACCTGGAACCAAATCAAAATTCTGAAACCTTCATGCACATCTACAGATGCTATCTGAACATGTTAACATGGTTTAAACGTTTCGAATTCAATACCCTAAGAGCCTTTGAGCGGACAAAGATTTTCTGAGGGTAAAAGTGGTTCCACTGGAACCACTTGGACCCAAATCAAAATTGTGAAACCCTCATGCACATCTACAGATGCTATCTGAACATGTTAACATGGTTTAAACGTTTCGAATTTAATACCCTAAGAGCCTTTGAGCGGACAAAGATTTTCTAAGGATAAAAGTGGTTCCACTGGAACCACTTGGACCCAAATCAAAATTCCGAAACCTTCATGCACATCTACAGATGCTATCTGAACATGTTAACATGGTTTAAACGTTTCGAATTCAATACCCTAAGAACCTTTGAGCGGACAAAGATTTTCTAAGGATAAAAGTGGTTCCACTGGAACCACCTGGAACCAAATCAAAATTCCGAAACCTTCATGCACATCTACAGATGCTCTCTGAACATGTTAACATGGTTTAAACGTTTCGAATTCAATACCCTAAGAGCCTTTGAGCGGACAAAGATTTTGTAAGGATAAAAGTGGTTCCGCTGGAACCACTTGGACCCAAATCAAAATTCCAAAACCTTCATGCACATCTACAGATGCTATCTGAACATGTTAACATGGTTTAAACGTTTCGAATTCAATACCCTAAGAACCTTTGAGCGGACAAAGATTTTCTAAGGATAAAAGTGGTTCCACTGGAACCACCTGGAACAAAATCAAAATTCCGAAACCTTCATGCACATCTACAGATGCTCTCTGAACATGTTAACATGGTTTAAAAGTTTCGAATTCAATACCCTAAGAGCCTTTGAGCGGACAAAGATTTTCTAAGGATAAAAGTGGTTCCACTGGAACCACTTGGACCCAAATCAAAATTCCGAAACCTTCATGCACATCTACAGATGCTATCTGAACATGTTAACATGGTTTAAACGTATCGAATTCAATACCCTAAGAACCTTTGAGCGGACAAAGATTTTCTAAGGATAAAAATGGTTCCACTGGAACCACTTGGAACCAAATCAAAATCCCGAAACCTTCATGCACATGTACTGGTGATACCTGAACACATTAGCATAGTTTAAACATTAATGCAAGTGAATGTAACACCAGACGGACAGACGTACGGACGGATGGACGCCTATACGTACGGACGGAGATAACGACAATATCCCCGACGAAAGCGGGGATAAAAATAAACTCTTCCAGATCTACAATCTACTTTGTTATGAATGATAAAATACTGTGATGTAAACACTGTTGGAAATAGCTTTCCGAGTCAATTCCAATAGTGTATTATATATCACAGCATACAGTACAGCCATCGTGGACTGGTCAATTTCCACATACACTATAATATTATAATATTATATTTTAAAAACTAAATACAGAAATAATCATCAAAAATTTAACTAGATGGTGCCATTTGTGTGCGAAGCACACTATAGTATATCCCCGCATTTGCACTTTCCTTTTTGGTTAGTGCAGGATACAGACTTGGATAAAAAGGCTTCACGCATGTGTGTGATTTAAAATGATAAAACAGTATTTAATTTCCTTCTGAAGACTCACATGTGAAACTACTTCAATATTTCAAACAAGATACTTCACCCAACATGATGTATAAAGGGTAGTGTTCTGATCACATCATTGTGACATGATTGAAAAACCACTTGGACCCAAATCAAAATTCCAAAACCTTCATGCACATCTACAGATGCTATCTGAACATGTTAACATGGTTTAAACGTTTCGAATTCAATACCCTAAGAGCCTTTGAGCGGACAAAGATTTTCTGAGGGTAAAAGTGGTTCCACTGGAACCACTTGGACCCAAATCAAAATTCCAAAACCTTCATGCACATCTACAGATGCTATCTGAACATGTTAACATGGTTTAAACATTTCGAATTCAATACCCTAAGAGCCTTTGAGTGGACAAAGATTTTGTAAGGATAAAAGTGGTTCCACTGGAACCACTTGGACCCAAATCAAAATTCTGAAACCTTCATGCACATCTACAGATGCTATCTGAACATGTTAACATGGTTTAAACGTTTCGAATTCAATACCCTAAGAACCTTTGAGCGGACAAAGATTTTCTAAGGATAAAAGTGGTTCCACTGGAACCACCTGGAACAAAATCAAAATTCCGAAACCTTCATGCACATCTACAGATGCTATCTGAACATGTTAACATGGTTTAAATGTTTCGAATTCAATACCCTAAGAGCCTTTGAGCGGACAAAGATTTTCTGAGGGTAAAAGTGGTTCCACTGGAACTACTTGGACCCAAATCAAAATTCCGAAACCTTCATGCACATCTACAGATGCTATCTGAACATGTTAACATGGTTTAAATGTTTCAAATTCAATACCCTACGAGCCTTTGAGCGGACAAAGATTTTCTAAGGATAAAAATGGTTCCACTGGAACCACTTGGACCCAAATCAAAATTCCGAAACCTTCATGCACATCTACAGATGCTATCTGAACATGTTAACATGGTTTAAAAGTTTCGAATTCAATACCCTAAGAGCCTTTGAGCGGACAAAGATTTTCTAAGGATAAAAGTGGTTCCACTGGAACCACTTGGACCCAAATCAAAATTCCGAAACCTTCATGCACATCTACAGATGCTATCTGAACATGTTAACATGGTTTAAACGTATCGAATTCAATACCCTAAGAACCTTTGAGCGGACAAAGATTTTCTAAGGATAAAAATGGTTCCACTGGAACCACTTGGAACCAAATCAAAATCCCGAAACCTTCATGCACATGTACTGGTGATACCTGAACACATTAGCATAGTTTAAACATTAATGCAAGTGAATGTAACACCGGACGGACGTACGGACGGATGGATGGACGGACGTACGTACGTACGGACGGAGATAACGACAATATCCCCGACAATACCCTAAGATGCTATCTGAACATGTTAACATGGTTTAAATGTTTCAAATTGAATACCCTACGAGCCTTTTAGCAGACAAAGATTTTCTGAGGGTAAAAGTGTTTCCACTGGAACCACTTGGACCCAAATCAAAATTCCAAAACCTTCATGCACATCTACAGATGCTATCTGAACATGTTAACATGGTTTAAATGTTTCAAATTCAATACCCTACGAGCCTTTGAGTCGACAAAGATTTTCTAAGGATAAAAGTGGTTCCACTGGAACCAACTGGAACCAAATAAAAATTCTGAAACCTTCATGCACATCTACAGATGCTATCTGAACATGTTAACATGGTTTAAACGTTTCGAATTCAATACCCTAAGAGCCTTTGAGCGGACAAAGATTTTCTGAGGGTAAAAGTGGTTCCACTGGAACCACTTGGACCCAAATCAAAATTGTGAAACCCTCATGCACATCTACAGATGCTATCTGAACATGTTAACATGGTTTAAACGTTTCGAATTTAATACCCTAAGAGCCTTTGAGCGGACAAAGATTTTCTAAGGATAAAAGTGGTTCCACTGGAACCACTTGGACCCAAATCAAAATTCCGAAACCTTCATGCACATCTACAGATGCTATCTGAACATGTTAACATGGTTTAAACGTTTCGAATTCAATACCCTAAGAGCCTTTGAGCGGACAAAGATTTTCTGGGGGTAAAAGTGGTTCCACTGGAACCACTTGGACCCAAATGAAAATTCCAAAACCTTCATGCACATCTACAGATGCTATCTGAACATGTTAACATGGTTTAAACATTTCGAATTCAATACCCTAAGAGCCTTTGAGCAGACAAAGATTTTGTAAGGATAAAAGTGGTTCCACTGGAACCACTTGGACCCAAATCAAAATTCCGAAACCTTCATGCACATCTACAGATGCTATCTGAACATGTTAACATGGTTTAAACGTTTCGAATTCAATACCCTAAGAACCTTTCAGCGGACAAAGATTTTCTAAGGATAAAAGTGGTTCCACTGGAACCACCTGGAACAAAATCAAAATGCCGAAACCTTCATGCTCATCAACAGATGCTATCTGAACATGTTAACATGGTTTAAATGTTTCAAATTCAATACCCTAAGAGCCTTTGAGCGGACAAAGATTTTCTGAGGGTAAAAGTGGTTCCACTGGAACCACTTGGACCCAAATCAAAATTCCGAAACCTTCATGCACATCTACAGATGCTATCTGAACATGTTAACATGGTTTAAAAGTTTCGAATTCAATACCCTAAGAGCCTTTGAGCAGACAAAGATTTTCTAAGGATAAAAGTGGTTCCACTGGAACCACTTGGACCCAAATCAAAATTCCGAAATCTTCATGCACATCTACAGATGTTATCTGAACATGTTAACATGGTTTAAACGTATCGAATTCAATACCCTAAGAACCTTTGAGCGGACAAAGATTTTCTAAGGATAAAAATGGTTCCACTGGAACCACTTGGAACCAAATCAAAATCCCGAAACCTTCATGCACATGTACTGGTGATACCTGAACACATTAGCATAGTTTAAACATTAATGCAAGTGAATGTAACACCGGACGGACGTACGGACGGACGGATGGACGGACGTACGTACGTACAGACGGAGATAACGACAATATCCCCGACAATACCCTAAGATGCTATCTGAACATGTTAACATGGTTTAAATGTTTCAAATTGAATACCCTACGAGCCTTTTAGCAGACAAAGATTTTCTGAGGGTAAAAGTGTTTCCACTGGAACCACTTGGACCCAAATCAAAATTCCAAAACCTTCATGCACATCTACAGATGCTATCTGAACATGTTAACATGGTTTAAATGTTTCAAATTCAATACCCTATGAGCCTTTGAGTCGACAAAGATTTTCTAAGGATAAAAGTGGTTCCACTGGAACCACCTGGAACCAAATACAAATTCTGAAACCTTCATGCACATCTACAGATGCTATCTGAACATGTTAACATGGTTTAAACGTTTCGAATTCAATACCCTAAGAGCCTTTGAGCGGACAAAGATTTTCTGAGGGTAAAAGTGGTTCCACTGGAACCACTTGGACCCAAATCAAAATTGTGAAACCCTCATGCACATCTACAGATGCTATCTGAACATGTTAACATGGTTTAAACGTTTCGTATTTAATACCCTAAGAGCCTTTGAGCGGACAAAGATTTTCTAAGGATAAAAGTGGTTCCACTGGAACCACTTGGACCCAAATCAAAATTCCGAAACCTTCATGCACATCTACAGATGCTATCTGAACATGTTAACATGGTTTAAACGTTTCGAATTCAATACCCTAAGAGCCTTTGAGCGGACAAAGATTTTCTGGGGGTAAAAGTGGTTCCACTGGAACCACTTGGACCCAAATGAAAATTCCAAAACCTTCATGCACATCTACAGATGCTATCTGAACATGTTAACATGGTTTAAACATTTCGAA
Organism: Pictodentalium vernedei; assembly: GCA_031216915.1. Classification (NCBI taxonomy): domain Eukaryota; kingdom Metazoa; phylum Mollusca; class Scaphopoda; order Dentaliida; family Dentaliidae; genus Pictodentalium; species Pictodentalium vernedei. The sequence continues at coordinate 27,337,715 of CM062292.1, read as the reverse complement.
TTCAATACCCTAAGAGCCTTTGAGCAGACAAAGATTTTGTAAGGATAAAAGTGGTTCCACTGGAACCACTTGGACCCAAATCAAAATTCCGAAACCTTCATGCACATCTACAGATGCTATCTGAACATGTTAACATGGTTTAAACGTTTCGAATTCAATACCCTAAGAACCTTTCACCGGACAAAGATTTTCTAAGGATAAAAGTGGTTCCACTGGAACCACCTGGAACAAAATCAAAATTCCGAAACCTTCATGCACATCAACAGATGCTATCTGAACATGTTAACATGGTTTAAATGTTTCAAATTCAATACCCTAAGAGCCTTTGAGCGGACAAAGATTTTCTAAGGGTAAAAGTGGTTCCACTGGAACCACTTGGACCCAAATCAAAATTCCGAAACCTTCATGCACATCTACAGATGCTATCTGAACATGTTAACATGGTTTAAACGTATCGAATTCAATACCCTAAGAACCTTTGAGCGGACAAAGATTTTCTAAGGATAAAAATGGTTCCACTGGAACCACTTGGAACCAAATCAATATCCCGAAACCTTCATGCACATGTACTGGTGATACCTGAACACATTAGCATAGTTTAAACATTAATGCAAGTGAATGTAACACCGGACGGACGTATGTACGGATGGAGATAACGACAATATCCCCGACGAAAGCGGGGATAATTAAATGAAGCACTGGGGACAACCTTTAGGTCAGTCAATGCTTTAGAATTGCAAAGCCTTCTTGCACTGAAGGGGCGAAATACACCACCACCCATGCTATTCTGTAGATTTTGAGGCCTAAAACTATCCAAGAACATAAACTTTTGGTTGCAAAGAAATAATTACAAAAATAAAAAATAAAATAAAAAAAATGCCTGCCCACAAACAATGGCCTTAGAAACAGATGATCTACTTCGTAGGGCCAAATTCTTTCAAATTATAATAATACCTGAAATTCTTTTGAATTTGATTGTCATATACTTTTAACAAGTGTTTTTTCACAAAGAATATTTGAAACACAAACATATATTTGTGTAATGAAATTTGTGGTTTTGTCAAATGGTCAACTTGTGTTTCAGTGGTTTTTAGAGAATATGTTGACATTTACCTGACCAATAATTTTTCTGACAAACAATAATAAAAATGTCCATGGGGGTAAATCCCGACACCCCCCTCCCCCCAAACAACCTCACTTGCTTCGGGGCTAAACTCAATTCAAACCTCAAATCAAATCAAATCCAGTAAACTCAGTTCACAAACTGCCTACAGAATATCTACTTACAGGGATTAAAATTCATACGCGAATCTGAATCGATTCGCGCAAATGATTCTCGCAAGGGAAACAACGAGAATCAACTTAGATTCGCGCAAAATGTTCATTTGATTCTTGTCGTAGATTCTAAAGGTGGCTTTAAGAAGCCAAAAGAATGCTCTGTCTTTGCCCCCTCATAATAAGGTAAAACTAGATGGTGCCATTTGTGTGCGAAGCACACTATAGTATATCCCCGCATTTGCACTTTCCTTTTTGGTTAGTGCAGGATACAGACTTGGATAAAAAGGCTTCACGCATGTGTGTGATTTAAAATGATAAAACAGTATTTAATTTCCTTCTGAAGACTCACATGTGAAACTACTTCAATATTTCAAACAAGATACTTCACCCAACATGATGTATAAAGGGTAGAGTTCTGATCACATCATTGTCACATGATTGAAAAACCACTTGGACCCAAATCAAAATTCCAAAACCTTCATGCACATCTACAGATGCTATCTGAACATGTTAACATGTTTAAACGTTTCGAATTCAATACCCTAAGAGCCTTTGAGCGGACAAAGATTTTCTGAGGGTAAAAGTGGTTCCACTGGAACCACTTGGAACCAAATGAAAATTCCAAAACCTTCATGCACATCTACAGATGCTATCTGAACATGTTAACATGGTTTAAACATTTCGAATTCAATACCCTAAGAGCCTTTGAGCGGACAAAGATTTTGTAAGGATAAAAGTGGTTCCACTGGAACCACTTGGACCCAAATCAAAATTCTGAAACCTTCATGCACATCTACAGATGCTATCTGAACATGTTAACATGGTTTAAACGTTTCGAATTCAATACCCTAAGAACCTTTAAGCGGACAAAGATTTTCTAAGGATAAAAGTGGTTCCACTGGAACCACCTGGAACAAAATCAAAATTCCAAAACCTTCATGCACATCTACAGATGCTATCTGAACATGTTAACATGGTTTAAATGTTTCAAATTCAATACCCTAAGAGCCTTTGAGCGGACAAAGATTTTCTGAGGGTAAAAGTGGTTCCACTGGAACCACTTGGACCCAAATCAAAATTCCGAAACCTTCATGCACATCTACAGATGCTATCTGAACATGTTAACATGGTTTAAAAGTTTCGAATTCAATACCCTAAGAGCCTTTGAGCGGACAACGATTTTCTAAGGATAAAAGTGGTTCCACTGGAACCACTTGGACCCAAATCAAAATTCCGAAACCTTCATGCACATCTACAGATGCTATCTGAACATGTTAACATGGTTTAAACGTTTCGAATTCAATACCCTAAGAGCCTTTGAGCGGACAAAGATTTTCTGAGGGTAAAAGTGGTTCCACTGGAACCACTTGGACCCAAATCAAAATTGTGAAACCCTCATGCACATCTACAGATGCTATCTGAACATGTTAACATGGTTTAAACGTTTCGAATTTAATACCCTAAGAGCCTTTGAGCGGACAAAGATTTTCTAAAGATAAAAGTGGTTCCACTGGAACCACTTGGACCCAAATCAAAATTCCGAAACCTTCATGCACATCTACAGATGCTATCTGAACATGTTAACATGGTTTAAACGTTTCGAATTCAATACCCTAAGAACCTTTGAGCGGACAAAGATTTTCTAAGGATAAAAGTGGTTCCACTGGAACCACCTGGAACCAAATCAAAATTCCAAAACCTTCATGCACATCTACAGATGCTCTCTGAACGTGTTAACATGGTTTAAACGTTTCGAATTCAATACCCTAAGAGCCTTTGAGCGGACAAAGACTTTCTAAGGATAAAAGTGGTTCCACTGGAACCACTTGACCCAAATCAAAATTCCAAAACCTTCATGCACATCTACAGATGCTATCTGAACATGTTAACATGGTTTAAACGTTTCAAATTCAATACCCTACGAGCCTTTGTGTGGACAAAGATTTTCTAAGGATAAAAGTGGTTCCACTGGAACCACCTGGAACCAAATAAAAATTCTGAAACCTTCATGCACATCTACAGATGCTATCTGAACATGTTAACATGGTTTAAACGTTTCGAATTCAATACCCTAAGAGTCTTTGAGCGGACAAAGATTTTCTGAGGGTAAAAGTGGTTCCACTGGAACCACTTGGACCCAAATGAAAATTCCAAAACCTTCATGCACATCTACAGATGCTATCTGAACATGTTAACATGGTTTAAACATTTCGAATTCAATACCCTAAGAGCCTTTGAGCGGACAAAGATTTTGTAAGGATAAAAGTGGTTCCACTGGAACCACTTGGACCCAAATCAAAATTCCGAAACCTTCATGCACATCTACAGATGCTATCTGAACATGTTAACATGGTTTAAACATTTCGAATTCAATACCCTAAGAACCTTTGAGCGGACAAAGATTTTCTAAGGATACAAGTGGTTCCACTGGAACCACCTGGAACAAAATCAAAATTCCGAAACCTTCTTGCACATCTACAGATGCTATCTGAACATGTTAACATGGTTTAAACGTTTCGAATTCAATACCCTAAGAGCCTTTGAGCGGACAAAGATTTTCTGAGGGTAAAAGTGGTTCCACTGGAACCACTTGGACCCAAATCAAAATTCCGAAACCTTCATGCACATCTACAGATGCTATCTGAACATGTTAACATGGTTTAAAAGTTTCGAATTCAATACCCTAAGAGCCTTTGAGCGGACAAAGATTTTCTAAGGATAAAAGTGGTTCCACTGGAACCACTTGGACCCAAATCAAAATTCCGAAACCTTCATGCACATCTACAGATGCTATCTGAACATGTTAACATGGTTTAAACGTATCGAATTCAATACCCTAAGAACCTTTGAGCGGACAAAGATTTTCTAAGGATAAAAATGGTTCCACTGGAACCACTTGGAACCAAATCAAAATCCCGAAACCTTCATGCACATGTACTGGTGATACCTGAACACATTAGCATAGTTTAAACATTAATGCAAGTGAATGTAACACCGGCCGACCGGACGTACGGACGGAGATAACGACAATATCCCCGACGAAAGCGGGGATAAAAAAACTACACTTCGCAGTGGTGTATAGTGAAGTCTTGGCTGCCTATATAGGCAGCCAAGACTTCACTAGACACCACTGCCACGATACTGTAATTTCCATCAGCCAGACCACCAAAAGCCTGTATGTTGGAACATGTGTTGTACGTGTACGTGTGTGAGAAACACTACAGAATGGAAACTGGATCCATAAAGGGAAAACTCTCTGAAAAAAAAAAGCTATGACGTTTGCCTTTTACTATGGCATATGTAAATGTTGCACTCACATAACAGTACTCTCAAATTCAAAATATTTTAGAACTGAAAATTGATTCTCGCAACAGGAGCTCGCCAGAATCGAAACTGATTCTCGTGAATCGAGGCAAATTTTAAGGCCTGACTTATAAGTCCACACAAAGCAGATCTCTTGCTTTTCAGACCATAATTATTTCTTCACCCTCAGATGTTGATATACTTGGTTTGTTCATGTAAAAATGAGAAATTCAGTGGTTGTCAGAACAATTTTTGGATAGATAAAAATACTTTTTACTCAACAAAGATTTACTCTGTAAGATAAATACAGTGGAACCATGTTAATTGAATAGCCACTTTGCCAATGAAAATTATTCAATTAACAGGAGTATTCAATTAACAGGGATTCTGTCAATTTCCTGTATTCTAGAGGTAAACTTCACATTTATTCTATTATATCTTGTTTGACAGAGCTCCTTGAGCTCTGTCAAATAAGATATAATAGATTAAATGCCTGTAATGGATGTACTGAGGCCAAATAGGTCTATAAACAAAGGAAAACTTGAGAGAGGCAGGGTAAATTCTCGACAGGTTACAAGACTTTTTATTCAATTAACAGGAGTTTACTCTATAACCTATATCCAATTAACAGGTCAAATTTGTACTGGAGATATGGTAAATGGTTTTGTGTTGGGAAATTATATTCAATTAACAGGGTTATTCAGTTAAGAGATATCCAGTTAAGTGGGCTCTACCGTACCATTAAAAAGTCAAATTTATACTGAGGTATCATAAATAACTTGACAGTTAAAAATGTACACACAAATCTGCTAAACATCAAGTATTACATATATCTTAATGAACCACTACCTTACCATAAACGCCTCTTGTAATCTTTCCAGATCTTTCATGTTAAGCCTATTCTCAATCTTCATGTCAGCAGGCACTGGCTTCCTAGTGCTGAAAATGAAAGAAGAGCTATAAATCAGATACAGTGCTTAACTATATGGGTGTGATATCATACTCATGGCAGGACCTAGGGCTGGACGTTTTTTTGTTTTCTGGTTTGGTTCCAGTTTTTGCTGCAAACCGGAAAACCAAATCGCATGACCCAGAAAAAACAAGAAGCCCCATGGGGCCTGAGGGCGCTCACCTGACATGGTAGCCTAAATTTATATCAACCCAGAGAATTGATTTCAACAAGTTGCATCTGCTCCTCCTAAGAAAAGCTTATACCAAATATCCAAAGATTCTGACCAGTGGATCTAAAAAAAAAAAGATATCTCACCCCCCTAAGGATGCTGCACACCAAATATCAAAACATTCCGACTGCTGGATCTGAAGAAGATTTTTAAAGAAAAGTCCTCATTTTGAACTATGTTACAATTCGAGCTCCCACAGTGAGTCCTAATATGGACCTAGGAACATGGCTGAAGAAGAAGATTTTTAAAGAAAAGTCCTCATTTTGAACTAAGTTACAATTCGAGCTCCCACAGTGAGTCCAAATATGGACCTAGGGACATGGCTTGAACAAACTTGAATCTCACCCCCTCAGGATGCTGCATACCAAATATCAAAACATTCCGACTGCTGGATCTGAAGAAGATTTTTAAAGAAAATTCCTCATTTTGAACTAAGTTATAATTCGGGCTACCACAGTGAGCCCAAATATGAACCCAGGGACTTGGCTTGAACAAACTTGAATCTCACCCCCCTAAGCATGGTGCATACCCAATATCAGAAGATTCTGCCTGCTGGATCTTGAGAAGAAGATTTTCAAAGAAATTTGCCTGAAATGCACTAAGTTCAAATTTGGGCACCTATACTGAGCCCATATATAAACCCAGGGGGCCGATTTGAACAAACTTGAATCAGATCCACCCCACAACGTTGCATACCAAATATCAAAAGATTCTGAAGCTGGATCTGGAGAAGAAGATTTTTTAAGAAATTTGCCTGAAATGCACTAAGTTCGAATTCGAGCTTCTATAGTGAGCCTAAATATGAAACTAGGAAGCCGATTTGAACAAACTTGAATCAGATCCACCCCACAATGTTGCATACCAAATATCAAAAGATTCTGCCTGCTGGATCTGGAGAAGAAGATTTTTTAATAAATTTGCCCGAAATGCACTAAGTGCGAATTCGGGCTTCTATATTAAGCCCAAATATGAATCCAGGGGGCCGATTTGAACAAACTTGAATCAGATCCACCCCGCAATGTTGCATACCAAATATCAAAAGATTCTGCCTGCTGGATCTGGAGAAGAAGATTTTTGAAGAAATTTTGCCCGAAATGCACTAAGTTTGAATTCGAGCTTCTATAGTGAGCCCAAATATGAATCCAGGGGGCCAATTTGAACAAACTTGAATCAGATCCACCCCGCAATGTTGCATACCAAATATCAAAAGATTCTGCCTGCTGGATCTGGAGAAGATGATTTTTGAAGAAATTTGCCTGAAATGCACTAAGTTCGAATTCGAGCTTCTATAGTAAGCCCAAATATGAATCTAGGGAGCCGATTTGAACAAATTTGCATCAGATCCATCCCACAATGTTGCATACCAAATATCAAAAGATTCTGCCTGCTGGATCTGGAGAAGAAAATTTTTTTAAGAAATTTGCCTGAAATGCACTAAGTTCGAATTCGAGCTTCTATAGTGAGCCCAAATATGAATCTAGGAAGCCGATTTGAACAAACTTGAATCAGATCCATCCCACAATGTTGCATACCATATATCAAAAGATTCTGCCTTCTGGATCTGGAGAAGAAGATTTTTTAATAAATTTGCTTGAAATGCACTAAGTTCAAATTTGGGCTCCTATACTGAGCCCAAATATAAACCCAGGGGGCCGATTTGAACAAACTTGACTCAGATCCACCCCACAATGTTGCTTACCAAATATGAAAAGATTCTGCCTGCTGGATCTGGAGAAGAAGATTTTTTAAGAAATTTGCATGAAATGCACTAAGTTCAAATTCGAGCTTCTATAGTGAGCCCAAATATGAATCTAGGAAGCCGATTTGAACAAACTTGAATCAGATCCACCCCACAATGTTGCATATCAAATATCAAAAGATTCTGCCTGCTGGATCTGGAGAAGAAGATTTTTTAAGAAATTTGCCTAAATGCACTAAGTTCGAAATCAGGCTCCTATACTGAGCCCAAATATGAACCCAGGGGGCCGATTTGAACAAACTTGAATCAGATCCACCCTACAATGTTGCATACCAAATATCAAAAGATTCTGCCTGCTGGATCTGGAGAAGAAGATTTTTTAAGAAATTTGCCTGAAATGCACTAAGTTCGAAATCGGGCTCCTATACTGAGCCCAAATATTAACTCAGGGAGCCGATTTGAACAAACTTGAATCAGATCCACCCCACAATGCTGCTTACCAAATATGAAAAGATTCTGCCTGCTGGATCTGGAGAAGAAGATTTTTTAAGAAATTTGCCTGAAATGCACTAAGTTCGAATTCGGGTTTCTATAGTAAGCCCAAATATGAATCCAGGGGGCCGATTTGAACAAACTTGAATCAGATCTACCCCGCAACGTTGCATACCAAATATCAAAAGATTCTGCCTGCTGGATCTGGAGAAGAAGATTTTTGAAGGAATTTGCCTGAAATGCACTAAGTTCGAATTCGAGCTCCTATAGTGAGCCCAAATATGAATCTAGGGAGCCGATTTGAACAAACTTGAATCAGATCCACCCTACAATGTTGCATGCCAAATATCAAAAGATTCTGCCTGCTGGATCTGGAGAAGAAGATTTTCAAAGAAATTTGCCTGAAATGCAGTATGTTCAAATTTGGGCTCCTATACTGAGCCCAAATATAAACCCAGGGGGCCGATTTGAACAAACTTGAATCAGATCCACCCCACAATGTTGCATACCAAATATCAAAAGATTCTGCCTGCTGGTTCTGGAGAAGAAGATTTTTGAAGAAATTTGTCTGAAATGCACTAAGTTGGGGGCGTGGCACCACCCAGGAGGAGGGGCAACTTCATTTGAACAAATCTGAATTGGCATTAGGTAATAAACATTTAGCCAACATTTGAATAAAATTGGGCTAGTGGTTTAGGAAGAGAAGTCGATAATGTAAAGTTAACGCCGGACGGACGACGACGTACGCCGGACGCCGGACAGAAAGTGATTAGTAAAGCTCCCCTTGAGCTTCGCTCAGGTGAGCTAAAAATGACCCAACGGTTTTACTGTGCTTGCACATAAACTATCTTACTGGAAGGGAGCGGGACTAGCAACCACTATGGACGCTTGTCACTTTGTCTATCAGGCAAACGGGCAAATACAGTTAAAACTAGAAGTCCTGTCATGAATAGTGCACTTATCTAGGCTTAATTGCGCGTTGGAATTGCGCGCAATTGCCATATCGAATGGCATCCAAAGCACGGCAGGTTCTCTTGGTTACTCATAGCAAACACATGCAATGTTTCTGCCAATGGACCTCCAGGTTACCCGGAGGTCCATTGGCTGAAACATTGCTTGTGCACAGGCCATATGTACAGATTTTGACAGCTTTACTTAGGTCATAACGCGTAGATTAACGCGCATATCAACGTGCTATTTGTGCGCATTTCATGACAGGACTTCTAGTTTTAACTGTATGTCATGTTCTCATTGTCACAATTTCTCCCTTATTGACTCGTCCGGTGGACGAGTCAATAAGAGAGAAAATGTAACAATGAGAACACAACATATGCTAGCCGAAAAAAGTTTTATTCTGTGGTAAATATTTAAAATGTGTTATGGATGATTATTTCATTGTTTGGATTTGGATGTTATTTCTTCATTACTGATTAAATTTTTATGAGTTTTGTTGTCTTAACACAGATGGTGTTTGCATGGATAATGTTCAAACGTGGGTACCCTACGCCATTTCCTGATCAAAATCAATAGCAGATGTGCCCAGCATAAGCTTCAGTCATTGCTCTAACTCACATTCCCATTGACCCCATCAAGTTGTTTATGGTCCTTTGTGGGATGTTATTCCACTCCTGAAAAAGAACCTGCATGATCTGAGCGTCGTTGTTTGGGATGTTGACCAGCTCATCCCACAAATGCTTGTTCGGGGACAAATCTGGACTGTAGGGTGGCCAATCAAGAACTGGGACATTGTTTTGGAAGAGGAAGTCATGATAAACCCTAGCAACATGCGGCCAACGTAAGGTTACATGCATGGTAAGTAGAAGGACGTATGGCGTGAGGACCTGATCCCGATATCTTACTGCTGTAGGATTGCGCTGGATGGCCTCAAGAGGTGTTTTCGTGCTATGAGATATCCCCCCAAACCATAACAGACCCTCCCCCAAATCTGTCATTTTCTTAACGCATGTGTCAGAATATTGCTCACTCACTTTGACAGCAACGTTGTCATCCACCTGACCTGCAAAGCATGACCCAAGACTCGTCAGTAAATAACATACGTCTCCAGTGGGCCAAGTGAAACTGATTTGGTGCATGTGCCCACAGCCATTGCTATTGACATTGAAGTCACCTGGGTGTAAGTTGCAGACCAACTCAGGGATGTCATGGCCTTACATTGAACTCCCGGAACCGATTCCCAACTGTTCTTGGACACTCGGCGACCATGAGTGCCTGCAACGTGACTCTCTGTTGCCGTCTGAAATCGGTTACCGAGGTATGAGAGATGTATGCCTCTATCTTGACGTGACGCACAGACGTCCACACCTAGGATGGTCAGCTAATCTTCCTGTGGCTCTGAGATGCCCAACTAAATGAGCGATCACTGACTCATGGACCCCAAATTGCTGGACGTTGAGATATTGCGATTGGCCCTGCATAATTTGAGCAATATCCCTACCCCTCTCAACTTCGGATATTCGCACCATTTTGCTTTTCAATCGAGTTGAAATGAAATGATGTGCAATCGATGTGTACAAAAATGTGGTATTGGTTTCAGCGCAACTCCAGGTTATTCATTTATAAGCACACAGAAACATGGACGATATCAAAGCGGTAGTTGGTGCTTCACCCCAACTCAAATCATGTTAAATAAAGGATAAAACACAGTTTAGATCAATAGTCTCAGCACAAATATAAAGAAATATGTGTACTATCGAATGCAACCAGTAATAAGGGCGAAAGCTTGATATATATCTCTATTTTCACGTTTTGAGTTCCATGTGAAACTGCAGATCAATTTTACAATGGATTTGAATGCGAAGAATCTGAATGTAGAGGGGTAGCCACTACGTTCAGATCACTGAACTAATAATTGCCCTGACAGTTGATGCATTTATGTGTCGTTGAATCACATGGTCCATCATGAGTTGTGCCACATGTGTAAAATATTTCCTTACTTCGACAAGAACTCTGCCCTCGTCCAAACTGTTGGCACCAGAAACAGTGAAGACGATTCGGAACATACAAATTCACTCCGACGTTCAAGTAATCAACTTTAATTGTGTTGGGGCCCTAGTGCTATCAAAGCCGCAAATGTATGTTTTTGTTTTAATCATTTTGCCATCTTTTTTAATTTCCACACATTTTACTGCTGTTATTTCTTGGGATTTAAGTTCTACAGGAATTTCACTTTCTGTCATATCAGTTAGTTCTCGAGTTCTGATGACACCTTTGCTAGAATTTAGAGTTTTGTGATAATTGGCCTTAACACTGAAATCAATTAATTTAGTTGTGTGAAGGAGGTTACGTACCTGAACTTGCTTTATACATTGAATAAGGAGATCCCCTGATCTTAATTTTTTGATATCCTTAATTGTTCCTGCAATACCTTTGATAGCTTTTTGGGGGCAAAAGGATTGATACTTAATTTCCCATTGTCGTCCATTGATTTTAGTAAAATAAATTTAAATGTATTATCTTCTCGTGGTATCAAAGATGCTATCAATTCTTCTGGATCAGAGTCTCCTAGTCCCGTAACATAAAAAGGTTGTTATGTTTTTAGGTTGGGTAGCCGTATGGATTTTAAAAATGTTCACTGTCCCAGCTCTCACCCACCAAAGGCCAACAAGCGGTACCATCCCCCTTTATCTACACCACTGCTCTAGTTTCCATGTCAGAGGATTACTATCCCTGGGTCTTCCAGACTGCTTCCAATTCTATCAGCTCTAGACTAGCGCTGATAAATTTCCAATAGCTGTTATGTCACTGCCCCCCAGTCAAATAGAGCAGAAATATTAACCCAGGGACCCAATTTGAACAAACTTAAATCTTACACACACACCCTAACAACACCCCACCCTAAGATGCAGTATACCAAATACGAAAGCATTTGGATGGTGGATCTGAAGATTTTCAATGAAATTTCATCATATTGCACTCAGTTAAAATTCTATAGGGAGCCCAAATATTAACCCAGGGACGCAATTCGAACTAAAATGAATGTGCACCCCCCCTCCCCCCACCAAGATATTGTACACCAAATATCAAAATATTCTAACTGATACTTCTTGAGAAGATTTTTAAAGACATTCCTTCATATTGCATTTTTTTCCTCCACCTTATTGACCCCAGGGGATGGGGAGAGGGGTTGGTGGTCATAGGGGTATTACTTTTTGGGGGTTGCATAAAATATAAAATCACTCTTAAATCTTCCAAAATATATTTTGCAGCCAAACATCTAACTGCCCCCCCCCCCCCCCCCCCCCCGCAAGGAAGGGAGGGGAGGACATAGGGTAAAAACATTTTCGCATAAAACCACTCTAATTCATCTAGGAACTCGATTTCGAATAGAATCAAAAAAAAACATTTCAAAATTTTGGTCAAAAATTTCCAAGTCGGAATAGGACCCAAAAGTTTCAGGCCATAAAAAAAAATTGTTTCCGTCTCATCAATTTGGTCCAGGAGTTTGTGAGGAGAAGTCGATAATGTAAAGTTTACGTCAGACGGCGGACAGAAAGTGATTAGTAAAGCTCCCCTTGAGCTTCACTCAGGTGAGCTAAAAACAATAATTTCAAATGATTTAATGAATCTTTGTTGAATAAAAATGGAAATTTGAATGTGTGGAAAAGGATTAACAAAAATAGCAAAAGGATTAATTTTTTATCTGTAAAAACTAAATGAAAGAGTCAATGACTCTGTAGCTCAACTTGGATATGACAGGAATTAGTACTTGCTGTGACCAAGACAACTGAATAATGAATATGACAGGAATTAGTATTTGTTTTGGCCCAGTCAACAATAATAAAAGAATTACAAGGTGACTGTAATGGACTGAATCCTAGTCAAAACGTCCCCAAACCAAAACGTCCCCAAATGTTTTGGTCAAAACGTCCCCAAATAGTTGGTCAAAACGTCCCCAAAAATTAGTCAAAACGTCCCCAACAGTTGGTCAAAACGTCCCCAACAGTTGGTCAAAACGTCCCCTTTGTTGTTTCTTGACTGAGGCCATTGAAAAAAATTGCGATGTTATTTTAAAACAAATTTATTGTTTTACAAAACATTAATATCCCCGCTTCTGTCAGGCCGATATTTATGCGTGCCTCCCCTAATTTCGCACGTGCCTTATGAATAGAAAACATCTATTAATACCAGTGCCGGTGAAATGAAAATTTGGACCCTCGAGTTAATTCTGCCACGGATCTCCTTTCAAAAGTGTCGGGATGCTGATGCAGATGCCAAAGGCAAGCACGAGCGTTGACTGGGTTGGACGCGAGTGACGATCGATGATAGGGGTGGGGTGCCCCCCCCCCCCCTCCAAAAAAAAAAATTAAATCAGTTATAAATGGAGACTTCTGGCGGGTATTGGTACCCAAAAATCACGTTATTTTTTTGGGCTGTCGTTTTTAGCAGTATGTTTTGAATTCTCAAGTTCGTCAGTGAGTATCCAGAGATCTAGAATTATAGCTTTTAACTGCACAATTCTTGAAGTGATAACTTTAACTTTATTACGTCAAGTTGATTTAATAAAGTTATTACTTCAAGAATCACGCAGTCACAAATTACAACCGTTGGTCAAGTGCAGAGTTCCATTTACGATACAGCCCCCTTCTTAACCGTTAGCACAGGAGTCAGAAACTTGGAGGGGGGGGGGAGGGGGTAGTCGAAAATGGCCTGAAAGCCTGTGTTTTAATTTTCGTTTGGTACGTCCTTTGAAAGACGTACCAAGTCCAAAAAATTTAAATACATTATTTGAGGTTATTTTTGGACTGGAGGAGGGGGCAAGCCTAAACCATTTGTAAATAGGGCCTATTAGTATCTCGGTAAATTGCGAAATAATTCTAACATACGGCCTACTATGGCTTACACTACTACACTACGACACAACCTGAAATTATTTCGCAAGTATTTATTGAAAAGCACCGCCCGTTTTGTATACTTAACTCAGTTTTTTTGCCAGACTTGCGAATGCTGAAATGCTTAAAAGGGCCACTCACTAGAATTTATGTTGGTCATAATTTAAGGGCCAAAATAAGTAATGGAATTTTGTTTATTTTGAAATTCTCACCTCTCATATTCCTTAAATTCAGATTAAATATACACAAATTATACATCAAAATGAAGGTTGGGATGTATAGAACACGAAACACATATGTTATCAACTCATAGAGTCGACTGTAGGCACCACTGGTTCCTGGAAGTCGGCTACCGTATTCGCACCAGAACTGATAAAATAATATTTCATCAGAACAACTTGTAGCCAAATGTGCTTCATATATCCAAGAGCAAAGCTAGGCTATCAAAACACTTTCGAATACAGCGATTGGACTGCATTTTGGAAAAGGACAACACTGTCTGCATTTTTTATTGAAGATGGTTTCCATGCTCGACAGACATGCGCAAATCACTCGTTACCACGAATTTCCATCGAAAAACAAAATCGTAATTCTAAGATATTTCAACAGGTATCATGATACCTTGCATTGAATATGGCAACTGTGCAATCTTTTTTATCATTTGATTTTAGACGGCGTTGTTTTTACATGCCTTTTCTGTCCGATGACGTCGACCGGAAATCGAAAGTATACTCATACGTAAACAAAAGCAAAGGCTTTGGAATTTTCCCCAATGCAGCTCTGTCGCCGTATTTTGAAGAATTTTTATCCCCTAGCTTTGTTCTTGGATATGCAAAGCACATTTGGCCACAAGTTGTTTTCGTGAAATATTATTAAATTATCAGTTCTGGTGTGAATACGGCAACAGACTTCCAGGAACCAGTAGTGCCTACAGTCGACTCTATGAGTTGATTACACATGTGTTTCGTGTTCTATACATCCCCATCTTCATTTTGATGTACATTTTGTGTATATTTAATTTGAATTGAAGGAATATCAGAGGTGAGAATTTTCAAAATAAACAAAATTTCATTACTTATAGGCCCTTAATGAAATAATTGCAACGAATTTTAAAGCACACACGTACGCCGCATTTAATTGACCATCCCGGTTTTTAACACTATCTTTGACTTGAACCAATGAAATAATTGCATAGTAATTAAAGAAGGCATTGAACAATAAACTACTATTATATGACAATCACATGGCGCTTGGAATTGCCAATCGAAAATCATCATGATGAAACGTTTTATTAAATTATTGAGAAAAAGTTATGTCAAATAGGTGTATCGATACTTTTTTCTGGTTTGTGAATTTTATGCAGCGTTATCCAGTAATACTATTATGAAAAGGTAAACTGATTTTTCCAGCTTGTAGGAAATACTAGGAATATTTAGATGAATTTTTCCCTGGATGAAATTTATTGCAAAAGGCCTAAAAAATATCATTGGTTTTTGTTACCGATATTGATTGTAAGTGGGAGTGGCCTGTTATTTTATTTATTCTGTCCAAATTACTTTATAGGCATCGTTAAAAATGACATTCATGAGTGGGTGTAGTATAATAAAGTATCACGTATAAGACAATAACTGTAGTAATGCACATTTTTGCACAACAAATTACATCACACACAAGATACACAAAATATAGCCAGGTAGGTATTATTATTACTATTATTATTACTGAAAAAAGCAGAGAAATAAAAACAAAATATCCTAAAAAACAAGTTTATAATAAAATCTTGCAGATTATGTCAGAGGGGTCCAGTATTGTCTATGGGGAAAACAGTGGTAAGACGCGAAAGGAGTATGGTGAAATGAATTTTGTGGGTGTTTTAACGTATGTTTTACTAAGCAACCACTCCACAGTGTAAAGTGTTACACGTTTTACACCAGAGAGAATGATTAATAAACATGCATCAATTTGACCAGTCCAGTTTTTAACACTATTTTTAACATGAACCAATGAAATAATTGTATAGGGGTCAAAGAAGGCATAGAACAATAGACTACTATTATATGGCAATCACATGGCTCGTGAAATAGCCAATCGGAATCAACACGATGAAGCGTTTAATTAAATTAAGAAAAAGTTGTATCAAATAGGTGTAACGATAATTTTTTTCTTGTTTGTTTGTGGATTTTATGCAGCGTTATTTGGTAATACTATTATGAAAAACGTTAACTGATTTTTCCAGCTTGTAGGAATATTTAGTTGAATTTTTTCACTGGATGAAATTTATTGCAAAAGGACTGATAAATATCATTGGTTTATGTAACCGATATTGTAAGTGGGAGTGGCCTGTTACTTTATTTATTCTGTCCAAATTTGTCATTTAAATCAGAATAATTATGGGATAATTCTGGCAAGGTGGAAACAGATCGAAGTTTGTATGAATATTAGTTACAGTGGAAGTCACCAAAGTGTTTAAAGTAACAACGGCTTACGGTAACAAAAACAGTTGATATTTTA